>JAOPSE010000005.1:134988158-135644194 GCA_029449295.1 Zea luxurians | reverse complement strand
GATGTCCATCAGCTCGCTCGCCCTGGTGGGGGTCTTGCGACCCAACTTGCTTACCAGGTCGCGGCAGGTGGTGCCGGCGAGGAACGCGCCGATGACATCGGAGTCGGTGATGTTGGGCAGCTCGGTGCGCTGCTTCGAGAACCGCCGGATGTAGTCCCGAAGGGACTCTCCCGGCAATTGCCGACAGCTTCGGAGGTCCCAGGAATTCCCGGGGCGCACGTACGTGCCCTGGAAGTTCCCGGCGAAGGCCTGGACCAGATCCTCCCAGTTGGAAATCTGCCCCGGGGGCAGGTGCTCTAACCAGGCACGAGCGGTGTCGGAGAGAAACAGGGGGAGGTTTCGGATGATGAGGTTGTCATCGTCCGTCCCACCCAGCTGACAGGCCAGGCGGTAGTCTGCAAGCCACAATTCCGGTCTCGTCTCCCCCGAGTACTTCGTGATAGTAGTCGGGGGTCGGAATCGGGGCGGAAACGGCGCCCGCCGAATGGCTCGGCTAAAGACCTGCGGACCGGGTGGTTCGGGCGAGGGACTTCGATCCTCCCCGCTGTCATAACGTCCCCCACGCCTGGGGTGGTAGCCTCGGCGCACCCTTTCGTCGAGGCGTGCCCGACGGTCACGATGAGGGTGCTCGTCGCCGAGGTGGCCCGGGGCCGCAGGCGCGGTGTTGCGCGTGCGCCCGGTGAAGACCGAGGATTCCCGCGTGAGTCGGGAAGTCGCGGCACGAGGATCCGGGGTGTATCCCCGCCTTCGAGAGGCAGAGCTCTCTGCCCGCCGGGCCGCAGCGCCTTCCAGGAGATGCCTGAGTTCTCCCTGGATCCGCCGTCCCTCGGTGGTTGACGACTCCGGCATCGCGCGGAGGAGCATTGCTGCAGCGACCAGGTCCTGGCCAGTCCCGCCGGATGCGGGTGGCGGTTTGTCCCTGGCATCGTTGGCGATGCGGTGCTGGAGACCTTGGGGCAAGTGACGTATTCCTCCGGCCGGGGGTTGGCTCGCCCATACCTGCCCGATGTTCTGACGGATTGCCTCGAGCGCTCCTGCTCCTTCATCGAACCCGGCCTGCGCCCCGCGGACTTGCTCGAGCTGTGGGTCGTGACCTCCCGCCGAAGCGGGGACCACAGCTAGCTCCCGCGGGATGTCCGCGCGAGGCGCTGGCCTAGGGGGATCACCATCCTCCGGCATGCCGAGACAGCCGCCTCCGGAGGGATCCCCTAGCTCGATGTGGAAACATTCGCGACTCAGGCCGCAGTCCTTGTCGCCAAGGCTGCGGCTGCCGTCGGAACAGTCGGAGAGGCAGTAGTCACATGCGGTCGTGAAGTCCCGCATGGCACTAGGGCTGCCAGATCCGGAGAAATCCCAGCAGATGCTGGGGTCGTCGTCTTCCTCGGACCCAGAGGGTCCGAGGTCGAGACACCCGTCAATCGGTCCCAAGGCGACCGCACAGGAAACCCCAGAGAGGTTGCACTCGCCTCAATGTGAGCGCCCGCCAAAGCGAGATCGCCAGGCGGGCTGAGGCCGAGTCGAAATAACGAAAGATGGGTAGCAGTCGATACCTTTTTGTTGACGAGGAGCGATGAAGTCGCGTCGGGGGCTGACCGCGTCGTCGTCTTGGGTCCGAGGGCGACGTCCTGCAGGCCTTCCGTGAGCGTGCTGGCGTCGTCCACTTGCTCGGAGTCGACGTGTTGCGGGGGGATGGCGCTCGCGTCTGCCTTGAACGCGAGGGCGACGCTTGGCGTGTCCTCCGTCGAGGCGCCGGGGATGTCGATTTGCCCGACAGCCGTCGGAGCGCGGCCTCCCGCTCGGCCCCGGTTGCCCTGCCTCCTCCTCCTTCGACGGCGAGGGAGAGGATGGGGCGAGCTCGAAAGTTGTCCTTCCCCTACGCGGGAAAGACGTCGTTGATTCCGCCGCCAGCGGGCGGGCTGTCCGCCATCAATGTCGCCGTCGCGCGGCGGTGGAAGGAGTATCATGTCGTAGTCGCCGTCGAGCGAGATGAACTCGAGGTTCCCGAAACGGAGCACCGTCCCGGGTTGAAGAGGTTGTTGGAGACTGCCCATCTGGAGCTTGACGGGAAATCGAACGTCAACACGCAGCGCAGCCCCTACCTGGCGCGCCAACTGTCGGCGTTCCGAGACCGGGGGGTCCTCGAGCCGACGAGTGAGAGTGCCGCGTGCCCCAGCCCAGATGGGTCGAGCGCGTGGAGCGAGCGCAAAGGGGGGAACGGAGTGAGAGAGAGGTCGGTGGCCGGAGCCGGATCGCGAGGGAGTCGGAGAAATTCCCACGGCCTTCGTGTTCGTCCCGCGCCCAGGTCGGGTGCGCTTGCAGTAGGGGGTTACAAGCGTCCGCACGAGGTGAAGGGAGAGGGCGGCCCCGAGAGAGCGCCTGCCCCTGCCTTTCGTCCCCGCGAGGCCAACCTTCTTTAAGAAGGCCCTGGCCCTTCCTTTTATAGTCGTAAGGAGAGGGTCCAGGTGTACAAGATGGGGGTGTAGCAAGGTGCTACGTGTCTAGCGAGGGAGAGCTAGCGCCCTATGTACATGCCCAGGTGGCAGCCAGAGAGATCGTGGCACCCTGTTGGAGTGGCGTCGTGGCTGTTGGAGGAGTAACGGAGCCGGACGGGGGGACAGCTGTCGAGGTGGCTGGGTCCTTGCTGACGTTCTCCTGCTTTCGTAAGGGAGCTGGGAGCCGCCGTCGTCATGATCTAGCGGGGCGCCATCATGGCCTATCTGGCATAGCTGGCCAGATAGGACGCCGGTCTTGTTCTCTGCGACCCAAGTCGGCTCGGGGCAGGGTGATGATGACGCTTCCTGTTGACGTGGCGGTCTCGTATCCTAGGTCGGGCGTCGTGGAGGCTCCTCCGAGGCTGTGGCCGAGTCCGTCCTGCAAGACAGAGACAGAGTCCGAGCCCTGGTCGGGCGAGGCGGAGATTATTCGGCAGAGGCCGAGGCGGAGTCCGAGCCCTGGATCGGGCGAGGCGGAGGTCGCCGTCTTCCGAGGCCTTAGCCTGAGTCCGAGCCCTGGGTCGGGCGGAGCGGAGTTCGCCGTCTTCCGAGGCCTTAGCCTGAGTCCGAGCCCTGGGTCGGGCGGAGCGGAGTTCGCCGTCTTCTGAGGCCTTAGCCTGAGTCCGAGCCCTGGGTCGGGCGGAGCGGAGTTCGCTGTCTTCCGAGGCCTTAGCCTGAGTCCGAGCCCTGGGTCGGGCGGAGCGGAGTTCGCCGTCTTCTGAGGCCTTAGCCTGAGTCCGAGCCCTGGGTCGGGCGGAGCGGAGTTCGCCGTCTTCCGAGGCCTTAGCCTGAGTCCGAGCCCTGGGTCGGGCGGAGTCTCCTGTGGCACCACTGGCGAAGTCTGGCCGCCCGTCGGTCTTACCTTTTGCGTTAAACGCCCCGGTGACTCGGTCGGTTGGTGCGGTGATTTAGTCAGGGTTTCTCCTTATCGGAGGCGGGGCCTAGGGCGAGCCGGGGATGCGCCTGCCGTGAAAGAGGAGACCTCAGGCGAGACGGAGTCATCTTAGGGTCGGCTGCCCTCGCCCGAGGCTAGGCTCGGGCGTGGCGTGGTCAAGTCACTCGTGTGGACTGATCCCTGACTTAATCAAACCCATCAGGCCTTTGCAGCTTTATGCTGATGGGGGTTACCAGCTGAGAATTAGGTGTCTTGAGGGTACCCCTAATTATGGTCCCCGACAGGAGCCCTTTGACTTGTGAAGTTCTTGGCTTCCCTTCGAAAGCCAAGCCCATCCTTAATAGAGGGGTGTCTACCAACAGTGTAGGCATCCCTAGCAAATTTTAGTTTATCAAAGTCATTTTTGCTAGTCTTAAGTTGGGCATTAAGACTAGCCACTTCATCATTTAATCTAGTAATGGAAATTAAATGTTCACAACAAGCATCAACATTAAAATCCTTACACCTATTGCAAATCACAACATGTTCCACACAAGAACTAGATTTATTTACTACTTCTAGCTTAGCATTTAAATCATCATTAATATTTGTTGGGATTATGCTTCGTCGCCGAAGGTCTTGCAGGAAGAAACGGCTTCGGCTGAAGCTGTCCACATGTGATGACCGAAGGTTCCTCTTCATGAAGCTTCGGCATTGCAAACCGACTTAAGAGTAGAATGACCTTTTAGTCTACAAATGTTTGAGTCGTTGTTGTAATCCCTTATGAGGGGCATAATTGTAATTCTTCACAGGCTGTGTCCCGTGCCTATAAATAGTGAACAGTATTCCTTTACTGTTCACGCATTCCTGTAATTGCAATCGCATCATTCGGGAAACGATCTTTGTCAAGACAGAGTATTTGAGAACAAGTCTCCAACATTGGCGCCCACCTTCGGTCAACTCACTTCCACTTTTTGAGCTGATGGCTTCGTTCAACGATCAAGTTGGAACTGCTTCGGCCCCGAAGCTGGTGCTCCCGATAACAGGTGGTTCATGCTCAGAGCCAGCCAACAAAAAGCAGAAGAAAGAAGCACAGAGAAGGGTACAGCATGTTGGGGTGCAAGGACCCTTCATCAAGTCAAGATGGTCCCACATTCCAATTACCTTCTCCCAAGAGGATCTTCAACTCAAGGATTATCCACACAATGATGCTATGGTTATCTCTTGCGTGATCAAAGGATTTCTGGTCCATAATGTCTTGGTGGATACAGGCAGCGCAGCTGATATCATATTTGCCAAAGCTTTCAGACAAATGCAAGAACCCGAAGACAAGATTCATGATGCTACACACCCTCTCTGTGGCTTCGGAGGAAGACAAATTGTAGCACTGGGCAAGATCACCATGCCAGTGACCTTCGGTTTCATCAACAACACCAGAACTGAGCAAGTTGTGTTTGATATTGTTGATATGGAATACCCTTACAATGCAATTATTGGTCGTGGCACTCTCAATGCTTTTGAAGCAATTCTTCATCCTGCTTATCTTTGTATGAAGATACCTTCAGATCAAGGACCCATTGCTATTCATGGAAGTCAGGAAGCTGCCAGAAGGGCCGAAGGAAACTGGACTGACTCAAAAGCAATCCACAATATAGATGGAGCTGAAGCTTGTGAACAGTACAAATTCAGAAGGGAGAAAGCAGCTTCGGCAGATCAGCCGAAGCCCATGCTCTTATGTGAGGACATAGCAGAGCAGAAGGTGCTGTTGGGCTCCTAATTATCCGAAGAACAAGAGAAAACCTTGATAAGGTTTCTGTTCAACAACAAAGATGTTTTTGCATGGTCAGCTAATGATCTTTGCGGAGTTAACAGGGATGTTATTGAACATTCGCTCAATGTTGATCCATCCTTCAGACCCAGAAAGCAGAGGCTTCGGAAAATGTCTGATGACAAGGCCGAAGGAGCTGGGAATGAAGTCAAAAGACTCCTCAGTGCAGGAGTTATCAGAGAAGTAAAGTACCCAGAATGGCTAGCTAACACTGTTATGGTAAAAAAGGCCAATGGCAAATGGCGAATGTCTATCGATTTTACAGATCTCAATAAGGCCTGTCCAAAGGACGAATTCCCATTGCCAAGGATAGACTCCTTAGTTGATGCAGCAGCTTCGTCAGAGCTTATGAGTCTTTTGGATTGTTATTCAGGCTATCATCAAATTTGGATGAAGAAGGAGGATGAGCCGAAGACCAGTTTCATAACCCCTAGTGGAACATATTGTTACCTTCGGATGCCTGAGGGGCTTAAGAATGCTGGAGGAAGTTTCAGCAGAATGACTTCGAAGGTTCTTCAGTCTCAGATAGGCAGAAATGTGCTAACTTATGTTGATGATATCATTATTAAAAGCACGAAACAAGAAAATCACATTGCTGATCTGCAGGAGACCTTCGCCAATTTTAGACAAGCTGGTCTAAAGTTGAATCCAGAAAAATGTGTCTTCGGAGTAAAGAAGGGAAAATTTCTTGGATGCTTGGTTTCAACAAAGGGAATTGAAGCTAATCCAAGTAAAATTGAAGCTATACTTCGAATGGAGCCACCAAATACAAAAAAGGGGGCCCAAAGATTGACGGGGAGGCTGGCATCGCTCAATAGATTCATATCCAGATCAGCAGAGAGAAATTTACCATTCTTTGAAGTACTGAAATCAGCCGAAGTCTTCCAATGGGGACCAAGCCAACAAAAAGCCTTCGAGGAACTGAAGCAATATTTGATGGATCTAACAACATTAACCCCACCAACGCCAGGGGCTCCTTTGTTATTATATGTGGCAGCTTCACACTCGGCGGTAAGTGCAGCACTTGTCCAGGAAAAGCTTGATGGCCAAGTTAAGAAGCAGGTTCCAGTATATTTTGTATCTGAAGTTCTTAGTGTATCAAAGAAAAACTATACAGAATTGGAGAAGGTGTTATATGCTGTTTTGATGGCATCCAGGAAGCTTCGGCATTACTTTCAAGCATATAATATTGTTGTTCCTTCTTCGCAACCGTTGAAGGATATTATGCGAAATAGAGAAGCTACTGGACGGATTGGAAAATGGGCTGCGGAGCTCAATGAATTTTGCATTGATTATGTGCATAGATCTTCGATCCAGTCTCAAGCATTGGCAGATTTCATTGCCGACTGGACGCCAGGGGCTCAGGATGAAGGAACAAATAAAGATGCTGAAGTATGGACAGTGTTTTGCGATGGGTCGTGGGGAACCTTCGGAGCAGGAGTAGCTGCTGTGTTGGTCTCACCATCCAAAGTTAAAACTTGTTATGCGGCAAGACTTGATTTTAGTTGCACAAACAATATTACTGAATACGAAGCCCTACTTTTGGGTCTTCGGAAGTTAAAAGCAATGGGAATCAGAAGGGCCATTCTTAAAACTGATTCTCAGGTTGTTTCCGGTCATATTGACAAGAGTTGTAAGGCCAAAGATCCGAAGCTCGAAAAATATCTAGACACGGTCCGAAGGATTGAAGCCTCCTTCGAAGGATTTTCTGTCAAAAATATTCCTCGAGGAGAAAATGAGCATGCTGATTTGCTAGCTAAGTCAGCGGCACAGGGATTGCCCTTACCTTCGGATGTGTTCTTCGAAACAATCAAAGCACCTTCAGTGGAGCTTCTTGAAAGAGCAGTTCTCAATATATCTTCTGTTTATAGTGAAGACTGGAGAACTGAGATCATTTCTTACCTTCAGGGTAACTTCCTTTCAGATGACGAAGCTTATAACAAAAGGATAGAGGCAAGAGCCCGTCCGTATGTCATGATAAAAGGGGAGTTGTACAAGCATGGAGTTTGTGCTCCATTACTCAAGTGTTTGTCCAGAGCTGAAGGCATAGAATTGATGAAAGAAATACATGCAGGCCTGTGTGGATCTCACATTGGATCTAGGCCGTTACTTGGAAAAGTTTTTCGTCAAGGGTTTTATTGGCCGAAGGCAGCTTTGGATGCAGCGGAATTAGTTCAAAAGTGCGAAGGTTGTCAGAAATGTGCAAGAGATCAAAAACAACCTTCGTCTCTAACTCAGCTGATACAACCCATCTAGCCATTGCAAAGGTGGGGCCTTGACTTGTTGGGTCCGTTACCACCGGCCCAAGGAAACTTAACATATGTTGTAGTGGCTGTGGAATATTTTTCTAAATGGATTGAGGCAAAGCCTTTAGCCACAATAACTTCGGCCACCATTCAAAAGTTTTTCTGGCAAAATATTGTTTGTCGTTTCGGAGTACCAAAGGCCATCACTGTAGATAATGGAACACAGTTCGACTCCGAAAATTTCAGACAATTTTGTGATCAAATTGGCACGAAGATCCATTTTGCATCAGTCAGACATCCGGAGTCAAATGGACTTGTTGAAAGAGCCAATGGCATCATAATGACAGGAATAATGAAGTTAATCTTCAATCAACCCAGGGGAAAGTGGCCAGATCAATTAATCAAAGTAGTGTGGAGCCACAATACAACAGCATCAAGGTCAACAGGCTTTACTCCATTTAAATTATTGTTTGGTGACGAAGCAATAACTCCGGAGGAAGCTAAAACCGGATCAATAAGAGTAGTAGCTTCGGCAGAATCAGATTTCGAAGCTGATCACTCTGTAGAAAAAGATGCTATAGAAGGGATCAGGCTTCAAGCTGTGGAGAACATCAATAAATATCAAGCCGAAACAATCAAATGGCGTGATAGAAAGGTTCTACTAAAGAATATTGAGCCAGGACATTTGGTGCTTCGGAGAGTAGCAAACCCAGATACAGTAGGCAAGTTGCAGTTGAAATGGGAGGGACCTTTTTTGGTAGCATCTTCATCAAGACCCGGTTCATACAGATTGAAGGATATGGACGGCAATGACATTCCTAGATCTTGGAATGCGGATGAGCTTCGGCGATTTTATGTATAACTCGATGTAATTTTTTATATTTTTTATTTTTTATTTTTCTTTTATGGCACCCTTTTCCTTTCTAAAGGGGGGGAAAGGTTTTTAATGGGGCCATCACATGTAATTTCTTTTTACCTCTATAAGAGAAAAATCCCCCAAGAGATGTAAATGTAAAAACTGAGAACGCACCATCGAGTGCCGAAAAAGAAAAAAAAGAGAAGAAGCAGGAAAGAAGCTCGAAAGTCGTCCCTAAGGGGATGCGGAGCATGACGAAGCTACTAAAGAAGTCGCTCCAAAGGGGGCGCAGTGTAAGTTTTCTGCTCAGAAGTCGTTCCAAAAGGAATGCAGAGCTTACAGCGAAAAATCAACGTTGATACCGCCGAAAGTAAAAGGCGAAGAAGCTCCTAAGGGAGGCTTACAGCGAAAAATCAACGCTGATACCGCCGAAAGTAAAAGGCGAAGAAGCTCCTAAAGGAGGCTTACAGCGAAAAATCAACGCTGATACCGCCGAAAGTAAAAGGCGAAGAAGCTCCTAAGGGAGGCTTTCAGCGAAAAGTCAACGCTGATGTGTGATTGTTTCTAAGGAAATAATGGTTGTGATTACGGCTTCGGATATCCGTTTCAACATTCATTTGCACACCACATTACATCATAACATTTGCATTCATAAACATTCATCCAGGCATATGTAGGTTAACCATCATCATAGCATAAGTAGGCTGCTTCGGCAAAAAGGAAAAAACTGTCTTCTGTACTTCGTCATATACGAAAAGAAGAGCTTCGGCAGAAAGGAAAACCTGTTTTTATGCTTCGCTGTGTACGAAAAGAAGGGAAGGTGTTTTTTTTTGCCTTAGGCTCAAAAAGATAATTTCGTCCACATCAAAGCACCCCACACATTAATGGAAGGGTAAGAGCATGTTACAAGGTATGAACAAAATTCATTAAGAACAGTTTAGCCATATTTACAAAAGTCTTTTCAAAAGTTTCTTGAGTTTTTTCTACAGTCTATTTCTACTAATCTTCATGGGGCCTCAGCTTCGGCGTCATACTCTTCAAGCATCGGTCTCGGCGGCTTCATCACCCTACATGAATTAAGTTGAGTCAAAACCGAGTTTGAAGGAAAAGGTAAGCACAAGGTATGATTTCTTACTGGTTCAAGATGACTCCGAGCTTCGTCTCTAGCCTTTTCTCGCCCGCCTTTTGTCCATATCATCTTTACAAATCTATTAGAAATGCTTCGGGCGAGATCAGGAATGTCATCTAAAATTGATGGCGACAGGGTGAAATTGGGCCTGTTAACAATTTTTCCATGGTCGCAGCCAGCTTTCAGAAAAGCTGCAGCAGTGCCCCGAGATGCTACCCAGGCACAGAAGTCACCATGCCCGGCTATAACTTCGTCAAGCTCATCAATTTCACCCTCAATATGTTCGAAGGTCTTTTGTAAATCTTCAGTTGACGGAGTGAATTTCTCGCTGCTAGCCCCAACTGAGTGGAAGATCTTTCTCAGTCGCTCAATACATTTATTGCTAAACTCCAAACATTTGTCTTGAAGGCTTGCCAATGATTTTTTCAACTTTGAATTTTGTTGGGCTTCGGCTTCAAGTTTCGCATTAAGTTCTTGCTTTTCTTGTTCAAATTGTTCAGATTGGCAGAGAAGCTTCGTATTCAATTCTGCTATTTTAGTTTCGGCTTCTGCCAATAAGCCTTCAGTTGACTGAAGCTCGAAGTCCTTCTTTTCAATAGCAGCTGATTGCTCTTTTATTTTGTTCTCTAAATTTCCAATCATAACCTCCTGTTTTTTGTCTTCCAGATCCTGCTGCATTTTCAAAGCCTTACTCAACAGCATACTCTGCACATAAATGACCTTTGTTACAAATGTTTTCATTATCAAAAAACAATAAATGTCAAGGGAAAAGTAATTCACCTTGAAATTGGAATAAAATAAACTACCAACAATATGTTGTCGTCGGTAGCGGCTAATATCTGTTTCTAGCTTCGGAAAACCGATACTCTTTGATAGAGTACCGATAATCTTAGCTCCAGTCTGATCCCGGATGCAGCCTAATTTTTCATCGTCAATACCTCCGAAGAGGAGTGCTCCTGGTTTATATCCGCAAGATTTGGCATATTCTTTAAG
The DNA here is from genome assembly GCA_029449295.1 of Zea luxurians. Taxonomy (NCBI): domain Eukaryota; kingdom Viridiplantae; phylum Streptophyta; class Magnoliopsida; order Poales; family Poaceae; genus Zea; species Zea luxurians. Next base: position 135,633,776 of record JAOPSE010000005.1, on the reverse strand, counting down.
CTCTTCTATCTCGGTTTTTGACAATTCTTGTCCGGCTAAATTTTGAAACATGAAGGTTTCGTTCTCCGAAGTATCGTCAGCTATTTCTTTTCCTTTCCCAGACACTGCGGCCATGGTCTCTTTGGTGGTAGTAGTACCTTCTTCTGTGGCCATCTCTAGTAGTATTTTGTCGATATGTTCAATCGTAGTTTCCAAGTTCAAATCTTCGGCTGAGGTAGCTTCGGTAGCCGCGATTTCCGAAGGTGCGACTTCAACATTTGATATCTCCTCAGCCGCTGCTATCTTCCGAGCTGAAGCTCTCGGTGGTGTCTTGTCAATGACTTCGGTCACTGCGATGATTCTTTCTCTCTTTGTTGTTTTCTTCGTTTTTTTCGGGCTTCTTTTCCCTCTGAAAAAACTTCGTCAGTTGAGGCCCTATTGGACTTAGCTTCACAGGCAGGGATTCAGTCATTACCTTCAAAATCTCTTCCACATCAGTGGCAGAGCGTGATGCGGCAGTCTCTTCTTCGTCAGATGCTTTTCGCTTTGGAGATGTTACTTTTCTTTTCTTCAGAATATTTTTCTTTTTTGGCGGTTCTTTCTCATCTTCATCTAAAGCTTCGGCTACCCTTCTTTTTCGGCCTTTGACAATTTTATTCAGTTGTTCGTAGTCAGGGTATTCAAAACCCAAGGCGTCCAGCACTCGATTCAGTCTTCGCTTCGGACGGGTACCGAAGGCCGCAGTCATCAACTGATCTTCTTTTTTGGAGTAATTACCAAGTATTTCATTACACATTACTTCAATTGTGTCCAGCCACTCTTGGCAAGGTGTTTTAAAGTATTTCTTAAACTTGTAATAGTAAGGTAGCCGCACAAGCTCCCCTTTCTTCTTCTCCCCCTCTAGCTTCGGCATTTCCCATTCTTTTAAAGTAGGGAAAACCTTGAAGGCCAAGAACTCTTGAACCAGGTCCCTAGTGCTGATATGCTCTGAGATAATTTTAAACTCACCCAGTGCAGCCCAAGTGGGACCTTCTAATGTCATGTGGCATCGCGGTCTTGTTTCTCTGAAGATCAGTTCAAGTGGGCTTTGTACCAGCTTCTCTTTGTCTTCATCAACTTTCACGTAAAACCACTCTGACTTCCAGCCTGCTGGCCATTTGCTTCGGTAGCTAATTACAGGAAACTTTGTGGTTTTCCGATAGGCAAAATTATAGCAACCAAAGTTATCATGTAATCCATCTTTTCTAGCCTTCGTCTGGTAGTGTAGTTCATGAACTCGACAAAAGCTGTCGGCAAACGGCTCAACCGCCTGGCTTCGGAGGGCCCAGATATAAACACTAAGTCTAACGATAGCGTTAGGAGTCAGCTGATGAAAGTAGATCCCAAACTCCTTCAATACATCTGCAATAATCCCATGGAGGGGGAATCTCAACCCAGCCTTTAGAAAACTCTTGAAAATGACTATTTCATCCTTCTCTGGCTTCGGGGTGGTTTCTTCCCCCCCAAAGTGAAGTAGCTTCTTCTGACTCTCGCTGAAATAGCCCGACTTCACCATCTTGGAGAGATCAGCTTTAGAGACAGTTGACTTGCTGAAGTCCAAGTGACTGGGCTTACTTGGCACGGCAATATGATAATCATCTTCGGGATCAATTTCTTCAATATTTCCTTCTTCCGCTTCGGCAGCAGCTTCGGAGATGGGAGCAGTCTGCTCTCTCTCGGTGGTACGGATTCCTTCCGAGGTCACTAGTCCGGATTGTTGCATCGCTTCGGAGATGGGAACAGTATCTGATCCTTCAGCTTCGCCTTCCTCACGCTCAACTCTAGCGGTAGAGCGCACTCTGGCCATTTAATTCTGAATTTTGTGGGAACTAAATACTTTTTCTTCCGAAGCTTTTTCTTCTAACAAAGTAGGCTTCAAACTGGAGCTTCGTTTGATTTCGAGAGTTAACCTTCGGCTATGGTTAAAGATTTTGGCAGCAAAACAGTGCAAATAGCAATGAATGCTGTGGTAACTTCACATCTACCCATCTGTTTATATAGTGATGCAGGTAAGGAGGTGAATCGCCAGGATTTTTTACACCAGGCGAACAGCTGCTTGCACTCGCTGCAAGGTGGGACCGCTACGCGCTCGGAAATTAAATCGTTTCTCGACAACGAGCTCAGGGAAGGTGTTTTTCGGACCTTCGGCCTCCCGAAGCCTAAGAAACTTTTTTCACGGATCAAGCTCGTTACGAAAAACGATCTAGCACCGTGAATGGGCTACTGTTGGGATTATGCTTCGTCGCCGAAGGTCTTGCAGGAAGAAACGGCTTCGGCTGAAGCTGTCCACATGTGATGACCGAAGGTTCCTCTTCATGAAGCTTCGGCATTGCAAACCGACTTAAGAGTAGAATGACCTTTTAGTCTACAAATGTTTGAGTCGCTGTTGTAATCCCTTATGAGGGGCATAATTGTAATTCTTCACAGGCTGTGTCCCGTGCCTATAAATAGTGAACAGTATTCCTTTACTGTTCACGCATTCCTGTAATTGCAATCGCATCATTCGGGAAACGATCTTTGTCAAGACAGAGTATTTGAGAACAAGTCTCCAACAATATTCTTTAAATTAGACACAGTTTCATGACAAGTAGATAATTCACAAGAAAGCATTTCATTTCTCTTAACCTCTAAAGCAAGAGACTTTTGCACACTTACAAATTTATCATGCTCTTCATATAAGAGATCCTCTTGTTTTTCTAAAAGTCTATTCTTTTCATTTAATGCATCAATCAATTCATTAATTTTTTCTATCTTGGTTCTATCTAGACCTTTAAACAAGCTAGAATAGTCTACCTCATCATCACTAGACTCTTCATCGCTAGAAGAAGCACATGTAGAGGTATCTTGAGCACTTACCTTCTTCTCCTTTGCCATGAGGCAGGTGTGACGCTCGTTGGGGAAGAGAGACGACTTGTTGAAGGCTGAGGCGGTGAGTCCTTCGTCGTCGGAGTCGGACGAAGAGCAATCCGAATCCCACTCCTTGCCGAGGTGAGCCTCGCCCTTTGTCTTCTTGTAAGACTTCTTTTTCTCCCTCTTCCCGCCTTTTTCTTGTCCCTGGTCACTATCATTATCGGGACAGTTAGCAATAAAGTGACCAGTCTTACCACATTTGAAGCAGGAGCGCTTTCCCTTCGTCTTGCTCTTGTTGGGATGCTCCTTGCGACCCTTTAGTGCCGCCTTGAAGCGCTTGATGATGAGGGCCATTTCTTCCTCGTTAAGCCCGGCCACCTCAACTTGCGCCACCTTGCTAGGCAGCGTCTCCCTGTTACTTGTTGCCTTAAGAGTGACGAGTTGAGGCTCGTAGACGGGCATTGGGCCATTGAGAGCATCATCCACATAGCGAGCTTCTTTAATCATCATCCGCTCACTCACAAATTTTCTGAGTATCTCCTCAGGCATCATCTTTGTGTACCTAGGATTTTCACGAATTGAATTCACAAGATGATGGTCAATGACAGTAAAAGACCTGAGCATAAGTCGAACGACGTCGTGGTCTGTCCATCTTGTGCTCCCATAGCTCCTAATTTTGTTGACCAGGGTCTTGAGCCTGTTGTACGTTTGTGTTGGCTCCTCTCCCCTGATCATCGCAAACCTTCCTAGCTCGCCCTCCACCAACTCTATCTTGGTGATTATGGTGGCATCGTTCCCCTCATGCGAGATCTTGAGGGTGTCCCATATTTTGTTGGCATTATCCAAGCCGCTCACCTTGTTGTATTCATCCCTGCACAACGAAGCTAACAAAACAGTGGTAGCTTGTGCATTTTTATGAATTTGTTCGTTAATGAATACTGGGTTATCCGTACTATCAAATTGCATTCCATTCTCTACTATCTCCCAAATGCTAGGATGGAGAGAGAAGAGGTGACTACGCATTTTGTGACTCCAAAAAGTGTAGTCCTCTCCATCAAAGTGAGGAGGTTTACCAAGAGGAATAGAAAGCAAATGAGCATTGGAATTATACGGAATACGAGAATAATCAAAAGAAAAGTTTGAGTTGACTGGTTTCTTTTTCTCGTCGTAGTCGTCGTCTCTTTGGGAAGAAGAGGACTCATCACTGTCGTAGTAGACGATCTTCTTGATATGCCTCTTCTTCTTCCCGTCCTTCTTCTTATGACTCGAGCCAGAGTCAGTAGGTTTGTCGTCCCTTGGCTCGTTGAAGATGGACTCCTTCTCCTTATCGTTGACCACCATCCCCTTTCCCTTAGGATCCATCTCTTCGGGCGATTAGTCCCTTTTGTGAAGAGAATGGCTCTGATACCAATTGAGAGCACCTAGAAGGGGGGTGAATAGGTGATCCTGTAAAAACTTAAGACTTATTGCCACAAAAACTAAGTTAAGTGTTAGTGCAATAGAATCAAGTAGCTGGAGAGGAGTACTTGTGAAACATAGAAACCATAGAGAGAAACAACACAGTAGACACAGTGGTTTATCCCGTGGTTCGGCCATGTACAAAACTTGCCTACTCCACGTTGTGGCGTCCCAATGGACGAGGGTTGCACTCAACCCCTCTCAAGTGATCCAACGATCAACTTGAATACCACGGTGTTCCTTTTTCTTATCACTTTTCCCGTTTGCGAGGAATCTCCACAAGTTGGAGTCTCTCGCCCTTACAACAAATATCAATGTAAAAGCACTAGAGTAAGGGAGGGAAGCAACACACACAAATCCGCAGCAATACGCACACACACAGGCCAAGACTTGAGCTCAAATGAAATGCAACAAGTTCACCACTAGAGCGGAGCTCAAATCACTAAGAAAATCAATCGAGTGTGCCGAGATGGAGTGTGAGAGTCTTAGAATGTTCAAAGTATTCTTGGTGTACTCCTCCATGCGCCTAGGGGTCCCTTTTATAGCCCCAAGGCAGCTAGGAGCCGTTGGAAGCAATCTGGGAAGGCAATTCTTGCCTTCTGTCGGGTGGCGCACCGGACAGTCCGATGCACCACCGGACAGGCACTGTTCATGGTCCGGTGCTGATCTCCTTCCAAAAATAGAACAGACGACCGTTGCAGAAATGGAGCCGTTGGCGCACCGGACACTGTCCAGTGCACACCGGACAGTCCGGTGCCCCCTCCCGTCCGTTGGCATGGCCACGCGTCACGCGCGGATTGCGCGGTCGATCATTGGCGCAGTCGACCGCTGGTTCACCGGACGGTGTCTCACCGGACCGTCCGGTGAATTTTAGCCTTACGCCGTTGAGTGATTCCCGAGAGCGACGACTTCGCCGCAGATGGCTCACCGGACAATCCGGTGCTCCACCGGACAGTCCGGTGAATTATAGCCGTACATCGCCGTCAGTTCCCGAGAGTGGCCTGTTCACCGGAGGCTGGCTTGGCGCACCGGACACTGTCCGGTGCACCACCGGACAGTCCGATGAGCCAGACTGCGCTGAGTCTTGGCTGTTCCAGCCAAGTCTTTTCCCTTCTCTCTTTTCTCTGATTCTAGCACTTAGACAAATATATTAGTACACAAAAACCGATGTACTAAGTCTAGAATCATACCTTCTTGTTGATTGGCACTTCATCCATCATTTGGCACAAGATTACTTACTCAATACGTGTTGGACACTTAATCACCAAAACTATACTAGAAATGGCCCAAGGGCACATTTCCCTTTCAATACTCATACTACACAAGTTAGTCCATGATGGTGTGCTGAACACTTAATCACCAAAACAGATAGAAATGGCTGTTAGGCACAATTCTTTTTCAAATCCCCCTTTTTTGGTGATTTATGTCAACACACCTAAAACAATTCAAATCTGACTAACTTATACCAATATTAGTCAATAGAGCAATTTGAAGTTCAAAACTTAACCAAATAAGATGTTCAAATGATTTAGCATATTTGGATCACTTAGCCACTACTTGTTTTTGTTTTGGCAATCAAATATTTTTCCAACTTCTAAGACAAAGCACTTGGATTTTGCAATTCAAACAAGTTTTAAACACTTGTTTTGATCAAATACAAGACACTCCTCCTTTTTATCATAAGATGACTTCTCCCCCACAAGAGAACAATTTTGCAACAAGAGGGCTCCTCTTTGCTATCAAGAGGGTTTTGCATCAAAAGACAAGTTTAAATCTCAAAAACTTTTTTAAAACTTCAAGTGGTGGTCGATCCAGTTCCTTTGGCCTTTAATTTCTCCCCTTGGGCATTAAGCACCAAAACAGAGAAACTAGTCGCCTAACCCCATTGCCATACCAAAAATTGTGAATGAAAACCAAAAGCAATGAGAAATCATGAGAACTTGAACATTAAGGCGCCCTTACGGGCGCCCTACCTAGTAGAATGCTATTTAAAAAATGGGATAGTAAAACACTACAAAGAACACACTCCTCGATTGAGTGAAATATATGATATCACAAAGCTACTTTCAGGGAGAATGATTGAAGATCAAAATTATAGTAACTTTAACCAAAGAATACAATACACATTAACTTAGAGATCCAAACTTGGTGGTGGTAATGCAAGACGAGCTCAACAACTTCACAAGGAATGAAGTTTGGTACTTAGTTCCACATCCTAACCAAAATGTTGTAGGTACCAAGTGGGTATTCCGCAACAAACAAGATGAGCATGGTGTGGTGACAAGGAGCAAAGCCCAACTAGTGGCCAAGGGGTACTCACAAGTCGAAGGTTTGGATTTCGATGAAACATTTGCACCCATAGCTATGCTTGAGTCCATTCGCATATTATTAGCCTATGCTATTTACCATGGTTTCAAATGGATGTGAAAAGTGCCTTCCTCAACGGTCCAATCAAGGAAGAGGTGTATGTTTAGCCTATGCTTTGAAGATGATAAGTATCCCTCTCATGTCTATAAGCTCTCAAAGGCGCTCTACAGGCTTAAGCAAGTGTCGAGGTGTAAGGCCCAAAATGGTGTATAAGAAAAAAACAATAATAAAATAAATATATGAAGAAATAAAATAGAAAATTCAGATATCTCAAATTGTACTTGAGAGTTGAAAATTGAGAACTAAATTTTGAAAACCAAGAATTATTTTAGAAAAGAAGTAATAGAAAAGTTTCCTATTCAACTAAATGAATATGTTTTTCATTAAATGATGCTCCATAAGCATTTATTTACATGAATATTAATTTTGAAGTAATTTTACTTCTTATCCCGCATTCAAAATACTATTTTTCTAAAAAGAAAGAAAACCATATGAGTGTTTTTCATATTTCAAACCTTCACCAAATAAATAAAATAATTAAAATAAACATATATCTATTGCATCATGTTGGAGTTTAATTATGTGTGCATATATTAGTAATAAAAATATATAGAAAGAAATCAATGTTCAAATTGGGAATTTAATCCTAAATTAAGAAATTCAAGATTTAGAAAAGAGAAGGAAGAAATATTATAGAACACAAAATTAATACATATCCAAACTCATTCCACTGAAATGTTCAAGTTGAATATTTGAATTTAGTACAAAATTTTGAGGAGAAATTGGAATTCAAGTTCTAGGTTTGAAAATAAAAAGAAAACAAATAAGAATTAAAATAGAAAATAAACTAAAAAAGGGAACTTGAAACCTAAGCCTAACTTGGGCTGAAATCTGACTCGTGCGGCCCACTCCTGTTTTCCTCCGCACGGCCCAAGTGAAAGGGAAATGTGCCTTTGGGCCATTTCTATAATGTTTTGGTGATTAAGTGCCCAACACATAATCTTTAAGTTGTTAGGTGCCAAACAAGCAAGAAGTGCAAATCATGTAACAAGGTACGTTTCTAGACTTAGTACATTGCTTTGAGTACTAACATATTGTGTCTAACTGCTAGAAACAGCGAGAAAAGAATTGCAAAAAGTCTTGGCTCGGTGTAGCCAAAACTCTGCTCAATCTGGCACACCGGACTGTCCGGTGGTGCACCGGACAGTGTCTGGTGCGCTAGGCTGAAGTCCGGTGAATAGGCCACTCTCGGGAAAAGTTTGGCGGCGTATGACTATAATTCACCGGACTGTCCGGTGGTACACCGGACTGTCCGGTGAGCCAACGGTCGCCAGCGCAACGGTCGGCCGCACAATCCGCGCGCGACACGTGGCCCGCTCCAACGTTCGGCGGGGGGCACCGGACTGTCCGGTGTGCACCGAACTGTGTCCGGTGCGCCAACCAACCCGAAGCTGCAACGGTCGTCTGCTCTAGCAAAGGAAGGAGATCGGCACCGGACCGTCTACAATGACTGTCCGGTGGCGCACCGGACTGTCCGGTGCGCCACTCGACAGAAGGCAAGGATAGCCTTCCTTGTTGGTCTTCAACGGCTCCTAGCTGCCTTGGGGCTATAAAAGGGACCCCTAGGCGCATGGAGGAGCTACCCAAGCATTCACTAAGCATCCTAAGGCATCCAGACTCTGTTCCCGCGCATTCGTTTCATTGTGTTAGAGATTTGAGCTTTATACGAGTCAAGAACTCCCCGTGTTGTCCTTTGAGCTCAATTCTTCTCTTGTGTGCGTGGGTGTGCTGTGATTTGAGTCTTGTGTGTGTTGCTCTTCCCAACCTTACTCTTGTGCGTTCTTTGTGATAAATCTTGTAAGGGTGAGAGGCTCCAACTTGTGGAGATTCCTCGCAAACGGGAAGAAAACTATAAGGAAGAACACCGTGGTATTCAAGTTGATCATTGGATCACTTGAAAGGGGTTGAGTGCAACCCTCGTCCATTGGGACGCCACAACGTGGAAGTAGGCAAGTGTTACTTGGCCGAACCACGACATAAAATCGTGTGTCTCTGGTGTGCTCTCTCTTTGATTGTCTGTGTTCACAAGAGCTTGTTTCAAGCTACTTAGCCGTTCTAACTTTCATAACGAAGTTTTGTGGCTATTAGTGTTGAATTTTACAGGATCACCTATTCACCCCCCCTCTAGGTGCTCTCAATTGGTATCAGAGTCGTTCTCTTCACATAAGGGACTAATTGCCCAAAGAGATGGATCCTAAGGGAAAGAGGATGGTGGTCAACGACAAGGAGAAGGAGTCCATCTTCAACGAGCCAAGAGATGACAAGCCCACTGACTCTGGCTCGAGTCACAAGAAGAAGGACGGGAAGAAGAAGAGGCGCATCAAGAAGATCGTCTACTATGACAGCGATGAATCTTCTTCTTCACCAAGAGACGACGACAACGATGACTCGTCTAAAAAGAAACCGGTTAATCAAAATTATTCATTTGATTATTCTCGTATTCCATTCAATTCTAGTGCTCATTTGCTATCAATTCCACTTGGTAAACCTCCACATTTTGATGGAGAAGACTAGGGATAAAAACGGTCGGTAAACACTAAAACCATTACTGTTTTCATATTTTTTATCAGAAACAAAATCGAAAACGGTAACTCCGGAAACGGAATCGATATCGGTATTTCAGAAACATCGGAAATGAAAGTTTGGTACGGAAAATACACCGGTAACGGTCGAAATCTAAAATACGATCGGTAAACATATCAAACTTCACAATACAACAAAGTTGACAAAAGATCACAAAGACCACAAGTTCACAATTCATGATATAACAAGTTCACAATATAACAAGTTCACAAGGATCACAAATTTATAATATAAAAAGTTTACAAAGATCACAAGTTCACAATATAACAAGTTCACAGTATAACAAGTTCATAAAGATCACAACTTCACAGACCCAATTCATAATTCACAATATCCACTCAATCTAGCTGACATGGCATGCTTACTTATGAAATATTTTTTCCTCACATAAAGAGTTTTTCACAACCTCACAGAAAAACCCTAAAACCTAGTGTGTGGAAAAGACTAAATCCTTAATCTCAATTGTCTTTCAACACCATCTATCCCAAAAAATCTTAAGGCGTCACAAAAATACAAAAATAAGTAATCCTTATCTAGAGACATACAGGCGATGCAAAAAATCACATGCTGGAAAATTCCGAAAAATTCCGAGACACAATTCCGAAAAATTCCGAGACACAAATCCGGTAATTTCCGACAAAAACCGATAACCGAAGGAAACGGTCGGTAAAACACCACGCCGATTCCGATACTGATTCCAATAGAAAATTCCGAAAACCGATTCTGTTTTTGAAAAATACCGTTACTGGTGAATCCGATCGAAAAATTTCGAAATCGGTTTCCAGAATACCGAAAAATTCCGAAACCGTTTTCATCTCTAGAGAAGACTACTCTTTTTGGAGTCACAAAATGCATAGTCACTTATTTTCTCTCCATCCTAGTATTTGGGAGATAGTTGAAAATGGAATGCATTTTGATAGTACGGATAACCCTATGTTTATTAACGAGCAAATTCATAAGAATGCACAAGCTACCACTGTCTTGCTAGCATCTTTGTGCAGGGATGAGTACAACAAGGTGAGTGGCTTGGACAACGCCAAGCAAATCTGGGACACCCTCAAGATATCTCATGAGGGAAACGACGCCACCATGATCACCAAAATGGAGTTGGTGGAAGGCGAGCTGGGAAGGTTCATGATGATCAGGGGAGAGGAGCCAACACAAACATACAACAGGCTCAAGACCCTGGTTAACAAGATTAGAAGCTATGGAAGCACAAGATGGACGGACCACGACGTCGTCCGACTTATGCTAAGGTCATTCACGGTAATTGACCCCCATCTTGTAAACCTTATTCGTGAAAATCCCAGGTACACCAAGATGACACCTGAGGAGATTCTTGGGAAGTTTGTGAGTGGGCGCATGATGGTGAAGGAAGCGCGATACGTGGATGGCGCTCTTAATGGCCCTCTACCCGTCTACGAGCCTCAACCCATTGCTCTCAAAGCAACAAGCAGCAGGGAGGCGCTACCTAGCAAGGTGGCACAAGTTGAGGCTGCCGGGCTAAACGAAGATGAGATGGCCCTAATCATTAAGCGCTTCAAGACCGCACTAAAAGGACGCAAGGAGTACCCCAACAAGAACAAGGCAAAGGGGAAGGGCTCCTGTTTCAAATGCGGTAAGTCTGGTCATTTTATAGCACAATGTCTCGATAATGATGATGACCAGGAATAAGAAAAGCATGGGAAGAGGGAGAAGAAGAAGGTGTACAAGAAGGCGAAAGGCGAGGCGCACCTTGGCAAAGAATGGGATTCGGACTGCTCTTCATCCGACTCCAACGACAAAGGACTGGAAGCCTCGGCCTTCGACAAGTCTTCGCTCTTCCCCAACGAACGCCACACTTGCCTCATGGCCAAGGAGAAGAAGGTAAATGTTCAAGATACCCCTAAGTACACTACTTCTAGCGATGATGATTCTAGTGATGATGAAGTAGATTACTGATTTATTTAAGGGTTTAGATAGAGCTAAAGTAGATAAAATCAATGAGTTAATTGATGCTTTAAATGAAAAGGATACATTGTTAGAAAAACAAGAGGATATCTTATATGAGGAGCATGATAAATTTGTTAGTGTGCAAAAATCTCTTGCCTTAGAGATTAAGAGGAATGAAATGCTATCTTCTGAATTATCTACTTGCCATGAAACTATATCTAGTTTAAAGAGTTTAAATGATGAATTAACTACTAAACTAGAAGGAGTTAATAAATCTAGTTCTTGTGAAGAGCATGTTGTAATTTGTGATAGATGTAAGGATTTTAATATTGATGCTTGTAATGAACACCTTATTTCTATCACCAAATTAAATGATGAGGTGGCAAGTCTTAATGCTCAACTTGAGACTTGCAAAATTGATTTTGATAAATTAAAATTTGCCAGGGATGCCTACACAACTGGTAGACACCCCTCTATTAAGGATGGACTTGGTTTTCGAAAGAAAACCAAGAACTTAACAAGCCAAAAGGCTCCCATTCTCGCCAAGGAGAAAGGGAAGGCCCCTATGGCTAGTAGCATTCAAAGGAATCATGCTTTCATGTATAATAGGAAAATTGCTAGTCGTTCCAATTATAATAGGAGTTATGCATGATGCTTTTGATTCACATGCTATGTTTGCTTCAAGCTCTACTTTTGTGCATGGTAGAAGTAGGCCTAGAAAAGGTAATGTTGTTCATCATGTGCCTAGGAAAATGTGCAATGAATCTACTATCATTGACCATGCTTGCAATACTTCATTTGCTCTTTTATGTAAGAAAGAAAAAAGTAGTTGCTAGAAAGTTGGGATCCAAATGCAAGGGAGATAAGACTTGTATTTGGGTTCCAAAGGCTATTGTGACTAACCTTGTAGGACCCAACAAGAGTTGGGTACCTAAAACCCAAGTGTAAATTGCCTTGCAGGTTTATGCATCCGGGGGCTCAAGCTAGATTATCGATAGCGGATGCACAAACCACATGACGAGGGAGAAGAAGATGTTCACCTCCTACGTCAAGAACAAGGATTCCCAGGATTCGATCATCTTTGGAGATGGGAACCAAGGCAAGGTTAAAGGATTGGGAAAGATAGCCATTTCATCCAAGCATTCTATATCCAATGTGTTCTTAGTTGAATCGCTCAGGTACAACTTATTGTCTGTGAGTCAATTATGTAATATGGGTTATAATTGTCTATTTACCAATATAGATGTATCTGTCTTTAGAAGGAGTGATGGTTCATTAGCGTTTAAGGGTGTACTAGATGGCAAACTTACTTAGTTGATTTTTCGAAAGAGGAGGCCGATCTAGATGCATGCTTAATCGCTAAGACTAGTATGGGATGGCTGTGGCATCGCCGTGTAGCACATGTTGGGATGAAGAACCTTCACAAACTTCTAAAGGGAGAACATGTGTTAGGACTAACAAATGTATGTTTCGAGAAAGATAGACCTTGTGTAGCTTGTCGGGCAGGAAAACAGGTGGGGAGCACTCATCACAGCAAGAATGTGATGACAACATCAAGACCACTGGAGCTACTACATATGGACCTCTTCGGACCCGTTGCCTACCTTAGCATCGGGGGAAGTAAGTATGGTCTTGTTATTGTTGATGATTTTTCCCGCTTCACTTGGGTGTTTTTTTTGTAGGATAAAACAGAAACCCAAGGGACCCTAAAGCGCTTTCTAAGGAGGGCTCAAAACGAATTTGAGATCAAGGTGAAAAAGATAAGAAGCGACAACGAGTCCGAGTTCAAGAATCTGCAAATAGAGGAGTACCTTGAGGAGGAAGGCGTCAAGCATGAGTTCTCCGCTCCCTACACACCGCAGCAAAATGGTGTGGTAGAGAGGAAGAACAGGACACTCATCGACATGGCGAGAACGATGCTTGGAGAGTTCAAGACACCTGAGCGGTTTTGGTCGGAAGCTGTGAACACAGCGTGCCACGCCATAAACCGGCTCTACCTTCATCGCCTCCTCACGAAGACCTCAGAGCAAGTTGATCTTGATGACATAGATGAAGATGATGTTCCAACGGACGCAATACGCACCATGGCGATTGGAGATGTGCGACCACAGGAACAACAAGAGCAAGATCAACCTTCTTCCTCAACAATGGTGCATCCCCCAACTCAAGATGATGGACAGGTTCCTCAAGAAGAGGCGTGTGATCAAGGGGGAGCACAAGAAGAACAAGTTTTGGAGGAAGAAGCACCACTGGCCCCTCCAACTCAAGTCCGAGCGACGATCCAACGACATCACCCCATCGATCAAATACTGGGTGACATAAGCAAGGGAGTAACAACTCGCTCACGTCTAGCTAATTTTTGTGAGCATTACTCGTTTGTCTCTTCTATTGAGCCTTTCAGGGTAGAAGAGGCCTTGTAAGATCTGGACTAGGTGTTGGCCATGCAGGAAGAGCTCAATAACTTCAAGCAAAATGAAGTTTGGAGCCTGGTGCCACGTTCAAAGCAAAACGTTGTAGGAACCAAGTGGGTGTTCCGCAACAAGCAAGACGAGCACGGGGTGGTGATAAGAAACAAGGCTTGACTTGTGGCAAAAGGTTATGCCCAAGTCACAGGTTTGGATTTAGAGGAGACTTTTGCTCCTGTGGCTAGGCTAGAGTCTATTCGCATTCTATTAGCCTATGCCGCTCACCATTCTTTCAGGTTGTTTCAAATGGACGTGAAGAGCGCTTTCCTCAACGGGCCAATCAAGGAGGAGGTATACGTGGAACAACCCCTGGCTTTGAGGATGACAGGTATCCCGACCATGTTTTTAAGCTCTCTAAGGCGCTCTATGAACTTAAGCAAGCCCCAAGAGCATGGTATGAATGCCTTAGAGATTTCTTAATCGCTAATGCTTTCAAGGTTGGGAAAGCCGATCCCACTCTTTTCACTAAGACTTGTGAAGCTGATCTTTTTGTGTGCCAAATTTATGTCGATGACATAATATTTGGTTCTACTAACCAAAAGTCTTGTGAGGAGTTTAGCAGGGTGATGACACAAAAGTTTGAGATGTCGATGATGGGCGAGTTGACTTACTTTCTTGGATTCCAAGTAAAGCAACTCAAGGACGGCACCTTCATCTCCCAAACAAAGTACACTCAAGATCTTCTCAAGCGGTTTGGGATGAAGGACGCCAAGCCCGCGAAGACACCGATGGGAACTGACGGGCATGTCGACCTCAACAAAGGAGGTAAGTCCGTTGATCAAAAGGCATACCGGTCTATGATAGGTTCCTTGCTTTACTTATGTGCTAGTAGACCAGACATTATGCTTAGTGTATGCATGTGTGCTAGATTTCAATCCGACCCCAAGGAATGTCACCTTGTGGCCGTTAAGCGAATTCTTAGGTATTTAGTAGCTACGCCTTGCTTCGGGATCTGGTATCCAAAGGGGTCTACCTTTGACTTGATTGGATATTCAGCCTCTGATTATGCCGGGTGCAAGGTTGATAGGAAGAGCACATCGGGGACGTGCCAATTTCTAGGAAGGTCCCTGGTGTCGTGGAGCTCAAAGAAACAAACATCTGTTTCCCTATCCACCGCTGAGGCCGAGTATGTTGCCGTAGGACAGTGTTGCGCGCAACTACTTTGGATGAGGCAAACCCTCCGGGACTTTGGCTACAGTCTGAGCAAAGTCCCACTCCTATGTGACAATGAGAGTGCAATCCGCATGGCGGATAATCCTGTTGAACACAGTCGCACTAAGCGCATAGACATCCGGCATCACTTTCTGAGGGACCACCACCAAAAGGGAGATATCGAAGTGTACCATGTTAGCACCGAGAATTAGCTAGCCGTTATCTTTACCAAGCCATTAGATGAGAAAACCTTTTGCAATTTGCGTAGTGAGCTAAATGTCTTAGATTCGCGTAACTTGGATTGATCGATATCATACATGTGTTCTATGCCTTTGATCATGTTACTTCGTGCATTTATGTAATTTGTTGCTTATTGATGGTGCTCAAGTTGTGCAAGGGATCCCCAGACCTCACAAGTCCATGTGTGAATGATGCACATATTTAGGGGGAGATGTGCTACAACTTGACCCTTTGAGACTAACATTTGTGTTTGAGTATACTTGATGTAGTCTCAAAGGTGCATTGAAAAGGAAAGGTGAACTTGTACCATGCAAAGTCTTCCACTGCACTCCGGTATTAGTGTAATTAACTCCAAGTTCATACTTAATGCTCTTATTGCCTTTTTGCTCTTAATTGACAATTTTGGTAAGGCAATGGGGTTAAGGGGCCAAGAATGATCCTGTTTTGGTGCTTAATGCCAAAGGGGGAGAAATTAAGGCCAAAGCAAATGGATCGGCTACCACTTGTGAATTTTGAAAACAATAGAGTTAGAACTTTTGATTTGATTTGCCCAAAATACTCTTAGTGTAAAATTTGGTCTCTTGTGGGGAGAATTTATGATTATGGGAAAAAAGGGAGTTTTTTGGCACTTGATCAATTTCACTCTTGCATTATCTCTCTTTGTGCCCAAACAAGTGTGTTTGACTTAGAGGTAGGAAAATGAATTTGATTTGCAAAAATAAACCAAGTGGTGGCAAAGAATGATCCAAATATGCCAAATTAGAGTCAAAAACAATTTGGTCCTCATTTGCATTGATATTGCCCTTATTTTGGTTGCTTTTTGAGGTGTTGGAATAAATCACCAAAAAGGAAGAGATTGAAAGGGAAATGTGCCTTTGGGCCATTTCTATAATGTTTTGGTGATTAAGTGCCCAACACATAATCTTTAAGTTGTTAGGTGCCAAACAAGCAAGAAGTGCAAATCATGTAACAAGGTACATTTCTAGACTTAGTACATTGCTTTGAGTACTAACATATTCTATCTAAGTGCTAGAAACAGCGAGAAAAGAATTGCAAAAAGTCTTGGCTCGGTGCAGCCAAAACTCTGCTCAGTCTGGCACACCGGACTGTCCGGTGGTGCACCGGACAGTGTCCGGTGTACCAGGCTGAACTCCGGTGAACAGGCCACTCTCGGGAAAAGTTTGGCGGCGTACGGCTATAATTCACCGGACTGTCCGGTGAGCCAACGGTCGCCAGCGCAACGGTTGGTCGCGCAATCCGCACGCGACGCGTGGCCCGCTCCAACGGTCGGCGGGGGGCACCGGACAGTCCTGTGTGCACCGGACAGTGTCCGGTGCACCAACTAGCCCGGAGCTGCAACGGTCGTCTGCGCTAGAAAAGGACGGAGATCGGCACCGGACCGTCTACAGTGACCGTCCTGTGGCGCACCGAACTGTCCGGTGCGCCACTCGACAGAAGGCAAGGATAGCCTTCCTTGTTGGTCTTCAACGGCTCCTAGCTGCCTTGGGGCTATAAAAGGGACCCCTAAGCGCATGGAGGAGCTACCCAAGCATTCACTAAGCATCCTAAGGCATCCAGACTCTGTTCCCGCGCATTCGTTTCATTATGTTTGAGATTTGAGCTCTATTCGAGTTGAGAACTCCCCGTGTTGTCCTTTGAGCTCAATTCTTCTCTTGTGTGCGTGGGTGTGCTACGATTTGAGTCTTGTGTGTGTTGCTCTTCCCAACCTTACTCTTGTGCGTTCTTTGTGATCAATCTTGTAAGGGCGAGAGCCTCCAACTTGTGGAGATTCCTCGCAAATGGGAAGAAAACTATAAGGAAGAACACCGTGGTATTCAAGTTGATCATTGGATCACTTGAAAGGGGTTGAGTGCAACCCTCGTCCATTGGGACACCACAACGTGGAAGTAGGCAAGTGTTACTTGGCCGAACCACGGGATAAAATCGTGTGTCTCTTGTGTGCTCTCTCTTTGATTGTCTGTGTTCACAAGAGCTTGTTTCAAGCTACTTAGCTGTTCTAACTTTCATAACGAAGTTTTGTGGCTATTAGTGTTGAATTTTACATGATCACCTATTCACCCCCTTTAGGTGCTCTCACCAAGCTCCATCTCGCGCGCGCTAGATCTGTGGCTGTCACGTGGGGCCCACTCCCCAGTAGACCGATCAGTCGTTTGCTCTGAGGCGCTCTGTCGCGCGGGCCCAAATTGTCAGGGCGTTTGCTTCTTCGCTGGAACGGCCACCTCCGCATCTCCGCGCTCGAAACAGCCACCTCCGTAACTACCGTGTGCAGATCCCGGCCACGAGCAGGTCGGTCCCACCGACTTCCCCGGCCTATATGAGCGGATGGCGGCCATTGACCCTCCCTTGTGCATACCCGACTGCTGCGCACCCTAGCCACCATGTGCGCCCAGGCCAGGTTGTCGCCATCGCCATGCTCGCACTCGCCGGAGGGGAGCGTGCGAAAATTGGGCGGCAGGCAACTGCGTGGTGACTCCGGGCGGGTGAGCGGATCGTCATTTGGGTGATTAGACCCTCATGCCGCCGAAATAGCGAGCTGCAAGAAGAATCCACGGCCAGCTTGCCGAGCTCTACGGGCGCCGTCATCTCGGTTTCTTTACCGACGAGGTAAACCCATTTCCTCAATCGCTTGCAGCTCTGTTCAATAGGAATCGTGTACTTTGTGGGCCCGGGCGATCGTGGGGGCCTAGTTGCTCGTCGGCAGGCAGCGAGGTAGGGAGGACTCATGTTTCCGCTGCGTGCCATGTGGATGTTTTCGGTGTGGGCCAATTGGGGTGAGAACCGGTCTACTGCAACTGCGGGATGGGTATCTTGGTGGAGACCCTAGAAATTTCAGGGTAGTGCCTGGCAGGATCGGAAATTGCTGTGATCCGGCGAGGTCCGCCGTAATGGTGGGGCCGCGCCGCCGCATCTGTGCGCGAATGGGGATTTCTGCGCCCCGTCATTGGATCGAAAAGGTGCGGCCAGGATCAGATCAAAGAATACTGATTCACTAGATTGGATTAGGGTCATCCGTTTTGTGATCCACGGTTCTGGTTAGATCGCTCACCCATTAAATCCCATCCTTGGATCACAGATCCAACGATCCATCCTGCATACCGGTTCAGTTAATAACAGAGCAAATCTGGGCCGTTCATTTCTAATCGGACGGCTGTAGTGGCTCCATACCCTTTCGCTGCGAGCCTTTTGCATATGAACCCCTCGGGTTCAGTGGAAATAACTCGCGGTCCAGGGCGAGTGCGTCCTGAGTCTGGGGACTTCTTGCGCTTTAGCCCCTGCTTTCCTCTGATTTATTGCGCGCAGTCCAGGGAATGGAAAATCAGGGAAATTGAATTAGAAAATGAATTTTTAATATGAAAACAATTACTAGAACTTGTTTAATTCATATAAAATTCATATTAAGTCCAAATTAGTCCATTCTAATTCCTATAATTTTATAATATTATTGTTTATCAAATAGTGCCACTAATTTGACATGAAAATCACTTTAAAATTTATTTCCTAATTAATCTTATATCAAATACATAAGACCTTAGGAAATTCATAACTTCCTCCATTTTAATTCCAATTTGATCCGTTCCAGTTGCGTAAGCATCGTATAAATATTTACTATGCAATAACAACATTTATTGTACCATGTTTCATTCCTTTATAACCAGATCTTTACTTAACCTATGTTGGTTAGTCTTGTTAATCCGCTTATCATTATAATCTACTAAAATATGATCTATGGTCAATTTATATTTAAGTTGAATTAATTATTTATGGAATAATCTCTCATATGGTATGTATTAACCAATTTATAATATAATTTAATATTTAAATCACATAGATCTTTTATAAATCATAACTCCTTAATAGTAACTCTGATCTTAGTGGTTCTCGTTTCCGCGATCTCGTAGCTCGCGTAGATCATTATTATTCAGTTTGTGCTTATGTTTGGTGTGATCTTAATTTTATCTATACCATGTTTGTTTGTATTGCTACGAGCATTTGAAGAATCATCCTGGTACCTGGAATCTCAAGTGTCAGGCAAGTTGTGCCCTTGACCACTTTCATACCCAATAATGTTCTTTAATATCATTTATTAATGCATAGGTTTAATTTTGATGGGACCCAATAGGTTATCCTAGTCTGATTATCTTTTACCTTGTTTACGCCTGAATCATTTGGGTAGTTTTGCTATTGCTTTATATGGTTTTGGGTTAATATTTCATTATATCCATGTTCCAATTATTCAGTTATGTTATTTATGTTCATGTCAAGATCATTATATTTTAATTGGAACATGGAGCTTAACTTGAGAAACACGTGCCACCACAAGGGAGGAATGGGACCCCTTGGCTAACTAATTAGGAAAGCTAGTGGAAGACTACCTTACCCGAAAGGGGCAAGGGTAGTAGGCGAGTTGCATGCAGGGAGATTATCGGTTGATTTTGCTGCGATGGCGGTCAGTCGAGGGATTCTTGCAAGTGCTCTTCCCATAAACTGTAGCGGGCTTTCGGAAGCTAGTGGAACTTTGTAAAGGCCTTGTAGTGGATCCCTAGCCATTCACCTCAGTAGTGTCTAAGGGCCTTGCAAACCCTGGCGACATGGGATACACGACTTGTGGGTACAGGGTACAACCTCTGCAGAGTGTAAAACTGGTATACTAGTCGAGCTCACGATCATGAGCAGCTCAGGACTCTCATATGATTAATTTATGTAACTTAAATTCAATTTGTCATTTGCATTTGCATGGGATTATTTATTACTTACACTTAGTAACTGCTAATAAATTTTGACCAACTTATAAAAGCAATGCTCAACTTCAACCTTTATTTTGTTGACTAGCCTTACACTTCACATGAACTCCCACCTTTGGTGAGTTCATGCCACATTATTCCCCACAACTTATTGAGCGATAAACATGTGTGAGCTCACCCTTGCTATCTCACACCCCCCCACAGGAGAAGAACAGGTGGTTCAAAAGGAGCCACACAACGAGGAGTTCGATTTGATCTAGGAGGTGTCTCCCAGTTGACTTTATGGCGCCAAGGATGGACTTAGTTCGATCTATATTTATCTCTTATTTTGTAAGACTTCCGCTATGTAATAAATACTCTGATTATTGTGACATTTATCTCTATACACTCTGTTATTATATATGTTGTCTTCTTTTTGGCGCATGTATGAGGTGCACCTGGCTTTGTCCCTTAAAACCGAGTGTGATAGAAGTGGTATCAGAGGAATGTTGACTGTAGGACGAAACCTAGATAGAATTGGACAACCAATACTTACTTACCTTTGCTAGTCTGATTCTTATCTAAACTTTTCTTAATCCTTTCTCATCTATTCCCGCCTACTCTAATTGTTCTTACCTCTTCACTTCTAAAGACAAAAGTGGATTTCACACTTTGAAATCCTAGTGGATTTCACACTTTGAAATCATGTGCCTTAAGTGACTTTAGGAATAAGAGACCTACTCTTAGGAACAAAAACAAAACTATTTTTATAGGTACCTATATGCTTGAGTGTTTGTTCTTATGATATTTGTTTGATTTGGATCTTTGAATGAGTGTGATAAGTTGTGGAGTAATGTCCACAATTACATCTGCATACACGTATAAGCATAAATATAAATAAATAAAATTCATAAGATAACTAACAACTTAGATTATCCTCCATTAAAGAGGGATCTATTTAAAATAGATACACTTTAATGGACCCTCATAACTTAAAGGAATCTATCTTATCCTAATAGGTTCATCTTGTGTTAAAAAATATCTTATCCTCTTAAATTGTTTATAAGATACACTAGACCAACCAAGAGTACCCCACTAAAATATATCAAATAGATCCATCTTATCTTAAAAGACTCTCTCTTATCTAAATAGATCCATCTTATTTTAAAAGATACTCTCTTACCTTAATAGATTCATCTTATCTCAAAAGATTTTATCTTACCCTAATAGATCCAACTAATCTCAAAAGATTATATCATATTCCTAGAGACTCATCTTGTCCTAATAAGCATACTTATCACCACCACTTTGCTTATCTCATAATAGTGTAACAAACCCGATCTATTCCAAAATAAATTAAATAGATCTTATCTAGTCTAATCTGATTACACCAATTTAATTCTGATCCCATCTAATCTGGTCAGATCTACTCTAATGGACAAACATGTTAGATAATACTGGTAGAATAAGATTGGATCCTACTCTTGTAAATATGTTTTAATCTAAATAGGAGTCTTAGTTCAACCTGGCCATGTGCAACTACCTTAACCATTCGAAGGTTGCATAACCCCTCCGTTTTAACCCATCAGAGATCCTGACCTAGCTACACCATATAATCCATCCTATTTCAAAAGATTCTAACATATCAATATATATTCTACCTCGGTAGATCTATCTAACTCAAACTGGTCTAATCTAGCTATATCCAATCTAACCTAGTCCCTACCTAATCTGACATGATCTAATCTAAAGGAAGTTACTTAGACAAGTCAGTTAATACTGGTAATATAGATCAGACCATATTCCGATAAATGGGCTTTAAACCATAATTGGTGTCTTAAACCAACTCGTTCGTGGAACCACAACCTAGCCTATGTTATAGGTTGACCAACCCATTTATTCCAAAAGCAAAGTAAAACTCTGTTTACTCCACTTACCCCAAGTACCCGCAATTGTTATCCCAACTCAGTGAAGGCATCCGACACCACAACCGATGGTTCTTAAAAGATCCAAGAAGAAGGTTAACCTCGATAATGAAAGATATGAGTATAAACAGGTCTTCAAATGAATCAAGATCCACCACCCAGAATAAAAAAATCTCTCCTACCAAACTTTCTTCTGCCCCCAAATCCTCTCTACACTCACCGAATAGCTAAAATATGATGTACCCTTGTTTTCTATGCTACACCTGTTAATGGCATGAAAAAAAATTTAGGTGTATAAAAATATATACTAATTAGAAGTTCCACTAAGATAAAAAATACTAGAATTTCATAAAGATAAGGTCAGCTGGATATGCTCAACTAAATGATATTCTTAAATAGGATTATGGAATATAGTGTGATCTAATCTAATGTGGCCTGCTTAAATAGATTAGTGGTACTTGGACTCTTCTAGCCAGGTGTTAACTTAACTTAGCACATTAGATCAACTCAACCATGAGCTAACCCAACCCATAGAGTCATGATGAATGGTATAATTTATCTATCCCCACCTAACATCAAACAAACTTTTAACCTACATCATGTAGACTATCTCATCTTGACAAAATTCTATCCTACCTTTGGATACTCACCTTATACGACTAGTTACCCTAATCTGGACATAAAACAAAGATTAAGCCCTGCTAAAGAATCTTCAGATCATAACCAGCTATTAGCCTATTCATTCTGCTTATCAAATACTTTTCATCGCAAAGCTATCCTACCATATGCTTTTAACTCTCATGGTCAATACCAGGAAGGGAAGATTATCAGGAAACAGCAACAGAAATGAATCCTCTAGATCCTCCACCAATTGGGATCGATCAAGTGGTTGCCACCCAGATGATGGTAATACAACAAATGGCAAACATAGTTACCAAAATGCAAAATTAGATAAGACAAGAACACTATGAAATATGTCAGGACCGGCTCGAGATACGTCGAGAAATAAGGCAAGCACAGTTGGAAAGACAACAACAACGCTCACTACCTCCACCACCACCACCAGCTCCACCAAGCTACATAAATATATATATATTATTACTATTTGTAAGACCTAAATATTACTTTAGTTAGTATTTAGTATGATACTATGTTAGGAAGAATAATAAGGTCTATTTGACCCTGTGTTGCTAATAAATTATGCATCATGCTGAGATTTTTGTTGTGCATATGTGTTGAGACAATATGAGTATACACCCTTTCCTTATAAATCTCGAGGACGAGATTTCTATTAAGGGGGGTAGGATTTGTAAGGCCCAAAATGTGTATAAGAAAAAAATATAATAATAATAAAATAAATATATAAAGAAATAAAATAGCAAATTTAGATATCTCAAATTGTACTTGAGAGTTGAAAATTGAGAACTGAATTTTGAAAACCAAGAATTATTTTAGAAAAGAAGTAATACAAAAGTTTCCTATTCAACTAAAAGAATATGCTTTTCATTAAATGATGCTCCATAAGCATTTATTTACATGAATATTAATTTTGAAGTAATTTTACTTCTTATCCCGCATTCAAAATACTATTTTTCTAAAAAGAAAGAAAACCATATGAGTGTTTTTCATATTTCAAGCCTTCACCAAACAAATAAAATAATTAAAATAAACATATACCTATTGCATCATGTTGGAGTTTAATTATGTGTGCATATAATAGTAATAAAAATCTATAGAAAGACATCAACGTTCAAATTGGGAATTTAATCCTAAATTAAGAAATTCAAGCATTTAGAAAAGAGAAGGAAGAAATATTATAGAACACAAAATAAATACATAACCAAACTCGTTCCACTGAAATGTTCAAGTTGAATATTTGAATTTAGTACAAAATTTTGAGGAGAAATTGAAATTCAAGTTCTAGGTTTGAAAATAAAAAGAAAACTGTCGGGGACCATAATTAGGGGTACCCTCAAGGCTCCTAATTCTCAGCTGGTAACCCCCATCAGCATAAAGCTGCAAAGGCCTGATGGGTGCGATTCAGTCAGGGATCAGTCCGTTCGAGGGACTCGATCACGCCTCGCCTGAGCCTAGCCTCGGACAAGGGCAGCCGACCCCGGAGGATCTCCGCCTCGCCCGAGGCCCCCCTCCAGCGGCGAACATATTTCCGGCTCGCCCGAGGCCCTGTCTTCGCCAAGAAGCAACCCTGACCAAATCGCCGCACCGACCGACCAAATCGCAGGAGCATTTAATGCAAAGGTGGCCTGACACCTTTATCCTGACGCGCGCCCCTCAGCCGACAGAGCCGAAGTGACCGCCGTCACTTCGCCGCTCCACTGGCCGATCTGACAGAAAGACACCGCCGCCTGCGCCGCTCCGACTACGGTGCCACTTGACAGAGTGAGGCTGACAGGCAGTCAGGCCCGGCCGCACGCACCATAGGAAGCTCCGCTCCGCCCGACCCAGGGCTCGGACTCGGGCTAAGCCCCAGAAGACGGCGAACTCCGCCCGACCCAGGGCTCGGACTCGGGCTAAGCCCCGGAAGACGGCGAACTCCGCTCCGCCCGACCCAGGGCTCGGACTCGGGCTAAGCCCCGAAAGACGGCGAACTCCGCTCCGCCCGACCCAGGGCTCGGACTCGGGCTAAGCCCCGGAAGACGGCGAACTCCGCTCCGCCCGACCCAGGGCTCGGACTTGGGCTCAGCCCCAGAAGACGACGAACTCCGCTTCGCCCGACCCTAGGACTCAAATTCCGCCCTGGCCTCAGCCAACGGCCTCCGCCTCGCCCGACCTAGGGGCTCGGACTCGACCTCGGCCACGGAAGACAGACTCGACCTTGACCTCGGAGGAGCCTCCACATCGCCCCAACCTAGGGCGCAGGCCAGCCACGTCAACAGGAGGCGCCATCATTACCCCACTCCAAGCTGACTCAGGCTACGGGGAACAAGACCGGCGACCCATCTGGCTCGCTCCGCCAGATAGGCAATGATGGCGCCCCGCACGCACCCTGACGATGGTGGCTCTCAGCCCCCTTACGGAAGCAAGAGGACGTCAGCAAGGACTCGACAGCCCCGACAGCTGTCCCTCCGCCAGGCTCCAGCGCTCCTCCGATGGCCACGACATCACACAAACCGGGCGCCAAAATCTCTCCGGCCGCCACGATGGCATGTACTTAGGGCGCTAGCTCTCCTCTGCTAGACACGTAGCACTCTGCTACACCCCCCATTGTACACCTGGATCCTCTCCTTACGCCTATAAAAGGAAGGACCAGGGCCCTCTTAGAGAGGGTTGGCCGCGCGGGAACGAGGACGAGACAGGCGCTCGCGTGAGGCCGCTCGCTCCCTCCCCCGTGTGGACGCTTGTAACCCCCTACTGCAAGCGCACCCGACCTGGGCGCGGGACGAACACGAAGGCCGCGGGATTTCCACCTCTCTCACGCACGTCTCCGGCCACCTCACTTCCCCCCTTCGCGCTCGGCCTCGCGCCGACCCATCTGGGCTGGGGCACGCGGCGACACTTCACTCGTCGGCTTAGGGACCCCCCCGGTCTCGAAACGCTGACAGTTGGCGCGCCATGTAGGGGCCTGCTGTGTGTTGACGAACAGCTTCCCGTCAAGCTCCAGATGGGCAGTCTCCAGCAACCTCTCCGGCCCGGGACGGTGCTCCGTTTCGGGAGCCTCGAGTTCATGTCCCTCGTCGGTAGCTACGACATGATACTCTTTCCACCGCTGGGCGACAGCGACAATGGCGGCCGACAGTCCGCCCGCCAGCGGCGGGATCGACGACGTCTTCCCCACGTGGTGGAAGAACAACCTTCGAGCTCGCCCCGTCCTCTTCCCCGCCGACGGAGGAGGAGGCGGGGCAACCAAGGCCAAGCAGGAGGCGGTGCCTCGTCGGCCGTCGAGCAAGTCGACAACGCCAGCACTCCAACGGGGGGCGCGCCGGGCATCGACCTCGCGCTTGAGACGAAGACGAGCGCTGTCTCCCCGCGACACGCCAATCCCGAGCAATCGGACGATGCCAGCACGCTCGCGAAAGGCTTGCTGGGTGTCACCCTCGTACCTGAGACGACGGTGCAGTCAGTCCCCGACGTGACTTCGTCACCGCCCGTCGACCAAAAGGTACCGACCGATTCCCATCCCACGCCTTTTGGATTCAGCCTCGACCCGCCTAGCGGCTCCGCTTTGGCGGACGCTCTCGCAGAGGCGAATCCGAACCCTCTGGGGTTTCGTATGCGGTCACCTTGGGACCGGCTGACGGACGTCTCGACCTACGGGCCCTCTGGGTCCGAGGAAGACGATGAGCCCAGCTTCTGTTGGGATTTCTCTGGACTTGGCAACCCCAGTGCCATGCGGGACTTCATGACCGCATGCGACTACTGCCTTTCCGACTGTTCCGACGGTAGCCGTAGCCTCGGCGATGAGGACTGTGGCCCGAGCCGCGAATGTTTCCACGTCGATCTAGGGGGTCCCTCCGAAGGCAACCATCTCGGCATGCCGGAGGACGGTGATCTCCCTAGGTCGGTGCCTCGCGTTGACATCCCACGGGAGCTAGCTGTGGTCCCCGTTCCGGTGGGGGGTCACGACCCACAGCTTGAGCAAATCCGCGGGGTGCAGGCCAGGCTCAACGAGGGAGCAGGAGCGCTTGAGCCAATCCGCCGGGACGTCGGGCAGGTATGGGCGGGCCAACCTCTGGCCGGAGAAATGCGTCATCTACCCCAGGGCTTCTAGCACCGCATCGCCGACGATGTCAGGGTCAGGCCGCCACCCGCATCCAGTGGGGTCGGCCAGAACCTGGCTGCAGCAGCAATGCTCCTCCGCGCGATGCCGGAGCCATCAACCACCGAGGGGCGGCGAATCCAGGGAGAGCTCAAGGATCTCATGGAAGGCGCCGCGGTCCGGCGGGCCGAGAGCTCCGCCTCCCGAAGGCAGGGGTACCCCTCGGAACATCATGCCGCAACTTCCCGATTCATGCGGGAAGCCTCGGTCTACACTGGGCGCACGCGCAACACAGCGCCTGCGGCCCCGGGTCGCCTCGGCAACGAGCACCATCACCGTGACCGTCGGGCCCACCTACCTCAAGCTCAAGATGCCGGGCCCCAACGGGGTCATCACCGTCGGCCCCACGTACAAACACGCGTTCGAATGCGACGTGGAGTGCGTGGAGTACGCCGAGGCCCTCGCCGAGTCCGAGGCCCTCATCGCCGACCGGGAGAGCCTCTCTAAGGAGGTACCAGACGTGAAGCGTCATGCCGGCAACTTCGAGCCAGCGGAGACGGTTAAGTCCGTCCCCCTCGACCCCAGCAGCGACGCCTCCAAGCAAGTCCGGATCGGCTCCGGGCTTGATCCCAAATAGGAAGCAGTGCTCGTCGACTTTCTCCGCGCGAACGCCGATGTCTTCACGTGGAGTCCCTCGGACATGCCCGGCATACCGAGGGATGTCGCCGAGCACTCGCTGGACATCCGAGCCGGAGCCCGACCCGTCAAGCAGCCTCTGCGCCGATTCGACGAGGAAAAGCGCAGAGCCATAGGCAAGGAGATCCACAAGCTAATGGCGGCAGGGTTCATCAAAGAGGTATTCCATCCCGAATGGCTTGCCAACCCTGTGCTTGTGAGAAAGAAAGGGGGGAAATGGCAGATGTGTGTAGACTACCCTGGTCTGAACAAAGCATGTCTGAAGGTTCCCTACCCTCTACCTCGCATCGATCAAATCATGGATTCCACTGCTAGGTGCGAAACCCTGTCTTTCCTCGATGCCTACTCAGGGTATCACCAAATCAGGATGAAAGAGTCCGACCAGCTCGTGACCTCTTTCATCACACCCTTCGGCATGTACTGCTATGTCACCATGTCGTTCGGCTTGAGGAATGCGGGCGCGACGTACCAGCGGTGCATGAACCATGTGTTCGGCGAATACATTGGCCACACGGTCGAGGCCTACGTCGATGACATCGTGGTCAAGACGAGGAAAGCCTCCGACCTCCTTTCCGACCTTGAAGTGACATTCCGATGTCTCAAGGCGAAAGGCGTCAAGCTCAATCCCGAAAAGTGTGTCTTTGGGGTGCCCCGAGGCATGCTCTTGGGGTTCATCGTCTCCGAGCGGGGCATCAAAGCCAACTCGGAGAAGATCGCAGCCATCACCAGCATGGGGCCCATCAAGGACTTGAAAGGCGTACAGAGGGTCATGGGATGTCTCGCGGCTCTGAGCCGCTTCATCTCACGCCTCGGCGAAAGAGGTCTACCTCTGTACCGCCTCTTAAGGAAGGCCGAGTGCTTCACTTGGACCCCTGAGGCCGAGGAAGCCCTCGGGAACCTGAAGGCGCTCCTCACGAAGGCGCCTATCTTGGTGCCCCCAGCTGCCGGAGAAGCCCTCTTGGTCTACGTCGCCGCGACCACTCAGGTGGTCAGCGCCGCGATTGTGGTCAAAAGGCAAGAAGAGGGGCATGCAGTGCCCGTTCAGAGGCTAGTCTACTTCGTCAGCGAGGTACTATCCGAAACCAAGATCCGCTACCCACAAGTTCAGAAGCTGCTGTACGCGGTGATCCTGACGCGGCGGAAGTTGCGACACTACTTCGAGTCTCATCCGGTAACTGTGGTGTCATCCTTCCCCCTGGGGGAGATCATCCATTGCCGAGAGGCCTCGGGTAGGATTGCAAAGTGGGCGGTGGAAATCATGGGCGAAACAATCTCGTTCGTCCCTCGGAAGGCCATCAAATCCCAGGTCTTGGCGGACTTCGTGGCTGAATGGGTCGACACCCAGCTACCAACAGCTCTGATCCAACCGAAGCTCTGGACCATGTTCTTCGATGGGTCGCTGATGAAGACAGGAGCCGGCGCAGGCCTACTCTTCATCTCGCCCCTCGGGAAGCACCTACCCTACGTGCTACGCCTCCACTTCCCGGCGTCCAACAATGTAGCTGAGTACGAGGCTCTGGTCAACGGGTTGCGGATTGCCGTCGAGCTAGGGGTCCGACGCCTCGACGCTTGCGGTGACTCGCAGCTCGTCATCGACCAAGTCATGAAGAACTCCCACTGCCGCGACCCGAAGATGGAGGCCTACTGCGATGAGGTTCAGCACCTGGAAGACAAGTTCTACGGGCTCGAGCTCAACCACATCGCTCGGAGCTACAACGAGACTGCGGACGAGCTGGCTAAAATTGCCTCGGGGTGAACAACGGTTCCCCCGGACGTCTTCTCCCGAGATCTGCATCAACCCTCTGTCAAGATCAACGACGCGCCCGAGCCTGAGGCACCCTCGGCCCAGCCCGAGGTACCCTCGGCACAGTCCGAGGCACCCTCGGCACAGTCCGAGGCACCCTTAGCTCGGCCCGAGGTACCCTCGGCCCCCGAGGGCGAGACGCTGCACGTCGAGGGGGAGCAAAGCGGGGTCACGCCTGATCAAAACTGGCAGACCCCGTACCTGCAATATCTCCACCGAGGAGAGCTACCCCTCGACCGAGCCGAAGCTCGGCGGTTGGCGCGGCGCGCCAAGTCGTTCGTCTTGCTAGGAGAAGGGAAGGAGCTCTACCACCGTAGCCCTTCAGGCATCCTCCAGCGATGCATCTCCACCACCGAAGGTCAGGAACTCCTCCGAGAAATACACTCGGGGGCTTGCGGCCACCACGCAGCACCTCGAGCCCTTGTCGGAAATGCTTTCCAACAAGGTTTCTACTGGCCAACGGCGGTGGCCGACGCCACTAGAATTGTCCGCGCCTGCGAAGGGTGTCAGTTCTACGCAAGGCAGACCCACCTGCCCGCTTAGGCTCTGCAGACGATACCCATCACCTGGCCTGCTGTGTGGGGTCTGGACCTCGTCGGCCCCTTGCAGAAGGCACCCGGGGGCTACACGCACCTGTTGGTCGCCATCGACAAATTTTCTAAGTTGATCGAGGTCCGACCCCTAAACAGCATCAGGTCCGAGCAGGCGGTGGCGTTCTTCACCAACATCATCCATCGTTTCAGGGTACCGAACTCCATCATCACCGATAACGGCACCCAGTTCACCGGCAGAAAGTTCCTGGACTTCTGCGAGGATCACCACATCCGGGTGGACTGGGCCGCCGTGGCTCATCCCATGATGAATGGGCAAGTAGAGCGTGCCAACGACATGATTCTACAAGGACTCAACCCTCGGATTTACAACGACCTCAACAAGTTCGGCAAGCGATGGATGAAGGAACTCCCCTCGGTGGTCTGGAGCATGAGGACGACACCAAGCCGAGCCACGGGCTTCACGCCATTTTTTCTAGTCTATGGGGCCGAGGCCATCTTGCCCACAGACCTGGAATACGGTTCCCCGAGGACGAGGGCCTATGTCGACCAAAGCAACCAAGCTAGTCGAGAAGACTCGCTGGACCAGCTGGAAGAGGCTCGGGACAAGGCCTTACTACACTCGGCGCGGTACCAGCAGTCCATGCGACGCTACCACGCCCGAGGGGTCCGGTCCCGAGACCTCCAGGTGGGCGACCTGGTGCTTCGGCTGCGTTAAGACGCCCGAGGTCGACACAAGCTCACGCCCCCCTGGGAGGGGCCATTCGTCATCGCCAAAGTTCTGAAGCCCGAAACGTACAAGCTGGCCAACAGTCAAGGCGAGGTCTACAGCAACGCTTGGAACATCCAACAGCTACGTCGCTTCTACCCTTAAGATGTTTTCAAGCTGTTCATATACCTTGCTCCCACGCAAAGTTTAGTCATCAAGGAAGGGTCAGCCTTGCCTCGGCAAAGCCCGACCCTCCCTCGGGGGCTAAAAGGGGGGAACCCCCTCTGCGTCAAAATTTTCCTCGAAAAAAGATCTTTTCTGCCAGAATGTCTTTCGTGCTTTTCGACTACTTCGAAAGTGGATCCTGAAAACGACGGAGTACACGAAAGCAGCCAAGGCTGACCGAGCCGACGGACTCCTACGCCTCCGGGATACGGATACCTCACTCATCACCTTCTGCCATAAGTAACTCACGTTCGGATAAGTGATTCCGCGGACCGAACAAGTCTTCACGTTCGGAAGCTCTTCTGCCGGAGCGATTCTTCGAGTCTTCTCGACTGCGTCGGTGACAGAACCCCATGGACGGGTAAGAGTGCGCGTAAGCGGCAAGGCCGACCGAGCCGAGGGACTCCTACGCCTCCGGGATACGGATACCTCACTCATCACCTTCCGTGAGAAGCAACTCTCGCTCGCACAAACAGTTCTGTTACCGACAAAAAAGTCCAGATACTCGAAACAAGAGGAAAGGAGACGCGGCTTTACAATACGGCGAGGGTGTGTTTCGGCCTCGGCGGCCGCAGAAAACACACGCTACAAGATAATCCGATCCTGCAGGCTCGGATCTTGACGGCTAAAGGGAGCAGCAGCGCCCTCGGCGTCGACAAACACCTTCGGCGAGGTCTGACCTAGCCTCGGACGGCGACGCGGTCCAAGGGTCTCCGCTCTGAAGGACAACGTCATCACCAAGCCCGGGCCATCGCCGCCAGGGTCTTCTCCGAGAATCCGGCCCGAGCAGGCGGCTCGGCCGGTCACCCCGGGGCCTCGGCCAGCTGTCCCCCAAGGACATCAGCCCGGCCCAAGGCCTCGGCAGATCAATTCCAGCGTCGGTCCCGCTAACGGACGACCCGGCCAGGCTCCGGCCGACCAGGTCTTCTTTTCGAGCCAACTCTGCCTCTGTTCGCGCTGACACCGCTACCCCTGGCCTCGGCTCATCGAAGAGCGGCCGAGGGGTTCCTCTAACTAAGCAAGGGAAGCCTCGGACAACAAGGCTGACCGAGCCGAGGGACTCCTACGCCTCCGGGATACGGATACCTCACTCGTCACCTTTACACGGGGCGACTCATGCTTGGTGAAGCGGTTCAGACAACCAACAGGCGGGTCTTAGTGCTCGAAAATGAGGAAAAAACACGGCTCCGTGCCGAATTTACATACATGTTCAGGCCTCGACAGCCACAATGAACAAAAACACTGGCATTCAAAGTGCCATGACAAACGGAACTCTGGGTCCGTCCCCACGGGTATGAACAACCTCCACACCGAGGAGCCTGCGGGGCGATGAGCTCCGGGTGACCCGCCAGCGACCTCTGCAGCAGCAGCCATGGTCCCAGGACGGACGCGGCTGCCGGAAGGCTCTCATTCGCGTTCCCGCTCAAGGGACGCAAACCAGCCATCAAAGCCAAAGAGCGGGCCGCTCCAAAGCGCACCGGCAGGTCCTCGTTCCCGTCCTCGCCACGAAAGCGAGGAAGAAGGCGGAATGTTGCATCCTAGCTGGGCAGCAACAGTTCGCCTTCCCCGGCATGGCTGGAGGACGCCTCCTCCGCAGAGCTGGAGGATGGTTGCCACCACCAGAAGCTGGAAGAAGAGGTGGCCAGCTGGCCCGCGCGAGAGGTAGAGCCCCGGCTCGCCTCGCTCTCCGCCCCAGCGAGGATGATGAACATCCTTGAGGCTGAGGGCGGGACCAAGATCGCAGCTCGGCTTGCCTCTCCCCATCCAGGGGCTGGAGGTCACCGTCTTGGGTGACCGCCGGCGGAGGGGTGCAGCCGGGCTGCATGATGAAAATCCTTGAAGCCGAACGATGGCTGAAAGGTACCAACTCCCGCGGAGTTGCGTTCCTCCAACGACGAAGCGGAAAGACGGCGGATACCCCCCATCCGGGGGCTTGGAAGGTGGAAAGACACGATGCATAAGGGAGCGCGAAGACATGGTCGCCTTCCAAGAGGGTCACCCTCCTTTTAAAGGCGACTCTCCCTACTTGCGTCCCCAGCCATCGTGGGCTGAGTCTTCTCCAACATGCTCCAAGGTCCTCCCCTACGGCGCGGGGGCTGGGTCCCACACGTCATGCAAGCCGGCCCAGAGCAGAAGAAGCCAAACCGCTGTGCGCGGTGCGTGCAACCGCCCAGCGTCTACAAGCGGCTCTCCACTTTTGCCCAGACCAGCGGACGAAAGGGCGGGCAGCCATGCAGGCGGCATGCAACCGCGCCAAGTGGGCGCACCTCTCCGACTTCCAACGCGCCCAGCATGGAGGACCAGGCCCACGCGTCATGCATCCGGTGCGCCGGTTGCTACATGTGAGCAACTGCACCGCCACTCACGCCACTACCGCGCCTCCTCGACTGCGGAGTCAATACCGCGATTCGAGGCAACCCCGCAATGCCAGCCAAGCGCGACAGTCAAATACGGTCAAAAATGGGCCGGCAGTAATGGTGGTGGCAGGCAGGCAGGAGCAGCGGTCACGTCGTCAGCCAAGCTTACGTCCCATCCGGGGGCAGCGAGAGAACCCTCTCCCACGGCGTGAAGACAACGCGCCCGTGTTCCGTTCCTCGAACGGCTCGCGCACGCGCGACGGCTGCCCCGCGAACCACTCGCCCTGTCGCATTAACCCCACGGCGGGACAGGCGGCGCCTCTGGCAGAAGAAGCGAGCGACGCTTCGCCTTCGCCATGATGACCGCGTCAAAAAAGGTACGCCGCGTCGTTCGATTTCGTATCCTTTTCCTTTTTTCCTCTTTCTCTCTCTTGCAACAGGGACCGGGAAAGGGGGATACCCCGAAAAGGATCCTTCCCCATGAAGGAACCAGGCTCCGAGCCTCCCTACTGATCAGAGGTTCGAAGGCTGGCCCCTCGGAAGGGTTCAACAGCCGCCTCAGAGCACGTGGGCTCCACACCCACTACTGGTCAGAGGTTCGAAGGCCGGCCCCTCGGAAGGGTTCAACGGCCGCCTCAGGCTACTCGGGCTCCGCGCCCACTACTGATCAGGGGTTCGAAGGCTGGCCCCTGAAGGGTTCACAGCCGCCTCAGACACAGAGCGAGGGATGACCATGGGTACGTTCGATACATAACCAAGGCTCGGGCTGCGCTCCCGAGGTACCCTAGGACATTTCCGAGACCAGCGGGAATGATCTTGTAACGGAATCCCATCAGAGGGAGGCATCGAGCCCTCGGACCCCGTCGCCAGGGGACCGGGTCCGGCAGATCATCCGCAGGTACTTTTGGGCGCGCCTCTGGGCCTCTAGCCGACCCCTAACGAATGGGGCACGGACGTCCGCTCGGATCACCCGCCTGCAGCTCACCGGAGACACCATGTTCGACGCCCACCGAGGGCAACATGGCGCTCTCCCCCCCTCCTCCTTGCGGAAAGGCGACGCAGGGGCATATGTAAAAAAGTTGAGTCTGTCCCTGATCATCCTCTCGCCCTGTGCAGAGGCTCGGGGGCTGCTCTCGCAAACCCGGCTCCGGCCAAACCGTTGACAGCGTCAACATACCAGCCCGAGAACTTGGGACCCGACCGTACACCCAGGTTACGGCCAGCTCGCATGAGGGAACGACCAGACCAGCCGAAGCATTGCGCAAGGCATTAAGACCTCGGAGGAGTCAAACCACTCCTCCGAGGCCTCGGGGGCTACACCCACCGGAACAAAACGCAACCGAGAAAGGCTGGTCCCCTTGCAAAAAAGTGCGACGAAAGCCTCCAAGCGAGTGCTAACACTCCCTTCAAGGCTCGGGGGCTACTGTCGGGGACCATAATTAGGGGTACCCTTAAGGCTCCTAATTCTCAGCTGGTAACCCCCATCAGCATAAAGCTGCAAAGGCCTGATGGGTGCGATTCAGTCAGGGATCAGTCCGTTCGAGGGACTCGATCACGCCTCGCCCGAGCCTAGCCTCGGACAAGGGCAGCCGACCTCGGAGGATCTCCGCCTCGCCCGAGGCCCCCCTCCAGCGGCGAACATATTTCCGGCTCGCCCGAGGCCCTGTCTTCGCCAAGAAGCAACCCTGACCAAATCGCCGCACCGACCGACCAAATCGCAGGAGCATTTAATGCAAAGGTGGCCTGACACCTTTATCCTGACGCGCGCCCCTCAGCCGACAGAGCCGAAGTGACCGCCGTCACTTTGCCGCTCCACTAGCCGGTCTGACAGAAAGACAGCGCCGCCTGCGCCGCTCCGACTGCAGTGCCACTTGATAGAGTGAGGCTGACAGGCAGTCAGGCCCGGCCGCACGCACCATAGGAAGCTCCGCTCCGCCCGACCCAGGGCTCGGACTTGGGCTAAGCCCTAGAAGACGGCGAACTCCGCTCCGCCCGACCCAGGGCTCGGACTCGGGCTAAGCCCCGGAAGATGGCGAACTCCGCTCCGCCCGACCCAGGGCTCGGACTCGGGCTAAGCCCTGGAAGACGGCGAACTCCGCTCCGCCTGACCAAGGGCTCAGACTCGGGCTAAGCCCCGGAAGACGGCGAACTCCGCTCAGCCCGACCCAGGGCTCGGACTTGGGCTCAGCCCCAGAAGACGACGAACTCCGTTTCGCCCGACCCCAGGACTCAAATTCCGCCCTGGCCTCAGCCAACGGCCTCCGCCTCGCCCGACCTAGGGCTCGGACTCGACCTCGGCCACGGAAGACGGACTCGACCCCGACCTCGGAGGAGCCTCCACATCGCCCCAACCTAGGGCTTAGGCTGGCCACATCAACAGGAGGCGCCATCATTACCCCACTCCATCCTGACTCAGGCTACAGGGAACAAGACCGGCGACCCATCTGGCTCGCTCCGCCAGATAGGCAATGATGGCGCCCCGCACGCACCCTGACGATGGCGGCTCTCGGCCCCCTTACGGAAGCAAGAGGACGTCAGCAAGGACTCGACAGCCCCGACAGCTGTCCCTCCGCCAGGCTCCAGCGCTCCTCCGATGGCCACGACATCACACAAACTGGGCGCCAAAATCTCTCCGGCCGCCACGATGGCATGTACTTAGGGAGCTAGCTCTCCTCCGCTAGACACGTAGCACTCTGCTACACCCCCCATTGTACACCTGGATCCTCTCCTTATGCCTATAAAAGGAAGGACCAGGGCCCTCTTAGAGAGGGTTGGCCGCGCGGGAACGAGGACGAGACAGGCGCTCGCGTGAGGCCGCTCGCTCCCTCCCCCGTGTGGACGCTTGTAACCCCCTACTACAAGCGCACCCGACCTGGGCGCGGGACGAACACGAAGGCCGCGGGATTTCCACCTCTCTCACGCACGTCTCCGGCCACCTCACTTCCCCCCTTCGCGCTCGGCCTCGCGCCGACCCATCTGGGCTGGGGCACGCGGCGACACTTCACTCGTCGGCTTAGGGACCCCCCGGTCTCGAAACGCCGACAAAAACAAAAAGGAATTAAAACAGAAAATAAACTAAAAAAGGGAACTTGAAACCTAAGCCTAACTTGGGCTGAAATCTGACTCATGCGGCCCACTCCTATTTTCCTCCGCACGACCCAAGATCCATCTCACGCACACTAGCTTTGTGGCTGCCGCGTGGGGCCCACTCCCCAGTAGACCGATCAGTCGCTTGCTCTGTGGCGCTCTATCGCGTGGGCCCAAATTGTCAGGGCGTTTTTGTCGGTGTTTCGAAACCCGGGGGGTCCCTGGACCGACGAGTGAATTGTCGCCGCGTGCCCCAGCCCAGATGGGTCGACGCGAGGCGGAACGCGAAGGGGGGAAAGGAAGCAGCCGGAGGGAGGCAGGCGTGAGAGAGCCGATCCCGTGGCCTTCGTGTTAGCCCCGCGCCTGAGTTGGGTGCGCTTGCAGTAGGGGGATACAAGCGTCCACGTGGGAGTGGGAGCGAGCGGCCTTGCGCGAGCGCCGTCCCGTCCTTCCCCGCGCGGGCCAACCTTCTGTAAGAGGGCCCTGGTCCTCCCTTTTATAGGCGTAAGGAGAGGATCCAGGTGTACAATGGGGGTGTAGCAGAGTGCTACGTGTCTAGCGGAGGAGAGCTAGCGCCCTAAGTACATGCCATCGTGGCAGCCGGAGAGGTTTTGGCACCCGGTTCGTGTGGTGTCGTGGCCATCGGAGGAGCGCTGGAGCCTGGCGGAAGGACGGCTGTCGGGGCTGTCGAGTCCTTGCTGATGTCCTCTTGCTTCCGTAAGGGGGCCGAGAGCCGCCGTCGTCACAGAGCGTGCGGGGCGCCATCATTGCCTATCTGGCGGAGCGAGCCAGATGGGACGCCGGTCTTGTTCCCTGTAGCCTGAGTCAGCTCGAGGTAGGGTAATGATGGCGCCTCCTGTCGACGTGGTCGGTCCGTGCCCTAGGTTGGGCGATGTGGAGGCTCCTCCGAGGTCGAGGTCGAGTCTGTCTTTCGTGGCCGTGGTCGAGTCCGAGCCCCCGGGTCGGGCGAGGCGGAGACCGTCGGCTGAGGCCAGGGCTGAGTCCGAGCCCTGGGGTCGGGCGGAGCGGAATTCGTTGTCTTCTGGGGCTGAGCCCATGTCCGAGCCCTGGGGTCGGGCGGAGCGGAGTTCGCCGTCTTCCGGGGCTGAGCCCGAGTCCGGGCCCTGGGTCGGGCGGAGCGGAGGTCGCCGTCTTCCAGGGCCAAGCCCGAGTCCGAGCCCTGGGTCGGGTGGAGCGGAGTTCGCCGTCTTCCGGGGCTGAGCCCGAGTCCGAGCCCTGGGTCGGGCCGAGCGGAGTTCGCCGTCTTCTGGGGCTGAGCCCGAGTCCGAGCCCTGGGTCGGGCGGAGCGGAGTTCGCCGTCTTCCGGGGCTGAGCCCGAGTCCGAGCCCTGGGTCGGGCGGAGCGGAGTTTCCTATGACGCCCGAGGCCGGCCTTGGCTGCTGTCAGCTTCACTCTGTCGGGTGGCTCAACAGTCGGAGCGGCGCAGGCGGCGCTGTCCTCTTGTCAGACCGGTCAGTAGAGCGGCGAAGTGACTGCGGTCACTTCGGCTCTGTCGACCGGAGGGCGTGCGTCAGGATAAAGGTGTCAGGCCACCTTTGCATTAAATGCCCCTGCAATTTGGTCGGTCGGTGTGGCGATGTGTCCAAGGTTGCTTCTCGGTGAAGACTGGGCCTCGGGCGAGCCGATAGTGTGCCCGTTGCTGGAGGGTTCCTCGGGCGAGACGTAGGTTCTCCGGGGTCGGCTTCCCTTGCCCGAGGCTAGGCTCGGGCGAGGCATGATCATGTCCCTTGAATGGACCGATCCTTGACTTAATCGCACCTATCAGGCCTTCGCAGCTTTGTGCTGATGGGGGTTACCAGCTGAGATTTAGGGGTCTTGAGGGTACCCCTAATTATGGTCCCCGACAGTAGCCCCCGAGCCTCCAAGGGAGTACTAATACTCGCTTGGAGGCTTTTGCCGCACTTTTTTGCAAGGGGACCAGCCTTTTTCGGTTGCATTCTGTTCCGGTGGGTGCGCGCGAGCGCACCCGCCGGGTGTAGCCCCCGAGGCCTCGGAGGAGTAGTTTTACTCCTTCGAGGTCTTAGTGCGTTTCGCAACACCTCGGCTGGTCTAGCTGTTCCCTCATGCGAGCTGGCCGTAGCCCGAGTGCACGGTCGGGTCCCAAGTTCTCGGGTTGGTATGTTGACGCTGTCAACGGTTTGGCCGGAGCCGGGTTTGCGAGAGCAGCCCTCGAGCCTCTGCACAGGGCGAGAGGACGATCAGGGACAGACTCGACTTTCTTACATACGCCCCTGCGTCGCCTTTCCGCAAGGAGGAGGGGGGAAAGCGCCATGTTGCCCTCGGGTGGCGCCGAACATGGTGTCTCCGGTGAGCTGCTGGCGGGTAATCCGAGCAGACGTTCGTGCCCCATTTGTTAGGGGTCGGCTAGAGGCCCAGAGGCGCACCCAAAAGTACCTGCGGGTGATCTGCCGGACCCGGTCCCCTGTCGACGGGGTCCGAGGGCTCGATGCCTCCCTCTGATGGGATTCCGTTACAAGATCGTTCCCGCTGGTCTCGGAAATGTCCTAGGGTACCTCGGGAGCGTAGCCCGAGCCTTGGTTATGTATCGAACGTACCCAGGGTCATCCCTCGCTCTGTGTCTGAGGCGACTGTGAACCCTTCGAGGGCCAGCCTACGGACCCCTGATCAGTAGTGGGCGCGGAGCCCGAGTGGCCTGAGGCAGCCGTTGAACCCTTCGAGGGGCCAGCCATCGAACCTCTGACCAGTAGTGGGCGCAGAACCCAATCGATCTGAGGCGGCCGTTGAACCCCTCCGAGGGGCCGGCCTTCGAACCTCTGATTATTAGGGAGGCTCGGAGCCTGTTTCCTTCACGGAGAAGGGTCCTTTTCGGGGTGTCCCCCTTTCTCGGTCCCTGTTGTAAGAGAGAGAAAGAGGAAAAGGAAAAGGATACGAAGTCGAATGGTGTGGCATACCTTTTTCGACGCGGTTATTATGGCGAAGGCAAAGCGCCGCTTGCTTCTCTCGCCTGAGGCGCCGCCTGTCCTGCCACGAAGTTAATGCGACGGGGCGAGTGGTTCGCGAGGCGGTCGTTGCGCGTGTGTGCGCCGTTCGAGGAACGGATCACGGGCGTGCCGTCTTCACGCCGTGAGAGAGGGCTCCCTCGCTGCCCCTGGATGGGACGTAAGCTTGGCTGACGACGTGACCGCTGCTCCTGCCCGCCTGTCACCGCCATTACTGCCGGCCCATTTTTGACCGCATTTGACTGTCACGCTTGGCTAGCACTGCAGGGTTGCCTCGAGTCGCAGTATTGACTCCGCAGTCGAGGAGGCGCGGTAGTGGCGTGAGTGGCAGTGCAGTTGCTCACACGTAGCAACCGGCGTGTCAGTTGCGTGATGCGTGGGCCTGGACCTCCATGCCGGGCTCGTTGGAGTCGAAGGGGCGCGCCCACTTGGCACGGTTGCATGCCGCCTGCATGGCTGTCCGCCCTTTCACCCGCTGGTCTGGGCGAAAGCGGAGGAGCGCTTGTAACCGCCGGGCGGTTGCATGCACCGCGCGCGCGTGGCGGTTTGGCTTCTTCTCCCCTGGACCGGCTTGCGTGACGTGTGGGACCCAGCCCCCGCGCCGTGGGGGGAGAATCTTGGAGCGTGTTGGAGAAGACTCAGCCCGCAACGGTTGATGGCGCAAGTGGAGAGAGTCGCCTTTAAAAGGGGGGCGACCCCCTTGGAGGGCAACCATGTCTTCACGCTCCCCTCATGCATCGTGTCTTCCCACCTTCCGAGCCCCCGGGCGGGGGACGCCCGGAATCCTTCCGTCTTGTCATCGGAGGAACGCAACTTCGTGGAAGTTGGTACCTTTCAGCCATCGTTCGGCTTCAAGGATTTTCATCATGTAGCCCGGCTGCATCCCCTCGCCGGTGGTCACCAAGACGGTGACCACCGGCTTGATGGTGGGGAGAAGCGAACCGGGCTGCGGCCTCTGCCCCGCCCTCGGCTTCAAGGATCTTCATCATCCTTGCTGGGGCGGAGGGTGAGGCGAGTCGGGGTGCCGCCTCCGCATGGGTCGGTAACCCTTTTCTTCCCCCGACGTCTGGGGGAGAAAGGCATCTTCCAGCTCCGCGGAGGCTTCCCTCAGCCACGCCGGGGTAGGCGGGCCGCCGCTGCTTAGCCAGGGTGCAGCATTCCGTCCTCCGTCCGGACAATGGTCGCGCCGCGTGCGGGCCGGCCACGTCCAGGCCTTCCTCGCGCCGATAGCCGCGTCAGTGGGTCGCCCAGCACGTCGTGTGCCGCAAGGGCGGCGCTCATGTTCTGGGCGGCTCCGGCGAGGGCGAGGACCTGCCGGTGCGCTTTGAGGCGTCCGGCGCCCGCTGGCGCGGTGTTGAGGCGGTGGCAGCCGGAGAAGGCTTCTCTACCGACGAGATTGCCAACTCCGCCCGCACCCCTGGGCCTCCGTCTCCTGGCTTGAATGGCTGGTTCTTGTCCTCGGTGAACGAGAGCCCTACCTACCCCGAAGCCGTTGCTGAAGCTGCTTCATCGCCCGGGGCGGAAGTCGTTGTCGCTGTTGCCGGATCGGGCGGCGGCGAGCCACCCGTTGGCCCTCAATTGCTCCGCGGGTCCCCCAATCTTGGGGGGTTGTTCGTTCCCGCGAAGACGGAACCGGAGCTCTGTTTGTAATGGCACCTTGAGTGCTGGTGTTTTGTTCATTGCGGCTGTCGAGGCCTGAACATGTATGTATTTTCGGCGCGGAGCCGTGTTTTTTCTTCATTTCGAGCACTAAGACTCGCTTGTTGGTTATCTGAACCGCTTCGCCCAGCGTGAGTCGCCTCGTGCGAAGGAGTCGAGTGAGGTATCCGTATCCCGGAGGCGTAGGAGTCCCTCGGCTCGGCCGGCCTTACTGTCTGAAGCTTCTCTTGCTTAGTTAAAGGAACCCCTCGGCCTCCCTTCGATGAGCTGAAGCCGGAGGTAGCGGTGTCAGCACGGACAGAGGCAGAGTTGGCTTCGAAAAGGAGGTGCAGTTGGCCAGAGCCTGGCCGGGTCGTCCACTGGCGGAGCCGACACTGGAGTTGAGCTGCCGAGGCCACAAGCCGAGCTGATGTCTTTGGGGGTCAGCTAGCCGAGGCCTCGGGGTGGCCGGCCGAGCCGCCTGCTCGGGCTGGATTCTCGAAGAAGACCCTGGCGGCGATGGCCCGGGTGTGGTGCTGATGTCATCCTTCAGAGTGTAGACCCTCGGACCGTGTCGCCGTCGGAGGCTAGGTCAGACCCCGCCGAAGGTGTAGTTGATGCCGAGGGTGCTGCTGCCCCCCTTCGGCTGTCGACGTCCGAGCCTGCAGGATCAGGTTGTCTTGTAGTGTGTGTATGTTTTCCGTGGCATCTGAGGCCTAAACATACCGTCGTCGTGTCGTAAAGCTACGTTTCTTTTCCTCTTGTTTCGAGTATCCAGACTCATATGTCGGTAACAGAATTGTTTGTGCGGGCGAGAGTTGCTTTTCACGGAAGGCGATGAGTGAGGTATCCGTATCCCGGAGGCGTAGGAATCCCTCGGCTCGGTCGGCCTTGCCGCTTACGCACGCTCTTTCTCATTCATAGGGTTCTGTTACTGACGCAGTCGAGAAGGCCCGAAAAATCATTTCGGCACAGGAGCTCTCGAGCATGAAGACTTGTTCAGTCCGTGGAGTCACTTATCCGAGCGCGAGTTACTTATCGCAGAAGGTGATGAGTGAGGTATCCGTATCCCGGAGGCGTAGGAGTCCCTCGGCTCGGTTAGCCTTGGCTGCTTACGTGTACTCCGTCGTTTTCAGGATCCACTTTTGAAGTAGTCGAAGAGCACGAAAGGCATTCTGGCAGAAAAGATTTTTTCTTTTTTCGAGGAAAATTTTGACGCAGAGGGGGTTGTCCCCTTCTAGCCCCCGAGGGAGGGTCAGGCTTTGCCGAGGCAAGGCTGACCCTTCCTTGACGACCAGACTTGGTGTGTGAACGAGGTATACGAGCAACTTGAAAGCATCTTAAGGGTAGAAGCGACGTAGCTGTTGGATGTTCCAAGCGTTACTGTAGACCTCGCCTTGGCTGTTGGCCAGCTTGTATGTTCCGGGCTTCAGGACCTTGGCGATGACGAACGGCCCTTCCCAGGGAGGCGTGAGTTTGTGCCGCCCTCGGGTGTCTTGTCGCAGCCGAAGCACCAGGTCGCCCACCTGGAGGTCTCGGGACCGAACCCCTCGGGCGTGGTAGCGTCGCAGGGACTGCTGGTACCGCGCCGAGTGTAGTAAGGCCATGTCCCGAGCCTCCTCCAGCTGGTCCAGTGAGTCTTCTCGGTTGGCTCGGTTGCTTTGGTCGGTGTAGGCCCTCGCCCTTGGGGAACCGTATTCCAAGTCTGTGGGCAAGATGGCCTCGGCCCCATAGACTAGAAAGAACGGTGTGAAGCCCGTGGCTCGGCTCGGCGTTGTCCTCAGACTCCAGACCACCGAGGGGAGTTCCTTCATCCACCGCTTGCCGAACTTGTTGAGGTCGTTGTAGATCCGAGGCTTGAGTCCTTGCAGGATCATACCGTTAGCTCGCTCCACTTGCCCATTCGTCAAGGGGTGAGCCACGGCAGCCCAGTCCACCCGGATGTGGTGATCCTCGCAGAAGTCCAGGAACTTTCTGCCGGTGAACTGGGTGCCGTTGTCGGTGATGATGGAGTTCGGGACCCCAAAGCGATGGATGATGTTGGTGAAGAACGCCACCGCCTGTTCGGACCTGATGCTGTTTAGGCGTCGAACCTCGATCCACTTGGAGAATTTGTCGATGGCGACCAACAGGTGCGTGTAGCCCCTGGGTGCCTTCTGCAAGGGGCCAACGAGGTCCAGACCCCACACAGCAAACGACCAGGTGATGGGTATGGTCTGCAGAGCCTGAGCGGGCAGGTGGGTCTGCCTCGCGTAGAACTGACACCCTTCGCAGGTGCGGA
Source organism: Zea luxurians (assembly GCA_029449295.1). Lineage (NCBI taxonomy): Eukaryota > Viridiplantae > Streptophyta > Magnoliopsida > Poales > Poaceae > Zea > Zea luxurians. Next base: position 135,590,938 of record JAOPSE010000005.1, on the reverse strand, counting down.
CAATTCTAGTAGCGTCGGCCACCGCCGTCGGCCAGTAGAATCCTTGTCGGAAGGCGTTTCCAACGAGGGTTCGAGGTGCTGCGTGATGGCCGCAAGCCCCCGAGTGTATCTCTTGCAAGAGCTGCTGGCCTTCGGCGATGGAAATGCATCGCTGGAGGATGCCTGAGGGGCTGCGGTGATAGAGCTCCTTCCCATCTCCCAGCAAGACGAAAGACTTGGCGCGCCGCGCCAACCGCCGAGCTTCGGCTTGGTCAAGGGGCAGCTCTCCTTGGTGGAGATATTGCAGGTACGGGGTCTGCCAGCTTTGATTAGGCGTGACCTCGCTCTGTTCCCCCTCGACGCGCAGTGCCTCACCCTCGGGGGCCGAGGGTACCTCGGGCTGAGCCGAGGGTACCACGGGCTGAGCCGAGGGTACCTCGGACCGTGCCGAGGGTACCTCGGACTAGGTCGAGGGTGCCTCGGGCGGAGCCGAAGGTGCCTCGGGCGGAGCCAAAGGTGCCTCGGGCTCGGGCGTGTCCTCGGTCTTGACGGAGGGTTGATGCAGGTCTCGGGAGCATACGTCCGGGGGAACTGTTGTTCGTCCCGAGGCTATTTTAGCCAGCTCGTCCACAGTCTCGTTATAGCGTCGGGCAATGTGGTTGAGCTCGAGCCCGTAGAACTTGTCTTCCAGGCGCCGAACCTCATCGCAGTAGGCTTCCATCTTTAGGTCGTGGCAGTGGGAGTTCTTCATGACTTGGTCGATGACGAGCTGCGAGTGACCGCGAGCGTCGAGGCGTCGGACCCCTAGCTCGATGGTGATTCGCAACCCGTTTACCAGAGCCTCGTACTCCACCACATTGTTGGACGCCGGGAAGTGGAGGCGTAGCACGTAGCGTAGGTGCTTTCCGAGGGGCGAGACGAAGAGGAGGCCTGCGCCGGCCCCCGTCTTCATCAGCGACCCATCGAAAAACATGGTCCAGAGCTTCGGTTGGATCGGAGCCGTCGGGAGCTGGGTGTCGGCCCATTCAGCCACGAAGTCCGCCAAGACCTGGGACTTGAAGGCCTTCAGAGGGGCGAACAAGATCGTCTCACCCATGATCTCCACCGCCCACTTCGCAATTCTACCCGAGGCCTCTCGGGACTGGATGATCTCTCCCAGGGGGAAGGATGACACCACAGTCACCGGATGAGACTCGAAGTAGTGTCGCAACTTCCGCCGTGTCAGGATCACCGCGTACAGCAGCTTCTGGATTTGTGGGTAGCGGATCTTGGTCTCGGATAGTACCTCACTGATGAAGTAGACTGGCCTCTGGACGGGCAATGCATGCCCTTCTTCTCATCTCTCAACCACGATCGCGGCGCTAACCACCTGGTGGTTGCGGCGACGTAGATCAAGAGGGCTTCTTCGACAGCGGGGGGCACCAAGATGGGCGCGTTCGTGAGGAGCACCTTCAGGTTCCCGAGGGTTTCCTCGGCCTCAGGAGTCCAAGCGAAGCACTCAGCTTTTCTTAAGAGGCGGTACAGAGGCAGACCTCTTTCGCCGAGGAGGGAGATGAAGCGCGAAAACGTCGGCGTTTGCGCGGAGAAAGTCGACGAGCACTACTTCCTATTTGGGATCGAGCTCGGAGCCGATCCGGATCTGCTTGGAGGCGTCGCTGCCGGGTCGAGGGGGACGGACTTAACCGTCTCCGCTGGCTCAAAGTTGCCGGCGCGACGCTTCACGTCTGGCACCTCCTTAGAGAGGCTCTCCAGGTCAGTGATGAGGGCCTCGGATTCGGCGAGGGCCTCGGCGTACTCCACGCACTCCACATCGCATTCGTATGCATTTCGGTACATGGGCCCAACGATGATGACCCCGTTAGGGCACGGCATCTTGAGCTTGAGGTAGGTGTAGTTGGGGACGGCCATGAACTTGGCGTAGCATGGCCTTCCCAGCACTGCGTGGTAGGTTCCTCGAAACCCGACCACTTCGAACGTGAGGGTCTCCTTTCGAAAGTTGGAGGGCATCCCGAAGCAGACGGGTAGGTTGAGTTGTCCGAGGGGTTGAACGCGCTTCCCGGGGACGATCCCGTGGAAAGGCGTAGCGCCCGTCCGGACCGAGAACAGATCGATCCGCAGAAGCCCGAGGGTCTCGGCGTAGATGATGTTGAGGCTGCTGCCTCCGTCCATGAGGACCTTGGTGAGCCTGACGTTGCCGATGATGGGGTCGACAACGAGTGGGTATCTCCCCGGGCTTGGCACGTAGTCTGGATGGTTGGCCTGGTCGAAGGTGATGGGCTTGTCAGACCAGTCTAGGTAGACTGGCGCCGCCACCTTTACCGAGCAGACCTCCCAACGCTCTTGCTTACGGTGCCGAGCCGAGGCGTTCGCCACTTGCCCGCCGTAGATCATGAAGCAGTCGCGGACCTCGGGGAACCCTCCTGCCTTGTGATCTTCCTCCTTCGCGTCGTCAAGGGCCTTGCCACCCTCCGCGGGTGGCCCGGCCTTGTGGAAGTGTCGTCGAAGCATGGCACACTCCTTAAGGGTGTGCTTGACGGGCCCCTGATGATAGGGGCATGGCTCCTTGAGCATCTTGTCGAAGAGGTTGGCACCTCCAGGAGGTTTCCGAGGGTTCTTGTGCTCGGCGGCGGCGACAAGGTCCGCGTCGGCGGCGTCGCGTTTCGCTTGCGACTTCTTCTTGCCCTTCTTCTTGGCGTCGCTGAGTTGACGCCTCGGGAGCATCTTCCGGTGGGCAGCCCTGGGGCTGCTTGTCCTTCCGGAAAATGGCCTCAACCGCCTCCTGGCCAGAGGCGAACTTGGTGGTGATGTCCATCAGCTCGCTCGCCCTGGTGGGGGTCTTGCGACCCAGCTTGCTCACCAGGTCACGGCAGGTGGTGCCGGCGAGGAACGCGCCGATGACATCTGAATCGGAGACGTTGGGCAGCTCTGTGCGCTGCTTCGAGAATCACCGGATGTAGTCCCGGAGAGACTCTCTCGGCTGCTGGCGGCAGCTTCGGAGATCCCAGGAGTTCCCAGGGCGCACGTACGTGCCCTGGAAATTGCCGGCGAAGGCTTGGACCAGGTCGTCCCAGTTGGAGATCTGCCCCAGGGGCAGGTGCTCCAGCCAGACTCGAGCGGTGTCGGAGAGGAACAGGGGGAGGTTGCGGATGATGAGGTTGTCATCGTCCGTTCCACCCAGTTGGCAGGCCAGCCGATAGTCCGCGAGCCATAGTTCCGGTCTCGTCTCCCCCGAGTACTTTGTGATAGTAGTCGGGGTTCGGAACCGGGTCGGGAACGGTGCCCGTCGTATGGCGCGGCTGAAAGCCTGTGGACCGGGTGGTTCGGGCGAAGGACTTCGATCCTCCCCGCTATCGTAGCGTCGAGGTGGGCCCGACGGCTGTGATGATGACGCTCGTTGCCGAGGCGACCCGGGACTGCAGGCGCTGTGTTGCGCGTGCGCCCGGAGTGGACCGAGGCTTCCCGCATGAATCAGGAAGTCGCGGCGCGATGTTCCGATGGGAACCCCTGCCTTCGGGAGGCAGAGCTTTCGGCCCGTCGGACCGTGGCATCCTCCAGGAGATTCTTGAGCTCTCCCTGGATACGCCGCCCCTCGGTGGTTGATGGCTCCGGCATCGCGCGGAGGAGTATTGCCGCTGCAGCCAGGTTCTGGCCGACTCCGCTGGAATCCAGCGGCGGCCTCACCCTGACGTTGTCAGCGATGCGGTGCTGGATGTCCTGGGGGAGATGACGCGCTTCTCCGGCCGGGGGTTGGACCGCCCATTCCTGCCCGATGTCCCGGCGGATCAGCACAAGCGTTCCTGCTCCCTCGTCGAGCCTGGCCTGCCTCTCGTGGATTTGCTCGAGCTGTGGGTCAGGACCCCCCGCCGGGACGGGGACCACAGCTAGCTCCCGAAGGATGTCAATGCGAGGCACGGGCCTAGGGGGATCACCGTTTTCCAGCATACCAAGATGGTTGCCTTCGCCGGGACCCCCTAGATCGACGTGGAAACATTCACGACTTGGGCCGCGGTCCTCATTGTCGAGGCCGCGGCTGCCGTCGGAACAGTCGGAAAGGCAGTAGTCACATGCGGTCATGAAGTCCCGCACGGCACTGGGGTTACCAAGTCCGGAGAAATCCCAACAGAGATCGGGCTCGCCATCTTCCTCGGACCCCGAGGGCTCGTAGATCGAGTCGACCGTCAGTCGGTCCCAGGGTGTCCACACACGATACCCCAGAGGGTTTGGACTCGCCTCTAAGAGAGTTCTCACCGAAGCGTGGTCGCTTGGTGGGTCGAGGCCGAATCCAAAAGACACGAGACGGGAATCGGTCGGTACCTTTCGGTCGACGGTCGGTGACGAGGTCGCATCTGGGACTGACTGCACCGTTGTCTCAGGTACGAGGGTGACGCCCAGCAAGTCCTTCGCGAGCGTGCTGGCGTCGTGCGTTTGCTTGAGATTGGCGTGTTGTGGGGAGGCAGCGCTCGTCTTCGTCTCAGACGCGAGATCGATGCCCGACGCGCCCTCTATTGGGGCGCCGGCGCCGTCGACTCGCTCGACAGCCAACGAGGTGCCGCTTCCCGCTTGGCCTTGGTTGCCCCGCCTCCTCCTCCGTTGGCGGGGGAGGGGACGGGACAAGCCCGAATGTCGTCCTTCCACCACGTGGGGAAGGCGTCGTCGATTTCCCCGCCGGTGAGCGGGTTGTCGACCGCCATTGTCGCTGTCGCACGGCAGGAGAAGGAGTATCATGTCGTAGCCGCCGTCGAGGGACATGAACTCAAGATTCCCGAAACGGAGCACCGTCCCGGGCTGGAAAGGTTGCTGGAGACTGCCCATCTAGAGCTTGACGGGAAGCTGTTCGTCAACACGCAGCAGGCCCCTACCTGGCGCGCCAACTGTCGGTGTTTCGAAACCCGGGGGGTCCCTGGACCGACGAGTGAATTGTCGTCGTGTGCCCCAGCCCAGATGGGTCGACGCGAGGTGGAACGCGAAGGGGGGAAAGGAAGCAGCCGGAGGGAGGCAGGCGTGAGAGAGCGGATCCCGTGGCCTTCGTGTTAGCCCCGCGCCTGAGTCGGGTGCGCTTGCAGTAGGGGGATACAAGCGTCCACGCGGGAGTGGGAGCGAGCAGCCTTGCGCGAGCGCCGTCCCGTCCTTCCCCACGCGGGCCAACCTTCTGTAAGAGGGCCCTGGTCCTCCCTTTTATAGGCGTAAGGAGAGGATCCAGGTGTACAATGGGGGTGTAGCAGAGTGCTACGTGTCTAGCGGAGCAGAGCTAGCACCCTAAGTACATGCCATCGTGGCAGCCGGAGAGGTTTTGGCACCCGGTTCGTGTGGTGTCGTGGCCGTCGGAGGAGCGCTGGAGACTGGCGGAAGGACGGCTGTCGGGGCTGTCGAGTCCTTGCTGGCGTCCTCTTGCTTCCGTAAGGGGGCCAAGAGCCGCCGTCATCACAGAGCATGCGGGGCGCCATCATTGCCTATCTGGCGGAGCGAGCCAGATGGGATGCCGGTCTTGTTCCCTGTAGCCTGAGTCAGCTCGAGGTAGGGTAATGATGGCGCCTCCTGTCGATGTGGTCGGTCCGTGCCCTAGGTTGGGCGATGTGGAGGCTCCTCCGAGGTCGAGGTCGAGTCTGTCTTCTGTGGCCGTGGTCGAGTCCGAGCCCCCGGGTCGGGCGAGGTGGAGACCGTCGGCTGAGGCCAGGGCTGAGTCCGAGCCCTGGGGTCGGGCGGAGCGGAGTTCGTCGTCTTCTGGGGCTGAGCCCATGTCCGAGCCCTGGGGTCGGGCGGAGCGGAGTTCGCCATCTTCTGGGGCTGAGCCCGAGTCCGAGCCCTGGGTCGGGCGGAGCGGAGTTCGCCGTCTTCCGGGGCTGAGCCCGAGTCCGAGCCCTAGGTTGGGCGGAGCGGAGTTCGCTGTCTTCCGGGGCTGAGCCCGAGTCCGAGCCCTAGATCGGGCGGAGCGGAGTTCGCCGTCTTCCGGGGCTGAGCCCGAGTCCGAGCCCTGGGTCGGGCGGAGCGGAGTTTCCTATGACGCCCGAGGCCGGCCTTGGCTGCTGTCAGCTTCACTCTGTCGGGTGGCTCAGCAGTCGGAGCGGCACAGGCGACGCTGTCCTCTTGTCAGACCGGTCAGTAGAGCGGCGAAGTGACTGCGGTCACTTCGGCTCTGTCGACTGGAGGGCGTGCATCAGGATAAAGGTGTCAGGCCACCTTTGCATTAAATGCCACTGCGATTTGGTCGGTCGGTGTGGCGATGTGGCCAAGGTTGCTTCTTGGTGAAGACTGGGCCTCGGGCGAGCCGATAGTGTGCCCGTTGCTGGAGGGGGGTCCTCGGGCGAGACGTAGGTTCTCCGGGGTTGGCTTCCCTTGCCCGAGGCTAGGCTCGGGCGAGGCATGATCATGTCCCTTGAATGGACCGATCCTTCACTTAATCGCACCTATCAGGCCTTCACAGCTTTGTGCTGATGGGGGTTACCAGCTGAGATTTAGGGGTCTTGAGGGTACCCCTAATTATGGTCCCCGATAGTTTTCTTCTTCGCTCGGAACGGCCACCTCCGCAACTACCGTGTGCAGATTGCGGCCACGAGCAAGTCGGTCTCACCGACTTCCTTGGCCTATATGAGAGGATGACGGCCATTGACCCTCCCCTGTGCGTACCTGACTGCTGCTCACCCTAGCCACCGTGTGCGCCCGGGCCAGGTCGCCGCCATCGTCGTGCTCGCACTCGCCGGAGGGGAGCGTGCAAAAATTAGGCGGCGAACAACTGCGTGGTCGCTCCGGGCGGGTGAGCGGATCGTCGTTTGGGTGATTAGACCCTCGTGCCGCTGGAATCATGAGCGGCAAGAAGAATCTGCGGCTAGCTCGCCGAGCTCTGTGGGCGCCATCATCTTGGTTTCTTTATCGACGAGGTAAACCCATTTCCTCGATCGCTTTCAGCTCTGCTCAACAGGAATCGTGTACTTTGTGGGCCCGGGCGATCGTGGGGGCCTAGTTGCTCGTTGGTGGGCAGCGAGGTAGGGAGGACTCGCGTTTCCGACGCGTGCCGTGGGGATGATTTCGGTGTGGGTCAATTGGGGTGAGAACCGGTCTACTGCAACCGCGGGATGGGTATCATGGTGGAGACCCTAGAAATTTCAGGGTAGTGTCTGGCAGGATCGGAAATTGCTGCGCTTCGGCGAGGTCCGCCGTAATGGTGGGGTCGCGCCGCCGCGTCTGTGCACGAATGGGAATTTCTGCGCCCAGTCATTGGATCGAAAAGGTGCGGCCAAGATCAGATCAAAGAATACCAATTCGCTAGATTGGATCGGGGTCGTCCATTTTGTGATCCACGATTCTGGTTAGATCGCTCACCCATTAAATCCCGTCCTTGGATCATAGATCCAACGATCCATCCTGCGTACCGGTTCAGTTAATAACAGAGCAAATCTAGGTCGTTCATTTCTAATCGGATGACTGTAGTGGCTCCATACCCTTTCGCTGCGAGCCTTTTGCATATGAACCCCTCGGGTCCCGTGGAAATAACCTGCGGTCTAGGGCGAGTGCGTCCTGAGTCTGAGGACTTCTCGCGCTTTAGCCCCTGCTTTCCTCTGATTTATTGCACGCAGTCCAGGGAATGGAAAATTAGGGAAATTGAATTAGAAAATGAATTTTTAATATGAAAACAATTACTAGAACTTGTTTAATTCATATAAAATTCATATTAAGTCCAAATGAGTCCATTCCAGTTCCTATAATTTTATAATATTATTGTTTATCAAATGATGCCACTGATTTGACATGAAAGCCACTTTAAAATTTATTTCCTAATTAATCTTATATCAAATACCTAAAACCTTAGGAAATTCATAACTTCCCCATTTTAATTCCTTTATAACCAGATCTTTATTTAACCTATGTTGGTTAGTATTGTTAATCCGCTTATCATTATAATCTACTAAAATATGATCTATGGTCAATTTATATTTAGGTTGAATTAATTATTTATGGAATAATCTCTCATATCGTATGTACTAACCAATTTATAATATAATTTAATATTTAAATCACATAGATCTTTTATAAATCATAACTCCTTAATAGTAACTCCGATCTTAGTGGTTCTCGTTTCCGCGATCTCGTAGCTCGCGTAGGTCATTATTATTCAGTTTGTACTTATGTTTAGTGTGATGTTAATTTTATCTATACCATGTTTGTTTGTATTGCTACGACTAGCAGTGAGGTCACGAGGATTTGAAGAATCATCCTAGTACCTGGAATCTCAAGTGCCAGGCAAGTTGTGCCCTTGACCACTTTCATACCCAATAATGTTCTTTAATATCATTTATTAATGCATAGATTTAATTTTGATGGGACCCAATAGGTCACCCTAGTCTGATTATCTTTTACCTTGTTTACCCCTGAATCATTTGGGTTGTTTTGCTATTGCTTTATATGGTTTTGGGTTAATATTTCATTATATCCATGTTCCAATTATTCTGTTATGTTATTTATGGTCATGTTAAGATCATTATATTTTAATTGGAATATGGAGCTTAACTTGAGAAACACGTGCCACCACAAGGGAGGAATGGGACCCCTTGGTTAGCTAATTAGGAAAGCTAGTGGAAGACTACCTTACCCGAAAGGGGTAAGGGCAGTAGGGGAGTTGCATGCAGGGAGGTTCATGGGTTGATTTTGCTGCGATGGCGGTCAGACGAGGGATTCTTGCAAGTGCTCTTCCCATAAACTGTAGCGGATTTTCGGAAGCTAGTAGAACTTTGTAAAGCCCTCGTAGTGGATCCCTAGCCATTCACCTCGGTAGTGTCTAAGGGCCTTGCAAACCCTAGCGACATAGGATCCACGACTTGTGGGTACGGGGTACAACCTCTACAGAGTGTAAAACTGGTATACTAGCCGAGCTCACGGTCATGAGCAGCTCAGGACTCTCACATGATTAATTTATGTAACTTAAATTCAATTTGTCATTTGCATGTGATTATTTATTAATTTTGTTCTGTTATTTATTATGGTTTAGTATTTACTTACACTTAGTAACTGCTAATAAAATTTGACCAACTTATAAAAGCAATGTTCAGCTTCAACCTTTATTTTGTTGATCAGCCTTACACTTCACATGAACTCCCACCTTTGGTGAGTTCATGCCATATTATTCCCCACAACTTGTTGAGCGATGAACATGTGTGAGCTCTCCCTTGCTGTCTCACACCCCCCGTAGGAGAATAACAGGTGGTTCAGAAGGAGCCACACAACGAGGAGTTCGATTCGATCTAGGAGGCGTCTCCCAGTTGACTTTATGGCGCCAAGGATGGACTTAGTTTGATCTATATTTATCTCTTATTTTGTAAGACTTCCGCTATGTAATAAATACTCTGATTATTATGACATTTATCTCTATACACTCTGTTATTATATATGTTATCTTCTTTGGTGCATGTATGAGATGCACCCGGCTTTGTCCCTTAAACCGGGTGTGATACGAGGGCATGGTATGAATGCCTGGGAGATTTTCTTATTTCTAATACCTTCAAAGCTAGAAAAGCAGATGCTACGCTCTTTACTAAAACTATTAACAAAGACTTGTTTGTATGTTAAATATATGATGATGACATCATTTTTGGGTATACTAACAAGTCATCTTGTGAAGAGTTTAGTAGGATCATAATTCAAAAATTTGAGATGACCATGATGGGTGAGTTGAAGTTTTTTCTAGATTTCAAATCAAGGAGCTCTAGGATGACACTTTCATCTCTCAAACGAAGTACACTCAAGACATACTCAAGAAGTTTGGGATGAAGGACGCCAAGCCCATCAAGACTCCAATGGGGACAAATGACCATCTTGACCTTATCACAGGAGGTATCTGTAGATCAAAAGGTATACTAGTCTAAGATAGGTTCTCCGCTATACTTATGAGAATCTAGACCAAACATTATGTTTTTTGTATGATGTGTACAAGATTCCAAGCTGACCCTAAGGAATGCCATCTAGGGTCGTGAAGAGAATCTTGAGATATTTAGTTCACACTCCTAACTTTGGGATTTGGTATCCAAAGGGTTTGAACTTTGATCTTCTTGGATATTTTGATGCCGATTATGCGAGATACAAGGTAGATAGGAAGAGTACATCCGGGACTTATTGAAAGGGAAATGTGCCCTTGGGCCATTTCTATAATGTTTTGGTGATTAAGTGCCCAACACACATTCTCTAAGTTTTGATTGTGCCAAAGATTGAAGAAGTGCAAATCATGTAACAAGCTACGTTTCTAGACTTAGTACATTGTTTTGAGTACTAACATATTTTGTCTAAATGCTAGAAACAGGAGAAAAGGAATTGGAAAAGAGTTGCCTGCTCGGTCTGGGTGCACCGGACTATCTGGTGGTGCACCAGACAGTGTCCGGTGCGCCAGGCAAGTCCAAGGTGAAATGGCTGCTCTCAGGACTCGACGGCGGCGTACGGCTATAATTCACCGGACTGTCCGGTGAGTCGTCCACGGCAAAGTCATCGCTCTCGGGAAAAGGATCAGCGGCGTACGGCTAAAATTCACCAGACTGTCCGGTGGTGCACCGGACTGTCCGGTGAGCAAACGGTCGACTGCGCAACGATCGGTCGCACAATCCGTGGGCGACGCGTAGCCCGGGCCAACAGTCGGCAGGGGGCACCGGACTGTCCGGTGTGCACTGGACAGTGTCCGGTGCGCCAACTGCCACGGATCAGCAACGGTCGACGGCGCCAAAATAGGAAGGAGATCTGCACCGGACTGTCTACAGTGACTGTCCGGTGGCGCACCAGACTGTCCGGTGCGCCACCTGATAGAAGGCAATCTTAGCCTTCCTTGTTGGTCTCCAACGGCTCCTAGCTGCCTTAGGGCTATAAAAGGGACCCCTAGGCGCATGGAGGAGTCACCCAAGCACACTCTAAGCATTCCAAGACTTCTAGTCCTCACTTTCACGCAATCGCTCATCGTTCTTGAGATTGGAGCACTTCTCGAGTTGTAAACTCCTCGCGCGTGTTTTGTGTGCTCATCTTCTCACTTGTGTGCGTGTTTGCGGTGTGGATTTAATTCTAGTGTGTGTTGCTCTTCCCAACCTTACTCTATGCTTTCTTTGTGAACAATCTTGTAAGGGCGAGAGGCTCCAACTTGTGGAGATTCCTTGCAAACGGGAAGAAAACTATAAGGAAGAACACCGTGGTATTCAAGTTGATCATTGGATCACTTGAAAGGGGTTGATTGCAACCCTCATCCATTGGGACGCCACAACGTGGAAGTAGGCAAGTATTATACTTGGCTGAACCACAGGATAAAACACTGTCTTTTGTGTTGTCTTTCTCTGTGATTATTGTGATTCGCAAGAGCTCGCTCTATAGCCACTTGGTTCTATTGCACTAACATTTTTATAACCAAGCTTGTGGCTATTTAGTGTTGAATTTTACAGGATCACCTATTCACCCCCCCCCTCTAGGTGCTCTCAATTGGTATCGGAGCCGTTCTCTTCACGTAAGGGACTAATCGCCCGAAGAGATGGATCCTAAGGGAAAGGGGATGGTGCTCAACGATAAAGAAAAGGAGTCTATCTTCAACGAGCCAAGGGACGACAAGCCCACTGACTCTGGCTCTAGTCACAAGAAGAAGGACGGGAAGAAGAAGAGACGTATTAAGAAGATCGTCTACTACGACAGCGATGAATCTTCTTCTTCACCAAGAGACGACGACGAGAAAAAGAAACCGGTTAATTCAAATTATTCCTTTGATTATTCTCATATTCCTTTTAATTCCAATGCTCATTTGCTTTCAATTCCTCTTGGTAAACCTCCACACTTTGATGGAGAGGACTACGCTTTTTGGAGTCACAAAATGCGAAGTCACTTATTTTCTCTCCATCCTAGTATATGGGAGATAGTTGAAAATGGAATGCAATTTGATAGTACGGATAACCCTATATTTATTAATGAGCAAATTCATAAGAATGCACAAGCTACCACTGTTTTGCTAGCATCCTTGTGCAGGGACGAATACAACAAGGTGAGCGGCTTGGACAATGCCAAGCAAATCTGGGACACCCTCAAAATATCACATGAGGGAAACGACGCCACCATGATCACCAAAATGGAGTTGGTGGAAGGTGAACTGGGAAGGTTCGCAATGATCAGGGGAGAGGAGCCAACACAAACGTACAACAGGCTCAAGACCCTGGTCAACAAGATTAGGAGCTATGGAAGCACAAGATGGACGGACCACGACGTCGTCCGACTTATGCTCAGGTCTTTTACTGTTATTGACCCTCATCTTGTGAACCTCATCCGTGAAAATCCTAGGTACACAAAGATGACGCCCAAGGAGATACTCGGAAAATTTGTAAGCGGGCGCATGATGGTCAAGGAGGCAAGATATGTTGATGATGCATTAAACGGCCCAATGCCCATCTACAAGCCACAGCCCGTTGCACTCAAGGCAACAAGCAGCAAGGAGGAGCTACCTAACAAGGTGGCACAAGTAGAGGCTGTCGGGCTCAACGAGGATGAAATGGCACTCATCATCAAGCGCTTCAAGACCGCTCTTAAAGGACGCAAGGAGCACCACAACAAGAACAAAACAAGGGGAAAGCGCTCCTGCTTCAAGTGCGGTAAGACTGGTCACTTTATTGCAAACTGTCCCGATAATGATAGTGACCAGGGACAAGAAAAGAGCGGGAAGAGGGAAAAGAAGAAGGCCTACAAAAAGGCAAAGGGCGAGGCGCACCTTGGCAAAGAATGGGATTCAGACTGCTCTTCTTCTGACTCCGACGACGAAGGACTCGCTGCCTTGGCCTTCAACAAGTCTTCTCTCTTCCCCAACGAACGCCACACTTGCCTCATGGCCAAGGAAAAGAAGGTAAGTGTTCGTGATACCCCTAAATATACTACTTCTAGTGATGATGATTCTAGTGATGATGAAGTAGATTACTCAAGCTTATTCAAAGGTTTAGATAGAGCTAAAGTAGATAAAATCAATGAATTGATTGATGCTTTAAATGAAATGAATAGACTCTTAGAAAAGCAAGAGGATATTTTGTATGAAGAGCATGATAAGTTTGTTAGTGTGCAAAAATCTCTTGCTTTAGAAATTAAAAGAAATGAAATGTTATCCTCTGAATTGTCTGTGTGCCATGAATCAATCTCTAGCTTAAAGATTTTGAATGATGATTTAAATGCTAAGCTAGAGGTAGCTAATAAATCTAGTTCATGTGTAGAACATGTTGTAATTTGTAATAGATGTAAGGACTTTGATGTTAATGCTTGTAATGAACATCTTATTGCTATTACAAAATTGAATGATGAAGTGGCAAGTCTTAATGCTCAACTTAAGACTTGCAAAATTGACTTTGATAAGTTAAAATTTGCTAGGGATGCCTACACAGTTGGTAGACACCCCTCAATTAAGGATGGGCTTGGCTTTCGAAAGGAAGCCAAGAACTTAACAAGCCAAAGGGCTCCCATTCCCAACAAGGAGAAAGGGAAGGCCCCTATGGTTAATATTCCTCAGAGAAACCATGCTTTTATGTATGATAGGAAAATTGGTAGTTATTCTAACTTTAATAAGAGTTATATTCATGCTAGTTATTATGATCCAAATGCTATGTTTGCCTCTAGCTCTACTTTTGTGCATGGTAGAAGTAGGCCTAGAAAAAGTAATATTGGGCATCATGTGCCTAGGAAAGTGTGTAATAAATCTACTACTATTTACCATGCTTGCAATACTGTAACACCCGGATTTTAGGGGTCCAAAACCCGGGGTTAACATAAACACCAGGTATGCTGGGACCAAGTCTCATACATATGATGTATAGTGGCACAGGATCGAATGTCACAACTTTATATATAACAGGAGTCCTATACAAAATAAATAATTACATTATAAGGAGACAACGGTCCAGCAACCCAAAGTTGACTGGGAGGCGACGACCTAGACCTCTCACGAACACATCGCAGCATCCTCCATGAGCATCATCCTGCGGTACCTGCTCTTGACCTGTGGTGTATGTGAGACAGCAAGAGTGAGCTCACATACGTTCATCGCTCAACAAGTTGTGGGGAATAATGTGCATGAACTCGCCAAAGGTGGGAGCTCACGTGAAGTGTAAGGCTTACCAAAGAAGATGGTTAGAGCTGAGCATTGCTTTTAAAGTTGGTCAAAATTTTATTAGCAGTTACTAAGTATAAGTAAATACCAAACCCAATTAAGTAATAGAACAAAAGTATCAACATCACCTGCAATGCAATGCATATGACAAATTGAATTTAGTTCCATAGATTAATCATGTGAGTGTCCGAGCTGCTCATGACCGTGAGCACGGCTAGTATACCAGTTTTACACTCTGCAGAGGTTGCGCATCTTTACCCACAAGTCGTGTTACCCATTTGCCACGGAGTTGATCAGACTCCATACACCTCTACCTAGGAAGCGAGGCAGGGTACCACTACGAGGCCTTTACAAAGTTCCACTAGCTTCAGAAAACCCGCTACAGTTTATAGGAAGATCCAGTGCAGGAATCCCTTGCAGGACCGCCATCGCAGCAAAATCCTCCCGAGGGCCTCCCTACACTGACCTCTCCCCTACTGCCCTTGCCCCTTTCGGGTAAGGTAGTCTTCCACTAGCTTTCCTAATTAATCAGCCAAGGGCGTCCCATTCCACCCTTGTGGTAGCACTGTTTTCCCGGGTGGTTCTCCATGTTCCAATTAACATAATGATCTTAACATGAACCATAAATAACAACTGATAACAAAAGTATAATCATGAATAGTGTAATCTTCATACCCAAAACCATATATAGCACTAGCAAGTACTACCCAGAAAGTTCAGTGGTAAACAAGGTATAAAGATAGACAAACTAGGGTAACCTATTGGGTCCCATCAAAATTAACCTATGCAGATCATTATGATTAATTAGAACATGAGTAGGTAAAAAGAAGTGATCAAGGGCACAACTTGCCTGGGCCTTGAGATTCCAGGTACCAGGATGATCTTCAGGTGATTCGTGACCTCACTGCTAGTCGTAGCAATACAAACAAACAGTGTATAGGCAAAATTAACATTACACCAAACATATATGCCAAAATACATATTAATAATCTATATATTAAAATAAGATCACAGGAAAAAGAATTATTAATTTTGGAGTTGTAGAATTCAAGTTATGATTTTCCTAAGGTTTAATGTGATTAAAATATGATTAAATGATAAATAAATTTCCTGACAGAGTTTATGTCAAAACAGAGACACTAAATGATGAAGAATATTATTACAAAATTTTAGAAACTGGAATGGTTCAATTTGGAGCTAAAATAAATTTTCTATGAATTATCTAAGTTCTAGCAATTATTTTCATATTAAAAATCTATTTTCTATTTAATTTATTCAATTTAAACGAGTTCTGGACTGGGCCTCATTTTCCAGAGAGTTCAGGGGTTGCAGTGTAAAATTTCTAAGACCCAGAGCACAGTACGAGTGGATGGCGGGTTGGTTTTAACTAAACTGAGGGGCTTCCTTGCAAAACTGATATCGGACTCCTATACCAGGACACATGGCGCCCTGCGACTGGCTGAAATCATGCCACACCCCGGTGCACATGGTGAGGCGCACGGGATCCGATCCACACAAGATCCCCACCACCGCCCGCACGTGCATATAAGTGGGATCGCCCCTGGACCGTCGGATCAACAATCAATGGCCCAGATTTAAAGTGTCGAAGGGGTATCTCTCTTCTAATCGCAGCCACACATCCGAGATGGACGGCCCCGAGGGCATCTTCCCCACCCGGCCACGCACGACGGTGGCGCCGCCCACCATCGCGGCGGAAACTCGCCGGAGCAATGCTAATCTCCCCCTCTGCTACTACATTTCGACCCCCGTTCGGTGCAATACGAAGAGGAGACGAGAGCGGACAGAGAGAAAGAGTTCAATACCGGGATATGAGGCGGTGAGTACGCTGCCTGCGACGTGAGGCGGGTCCGTGGCGGCGTTGAATCCCACGGCGAGAAATTGCGGCACAGTTGGCCCCCAATCGAGCCTGGGATGTCCCCGTGCACCACCAGTGTATCTCCCCGAAGCGCCCTGGCCCAGATTCGAGGTCGCGTCGGTGATGTAACCCCGGGTCGACGGCAGCGGCCTCCATGGCGGATCCGCGATGACGACGAGCAATCGAGAGGGTTTGAGGTCACGGCCCTCCCGGTGAAGCCAAGTAGTCCCTCCCCGAGGTACCCAGTAGCAACCTCGGACAAGGTCCCGGGACCGCGGAGGTCGCGAACGCGTGTATGGCTACGGCGGCGTGGTTCCCTCCCCCGCCACACACCTTGTCCATGGTGAATTCCCGGGCTCCCCTTTTTTTTATACCCCGAGCCACGCGAGATCTTCGGGGAAGAGATGGCCGCGCCGAGCGCGAAATCCGCGGGAGGTTGTGGGTTTTCAACGGAATCCCGAGCTCCCCGGCGGCAGCGGCAACAACACGAGCACGCGTGGGTTTCGGTTGAAGACGACACCGACTACGAGGGCCCACCTGGCAGCGAGGAGATGAGGCGAGCACGGAAGAGCCCCGGTCGACTGACGAGGGGGCCCCAACCGCCAGAGAAACACGACGCGCCCGCAAGAGAGAGCTTTGGCTGACTCGCGGGCCCCACCTGGCAGTCACCTGGCGCGCGCGCGACTGAGTTAGCATAGTGGGCCGCGGAAGAGAAGAGGTGATGGGCCAAAAACGAAATCGAAGCCCAGTTAGGCTAGTTTTGTTTTATTCTTTTCCCCTTCTATTCCTTTCTTCTTTATTTCTAAGTTTAATTTACATCCGAATTTTAAATTCAAAGTTGTTCCAAATGTATTCTAAATCATATTGTGAAATTAAGATTACCAACTTTGGAAAATATAGCTACATTATTTTTATTTTATTTTTTTTTATCACACCCCTCTTCTCAATTTCAAAAATCCTAATTTCCCATTTAGGGTTTTAATTCAACTTCTAGTAATTATTATCTTATTTTCATTATTATTTTATTTATTGCACAAAAATCCAATATGATGCACTTTCTCTTTATTTTAATACCATTGGTTTTAAATAAATCAATCTCAACCATAGGTGTTCTCTTCAAATGATAAACATAGATAACATACATATATATAAAAGGATATGATTTCTCATTTTACAAAGTGGGTATTACAAATCCTACCCCCCTTAAAAATAATCTCGTCCTCGAGATTAGTAAGAAAGAGGATATAGGAAAAGTGATTTGAAATTTAGCTTTTAGTTTCTAATTAGTTCAAAAATCAAGAGTCTC
The DNA here is from genome assembly GCA_029449295.1 of Zea luxurians. NCBI lineage: Eukaryota > Viridiplantae > Streptophyta > Magnoliopsida > Poales > Poaceae > Zea > Zea luxurians. Next base: position 135,573,694 of record JAOPSE010000005.1, on the reverse strand, counting down.
TTTTTTTTGTTAGTTATTAGGAGAGCATAGGTATATATGGTTATAGACACTTTATTATGCAGGATAAAAGATATCTTTTAAAGCCTATATAGGTTTGGGCAAGAAAGAGTGGGGTAAGGAAAGACTCCATCCAAGATTGTGGATCTTGACTCATCTTTCTTCCTTATCGAGGTTGAGCTGTTCTTTTTCAGACCTTGGTGTCTTCATTCTTGGGGTTGCCACCAGAGTTAGGGACCTATGGTTAAGATAGATTTGTGGGTGACAAGTAGGTAGAGCAGCTAGTTTAGTGGGTGGCTTTAGGAGTTAAATGAGATTGGTCAAAATTTGGTTTGGTTGTTTGCCTCTAGATTGGTTGGATAGGTCATGTAACCTATGATATGGGTCAAAATCTGGTTTGATGTCAAGTGGTGGTTGATAGATTATGCAATCCATTAAGACTTTATTGATTGGGTAAGTTATGTAACTTGTTATATAGATCGAGTTGTTGTGTATGGCCAAGTTTGATATAAGTCTCCAAATTAGGCTTAAATGATTTAGGAGTATGGCCTTATCCTTTCTACCAGCATTAAGTAACTCACACTAGATTAGATCAAAATAGGATCTAGATTAGATTGGATATGTCTAGATGAGACTAGTTAAAGTTAGATAGATCTTCCTGGGTAGGATATATTTTATCAGGATATGTTATAAATCTCTGTTAGGTTAAAACGGAGGGGTTATGCAACTATCTGATGGGTAAGGTAGTTGCATATGGTTAGGTGGTTGTATATGGTAAAGTTGGTTTAGGGCACCAATTTTAGGTTAGATTGGTATAACTAGTTTGACTAGATAAGATCTAATTAATTTGCATTAGATCATGGTTGTTAAACTAGGGTGGATAAGTATGCTTATTAGGACAAGATGGATCCATAAAGATAAGATAGAATCTTTTGAGACCAGTTAGATCTATTAAGATAGGATAAGTAAAGTGGTTAGGATAAGATGAATCCTTCAAGATAAGATGAATCTATTAAGATAAGAGAATATTTTTAAGATAAGATGGATCTATGAGTGTAGGATAGAATCTCTTAAGATGAGATGGATATTGTTAGGTTGGATACTTTAATGAGGGATAATCTAGTTTGTCTAGTTAGTTTTATAAGCATTATGTAGATGTAATCGTGGACATTACTCCACAACTAATCACACTCAATCAAAGATCCAAATCAAACAAGTATCATAAGAACAAACATTCAAGTGCATAGACACTTAAAAAAAATAGTTTTGTTTTTGTTCCTAAGATTAGGTTTCCTAATCCTAAAGGTCACTTTAGGCACAGGATTTCAAAGTGTGAAATCCACATTTGTCTTTAGTAATGAAGAGGTAAGAATAATCAGAGTAAAGCGGAATTAGATGAGAAAAAGATTAAGATAAGTTTTAGAAAAGAATCAGAGTAGCAGAGGTAAGTAGATAATGGTTGTCCAGTTCTATCTAGGTTACGTCCTACAGTCAACATTCCTCTGATACCACTTCTGTAACACCCGGATTTTAGGGGTCCAAAACCCGGGGTTAACATAAACACCAGGTATGCTGGGACCAAGTCTCATACATATGATGTATAGTGGCACAGGATCGAATGTCACAACTTTATATATAACAGGAGTTCTATACAAAATAAATAATTACATTATAAGGAGACAACGGTCCAGCAACCCAAAGTTGACTGGGAGGCGACGACCTAGACCTCTCACGAACACATCGCAGCATCCTCCATGAGCATCATCCTGCGGTACCTGCTCTTGACCTGTGGTGTATGTGAGACAGCAAGAGTGAGCTCACATACGTTCATCGCTCAATAAGTTGTGGGGAATAATGTGCATGAACTCGCCAAAGGTGGGAGCTCACGTGAAGTGTAAGGCTTACCAAAGAAGATGGTTAGAGCTGAGCATTGCTTTTAAAGTTGGTCAAAATTTTATTAGCAGTTACTAAGTATAAGTAAATACCAAACCCAATTAAGTAATAGAACAAAAGTATCAACATCACCTGCAATGCAATGCATATGACAAATTGAATTTAGTTCCATAGATTAATCATGTGAGTGTCCGAGCTGCTCATGACCGTGAGCACGGCTAGTATACCAGTTTTACACTCTGCAGAGGTTGCGCATCTTTACCCACAAGTCGTGTTACCCATTTGCCACGGAGTTGATCAGACTCCATACACCTCTACCTAGGAAGCGAGGCAGGGTACCACTACGAGGCCTTTACAAAGTTCCACTAGCTTCAGAAAACCCGCTACAGTTTATAGGAAGATCCAGTGCAGGAATCCCTTGCAGGACCGCCATCACAGCAAAATCCTCCCGAGGGCCTCCCTACACTGACCTCTCCCCTACTGCCCTTGCCCCTTTCGGGTAAGGTAGTCTTCCACTAGCTTTCCTAATTAATCAGCCAAGGGCGTCCCATTCCACCCTTGTGGTAGCACTGTTTTCCCGGGTGGTTCTCCATGTTCCAATTAACATAATGATCTTAACATGAACCATAAATAACAACTGATAACAAAAGTATAATCATGAATAGTGTAATCTTCATACCCAAAACCATATATAGCACTAGCAAGTACTACCCAGAAAGTTCAGTGGTAAACAAGGTATAAAGATAGACAAACTAGGGTAACCTATTGGGTCCCATCAAAATTAACCTATGCAGATCATTATGATTAATTAGAACATGAGTAGGTAAAAAGAAGTGATCAAGGGCACAACTTGCCTGGGCCTTGAGATTCCAGGTACCAGGATGATCTTCAGGTGATTCGTGACCTCACTGCTAGTCGTAGCAATACAAACAAACAGTGTATAGGCAAAATTAACATTACACCAAACATATATGCCAAAATACATATTAATAATCTATATATTAAAATAAGATCACAGGAAAAAGAATTATTAATTTTGGAGTTGTAGAATTCAAGTTATGATTTTCCTAAGGTTTAATGTGATTAAAATATGATTAAATGATAAATAAATTTCCTGACAGAGTTTATGTCAAAACAGAGACACTAAATGATGAAGAATATTATTACAAAATTTTAGAAACTGGAATGGTTCAATTTGGAGCTAAAATAAATTTTCTATGAATTATCTAAGTTCTAGCAATTATTTTCATATTAAAAATCTATTTTCTATTTAATTTATTCAATTTAAACGAGTTCTGGACTGGGCCTCATTTTCCAGAGAGTTCAGGGGTTGCAGTGTAAAATTTCTAAGACCCAGAGCACAGTACGAGTGGATGGCGGGTTGGTTTTAACTAAACTGAGGGGCTTCCTTGCAAAACTGATATCGGACTCCTATACCAGGACACATGGCGCCCTGCGACTGGCTGAAATCATGCCACACCCCGGTGCACATGGTGAGGCGCACGGGATCCGATCCACACAAGATCCCCACCACCGCCCGCACGTGCATATAAGTGGGATCGCCCCTGGACCGTCGGATCAACAATCAATGGCCCAGATTTAAAGTGTCGAAGGGGTATCTCTCTTCTAATCGCAGCCACACATCCGAGATGGACGGCCCCGAGGGCATCTTCCCCACCCGGCCACGCACGACGGTGGCGCCGCCCACCATCGCGGCGGAAACTCGCCGGAGCAATGCTAATCTCCCCCTCTGCTACTACATTTCGACCCCCGTTCGGTGCAATACGAAGAGGAGACGAGAGCGGACAGAGAGAAAGAGTTCAATACCGGGATATGAGGCGGTGAGTACGCTGCCTGCGACGTGAGGCGGGTCCGTGGCGGCGTTGAATCCCACGGCGAGAAATTGCGGCACAGTTGGCCCCCAATCGAGCCTGGGATGTCCCCGTGCACCACCAGTGTATCTCCCCGAAGCGCCCTGGCCCAGATTCGAGGTCGCGTCGGTGATGTAACCCCGGGTCGACGGCAGCGGCCTCCATGGCGGATCCGCGATGACGGCGAGCAATCGAGAGGGTTTGAGGTCACGGCCCTCCCGGTGAAGCCAAGTAGTCCCTCCCCGAGGTACCCAGTAGCAACCTCGGACAAGGTCCCGGGACCGCGGAGGTCGCGAACGCGTGTATGGCTACGGCGGCGTGGTTCCCTCCCCCGCCACACACCTTGTCCATGGTGAATTCCCGGGCTCCCCTTTTTTTTATACCCCGAGCCACGCGAGATCTTCGGGGAAGAGATGGCCGCGCCGAGCGCGAAATCCGCGGGAGGTTGTGGGTTTTCAATGGAATCCCGAGCTCCCCGGCGGCAGCGGCAACAACACGAGCACGCGTGGGTTTCGGTTGAAGACGACACCGACTACGAGGGCCCACCTGGCAGCGAGGAGATGAGGCGAGCACGGAAGAGCCCCGGTCGACTGACGAGGGGGCCCCAACCGCCAGAGAAACACGACGCGCCCGCAAGAGAGAGCTTTGGCTGACTCGCGGGCCCCACCTGGCAGTCACCTGGCGCGCGCGCGACTGAGTTAGCATAGTGGGCCGCGGAAGAGAAGAGGTGATGGGCCAAAAACGAAATCGAAGCCCAGTTAGGCTAGTTTTGTTTTATTCTTTTCCCCTTCTATTCCTTTCTTCTTTATTTCTAAGTTTAATTTACATCCGAATTTTAAATTCAAAGTTGTTCCAAATGTATTCTAAATCATATTGTGAAATTAAGATTACCAACTTTGGAAAATATAGCTACATTATTTTTATTTTTTTTTTTATCACACCCCTCTTCTCAATTTCAAAAATCCTAATTTCCCATTTAGGGTTTTAATTCAACTTCTAGTAATTATTATCTTATTTTCATTATTATTTTATTTATTGCACAAAAATCCAATATGATGCACTTTCTCTTTATTTTAATACCATTGGTTTTAAATAAATCAATCTCAACCATAGGTGTTCTCTTCAAATGATAAACATAGATAACATACATATATATAAAAGGATATGATTTCTCATTTTACAAAGTGGGTATTACAAATACTTCATTTGTGCTTATGTGTAAGAATGCAAAAGTAGTTGCTAGAAAGTTGGGGTCCAAATGCAAGGGAAACAAGACTTGTATTTGGATCCCAAAGGCTATTGTGACTAACCTTGTAGGACCCAACAAGAGTTGGGTACCTAAAACCCAAGTGTAAATTGCCTTGCAGGTTTATGCATCCGGGGGCTCAAGCTGGATTATCGATAGCGGATGCACAAACCACATGACGGGGGAGAAGAAGATGTTCACCTCCTACGTAAAGAACAAGGATTCCCAAGATTCGATTATCTTTGGAGATGGGAACCAAGGCAAGGTTAAAGGACTGGGAAATAGCTATTTCATCCGAGCATTCTATCTCAAATGTGTTCTTAGTTGAATCGCTCGGTACAACTTATTGTCTGTAAGTCAATTATGTAACATGGGTTATAATTGTCTATTTACCAATGTAGATGTGTCTGTCTTTAGAAGGAGTGATGGTTCACTAGCTTTTAAGGGTGTATTAGACGGCAAACTCTACTTAGTGGATTTTTCAAAAGAGGAAGCCGATCTAGATGCATGCTTAATAGCTAAGACTAGTATGGGCTAGCTTTGGCATCGCCGTCTAGCACATGTTGGGATGAAGAACCTTCACAAACTTCTAAAGGGAGAACTTGTGTTAGGACTAACAAATGTTTGTTTCGAGAAAGATAGACCTTGTGCAGCTTGCCAGGCAGGAAAACAGGTGGGAAGCACTCATCACAACAAGAATGTGATGACTACATCAAGACCACTGGAGCTTCTTCATATGGACCTCTTCGGACCCGTCGCCTACCTTAGCATCGGGGGAAGTAAGTACGGTCTAGTAATTGTTGATGATTTTTCCCTCTTCACTTGGGTATTCTTTTTGCAGGATAAATCAGAAACCCAAGGGACCCTCAAGGGCTTTCTAAGGCGAGCTCAAAACGAATTTGAGCTCAAGGTGAAAAAGATTAGAAGCAACAATGGGTCCAAGTTCAAGAATCTGCAAGTGGAGGACTATCTTGACGAGGAAGGCATCAAGCACGAGTTCTCCGCTCCCTACACACCACAGCAAAATGGTGTGGTAGAGAGGAAGAACAGGATGCTCATCGACATGGCAAGGACAATGCTTGGAGAGTTCAAGACGCCTGAGCGGTTTTGGTCAAAAGTCATGAACACAGCTTGCCACACCATAAACCGGGTCTACCTTCATTACCTCCTCAAGAAGACTTTGTATGAACTTCTTACCGGTAACAAACCCAATGTCTCATACTTTCATGTATTTAGGAGCAAATGTTACATTCTAGTGAAGAAAGGTAGAAATTCTAAATTTGCTCCCAAGGCAGTAGAAGGGTTTTTACTAGGGTATGACTCAAATACAAGGGCGTATAGAGTCTTCAACAAATCATCGGGTTTGGTTGAAGTCTCTAGTGACGTTGTATTTGATGAGACTAATGGCTCTCCAAGAGAGCAAGTTGATCTTGATGATATAGATGAAGATGACGTTCCAACGGCCGCAATACGCGCCATGGCGATTGGAGATGTGCGACCAAATGAACAACAAGAGCAAGATCAACCCTCTTCCTCAACGATGGTGCATCCCCCAACTCAAGATGATGAACAGGTTCCTCAAGAAGAGGCGTGTGATCAAGGGGGAGCACAAGAAGAACTGGCTATGGAGGAAGAAGCACCACGGGCCCCTCCAACTCAAGTCCGAGCGACGATTCAAAGGAATCATCCCGTCGACCAGATTCTGGGTGATATAAGCAAGGGAGTAACTACTCGCTCAAGACTAGCTAACTTTTGTGAGCATTACTCGTTTGTCTCTTCTATTGAGCCTTTCAGGGTAGAAGAGGCCTTGCAAGATCCGGGTTGGGTGTTGGCCATGCAGGAAGAGCTCAACAACTTCAAGAGGAATGAAGTTTGGAGCCTGGTGCCACATCCAAAGCAAAACGTTGTGGGAACCAAGTGGGTGTTCCGCAACAAGCAAGACGAGCACAGGGTGGTGACACGAAACAAGGCTCGACTTGTGGCAAAAGGTTATGCCCAAGTCGCAGGTTTGGATTTTGAGGAGACTTTTGCTCCTGTGGCTAGGCTAGAGTCTATTCGCATTCTATTAGCCTATGCCGCTCACCATTCTTTCAGGTTGTTTCAAATGGACGTGAAGAGCGCTTTCCTCAACAGGCCAATCAAGGAGGAGGTATACGTGGAACAACCCCCTGGCTTTGAGGATGAAAGGTACCCCGACCATGTGTGTAAGCTCTCTAAGGCGCTCTATGGACTTAAGCAAGCCCCAAGAGCATGGTATGAATGCCTTAGACATTTCTTGATTGCTAATGCTTTCAAGGTTGGGAAAGCCGATCCCACTCTTTTCACTAAGACTTGTGATGGTGACCTTTTTGTGTGCCAAATTTATATCGATCACATAATATTTGGTTCTACTAATCAAAAGTCTTGTGAGGAGTTTAGCAGGGCGATGACTCAAAAGTTTGAGATGTCGATGATGGGCGAGTTGAACTACTTCCTTGGATTCCAAGTGAAGCAACTCAAGGACGGCACCTTCATCTCCCAAACGAAGTACACTCAAGACCTTCTCAAGTGGTTTGGGATGAAGGATGCCAAGCCCGCGAAGACACCAATGGGAACTAACGGACATGTCGACCTCAACAAAGGAGGTAAGTCCATTGATCAAAAGGCATACCGGTCTATGATAGGGTCATTACTTTATTTATGTGCTAGTAGACCGGATATTATGCTTAGCGTATACATGTGTGCTAGATATCAATCCGACCCAAGGGAATGTCACCTTGTGGCCGTTAAGCGGATTCTTAGATATTTAGTTGCTACGCCTTGCTTTGGAATCTGGTATCCAAAGGGGTCTACCTTTGACTTAATTGGATATTTAGACTCCGATTATGCTGGATGCAAGGTTGATAAGAAGAGTACATCAGGGATGTGCCAATTCCAAGGAAGGTCCCTGGTGTCTTGGAGTTCAAAGAAACAAACCTCCGTTGCCCTATCCACCACTGAGGCTGAGTATGTTGTCGCAGGACAGTGTTGCGCGCAACTACTTTGGATGAGGCAAACCCTTCGGGACTTTGGCTACAATCTGAGCAAAGTCCCACTCCTATGTGACAATGAGAGTGCAATCCGCATGGCGGATAATCCTGTTGAACACAGCCGCACTAAGCACATAGACATCCGGCATCACTTTCTGAGAGACCACCAACAAAAGGGAGATATCGAGGTGTTCCATATTAGCACCGAGAACCAGCAAGCTGATATCTTTACCAAGCCGTTAGATGAGAAAACCTTTTGCAGGCTGCGTAGTGAGCTAAATGTCTTAGATTCGCGTAACTTGGATTGATCTATAGCATACATGTGTTTTATGCCTTTGATCATGTTACTTATACATTTATGCAATTTGTTGCTTATTTGTGGTGCTCAAGTTGTGCAAGGGATCCCCGGACCTCACAAGTCCATGTGTGAATGATGCACATATTTAGGGGGAGAAGTGCTACAACTTGACCCTTTGAGACTAACCTTTGTGTTTGAGTGTTCTTGATGTAGTCTCAAAGGTGCATTGAAAGGGAAAATGGACTTGGATGCTGCAAAGACTTCCACTGCACTCCGGTATTGGTGTATTTCATTCCAAGTTCATCTTTGTGCTCTTATTGCCTTTTTGCTCTTAATTGACATTTTTGGTGAGGCAATGGGGTTAAAGAGCCAAAAAATGATCCCGTTTTGGTGCTTAATGCCAAAGGGGGAGAAATTAAGGCCAAAGCAAATGGATAAGCTACCACTTGAGAATTTTGAAAATAGTAGAGTTAGAAGTTTGATTTGTCCAAAATACTCTTATTGTCAAAATTTGGTCTCTTGTGGGGCGAATTTATGATTATGGGAAAAGGGGGGAGTTTTTGGCACTTGATCAATTTCACTCTTGGATTTTCTCTCTTTATGCCCAAACAAGTGAGTTTGAATTAGAGATAAGGAAAATGAATTTGATTTGCAAAAACAAACCAAGTGGTAGCAAAGAATGATCCAAATATGCCAAATTAGAGTCAAAAACAATTTGGTTCTCTTTTGTATTGATATTGCACTTATTTTGGTTGCTTTGTGAAGTGTTGGCATAAATCACCAAAAAGGGGGAGATTGAAACGGAAATGTGCCCTTGGGCCATTTCTATAATGTTTTGGTGATTAAGTGCCCAACACACATTCTCTAAGTTTTGATTGTGCCAAAGATTGAAGAAGTGCAAATCATGTAACAAGGTACGTTTCTAGACTTAGTACATTGTTTTGAGTACTAACATATTTTGTCTAAATGCTAGAAACAGGAGAAAAGGAATTGTAAAAGAGTTGGCTGTGTACAGCCAACTCCTGTTCGGTCTGGGTGCACCGGACTGTCCGATGGTGCATCGAACAGTGTCTGGTGCGCTAGGAAAGTCCAAGGTGAATTGGCCGCTCTCGGGACTCGACGGCGGCGTACGGCTATAATTCACCGGACTGTCCGATGGTGCACCGGACTGTCCGGTGAGTCGTCCGTGGCAAAGTCATCGCTCTCGGGAAAAGGATCAGCGGCGTACGGCTAAAATTCACCGGACTGTCCGGTGAGCCAACGGTCGACTACGCAACGGTCGGTCGCGCAATCCAGGCAACGCGTAGCCCGCGCCAACGATCGGCAGGGGGCATCGGACAGTGTCTGGTGCGCCAACTGCCACGGATCAGCAACGGTCGACTGCGCCAAAATAGGAAGGAGATCCACACCGGACTATCTACAGTGACTGTCCGGTGCGCCACCCGACAGAAGGCAATCTTAGCCTTCCTTGTTGGTCTCCAACGGCTCCTAGCTGCCTTAGGGCTATAAAAGGGACCCCTATGCGCATGGAGGAGTCACCCAAGCACACTCTAAGCATTCCAAGACTTCTAGTCCTCACTTTCATGCAATCGTTCATCGTTCTTGAGATTGGAGCACTTTTTGAGTTGTAAACTCCTCACGCGTGTTTTGTGTGCTCATCTTCTCACTTGTGTGCGTGTTTGCGGTGTGGATTTAATTCTAGTGTGTGTTGCTCTTCCCAACCTTACTCCGTGCTTTCTTTGTGAACAATCTTGTAAGGGCGAGAGGCTCCAACTTGTGGAGATTCCTCGCAAACGGGAAGAAAACTATAAGGAAGAACATCGTGGTATTTAAGTTGATCATTGGATCACTTGAAAGGGGTTGATTGCAACCCTCGTCCATTGGGACGCCACAACGTAGAAGTAGGCAAGTATTGTACTTGGCCGAACCACGGGATAAAACACTGTGTCTCTTGTGTTGTCTTTCTCTGTGATTATTGTGATTCGCAAGAGCTCGCTCTATAGCCACTTGGTTCTATTGCACTAACATTTTTATAACCAAGCTTGTGGCTATTTAGTATTGAATTTTACAGGATCACCTATTCACCCCCCCCCCCCCCTCTAGGTGCTCTCACTTATCAATTTTTAGGGAGATCCATGGTGTATTTTTCTTCAAAGAAACAAAACTCTATTGCCCTATCCATCACCGAGGCCGAGTATATTGCTACAGGACATTGTTGTGCACAATTCACTGGATGAGGAAAACCCTCAGAGACTATTCCTACAAGTTGAGCAAAGTCCCCCTCCTATGTGACAATGAGAGTGCAATCCGCATGGCATATAATCATGTTGATCACGGCCGCACTAAGCACATAGACATCCAGTATCACTTTATGAGAGATCACTCGCAAAGGGGAGATATCATAATTGATCATGTTAGCACCCACAAATAGTTAGCTGATATCTTCACCAATCCCTGATATGAAAAGAGGTTTTGTGAACTTAGAAGTGAACTAAATGTACTTGATTCTTGGAACATGGATTGAGATATTGCACTCATTGCTCATTCATTATACATATGATCATGTATGTTTGTCTCTTTCATTTGGTACACTTTGTATATTTCATATTCTTCTTATGCCAAAGTTAAGACTAATGTGCTTCCAAGTCTATCTCTGTACTTAGTATTAAATTGAAAAGGAAAGGGAGATGCGAGCAAAGGGAACACTTCCACTGCATATTCTATCGATATTAACACTCTTTGCCCAACTCATGTACTTAAAATCAATATCTTTGATGAAAAGGCCTTCGATTTTCTCTGTTTTTGGTGCTCAATGCCAAAGGGGGAGAAATTACTAGACCAAAGCAAAAGGACTAGGCCACCACCCTCTGTTTTAAAAAATTCTAGTCTTCCAAATTGGTACTTTTCTTCTAAGAAAACCCTCTTGGCAACTAAGAGGAGAAAAAATGTTTTCATACCAAAAGGGGAGAATTTATTTAGGGAGAGCATCTATTAGGCCAAAGAAAAAGCATTTGAGGGGGAGAATTCTTTAAAACTTAGAAATGCCTTTGAAATTCCATTGTTATACTTTCGGCCAAAAGCAAAAGGACTTTAAAGAGATTTTATCAAAACTTTGCAAAATCAAATAGTGGTGCAATTGTGGATCAAAAATTTAATCATATAAAAACACTCATATTCACTTAGAACTGCTTTCACTTGAGTATCTTATGAACCTTGATCAAATTGCAAACTAGTTATAATTTTCATACTTCATATTTGCTTTGGTATGTTTTGGGATAAACCACCAAAAGGGGGGAGATCGAAAGGGAAATGGCCCTAATCCATTTTCATATTGATTTTGGTGCTTGATGGTCATCACAACCTTTTGGACTAACTAGTTTGTCTAGCCTTTGATTCACATGTTCATAAGAGCAACAATTTGGTTTCTATGTCTGAATCAGTTCAAAACCAACCAAAAAGGGGTAAAACTTGGAAAAGATGAACTAGCGATAGTTCTATAGTTTGGATAAGTTCTAAACATCCCTAGGAATCCATATGACTCAACTAAAATGGTTGGATAGCTCAGTTTCAACATTTCACTCTTTAAAGCCAATATCGAGCTAGGAAAGGAATATGAGTTGAAGAAAATTAAACAACCATGTTTCAAGACTTAGACTAGCACTACTACAAAACATGTTATATGAGACGGTTAATTTTTAGTTCTTAAGACGCTTATGAAGTGTCCAAATTTGATGGAGTCGTAAAAGATGTCCCACATTTAAGATGGTTATAAACCATCTTAAAAGATATTATATAAGACAAATTTTAATTTATAACCGTCTGAAAAAGGTATTTGTTTAAGTCATTTTGTCCGATAAACCGTCTTGAATTAGGTTTTTGTTTAAGACACTGCTTCTAAAGAATCATAGAGAATACAAACATTATAAGTCATAAAGTATTTATCAAATTGTCTCGAATATCCTACAATAATAGACGATTACAATTGGAAAACCATCTTATTTAGGTGACTAATAATGGACGTTTTAGAAACCGTCTTATTTAGGAGACTGATATTAGACATTTTGGTGACCGTCTTATTAAGATTTAAACGAAATGACTTACACGGCAGTACATTCTTCAATTTATAATCATTTTTTCAGATGTCACATTATAATAATTTGAAAGAGAAATATACATACACATATATTGAACAACATTATAATTAATATAATATAAATAAGTATCATTCAATATATCATAAATAAGCATTGTCAAACAGCGCATACATAAGTGTTCTCTAAATCTAAACTAAAATACAACTGTTTGCACTAATGTTAAGCCTAACTTTATATGAATTCAAGTCTCCACACTTTTACAGCCACCAAATTTGAATTCCATTCTATGTTTTTCTGTACAACAAATAGGAGAAAACTAGACATAGCAAAAAGCTACAAGCAGCACGTGGATGGTCTCGAAGCTGCCCTTGTGCTTCTCCCTGTTCTTGATCACTCCTACACGCCTGGTGTTCCTCCCGTCAGTCATCATGACCACGTTGCCGACGTCAAACTTAATGAATTCCATGATCTTGTTGGTCTCCAGATCGATCTTGATGGTGCCATTTCTGCAAACTTTTAGCTGTACAGAAGGGAGATTATGTTTGGAGTAAAGAACAACCAACCTCACCACATATGGACTCAAAGAATAACTTTAGATCTGCTTGAGTGACCTGCGTGTATTAAAACAGAATCATGATAGAATGAATACCTAGTGGTAGTAGCATGAGTGCAGGTACCAAACCTTCTTGTCAATGTTTTGTGCAGTAGATAGTCCTTGCACACATTTCACGTTCATCGTCAGACTGCAGAGCATAGAAAATCGACCAACTTTCTTAGAGACCATATCAGATAGAGCATGAACATTGAGCCATGAACTTAAGACAAGCATGTTGGTTCCAGAAGGTTTGCATACCCTAGGTAGGAATGTTTTGTTGACTGGTGCAATGGCAGTTTTTGACGGCAGAACATTGACAGGATAATATCCAAGCACGGTTCCTGACAGATTCAGAGCAGCCCTTGCACCCTCTGGGACATCGATGTTTTTCACCCGATAAACAGTAGATCCATTACATAGAGTAAGCAAACTGAAACATGGTTGGATATGGATATATTACCCTCATCAGTGAACTCTATGAAAGCAAACCTAAGGACTGAATTTGGGTCCCCACACATGCGACAGTCCACAACCTTTAGAGAGCATATCCAAGATTATGCACAGTTGGATCAAAATCAAATGGGGAACTAAATACATGTAAGAGGGTTTACAACTGTCCCATAAATTTGTACCTGTCCGCAATTTATAAATAGTGTTGCGAGGTTTTCTTCAGTAACCTGAACAATAGAAGAGAAATTAGCACCATAACTACATATGATTGTTAGTTAGCAAATCAAACATTATGTGACACTACAATATTGAATAGATAGCACACTACATAAGCTACCATATAGAATAACAGTTAGATAAAAATTACCCTAATACATTACCTCCAACGTTTTCAACTCCGATTGGCAAAAAGGTAACACTATCATGTATGACAGAAAAGAAAGGGGCACAACCATACAATGCTATGGCAACAACTACATGTTTTAAGAAAGGTTGGCTATTCACAATTAATTTGTATTTTACAAAAACAATAGTATAACTAACTACATCAACAAACACTATCTTAGTAGCCATAGAAGTGTGCCAAACTTAAATATGTGCATTGCAAAATGTTTGTGTTTTGCATCTCCAACGATGACAAAGGCCTTCTGTCCAAACTCCCAATCCAAGGTAGGGTCAGCCTCTTCATTTTCCATATATTAAGGAAGAACAGGCATATGTCTGTTAATGCTTTACATGAGGAGAAATATGGAGGTGGAATACTAAAGACAAGATACGGTCTTGATCATCTAAGTAGCGGTCTAAAACTCCCAATCCAAGACAGGATACGCCCCTTTGACCTAACGGCAACAAATATCAATAAACTATTAGGCCTTAACAATGACTTTAGAACAACAAGAATTTGCATCAGCTACAAGCTAAAGCGCAAGCAAACATAAGAACATGTCATAGACAGTATTGTTTCTATACGTCGCGAAGCAACAAGGGATGGTCAAACACAAGGCATGCCATGTTAGTACCAAAGAATTCTCTTCAGCATTATCACAACCAAATACAGCTTAATTATGACAATGAAGGAAAAATCCACTTATACTAACCTGCACTGTATACATTTTTCAGAATTAATTTAATACTGAAATGGTGACCATGCTTCAGCAAAAAATTTAAAAGAAAAACTATTACTCATAGAAAAAAGGAACATACCTCTTCCCTGTTTCCCCAGCCATCATAGGCTACATAGTATCCATTTTGTGCTATAGCTCCAACTGTTGCTTTATACCTAGCATTTTAGCCAATCAAACATGTTGTAATGAAAAGAAGTGAAAAATATTAAAGATAAGATTATCTAGACACAAACAATGATAGGTATATCAAAGAGAAGCTCACACATTCTCCATCTTCACTCCACCCAGCTTGAACTCTAGTACCAACGACAAACCTATGGGAATGTGAAAGATCATCCACTCCCTACCACAAGACTGTTAGAGTAGAGTAGGAAAGCAAGCCATTATGTCTTAATATAAGCAATGTAAATTGTAATTAGCCAGGACAATCACTTTTATCAATGGAACAATTGCATGTATTTATCGCTTATTCAGAATTCCAGCTAAGAAAAGAACCCATCTAACGAGTAACGAAGAATAAAGCTACCTCAGACTGGACTCTAGCTGAATAACCTAGTGGTGATAGACCTACAACATTCTGGGCACTCTCGGTTTGCTTTGCAATTGTCAAAATATCTTGGGCTAACGCTATGACTTGCAATAATCACAAAAAATGATGATAAGCATTATAAACACAAGTAACCTCCTAGTAGTATTAAATATGCACTAGTATTTCAAGATCCAACTTAGATCAGCAGCACCAACTATGAAATTGGTAGGGAATATAATCTCGCTGAATTTAACCACATACTGAAGGAAGCAGTAAAAATAGAATGATGCTCAACTACTGTGTTTTGTAGAGGAAACTTAGGTTGGATGAAACCAATACACAATTTTGTTGATCTCAAGTTAGACTAAGACTAACCTTACCTACTTTCTATTGCTGATTAAAACACCATAAGTCCCTAACTGACAGCAGCTTTATGCAATTCTCCATGTCAATATAAAAAATAGAGCAAATCTAATTTATGGAGAATTAATCTAGTCCTCAACCTAATATTAATCAAAATCAGAACACTACATGGTTAAAGGTAGCTGAGAGTACAGTGACAAGTACCAAACACTCTAAATGGTAGGGTTAAAGATAGCTCTAGCACCACAGATGACAAGTATATGGATCTTACACACTGCTAATTAATCTAGGACAGAGTACGTGGATCCTACACATTGGTGTCACAGACAAAGGTGGTCTATACCACAGAGCGATGGAGCTCCTAGTCCCAAACCCAAAGGAAGCTGGCGCGATTCCCTCACACGGCAAACACAATATCTACATGCGGTACAAGTTTATGCCCCTACAGAGAGAGAAACGCCGGCATTAGAGGAGAGAGCGTGAGGATCATATAGGCATTACCAGCAGAGGAAGAGGAGGAGATGCAGAGGCGACGATCGAATCCAGGAGGCCATCACGGCGGAACCCCGGCGTCCTTCGGTCCATCGTCTTTTTCTTGGGAGTTGGTGGCTAAGCGATCGAGACCAGCCTCATCTTAGTCCCTGGCCTCTGCCTTGAGCGTGCGGACGACGATGTCCACTGCAACAGAAACCCTCCTTTAGCAATGTATATATGTGTTACTAGAAGTCCATATAAGTGTTGCTAGGGTTTATACCAACGCATAGTTATGTGTTGCCTATGTTGCTGTTACTAGAGGCCAATGCAATGCTTATTTAAGCGTTGGTAATTCATAGAAATAACCATTGCTAAATTGCAACGAATATTTATGAGTTGTAGCAATGCTTATATGTGTTAGTGTCACCTGTGGACCACAAGACCTCTACAGACAATTTCAACATTTAATATGTGATGTGGAAACGCTTATATATGTTGCAAGTAATGGACCATAAACAAATATTTATAAATATTATTTTTTATTTGGATCAAAATCAATATACAGAGCATGTTCATTGCACATTATCGATTTTCCAAACTGTTATAGTCTCACATATATCAAATAATCTGCAATCAATCTGTATTTAAAATAGTAGTAGCATTAGAAAATATCATCCACAATGTGTGAATTAACATTTATTCTATGATAAATAAAGGATGACTCCTCATGAAAATGTGTTTGTGGTTGTCCATAACTGAAAGTGTATGTGTGTTGCTGGTTTCAGTCTGTTTCTTTCAGTCTGAACTAAAATTGGGTTGTTGTGCTCTGTCAGTTTCTGTCTTCAGTTTTAACTTCAGTCTGTTTGTGCACTGAAACTGAATTTTCTGTTCGACACCGCATAATCTGAATCCAGAATAGAAGACAGTTTGTTTGTGCACTCGAACAAGAACAAATTTAGTTGTTCTTTCTGCTCGAATGAAGCAATAAGTCGTGGTCCATTGGAGCGAAGCCCATGATTTCAGACATCTTTTTCTACATTATGACTTCTCCTGATGGATCAGGTCAAATGATAGAGAAAAGAAAAGCAATGACCTACAATGATATCATGGAGCTCTCCACCCATCACGAATTCCAGCACAAAGTAAATCTTTGTTTTACTTCCCATCACCAGTTATAAGGGGGAAAACAATCCAAATAAAATGGTTGACCTGCAGGACATGCATTCTGATACAGCAAACGGAATTTTGAAAAAAGAATATATGTGTTTTTTACATTGAAAGTTAAAGCTTTATTTACCTCATGCAGACGAAAAACATTGGGAAGATGTATTAGCTTCATCGTACAGAGATCTCCCTCCTAATCTGCTATGCAGTTCAGATATATGGAAAACAGTGAAATCTAAGAAAGTACTAGTGCAAATAGTTAAAGTCTTGATGACACTCTACCTGCTCAGCTAGTTTGTTCTTGTGAACCTTTGCCTTGTCGAGGATCTTGACAGCCACATGACCCCCGTTGTCCATGTTCTGGACATTTAAGTAGTCTAAACATTTTGAACAGATTTAGGTTCGTCGGATAGGTTTAGCCTAGGACAAGATTTCCTTTCAACATATCTGAATTGAACCCATCATGTACTTCTGTAGATGGAGGAGCCTATTTCACAATGGTTGGCATCGAAACAAATGTTCAGTTAATTGTATCTATTGCTATTTCAGAATATGTAAGTTGTATATGTATTTATGTAGACTAGATGAATTTCTTTGTATGTATCAAACAACATTTTTTCCTTAGATGTATGCATGAGGAAACTGTTTATATAAATTTTAATAAAAGGTGACTGGTGAACATGTAGTTTAATTTTTTTCTGGCATTATGAGAAAATAGCAGTTTGTATTCTGTTCACGACAGATTGGAGTATATTCTATTCATCAGAGAAAGGATACCTAGCTCAGATGGAAGTGAATCACCGGTGTTCACCATGAGGGACTGGGCGACAACTATAGGTGGACCTCTGCGTGGGCGCATGTGGTGTGCCGGTGAATCGGCGGTGGTCCTCCGGCGTGGCAGATCGGCGGTTGAGCGAGGGCGACCACCATATGACGGCTTGGCGGTAGATCGACTATGCTCCTCCAACTTGGCTATGGGCACTCGGCAGTGAGCCTCTGTCGTGGGTGCCTGTGCGGTGGCTCGTTGTCGTGTAACCACGGCCGTCATCGTGGATGGTGGTTCCTACGACGCTAGGATTAGGGAATGGATGGATACTGGGGAAGCAGGAGGCTCAGGCCTGGCGGCTGCGAGTCTGCGAGGGGAACAGGAGTAGGTGATTCAGGTTAGGTCACCACTACAGTCAGGGAGGAAGATCGAGCCTGTGTTCTAATATTATAAATGTTACTGTACTAGCAACACATATTGTTGTCGCGTCCTAATTAATCAATACATTCCCATAGCAACACATATTAAGTGTTGTCGCATCCTATTTAAACAATAGATGGTGCTTGCAATGTATATTAAATGTTGCCACAACCCTAATAACTTAACAGATGATGCTTGCAAGTTGCAACGCATATGAAGCGTTGCCCGCTAATTTCTTACAACACTCAACACATAAAACCATGTGTTGTTGCGGATGCTTTGCTATAGGGGAGTTTGTGAGTGGTCGAGCATCTCGCGTGAGCACTTCCTCGCGAGCGGCGGCCTCGGTGACGCAGAAACCTCGACGACGCGGCACTCTGGCTCCTCGTGAGCAATGGCCGCTGCACGGCGACGGGGAGGACCCATTCGGCGACTGGGCGCTAGCGCGAAGCTGAAGGCGCTGAAGAGGAGACATGGATTAGGGTTTCTCTAGACGGAGGTGTGATCGACTTTGGAAACCAAATCCCCTTGTATCCCCTCATGTCCCAGGGTGAGTAATCCTTGGATACATTTGAATAAGATATTTAGTCAGGGCTAGTTTGGCAACCGTATTTTTCCATGGAATTTTTAATTTTCCAAGAAAAATGAACTAATTTTCTTTGGGAAAACGAAAAACCCTTGGGAAAATGTGGTTCCCAAACTAGCCCTTATATGTAGGATTTTCCCTCCCTAGATTTAGCTCCCCTCTCTCCTAAACTAGGCTCTAGGAGCAGCGAGGGGCGAGGCCGAGGGGCACCCACGCCCAGCGTGGACAACAGGTTGATTTCTCAAATAACAAAGGGCCTTTTATAAGATCATGGACGTAGACACATGTCCAGCTATGGAGGCATTATGCAAGCCACAAAATGCAGGGTGTGAGCCTGTAGGGATTGCAGTTTTAAGAAAGTATACTAGCCGAATTCATTATTTACTACATTTTTCATAGTATGTTTTATCAAAAATATCATATAAAGATGGTTTTATATTTAGAAGTGTCTAGTATACTCACTAACATCTAAGACAGTTGTTATAGTCTAGACGACTCTAATAATATCTTTATTTGAGATGGTTTCATATATAAAAGTGTATAATATACTAACCAGAATCTAAGACAATTCTTGCATTCTTAATGACTCAAAAGATATATTTATTTAAGACGGTTTTCAATAACAATATGTCTTAAATCAATATAAGACATTTCTTACGATGTAACTGTCTCAAAATACTTCTTTATTAAAGACATATCTCAAACAAACCGTCTTATCTTACTCATCACTATATGATAAAAGACGCTTCTATAAAATGCACTGATATCCATCTTAAAATGTGCGTCTTAAATAAGCATATCTCTAGTAGTGTAGTTGGAAAGTCACTAGATATGTTTGTCTAAGTCATAGGAACACCCTCAAGTATAGCCAAACTTGTTTGAAGAAGTTATGTTCAAAAGTGTCAAAATTGGTCTGTGCTCTAGCGCACCAAACTGGTCCGGTGGGGCACCATACCGAGTGCACAAAGGGATCTACAGAAGGACTTCGGCAGCTGGCGCGTCGGACCAGTCTGGTAGCCATCCGAACTAGTTATACGGAGAGGTTGTTTTTGGGCAGTTTGGAACTATCGCATGGAACTGGTCCAATGGCACATCGGGCCATCTGACATGATCAACGGTCATCTTCTTCTCCAACAGCTCTACTAACATGGTGGCGGTCTGGTGCACATGGAATTGGTCCGGTGCACCTATCAGAACAGCTTCCTGCCAGCGCAGTCTGACAGGGGTCTGGTGCGCCACTGTACTGATACTATTCACTGTTTGGTGTGACGTGGAAAATTGTTTGTAAGGAAAATGGACCCCGGGCCATTTGGCTAATTGAGTTTTGGTGTTTGATGAACAACACAATCCGTGAACTAATAAGTTTTCTAGTGTTTGTGTTTGTAGTTCACAGGATGCGAAGAGAATTGGACCAAGGCAATGAGGATGCAACACCTCAAAAGAAGACATAAAAAGATGCATAGGAGTCCAATACTCAAGAACAAAGAAGCCCGAAGAAATCAGCGAAGAAATCCAAGATGAGGGCTGTCAGCCAGCGCCTGGTGGTGCACCGGACATCGATGTCCGGTGTGCACCGGACTGTCCGGTGAGGCACCGGACAGTCTGCGCAGAGAGGCCGCAGACAGGCGCTCTCTGGCTGTAGCACCGGACTGTCCGGTGTGCCAACGGGCAGAAGGCAACGGTCGGATCCAACGGTCGACTGCTACAGGCGCCAACGGTCGGCTGATGTGGCGTGCACCGGACAATGAACAGTAGATGTCCGGTGGTGCACCGGACTGTCCGGTGCACCCGACGACAGAAGCTGCTGCTTTCTGTCCAACGGCTAGTTGGGGGTGTGGAGGCTATAAATACCACCCCAACCGGCCATTCTCAAGTGTGAGAGCCCAAGCAACATACCAATACACATAGTTCATATTTCCAAGAGCTCAAACACCCAAGTGCTTAATAGAATCACTCGGTGATTAGCGTAGGTGCTTTGCGAAGTGCTTAGGTTAGTTAGACCGCTTTAGCGCTTGCTCTAGGTGAATCCTAGTTAGTTGAGTGAGTTTTGTAAAACCACACAACCCCTCGGCTCTTGCGTGAGTCGTTGTAATTGTACCGAGTGGGGCGAGAGTCTTGCGAGACCGTGACAACCGCGTTTGTGTCACGGCCGCCACCGTGTACCGGAGGGAACGAGGCCCGCGGCGTTTTGGCCGGAAGCTCGATAGTGGAGACGGCGGGGAGCGTCCGAGAGGAGCCGGAAGCGGAGCACCACTTGCGCGTGGAGAAGGCCCGCGGCTCTCTACGGAGTTACTCGACCGTGGTGCTTGGCCCTCGCGTGGGCTTCCCTTTGCGTAGGGGCACCAACGAGGATTAGTCGGGACCTTGCGTGGTTCCGGATACCTCGGTAAAAATACCGGCGTCATCCACGAGAGTTTGCTTCTCTACTTAGCTCTTTACATTCCGCATTTATATTAAGCATTTAAGTTTCAATCTTGTAGTCATACTTATTTAGTATAGATTGAAACTTAGCCTTTTGCGGTAGAGATAGCAACACTTAGACAAAACCTAATTTGCACATTCTAGTTTTGATTATTTGCATAGGTTTTGCTCTAGGGATTTATTTGTGGCCTAGCTTAGTAAAAGTTTTAGAAGTCCTAATTCACCCCCCCCCCCCTCTTAGGCGTCACCCGTTTCCTACATTGTTGTTTTGCACATTCAATTCCAATGGCTATATGGGTTGTTTGGGCTATAAATACACCCCAACCAGCACATTGAAGACACAAAAGCTACACCTAAGATCCATACAACAAGTGCAACAACTCCTACACATTCAATAGCCTCCAAGTGCCATATCAAAGTGATTCGATCTCAAGTGAATTAGCACCTTGCGAGAGTGTTGATTTGAGTTTTTGACAAGTTCTTGTGCCCTTGTTTCAAGTTTCTTTCTTCTTCCCAACCTTAATCTCAAGTTGTAAATCTAAGCAAGAGACTCTGTTTCTTTGTATGGTGATCCTTGCGGGATTTGGTGTGCCTCAGAAGAGAGAAGAAAACTCACTCGATCTCGGTGACCGTTTGAGAGAGGGAAAGGGTTGAAAGAGACCCGTCTTTTGTGGACTCCTCAATGGGAAGTAGGTTCTACAGAACTGAACATTAGGAAACAAATCATCTGTATCTTTGTTTTCATCCTCATTTATGATTTGCTTCTTCATCTCCCTCCTCTCTCTAGTTCTCTTGCTTGTGCTTGATTTCATATCAAATTAAGTTGCTCACAAATATGCAATCATTTGAGCAACTTGTGCAAGACGAACTCTCTCCCCCGCACTCTGATCTTTCTTATTCTCATTCTAACGCTAACCTAGGGTTGAAGTTTGTGTTTAAAGTTGTAAATTTCAGGTTTTGCTTATTGACCCCCCTCTAGGAGACTTTCAGGTGCACCGAGGCAAAGCAACTTCGTGAAGAGCGTGTGGCCCATCAGATGAAAAAAACTAAGAGTTGGCCCATTTTGTCCACAGCTAAGTGAATAAAATCTATGTATCTATGGGTAGTTTAGACTAGTGAAATAACCCCCTATAAATAGGTGGGAGGATTGTTGCGTGCAACAATGTCTTTTGGGCATTAGCTCTGTTGGCTTAGAGCACTTG
This sequence comes from Zea luxurians, assembly GCA_029449295.1. Taxonomy (NCBI): domain Eukaryota; kingdom Viridiplantae; phylum Streptophyta; class Magnoliopsida; order Poales; family Poaceae; genus Zea; species Zea luxurians. Next base: position 135,551,193 of record JAOPSE010000005.1, on the reverse strand, counting down.
CACCCTTTGTTTTCATTTCCTTGTAGTTGCTATAGGGTTGGAGATCCATGGATGTTTTGAACTCTGCATTTGTGTACTTTGAATTTGTGGGGACGTGTGGTCGTAACCACATGCGGTCCATCATTTTTCAAATCAATTGCTCAGTTTGTTCTTGCTACATTTTTTATTTGTTTTGTCTCCGCTTTCGATCACTCCTTTCTCCTTTGATTCTAGCGAGAATTTTTTATTTCTTCAGTTATGGTTTGTGTTGGGGATTTCCTTAGGGTGGAACTCAATCGTTTGACAACTGCAAACACCAGTTTTGAGCTGTTTGTGGTCATGATCCGAGTTCAGTTCATTTTGAGTTCGTTTGAGAGAACACCAACAAAAACCTAATCAAATGGAGATTTTGAATCTGTTCGCATAGTTTTGATTTGTTCTCGATCAAACTTCACGAAACATCTTCTTTCTCTCTATGCTTACTACTTGTGAAATTTGAGAGGATTCTGTGCAGGTTTTGAGGTGCGACACTATCGTCCATAAGAGCGACACTGTCGCTCGCCATTTTCTGCAGTTTTGCTTCTTTTTTTGCAGACATTTGAGTGGGTTCTCCTCTAGCATTTTGGTGTTGTCAATCGACATTGGAAATCTAGAATGATTTGGACAGTGCTACTCTATTTTTAGAGTCCCGCGGGGTTGGTTTGAAGTTGGGAACAAGTCACGCGTGCTCTCGAGTGGAGAAATTTTTGTGCCTCCCATTCACCCCACTGATTGCCTCACGGGTCCTTCATATTCAATTCATATCCAATATTTATCTATATTAGTATTTATTAGGTATCGTAATTAGGGGTGCCTATATTATGCCCCTAAAACATGCTTAACCCAAAGACCACCATCAAGACATGTTCTCCGTGCACAAGGGAGTGCAAACCACGCTTCGCCCGAGGCCCCTCTCAGGGGTCACCATAGCTCCGCCTCGCTTGAGCCTGCCCTCGGACAGGGTGAGTTTTCGAAAGGATCCTCGCCCCGGCCGAGGTCCCCTCTCCCCAGAACTGATGTCTCCGCTTCGCTTGAGCCCATCCCACGTAAGGAAGACAACCCCGAGGCATGACTTAGCCGAAGTCTGCAGGGATAGGAGCATTCAATGCACATACCTACCCCACGTAGAGTTGCAGGTGAACAGAAGCAACAAGACTGCGGTCCTCTCAAACTTCACCAACTATGATGACACATGCGGCCACTGTTCTCGCACGCCGCCTGCCAACTCCTGATGGGACGTACAATACGACAAGAGTGCAGGCTGGCCCTCGGGCGCAAACCCTGCCTTGCCCGAAGTCGAATTCAGCCTCAGGACCAAAGTCGAATTCAGCCTCAGGACAAACTCTGCCTCGCCCAAGCCCGGCCTTGGCTACCTGCTCCCCGCGAATCCCGTGGAAGGCAACTCCTTCATCTATGGCACACACGTCTACGAATTCTACAGCGGGTTCGGTCACGACCTCGAGCAGACTTTCGCCTCGCCCAAGCCCGGCTTTAGCTATATCAGCAATGGAAAGGCGCCCGACATCGTCGTAAACAACAGAGCTTACGTATTACTCTAGGGCCTTTTGCCATACTCAGTACTTTGTCAACCACTACAGCATGGGCAACCCCATTGTTAGGAGGGCTCGGGTACGTAACTGAGCCCTCGGCCCTAGCCTCGGCTCTGAGCAGAAATCGAGGCGAGCACAAGTCAACAACAAGTACAAGACCCATGCTTTGGGCCATACTGTCTACAGGGGCACGGCTACGCCTCCTCACTGTACGCAGCCAACTCTGGTACTCCCAGCACCGTCCTTGAGGCTATAAATAGGATGGCCTACGGCTTCAGGGAGGCATGCGAAAACTTCGTGGTTTTCTCCTCCACCACGATATTGGCTCTTGACTCAATCAACCTCAGGGACTTGAAATCCTTCCCTCTCCCGCTTAGCTTGTATTCCCTACTACAAGCACTTGGATGCAAGTAATATAAGTCTCATCTCCCTTTACTGGAAGTAGAGCCTTCTCTTGCCCGAACCAGGATAAAGACTTGTGTCATCTTGCATCACCCATCTGGCTTAGGGCACACATCATTATTTCACTGGTTGGTTAGACCCTCGGGTCGAGACACCGACAATATTCTTAAAATTGGATATTTAAGATGTCGATATTCATTTAAATCTTAATCGACACATCTTGATAATATCAGTATCAATCCGAATTCGAAGAGAGAATATGAAAACAAATATGGAACGTGTAATATCCGTCCGTATCCGATCAGATTACACCTCTAGACGTACGAGACACGAGACCGGTGATTTATAACGTGTTTGGTTTAATGACTGAGATAACTAATCATCTTCTCACTCCTCACTTTCTTGTTTAGTTTGTGCAATAGAATGGGTTGATCTATCATTATTTCATTCATCATAGTCTAATAATTAGTAATAATATAAAGAATAAATTTATTTCACCAAATTTGTGAAATAGACTCGCCTTATCTTGAATGGATTGACCTTTTAAGCTAGACACCACGAATTAGTAGAGAAGAATTGATACGGAGAAATCAATGAACAGTGATTTCCCCCGTGCTCTGTTCTCCCTCCCCTGTTCGAGCCGAAAGGAAACAGGAGTACAGGACTAGCTTGCACGCATCTCGCCTCGCCAGTCGCCACAGCAGCGCAAGATGCAGCGGCGCGCGCCGCGTCTCCGCGTCCTCCTCCATCTCCTAATCCTCGTCCCGGCCCTCTCCGAGGTTCCTGACCACTATGCCTCCCCGCGTGTGGGCTCGGGCACCAGAACGGGCCTCAGTAATTCGCCGGCGCAAGAGTATCTTGATCCCACCTATCCGGTCCCGCGATCCCCGCCGGGGGCGTCGACCTGCGTCGTGCCGGTGCTCTCCTACTCCTTCGGCAACACCTACGGCACTCCCCCCGCCAAGGCGGCGTACGCGCCACCAGCCGAGTGCCCTTCGCCTTGGTCCCTCGTCGTTCTCTCCTTCTTCGTCGCCATCGCCGGTGACCAGTACGACCGCATCGCGGCCGTCTGGCTCGATGGCGCCGAGCTTCTCCGGACCACCACGGCCGAGCCCACCACCGACGGCGTTTGCTGGACCATCCGCAAGGACGTCACCCGCTACTCCGCGCTGCTCCGGTCCCCGCGCGGCGGCGAGCTTTCTGTCATGCTGGAGAACCTCGTCAACGACGTGTACAACGGCGTATACAACGTCAGCGTGTCCCTCGAGTTCCACGGCGTCCCTGCTTACCTCGGCGACGCGGGGTCCTCCTCAGCTGCCGGCTCTGCGGAACCCGGCGGCCAGGCGACACTAAAACTGCCGGCGTCGTACTTCCAGCCGGCGGATCTGATCCTGCCAATCTCGGAGGGCATGGGCAGCAGCAATGGCTATTGGTTCCGCATCCAGAATTCGTCGGACCCGCGGTCCAAGCTTGTGAGAATTCCATCGAACACCTACCGCGCAGTCCTGGAAGTCTTCGTGTCCCCGCACTCAAACGACGAGTTTTGGTATTCCAACCCGCCGGACCTCTACATCCGCGAGAACAACCTCACCACGGGACGGGGCAACGCGGCGTACCGCGAGGTCGTCGTGAGCGTGGACCGCCATTTCGCCGGCTCGTTCGTCCCGTTCCCCGTGATCTACACGGGTGGCATCAACCCGCTGTTCTGGCAGCCCGTGGCGGCGCTGGGCGCCTTCGATCTCCCGACCTACGACGTCGAGCTCACCCCGTTTCTGGGAATCTTGGTCGACGGCAAGACGCACGAGATCGTCCTAAGCGTAGTGGATGGCATCGCCGAGTGGCTTGTTGACGCCAACCTGCACCTGTGGCTGGACCCCGCTTCGACGAATGTATCGGCCGCGCTCAGCCGGTACAGGACGCCGCGTCTGTCCATCAAGCGCCGGTACAGCACCCGGCGGCCACTGGACGGAAAGTTTAAGATCCGTGCCAAGAGGAAGTCCCAGTTCAGCGGGTGGGTGAAGTCGTCGTTCGGCAACTTCACGACGAACGTGGAGACGGAGCTGGAGGTGACCAGCCTGGTGGACTTCACCAGCCAGGGCAGGAACAAGACTGTCCGGCTGCAGGTGGAGCAGGACACGGAGGTCGTCGTCCGGTCGTCGGAGACGCGGAAGGCGGTCGGCAAGGTGGAGACGGAGGCTAAGTACCCGCTGTGGCTGGAGATGGTGACGGAGGACGGCGAGAACGACACCTACGTGATGAGGGCGAACCTGACACACTCCCTCAGCGTCGAGACCGACGCCGAGGCCGAGGGGCTGTTTGATGGCGAGACGAGGGTGGTCGACGAGCAAGCCGCCGCGGGGTGGATGCTCGTCAGAGGCCACGACGTGCTCGACGGCTCCGCGGCTACGACGCAGGCGTACAGGTATAGCAACGAGGCGGGGAGGTATGAGCGAGCCATCGACACACTGGATGGTGCGGTGCTGAGCGACAACGTGACCGAGAGCTACCGGGCCTCGGGAGACGGCTTGGCTTGGCTTGCTGCTGGACCCGCGGGAGGAGGTGCCATGGAACTGTGACGGCCAGCAGTTTGGACATTACTGCTATGTAGGAGTCCGTCGTCAGACTGGGAGTTGAGTTGTCCAGACTTCTTCAAAATGTGTTGTTGATTACGTGCGATCGTTATGTGTGCATATGTAATTCTCCTGTGCATTCTTGTTTCATAAGTGAAATCCACCTACGGGTACTATATTTGGGTTTTGGTGTCACAACCACAGCTACAATCATTTTCGCCGGCCACTGTTATTTTAGGGGACATGGGACGGTTCTCTAGCCACCGAAAATAGTCGTTAGACGTAAGATGGATTTGGATTAATGTTGTTTAAGTACTGTTTAGATTAATGTTGTTTGTTAATATATAAAATATAGTTAAAATAGATGTAAAATGGATTTGGATCTAGAGAAAGTGAATAAGTGATGGTTTAAATGAACAATACCTCAAATAAAACATCAGAAGCCTCATTGAAAACCTCCAAGGTGGAGTATAGGACACCCAAAAGTAGAAGTCAAAGTCAAACGAAAGTGAAGTTATTAAACTTGGGGCAAAGGGGTGGCTAAACTAGAAGTGTCTCATGATTTTAGATCCGCTCAAATTGACATGGCTTTAACTCTAAGTGTATAGATTTTTATTAGCTTTCCCAAAAATCTAAAATCATCAAAATCAGAGTTTAGAACAAACGTTATGCGCGAAATACGAAAATAGGTCATGCTAAATGTCGGGGACCATAATTAGGGGTACCCTCAAGACGCCTAATTCTCAGCTGGTAACCCCCATCAGCATAAAGCTGCAAAGGCCTGATGGGTTTGATTAAGTCAGGGATCAGTCCATACGAGCGACTTGATCACGCCACGCCCGAGCCTAGCCTCGGGCGAGGGCAGCCGACCCTAAGATGACTCCGTCTCGCCTGAGGTCTCCTCTTTCACGGCAGACGCATCACCGGCTCGCCCGAGGCCCCGCCTTCGATAAGAAGTAACCCTGACTAAATCACCGCGCCTACGGACCAAATCCCTGGGACCTTCAACGCAAAAGGTGAGACTAACGGGCTAAGACCCCGGAAGACGGCGAACTCCGCTCCGCCCGACCCAGGGCTCGGACTCGGGCTAAGGCCCCGGAAGACGGCGAACTCCGCTCCGCCCGACCCAGGGCTCGGACTCGGGCTAAGGCCCCGGAAGACGGCGAACTCCGCTCCGCCCGACCCAGGGCTCGGACTCGGGCTAAGGCCCCGGAAGACGGCGAACTCCGCTCCGCCCGACCCAGGGCTCGGACTCGGGCTAAGGCCCCGGAAGACGGCGAACTCCGCTCCGCCTGACCCAGGGCTCGGACTCGGGCTAAGGCCCCGGAAGACGGCGAACTCCGCTCCGCCCGACCCAGGGCTCGGACTCGGGCTAAGGCCCCGGAAGACGGCGACCTCCGCCTCGCCCGACCCAGGGCTCGGACTCCGCCTCAGCCTCTGTCGAACAATCTCCGCCTCGCCCGACCCAGGGCTCGGACTCTGCCTCTGTCTTGCAGGACGGACTCGACCTCGGCTTCGGAGGAGCCTCCACGACGCCCGACTTAGGACACGAGACCGCCACGTCAACAGGGAGCGTCATCATCACCCTGCCCTGAGCCGACTTGGGTCGCAGAGAACAAGACCGGCGTCCCATCTGGCCAGCTCCGCCAGATAGGCAATGATGACACCTCACTAGACCGTGACGACGGCGACTCACAGCTCCCTTACGAAAGCAGGAAGACGTCAGCAAGGGCACAGTTGTTCCAACAGCTGTCACTCCGACAAGCTTCACTGCTTCTCCAACAGCCACGACGACACACCAACAGGGTGCCAAGATCTCTCCGGCTGCCACCTTGGCATGTACTTAGGGCGCTAGCTCTCCCTCGCTAGACACGTAGCACCTTGCTACACCCCCATTTTGTACAACTGGATCCTCTCCTTACGACTATAAAAGGAGGGACCAGGGCCTTCCTAGAGAAGGTTGGCCTCGCGGGGACGAAGGGCAGGGGCAGGCGCTCTATCGGGGCCGCCCGCTCCCCTCACCTCGCGCGGACGCTTGTAACCCCCTACTGCAAGCGCACCCGACCTGGGCGCGGGACGAACACGAAGGCCGCGGGAATTTCTCCGACTCCCCCACGACCCGGCTCCGGCCGCCGACCTCTCTCTCTCTCTCTGTTCCCCCCTTCGCGCTCGCCCACGCGCTCGACCCATCTGGGCTGGGGCACGCGGCACTCTCACTCGTCGGCTCGGGGACCCCCCGGTCTCGGAACGCCGACAGTTGGCGCGCCAGGTAGGGGCACGCTGCGTGTGACGAGTACATTCCCGTCAAGCTCCAGATGGGCAGTCTTCAACGACCTCTTCAACCCGGGACGGTGCTCCGTTTCGGGAACCTCGAGTTCATGTCTCTCGACGGCAACTACGACATGATACTCCTTCCACCGCCGCGCGACAGCGACAATGGTGGCGGACAGCCCGCTTCCCGGCGGCGGAATCGACGACGTCTTTCCCGCGTGGGGGAAGGACAGCTTTCGAGCTCGCCCCGTCCTCTCCCTCGCCATCGGAGGAGGAGGAGGCGGGACAACCAAGGCCGAGCGGGAGGCCGCGCTCTGACGGCTGTCGAGCAAATCGACATCCCCGGCGCCCCAACGGAGGACACGCCAAGCGTCGCCCTCGCGTTCGAGGCAAAGGCGAGCGCCATCCCCCCGCAGCACGTCGACTCCGAGCAGGCGGACGACGCCAGCACGCTCACGAAGGGCCTGCGGGACGTCGCCCTCGTACCCGAGACGACGGCGCGATCAGCCCCCGACGTGACTTCGTCGCTCCTCGTCGACGGAAAGGTACCGACTGCTCCCCATCTTTCGTCATTTCGACTCGGCCTCAGCCCGCCTGGCGACCTCGCTTTGGCGGGCGCTCACATTGAGGCGAGTGCAACCTCTCTGGGGTTTCTTGTGCGGTCGCCTTGGGACCGATTGACGGGTGTCTCGACCTACGGACCCTCTGGGTCCGAGGAAGATGACGACCCCAGCATCTGCTGGGATTTCTCCGGATCTGGCAACCCTAGTGCCATGCGGGACTTCATGACCGCATGTGACTACTGCCTCTCCGACTGTTCCGACGGCAGCCGCAGCCTTGGCAACGAGGACTGCGGCCCGAGTCGCGAATGTTTCCACATCGAGCTAGGGGATCCCTCCGGAGGCGGCTGTCTCGGCATGCCGGAGGACGGTGATCCCCCTAGGCCAGCGCCTCGCGCCGACATCCCGCGGGAGCTAGCTGTGGTCCCCGTTCCGGCGGGGGGTCACAACCCACAGCTCGAGCAAGTCCGCGGGGCGCAGGCCGAACTCGATGAGGGAGCAGGAGCGCTCGAGGCAATCCGCCGGAACATCGGGCAGGTATGGGCGAGCCAGCCCCCGGCCGGAGAGATACGTCACCTGCCCCAAGGCCTCCGGCACTGCATCGCTAACGATGCCAGGGACAGACCGCCACCCGCATCCGGCGGAACCGGTCAGGACCTGGCCGCTGCAGCGATGCTCCTCCGCGCGATGCCGGAGTCATCAACCACCGAGGGTCGGCGAATCCAGGGAGAACTCAAGCATCTCCTGGAAGGCGCCGCGGCCCGGCGGGCCGAGAGCTCTGCCTCTCGCAGGTAGGGATACCCCTCGGAACCTCGTGCCGCGACTTCCCGACTCGTGCGGGAAGCCTCGGTCTACACCGGGCGCACGCGCAACACCGCGCCTGCGGCCCCGGGCTACCTCGGCAACGAGCACCCTCATCGCGACCGTCGGGCGCGCCTCGACGAAAGGGTGCGCCGAGGCTATCACCCCAGGCGTGGGGGACGCTACGACAGTGGGGAGGATCGAAGTCCTTCGCCCGAACCACCCGGTCCGCAGGTCTTCAGCCGAGCCATTCGGCGGGCGCCGTTTCCGCCCCGATTCCGACCCCCGACTACTATCACAAAGTACTCGGGGGAAACGAGGCCGGAATTGTGGCTTGCGGACTACCGCCTGGCCTGTCAACTGGGTGGGACAGACGACGATAACCTCATCATCCGCAACCTCCCCCTGTTCCTCTCCGACACCGCTCGCGCTTGGTTGGAGCACCTGCCTCCGGGGCAGATCTCCAACTGGGAGGATTTGGTCCAGGCCTTCGCCGGCAATTTCCAGGGCACCTACGTGCGCCCCGGGAATTCCTGGGACCTCCGAAGCTGCCGACAGCAGCCCGGAGAATCTCTTCGGGACTACATCCGACGGTTTTCGAAGCAGCGCACCGAGCTGCCCAACATCACCGACTCCGATGTCATCGGCGCGTTCCTCGCCGGCACCACCTGCCGCGACCTGGTGAGCAAGTTGGGTCGCAAGACCCCCACCAGGGCGAGCGAGCTGATGGACATCGCCACCAAGTTCGCCTCCGGCCAGGAGGCGGTCGAGGCCATCTTCCGAAAGGACAAGCAGCCCCAGGGCCGCCCGTTGGAAGATGCTCCCGAGACGTCTGCTCCGCGCGGCGCCAAGAAGAAAGGCGGGAGGAAGTCGCAAGCGAAACGCGATGCCCCCGACGCAGACCTTGTCGCCGCCGCCGAGCATAAGAACCCTCGGAAGCCCCCCGGAGGCGCCAACCTCTTCGACAAGGCGCTCAAGGAGACGTGCCCCTACCATCAGGGGCCCGTCAAACATACCCTCGAAGAGTGTGTCATGCTTCGGCGCCACTTCCACAGGGCCGGGCCACCCACAGAGGGTGGCAGGGCTCACGATGACGGCAAGAAGGAAGATCGCCCAGCAGGAGAGTTCCCAGAGGTCCGCGATTGCTTCATGATCTACGGAGGGCATGCGGCAAACGCCTCGGCTCGGCATCGTAAGCAAGAGCGTCGGGAGGTCTGCTCGGCGAAGGTGGCGGCGCCAGTCTACCTAGACTGGTCCGACAAGCCCATCACCTTCGACCAGGACGACCACCCTGACCACGTGCCGAGCCCGGGGAAGTACCCGCTCGTCGTCGATCCCGTCATCGGCAACGTCAGGCTCACCAAGGTCTTGATGGATGGGGGCAGCTGCCTCAACATCATCTACGCCGAGACCCTCAGGCTCCTGCGCGTCGATCTGTCGTCTGTCCGAGCAGGCGCTGCGCCCTTCCACGGGATCATTCCCGGGAAGCGCGTCCAGCCCCTCGGACGGCTCGACCTTCCTGTCTGCTTCGGAACACCCTCCAACTTCCGAAGGGAGACTTTGACGTTTGAAGTGGTCGGGTTCCGAGGGACCTACCACGCAGTGTTGGGAAGGCCATGCTACGCGAAGTTCATGGCCATCCCCAACTACACCTACCTGAAGCTCAAGATGCCGGGCCCCAACGGGGTCATCACCGTCGGCCCCACGTACAAACACGCGTTCGAATGCGATGTGGAGTGCGTGGAGTACGCCGAGGCCCTCGCCGAGTCCGAGGCCCTCATTGCCGACCTGGAAAGCCTCTCCCGAGAGGTGCCGGACGTGAAGCGACATGCCGGCAACTTCGAGCCAGCGGAGACGGTTAAGGCCGTCCCTCTCGACCCCAGTGGCGACACCTCCAAGCAGATCCGGATCGGTTCCGGGCTCGACCCCAAATAGGAAGCAGTGCTCGTCGACTTTCTCCGCGCAAACGCCGACGTCTTTGCGTGGAGTCCCTCGGACATGCCCGGCATACCGAGGGATGTCGCCGAGCACTCGCTAGATATTCGGGCCGGAGCCCGACCGGTCAGACAGCCTCTGCGCCGATTCGACGAGGAAAGGCGCAGGGTGATAGGCGAGGAGGTCCACAAGCTGATGGCTGCAGGGTTTATCAAAGAGGTATTCCACCCTGAGTGGCTTGCCAACCCTGTACTTGTGAGGAAGAAAGGGGGGAAATGGCGGATGTGCGTAGACTACACTGGTCTCAACAAAGCCTGTCCGAAGGTCCCCTACCCTCTACCTCGCATCGATCAAATTGTGGACTCCACTGCAGGGTGCGAAACCCTGTCTTTCCTCGATGCCTACTCAGGGTATCATCAAATCAAGATGAAAGAGTCCGACCAGCTCGCGACTTCTTTCATCACGCCCTTCGGCATGTACTGCTATGTCACGATGCCGTTCGGTTTGAGGAACGCGGGTGCAACGTACCAGCGGTGCATGAACCATGTGTTCGGCGAACACATTGGTCGCACGGTCGAGGCCTACGTCGATGACATCGTAGTCAAGACGAGGAAAGCCTCCGACCTTCTCTCCGACCTCGGACTGACATTCCGGTGTCTCAAGGCGAAGGGCGTCAAACTCAATCCCGAGAAATGCGTCTTCGGGGTGCCCCGAGGCATGCTCTTGGGATTCATCATCTCCGAGCGGGGCATCGAAGCCAACCCGGAGAAGATCGCAGCGATCATAAACATGGGGCCCATCAAGGACTTAAAAGGCGTACAGAGGGTCATGGGATGCCTCGCGGCCCTGAGCCGCTTCATTTCGCGCCTCGGCGAAAGAGGCCTGCCCCTGTACCGCCTCTTAAGGAAGACCGAGCGCTTCACTTGGACCCCCGAGGCCGAGGAAGCCCTCGGGAACCTGAAGGCGCTCCTCACCCAGGCGCCCATCCTGGTACCCCCAGCTGATGGAGAAACCCTCCTGGTCTACGTCGCCGCAACCACTCAGGTGGTCAGCGCCGCGATCGTGGTCGAAAAGCGGGAAGAGGGGCATGCTTTGCCCATTCAGAGGCCAGTTTACTTCGTCAGCGAAGTGCTGTCCGAGACCAAGATCCGCTACCCGCAAGTCCAGAAGCTGCTGTATGCAGTGATCCTGACGAGGCGAAAGCTGCGACATTACTTCGAGTCCCATCCGGTGACTGTGGTGTCATCCTTCCCCCTGGGGGAGATCATCCAGTGCCGGGAAGCCTCGGGACGGATCGCGAAGTGGGCGGTGGAAATCATGGGCGAGGCAATCTCGTTCGCCCCTCGGAAGGCCATCAAGTCCCAGGTACTGGCGGACTTCGTAGCCGAATGGGTCGACACCCAGTTGCCAACGGCTCCGATCCAACCAGAGCTCTGGACCATGTTTTTCGACGGGTCGCTGATGAAGACGGGAGCTGGCGCGGGCCTGCTCTTCGTCTCGCCCCTCGGAAAGCACCTGCGCTACGTGCTCCGCCTCCATTTCCCGGCATCCAACAATGTGGCTGAGTACGAGGCTCTGATCAACGGATTGCGAATCGCCATCGAGCTAGGGGTCCGACGCCTCGATGCTCGCGGCGACTCGCAGCTCGTCATCGACCAAGTCATGAAGAACTCCCTCTGCCGCGACCCGAAGATGGAGGCCTACTGTGAGGAGGTTCGACGCCTGGAAGACAGGTTCTACGGGCTCGAGCTCAACCACATCGCCCGGCGCTACAACGAGACTGCGGACGAGTTGGCGAAGATAGCCTCGGGGCGAACGACGGTTCCCCCGGACGTCTTCTCCCGGGATATGCACCAACCCTCCGTCAAGATAGGCGACTCGCCCGAGGCACCCTCGGCCTCGTCCGAGGTGACCTCGGCCCAGCCCGAGGAACCCTCGGAGCCCGAGGGCGAAGCGCTGCGCGTCGAGGAGGAGCAGAACGGGGTCGTGCCAAATCAAGATTGGCAAACCCCGTACCTGCAATATCTCCGCCAAGGGGAACTGCCCCTCGACCGAGCCGAGGCTCGGCGGGTAGCGCGACGCGCGAAGTCGTTCGTCCTGCTGGGCGATGAGCAGGAGCTCTACCACCGCAGCCCCTCGGGCATCCTGCAGCGATGCATTTCCGCCGCCGAGGGTCAGGAACTCCTGCAGGAAATACACTCGGGGGCTTGCGGTCATCATGCAGCACCTCGAACCCTCGTCGGGAACGCTTTCCGCCAAGGCTTCTACTGGCCAACGGCGGTGGCTGACGCCACTAGAATTGTCCGCGCCTGCGAAGGGTGCCAATTCTACGCGAAGCAGACCCACCTGCCCGCTCAGGCTCTGCAAACGATACCCATCACCTGGCCCTTTGCTGTGTGGGGTCTGGACCTCGTCGGCCCTCTGCAGAAGGCGCCCGGGGGCTACACGCACCTGCTGGTCGCCATCGACAAATTCTCCAAGTGGCTCGAGGTCCGACCTCTGAACAGCATCAGGTCCGAGCAGGCGGTGGCGTTCTTCACCAACATCATCCATCGCTTTGGGGTCCCGAACTCCATCATCACCGACAATGGCACCCAGTTCACCGGCAAAAAATTCTTGGATTTTTGCGAGGATCACAACATCCGGGTGGACTGGGCCGCCGTAGCTCACCCCATGTCGAATGGGCAAGTGGAACGTGCCAACGGCATGATTCTACAGGGGCTCAAGCCCCGGATTTACAACGGTCTCAACAAGTTCGGGAAGCGGTGGATGAAGGAACTCCCCTCGGTGGTCTGGAGCCTGAGGACGACGCCGAGCCGAGCCACAGGTTTCACGCCTTTCTTCCTGGTCTACGGGGCCGAGGCCATCCTGCCCACAGACCTGGAATACGGCTCCCCGAGGACGAGGACCTACAACGAAGAAAGCAACCAAGCAACCCGAGAAGACTCACTGGACCAGCTGGACGAGGCTCGGGACAGGGCCTTACTACACTCGGCGCGGTATCAGCAGTCCCTGCGACGCTACCACGCCCGAGGGGTCCGACCCCGAGATCTCCAAGTAGGCGATCTGGTGCTTCGGCTGCGGCAAGACACCCGAGGGAGGCACAAGCTCACGCCCCCCTGGGAGGGGCCGTTCATCATCGCCAAAGTCTTGAAGCCCGGAACGTACAAGCTGGCCAACAGTCAAGGCGAGGTCTACGCCAACGCTTGGAACATCCAACAGCTACGTCGCTTCTACCCTTAAGATGTTTTCCAAGTTGTTCATATACCCCGCACCCACGCAAAGTTTAGTCAACAAGGAAGGGTCGGCCTCGCCTCGGCAAAGCCCGACCCTCCCTCGGGGGCTAAAAGGGGGGAAACCCCCTCTGCGTCAAAATTTTCCTCGAACAAAAAATCTCTTTCACCAGAACATCTTTCGTGCTTTTTGACTACTTCGAAAAGTGGGTCCTGGAAACGACGGGGTACACGTAAGCAGTCAAGGCTGACCGAGCCGAGGGACTCCTACGCCTCCGGGATACGGATACCTCACTCATCACCTTCTGCGATAAGTAACTCGCGCTCGGATAAAGTGACTCCGCGGATCGAACGAGTCTTTACGTACGGAAGTTTTTCTGTCGAAGCGATTCTTCGAGCCTTCTCGACTGAGTCGGTGACAGGGCCTCATGGACGGGTGAAAGCACGCGTAAGCGGCGAGGCCGACCGAGCCGGGGGACTCCCACGCTCCGGGATACGGATACCTCACTCATCACCTCCCGCGAGAAGCAACTCTTGCCCGCACTAACATCCCTGCTACCGACGGGAAGTCCAGATACTTGAAACAAGAGGAAAAGAGACGCAGCTTTACAACGTAGCAAGGGTGTGTGTTCTGGCCTCGACGGCCGCGCAAAGCCCACGCTACAAAACGATTCGACCCTGCAGGCTCGGATCTTGACGCTAGAAGAGGGTGATGACACCCTCCGCATCGACAGCACCTTCGGCAAGGCCCGACCTAGCCTCGGACGGCGACGCGGTCCGAAGGCCTCTGCTCCGAAGGACGACGTCATCACCACGCTCGAGCAATCTCCGCCAGGGACTTCTCCGAGAACCCGGCCCGAGCGGACGTCTCGGCCGGCCACCTCCGGGGCTTCGGCCGACCGCCTTCCGAGGGCGCCAGCTCGGTCCGAAGCTTCGGCTGATCAGCCCCGACGTCGATCCAGCCAACGAGCGACCTGGCCTGGCTCCGGCCAACCAGGTTTCGTTTTCGAGCCAGCTCCGCCTCTGTTCATGCTGATATCGCTACCCCTGGCCTCGGCTCATCGAAGAGCGGCCGAGGGGTCTCTTTAACTAAGCTAGAGGAGCCTCGGATAACAGGTCCGACCGAGCCGAGGGACTCCTACGCCTCCGGGATACGGATACCTCACTCGTCACCTTGACACGGGGTGACTCACGCTTGGTGAAGCGGTTCAGGCAAACAACAGGCGAGTCTTAGTGCTCAGAAATGAGGAAAAAACACGGCTCCGTGCCGTAAGTTACATACATGTTCAGGCCCCGAAAGCCGAAATGAACGAAAAACCCGGCACTCGAGGTGCCATCACAAACGGAACTCCGGTTCCGTCCCTGCGGGTACGAGCGACCTCGGATCTACGGGGCGACGAACATCGGGAGGCTCGCCAGCGGCCCCTGCGGCAGCAGCCATGGTCCCGGGTGGACGCAACCACCGGAGGGCTCTTGTTCGCGGACTCGCTCGAGGGACGCGGGCAAGCCATCAAAGCCAAAGAGCGAGCCGCTCCCAAGCGCTCCGGCAGATCCTCGCTGCCGTCCTCGCCGCGAATGCGAGGGGGAAGACGGAATGTTGCGTCCTAGCTGGACAGCAACAGTTCGCCTTCCCCGGCATGACTGGAGGACGACTCCGTCGCAGCACGGGGGGACGATTGCCGCCACCAGAAGCTGGAAGAGGAGGTGGTTCGCCGACCCGCACACGAGGTAGAGCCCCGGCTCGCCTCGCCCCCCGCCCCAGCGAGGATGACGAACACACCCGATGCTGGGGGCGGGATCGCAGCCTGGGTTGCCTCTCCCCATCCAGGAGCTGGAGGTCACCGTCTTGGGTGACCACCGGTGGAGGGGAGCAACCAGGCTGCATGATGAAAATCCTTGAAGCCGAACGATGGCTGAAAGGTACCAACTCCCACGGAGTTGCGTTCCTCCGGCGATGGTGCGAAAAGACGGCGGATACCCCCTATCCGGGGGCTTGGAAGATGGAAAGACACGACGCATAAGGGAGGAAGAAGACATGGTTGCCTTCCGAAAGGGGCCGCCCTCCTTTTAAAGGCAACTCCCCCTGCTTGCGCCCTCAACCGTCACGGGCTGAGTCTTCTCCAACACGCCTCCAAAGTCCTCCCCTGCGGCGCGGGGGCTGGGGCCCGCCTGTCATACAGACCGGCTCCAAGCAGAAGAAGCCGAACCGCCGCGCACGACGCGCGCAACCACCCAACGGTTTCAAGTAACCCTCCACTTTTGCCCAGACCAACGGGCAAAAGGGGCAAACGGCCATGCAGGCGGCATGCAACCGCGCCAAGTGGACGCGCCTCTCCGACTCCTGGCAGGCCAGCGCGACGGCTCAAGCCCACGCGTCGCGCAACCAGCGCGCCGGGTGCTGCATGCGAACCGCTGTGCCACTCGCTCCACCACTGCACCTCCTCGATTGCGGAACCGATACCGCGATTCGAGGCGACCCAGCCCGCGATCCGGCGGCGCCAGCCTGGCGCGGCGGTCAAACGCGGTCATAAATGGGCCGGCAGTAATGACGGTGGCAGGCGCGCGAGAGCAGCGGTCACGCCATCAGCCGAGCTCACGTCCCATCCGGAGACAGCAAGAGAGCCCCCTCTCACGGCGTGAAGACGACGCACCCGTGACCCGTACCTCGAACGGCTCGCGCACGCGCAACGGCAACCTCGCCAACTACTCACCCCGGCGCATTAACTCCGCGGCTCGACGGACAGCGCTACGGGCGGGAGCGGCAGGTAACGTTTCGCCTTCGCCAAAACGACCACACCGAAAAAGGTACGACACGACGTTCAATTTCGAATCCTTTTTCCCTTTTCCTTCTTTCTCTATCTCTTGCAACAGGGACCGAGAAGGGGGATAACCCCAAAGGGATCCTTCCCCGTGAAGGAACTAGGCCCCGAGCCTCCCTACTGATCAGGGGTTCGAAGGCTGGCCCCCCGAGGGGTTCAACAGCCGCCTCAGATCGCGTGGGCCCGACACCCACTACTGGTCAGGGGTTCGAAGGTCGGCCTCCCGAAAGGTTCCATGACCGCCTCAGGCTACTAGGGCTCCGCGCCCATTACTGATCAGGGGTTCGAAGGCTGGCCTGTCGAAGGGTTCACAGTCGCCTCAGACGCCGAGCGAGGGATGACCAGGGGTACGTTCGATACATAACCAAGGCTCGGGCTGCGCTCCCGAGGTACCCTAGGACATTTCCGAGACCAGCGGGAACGACTCTGTAACGGAATCCCATCGGAGGGAGGCAACGAGCCCTCGGACCCCGTCGCTAGGGGACCGGGTCCGGCAGATCACCCGCAGGTACTTTTGGGCGTGCCTCCGGGCCCCTAGCCGACCCCCAACGAACGGGGCACGGACGTCCACTCGGATTACCCGATCGCAGCTCACCGGAGACACCATGTTCGGTGCCCATCGAGGGTAGCATGGCGCACTCCCCCCCTCCTCCTTGCGGAAAGGCGACGTAGGGGCGTATATAAAAAGTCGAGTCTGTCCCTGATCGTCCTCTCGCTCCGTGCGAAGGCTCGGGGGCTGCTCTCGCAAACCCGGCTCCGGCCAAACCGTTGACAGCGTCAACATACCAGCCCGAGAACTTGGGCCTCGAGAGTGCACCTGGGTTACGCCCTGCTCGCATGAGGGAACCGCCAGACCAGCCGAAGCATTGCGCAAGGCATTAAGACCTCGAAGGAGTGAAACCACTCCTCCGAGGCCTCGGGGGCTACACCCGGCGGGTGCGCTCGCGCGCACCCACCGGAACAAAGCACCACCGAAAGGCTGGTCCCCTTGCAAAAAAGTGCGATGCAAGCCTCCAAGCGAGTGTTAACACTCCCTTCGAGGCTCGGGGGCTACTGTCGGGGACCATAATTAGGGGTACCCTCAAGACGCCTAATTCTCAGTTGGTAACCCCCATCAGCATAAAGCTGCAAAGGCCTGATGGGTTTGATTAAGTCAGGGATCAGTCCATACGAGCGACTTGATCACGCCACGCCCGAGCCTAGCCTCGGGCGAGGGCAGCCGACCCTAAGATGACTCCGTCTCGCCTGAGGTCTCCTCTTTCACGGCAGACGCATCACCGGCTCGCTCGAGGCCCCGCCTTCGATAAGAAGTAACCCTGACTAAATCACCGCGCCTACGGACCAAATCCCTGGGACCTTCAACGCAAAAGGTGAGACTGACGGGCTAAGACCCCAGAAGACGGCGAACTCCGCTCCGCCCGACCCAGGGCTCGGACTCGGGCTAAGGCCCCGGAAGACGGCGAACTCCGCTCCGCCCGACCCAGGGCTCGGACTCGGGCTAAGGCCCCGGAAGACGGCGAACTCCGCTCCGCCCGACCCAGGGCTCGGACTCGGGCTAAGGCCCCGGAAGACGGCGAACTCCGCTCCGCCCGACCCAGGGCTCGGACTCGGGCTAAGGCCCCGGAAGACGGCGAACTCCGCTCCGCCCGACCCAGGGCTCGGACTCGGGCTAAGGCCCCGGAAGACGGCGAACTCCGCTCCGCCCGACCCAGGGCTCGGACTCGGGCTAAGGCCCCGGAAGACGGCGAACTCCGCTCCGCCCGACCCAGGGCTCGGACTCGGGCTAAGGCCCCGGAAGACGGCGACCTCCGCCTCGCCCGACCCAGGGCTCGGACTCCGCCTCAGCCTCTGTCGAACAATCTCCGCCTCGCCCGACCCAGGGCTCGGACTCTGCCTCTGTCTTGCAGGACGGACTCGACCTCGGCTTCGGAGGAGCCTCCACGACGCCCGACTTAGGACACGAGACCGCCACGTCAACAGGGAGCGTCATCATCACCCTGCCCTGAGCCGACTTGGGTCGCAGAGAACAAGACCGGCGTCCCATCTGGCCAGCTCCGCCAGATAGGCAATGATGACGCCTCACTAGACCGTGACGACGGCGACTCACAGCTCCCTTACGAAAGCAGGAAGACGTCAGCAAGGGCACAGCTGTTCCAACAGCTGTCACTCCGACAAGCTTCACTGCTTCTCCAACAGCCACGACGACACACCAACAGGGTGCCAAGATCTCTCCGGCTGCCACCTTGGCATGTACTTAGGGCGCTAGCTCTCCCTCGCTAGACACGTAGCACCTTGCTACACCCCCATTTTGTACAACTGGATCCTCTCCTTACGACTATAAAAGGAGGGACCAGGGCCTTCCTAGAGAAGGTTGGCCTCGCGGGGACGAAGGGCAGGGGCAGGCGCTCTATCGGGGCCGCCCGCTCCCCTCACCTCGCGCGGACGCTTGTAACCCCCTACTGCAAGCGCACCCGACCTGGGCGCGGGACGAACACGAAGGCCGCGGGAATTTCTCCGACTCCCCCACGACCCGGCTCCGGCCGCCGACCTCTCTCTCTCTCTGTTCCCCCCTTCGCGCTCGCCCACGCGCTCGACCCATCTGGGCTGGGGCACGCGGCACTCTCACTCGTCGGCTCGGGGACCCCCCGGTCTCGGAACGCCGACACTAAATGAAAGGGAATTAGGCTTACACCTATATTCCTAATTGATTTTGGTGGTTGAATTGTCCAACACAAATAATTGGACTAACTAGTTTGCTCTAGTGTATAAGTTACATAGGTGCTAAAGGTTCACACTTAGCCAATAAAATGACCAAGAGTTGGGTTCAACAAAAGAGCAAAGGGATAACCGAAGGCACCTCTGGTCTGGCGCGCCGGACTGTCCGGTGTGCCACCGGACAGTGTCCGGTGCACCAGAGGACTCCAAGTCGAACTCGTCACTTTCGGAAAAATCCAGAGGCGCTTCGCTATAATTCACCGGACTGTCCGGTGTACACCGGACAGTGTCCGGTGCCCCAAGGAAGAGCGGCTCTGGAACTCGCCAGCTTCGGGAATTTGCTCCGCTATAATTCACCGGACTGTCCAGTGTACACCGGACTGTCCGGTGAATCAGCAGAGCAACGACCACTTCGCGCCAACGGTCACCTGCAGGCGCATTTAATGCGCGCCAGAAGCGCGCAGAAGTCAGGCACGCGCACGCTGGCACACCAGACACTCTACAGTACATGTCCGGTGTGCACCGGACATCCATGCGGGCCCAGAAGTCAGAAGCTCCAACGGTCGAATCCCAACGGCATTGGTGACGTGGCTGGCGCACCGGACTGTCCGGTGCACCATACGACAGACAGCCCCACCAAACGGCTAGTTTGGTGGTTGGGGCTATAAATACCCCAACCACCCCACCATTCATTGCATTCAAGTTTTCCCACTTCAACTACTTACAAGAGCTCTAGCATTCAATTCTAGACACACCCAAGTGATCAAATCCTCTCTAAACTCCACACAACGCCCTAGTGATTAGTGAGAGATATTTGCTTGTGTTCCTTCGAGCTCTTACGCTTGGATTGCTTTCTTCTTTCTTTGATTCTTCATTGCGATCAAACTCACTTGTAATTGAGGCAAGAGACACCAATCTTGTGGTGGTCCTTGTGGGAACTTTGTGTTCCAAGTGATTGAGAAGAAAAGCTCACTCGGTCCGAGGGACCGTTTGAGAGAGGGAAAGGGTTGAAAGAGACCCGGTCTTTGTGACCACCTCAACGGGGAGTAGGTTTGCGAGAACCGAACCTCGGTAAAACAAATCCACGTGTCACACTCTTTATTCGCCTACGATTTGTTTTGCACCCTCTCTCGCGGACTCGTTTATATTTCTAACGCTAACTCGGCTTGTAGTTGTGATTATTTTTGAGAATTTCAGTTTCGCCCTATTCACCCCCCCTCTAGGCGACTTTCAATCGGTATCGGAGCCCGGTGCTTCATTAGAGCCTAACCGCTCGAAGTGATGTCGGGAGATCACGCCAAGAGGGAGATGGAGACCGGCGACAAGCCCATCGGCGACAAGCCCACTACAAGCCACGGGAAAGCTTCATCGGAAGAGTCCTGCAACAAGGAGAAGAGGAAGGAGAAGAAGAAGGAAAAGAAAACCTCTTCTCACAAGTCGCATCGGAGTGGCGACAAAATTAAGAATATGAGGAAGGTGGTCTACTACGAGACCGACACTTCATCACCATCTACCTCCGGCTCCGACGCGCCCTCCATAACTTCTAAGCGCCATGAGCGCAAGAAGTTTAGTAAGATCCCCTTACACTACCCTCACATTTCTAGACATACTCCATTACTTTCCGTTCCATTAGGAAAACCGCCAACCTTTGACGGTGAAGATTATGCTAGGTGGAGTGATTTAATGAAATTTCATCTAACCTCACTCCACAAAAGTATATGGAATGTTGTTCAGTTTGGAGCACAGGTACCATCCGTAGGGGATGAGGATTGTGATGAGGACGAGGTGGCCCAAATCGAGCACTTCAACTCCCAAGCCACAACAATACTCCTCGCTTCTCTAAGTAGGGAGGAGTACAACAAGGTACAAGGATTGAAGAGCGCCAAGGAGGTTTGGGATGTGCTCAAAACCGCGCACGAGGGAGATGAGCTCACAAAGATCACCAAGCGGGAAACGATCGAGGGGGAACTCGGTCGCTTCCGACTTCGCAAAGGGGAGGAGACACAAAATATGTACAACCGGCTCAAGACCTTGGTGAATAAAGTGCGCAACCTCGGGAGCAAAAAGTGGGATGACCACGAGGTGGTTAAGGTTATTCTAAGATCTCTTATTTTTCTTAACCCCACTCAAGTACAATTAATTCGTGGCAACCCTAGATATACACTAATGACCCCCGAGGAAGTAATCGGGAATTTTGTAAGTTTTGAGTGCATGATCGAAGGCTCGAGGAAGATCAACGAGCTTGATGATCCCTCCACGTCCGAAGCTCAACCTGTCGCATTCAAGGCGACGGAGGAAAAGAAGGAGGAGTCTACATCAAGTAGAACACCCATCGACGCCTCCAAGCTCGACAACGAGGAAATGGCGCTTGTCATCAAAAGCTTTCGCCAAATCCTCAAGCAAAGGAGGGGGAAAGACTACAAGTCCCGCTCCAAGAAGGTTTGCTACAAGTGTGGTAAGCTCGGTCACTTTATAGCTAAATGTCCATTATCAAGTGATAGTGACAGGGGCGACGACAAGAAGGGAAGAAGAAAGGAGAAGAAGAGGTACTACAAGAAGAAGGGCGGCGATGCCCATGTTTGTCGCGAGTGGGACTTCGACGAAAGCTCTAGCGACTCCTCCTCCGACGAGGACGCCGCCAACATCGCCGTCACCAAGGGACTCCTCTTCCCCAACGTCGGCCACAAGTGCCTTATGGCAAAGGACGGCAAAAAGAAGAAGGTTAAATCTAAATCCTCCACTAGATATGAATCCTCTAGTGATGAAAATGCTAGTGATGAGGAAGATAACTTGCACACTCTTTTTGCCAACTTAAACATGCAACAAAAGGAAAAATTAAATGAATTAATTAGTGCCATCCATGAGAAGGATGATCTCTTGGACTCCCAAGAGGACTTCCTAATCAAGGAAAACAAAAAGCATGTTAAAGTTAAAAATGCTTATGCTCTAGAAGTTGAAAAATGTGAAAAATTATCTAGTGAGCTAAGCACTTGCCATGAGACAATCGACAACCTTAGAAATGAAAATGCTAATTTAAGTGCTAAGGTTGATTCTCATGTTTGTAATGTTTCAATTCCCAATCCTAGAAATAATGATGATGATTTGCTTGCTAGGATTGAAGAATTAAACATTTCCCTTGCTAGCCTTAGGATTGAAAATGAGAAATTAATTGCTAAGGCTAAAGATTTTGATGTTTGCAATGTTACAATTTCCGATCTTAGAGATAAGAATGATATATTGCATGCTAAGATTGTTGAACTTAATTCTTGCAAACCCTCTACATCTACCGTTGAGCACACTTCTATTTGTACTAGATGTAGATATGTTGATATTAATGCTATTCATGATCACATGGCTTTAATTAAACAACAAAATGATCATATAGCTAAATTAGATGCTAAAATTGCCGAGCATAACTTAGAAAACGAAAAATTTAAATTTGCTAGAAGTATGCTCTATAGTGGGAGACGCCCTGGCATTAAGGATGTCATTGGCTTCCAAAAGGGGGACAATGTCAAACTTAATGCCCCTCCTAAGAAATTGTCTAATTTTGTTAAGGGCAAGGCTCCCATGCCTCAAGATAATGAGGGTTACATTTTGTACCCCGCCGGTTATCCTGAGAGCAAAATTAGGAGAATTCACTCTAGGAAGTCTCACTCTGGCCCTAATCATGCTTTTATGTATAAGGGTGAGACATCTAGTTCTAGGCAACCAACCCATGCTAAATTGCCTAAGAAGAAAACTCCTAATGCATCAAATGAACATAGCATGTCATTTAAAACTTTTGATGCATCATATGTTTTAACTAACAAATCCGGCAAGGTAGTTGCCAAATATGTTGGGGGCAAGCACAAGGGGTCAAAGACTTGTGTTTGGGTACCCAAAGTTATTGTTTCTAATGCCAAAGGACCCAAAACCATTTGGGTACCTAAAGTCAAGAACTAAACTTGTTTTGTAGGTTTATGCATCCGGGGGCTCAAGTTGGATCATCGACAGCGGGTGCACAAACCACATGACAGGGGAGAAGAAGATGTTCTCCTCCTATGAGAAAAACCAAGATCCCCAACGAGCTATTACATTCGGGGATGGAAATCAAGGTTTGGTCCAAGGTCTTGGTAAAATTGCTATATCACCTGACCATTTCATTTCTAATGTTTTTCTTGTAGATTCTCTAGGTTACAATTTGCTTTCCGTTTCTCAATTATGCAAAATGGGCTACAACTGTCTATTTACTGATACATGTGTCACTGTCTTTAGAAGAAGTGATGATTCAATAGCATTTAAGGGAGTGTTAGAGGGTCAGCTATACTTGGTAGATTTTGATAGAGCTGAACTCGACACTTGCTTAATTGCTAAGACCAACATGGGCTGGCTCTGGCATCGCCGACTAGCACATGTTGGGATGAAGAATCTTCATAAGCTTCTAAAGGGAGAGCACATTTTAGGACTAACAAATGTTCATTTTGAGAAAGACAGGATTTGTAGCGCATGCCAAGCAGGGAAGCAAGTTGGCACTCATCATCCACACAAGAACATCATGACGACCGATAGGCCGCTTGAGCTACTCCACATGGATTTATTCGGCCCGATAGCTTACATAAGCATCGGCGGGAGTAAGTATTGTCTTGTAATTGTGGATGATTATTCTCGCTTCACTTGGGTGTTCTTTTTGCAGGAAAAATCTCACACCCAAGAGACCTTAAAGGGATTCTTGAGACGGGCTCAAAATGAGTTCGGCTTAAGGATCAAGAAGATAAGAAGCGACAACGGGACGGAGTTCAAGAACTCACAAATCGAAGGCTTTCTTGAGGAGGAGGGCATCAAGGATGAGTTCTCTTCTCCCTACACGCCACAACAAAATGGTGTAGTGGAGAGGAAGAATGGAACTCTATTGGACATGGCAAGAACCATGCTTGATGAGTACAAGACTTCGGATCGGTTTTGGGCCGAGGCGGTCAACACCGCATGCTACACTATCAACCGATTGTATCTACACCGAATCCTCAAGAAGACATCATATGAACTCCTAACCGGTAAAAAGCCCAACATTTCATATTTTAGAGTCTTTTGTAGCAAATGTTTCATTCTTGTTAAAAGAGGTAGAAAATCTAAATTTGCTCCTAAGACTGTAGAAGGCTTTTTACTAGGATATGATTCAAACACAAGGGCATATAGAGTCTTTAACAAGTCCACTGGACAAGTTGAAGTTTCTTGTGACGTTGTGTTTGATGAGACTAACGGCTCTCAAGTAGAGCAAGTTGATCTTGATGAGATAGGTATTGAAGAGGCTCCGTGCGTCGCGCTAAGGAACATGTCCATTGGGGATATGTGTCCTAAGGAATCTGAAGAGCCTCCAAATGCACAAGATCAACCATCCTCCTCCACGCAAGCATCTCCACCAACTCAAAATGAGGATGAGGCTCAAGTTGATGAAGGAGAAGATCAAGCAAACGAGCCACCTCAAGATGACGACAATGATCAAGGGGGAGATGCAAATGAGCAAGACAAGGAGGATGAAGAACAAAGACCGCCACACCCAAGAGTCCACCAAGCAATCCAACGAGATCACCCTATCGACACCATCCTCGGCGACATTCATAAGGGGGTAACCACTAGATCTCGTGTTGCACATTTTTGTGAACATTACTCGTTTGTTTCCTCTATTGAGCCACACAGGGTAGAGGAAGCACTTCAAGATTCGGATTGGGTGGTGGCGATGCAAGAGGAGCTCAACAACTTCACTAGGAATGAGGTATGGCATTTAGTTCCACGTCCTAACCAAAATGCTGTAGGAACCAAGTGGGTCTTCCGCAACAAGCAAGATGAGCATGGTGTGGTAACAAGGAACAAAGCTCGACTTGTGGCCAAAGGATACTCCCAAGTCAAAGGTTTGGATTTCGGTGAAACTTATGCACCCGTAGCTAGGCTTGAGTCAATTCGTATATTATTGGCCTATGCTACTTACCATGGCTTCAAGCTCTATCAAATGGACGTGAAGAGTGCCTTCCTCAATGGACCAATCAAGGAAGAGGTCTACGTTGAGCAACCTCCCGGCTTTGAGGACAGTGAGTATCCTAACCATGTGTATAGGCTCTCTAAGGCGCTTTATGGGCTCAAGCAAGCCCCAAGAGCATGGTATGAATGCCTTAGAGATTTCCTTATAGATAATGGCTTCAAAGTCGGAAAAGCCGATCCTACTCTATTCACTAAAACTCTTGAAAATGACTTGTTTGTATGCCAAATTTATGTTGATGATATTATATTTGGGTCTACTAACGAGTCTACATGTGAAGAATTTAGTAGGATCATGACACAAAAATTCGAGATGTCCATGATGGGGGAGTTGAAGTACTTCTTGGGATTTCAAGTGAAGCAACTCCAAGAGGGCACCTTCCTAAGCCAAACGAAGTACACTCAAGACATTCTTGCAAAGTTTGGAATGAAGGATGCCAAACCCATCAAGACACCCATGGGAACTAATGGGCATCTCGACCTCGACGAGGGAGGTAAATCCGTCGATCAAAAGGTATATCGGTCGATGATAGGTTCTTTACTCTATCTTTGTGCATCACGACTGGACATTATGCTTTCCGTATGCATGTGTGCAAGATTCCAAGCCGACCCTAAGGAAGCTCACCTTACGGCCGTAAAACGAATCTTGAGATATTTAGTTTACACTCCTAAGTTTGGGCTTTGGTATCCTAGGGGATCCACTTTTGATTTGATTGGTTATTCAGATGCCGATTGGGCGGGGTGTAAAATTAATAGAAAGAGCACATCGGGGACTTACCAATTCTTGGGAAGATCCTTGGTGTCTTGGGCTTCAAAGAAGCAAAATTCGGTAGCTCTTTCTACTATCGAAGCCGAGTACGTTGCCGCAGGCCATTGTTGCGCGCAACTACTTTGGATGAGGCAAACCCTTAGGGACTACGGTTACAAACTAACCAAAGTTCCTCTTCTATGTGATAATGAGAGTGCAATCCGCATGGCAGATAATCCCGTTGAGCATAGCCGCACTAAACACATAGCCATTCAATATCACTTTTTAAGGGATCACCAACAAAAGGGAGATATCGAGATTTCATACATTAATACTAAAGATCAATTAGCCGATATCTTTACCAAGCCACTTGATGAACAAACTTTTAACAAACTTAGGCATGAGCTAAATATTCTTGATTCTAGGAACTTCTTTTGTTGATTTGCACACATAGCTCATTTATATACCTTTGATCATGTCTCTTTCATATGCTATGACTAATGTGTTTTCAAGTCTATTTCAAACCAAGTCATAGGAGTATTGAAAGGGAATAGGAGTCTTCGGCGAAGACAAAGGCTTCCACTCCGTAACTCATCCTTCGCCATCACTCCGAGCAACACTCCGTCTTTGGTATAATCTTCACTCATTTACTTATGACCAAAGGGGGAGAGAGTAATTCAAAGGGCTCTAATGACTCCGTTTTTGGCGATTCATGCCAAAGGGGGAGAGAGTAGTAGCCCAAAGCAAAAGGACCGCATCACCACCGAATTTTTAAAAAGAGAAAAAGAGTTTTTCAAATTGGTATGATTCTCAATTAATAAATTTTAAAATTAGTATCTTATTGTGTTCAAAAGGGGGAGAAAGTAGTATTTCAAAATTGATATATCAAAACCCTCTTGAACACTAAGAGGAGAATTTCATATAGGGGGAGTTTTGTTTAGTCAAAGGGAAAGCACTTGAAACAGGGGGAGAAAATTTCAAATCTTGAAAATGCTTCGCAAGATCTTATTCATTTACCTTTGACTATTTGCAAAAGAACTTTGAAAAAGATTTACAAAAACTTGCAAAAACAAAACATGTGGTGCAAGCGTGGTCCAAAATGTTAAATAAGAAAGAAACAATCCATGCGCATATCATGAGTATTTATATTGGCTCAATTCCAAGCAACCTTTGCACTTACATTATGCAAGCTAGTTCAATTATGCACTTCCATATTTGCTTTGATTTGTGTTGGCATCAATCACCAAAAAGGGGGAGATTGAAAGGGAATTAGGCTTACACCTATATTCCTAATTGATTTTGGTGGTTGAATTGCCCAACACAAATAATTGAACTAACTAGTTTGCTCTAGTGTATAAGTTATACAGGTGCTAAAGGTTCACACTTAGCCAATAAAATGACCAAGAGTTGGGTTCAACAAAAGAGCAAAGGGATAACCGAAGGCACTTCTGGTCTGGCGCACCGGACTGTCCAGTGTGCCACCGGACAGTGTCCGGTGCACCACCGGACAGTGTCCGGTGCACCAGAGGACTCCAAGTCGAACTCGTCACCTTCGGGAAAATCCAGAGGCGCTTCGCTATAATTCACCGGACTGTCCGGTGTACACCGGACAGTGTCCGGTGCCCCAAGGAAGAGCGGCTCTGGAACTCGCCAGCTTCGGGAATTTGCTCCGCTATAATTCACCGGACTGTCTGGTGTACACCGGACTGTCCGGTGAACCAGCAGAGCAACGGCTACTTCGCGCCAACGGTCACCTGCAGGCGCATTTAATGCGCACCAGAAACGCGCAGAAGTCAGGCACGCGCGCGCTGGCACACCGGACACTCTACAGTACATGTCCGGTGTGCACCGGACATCCAGGCGGGCCCAGAAGTCAGAAGCTCCAACGGTCGAATCCCAACGGCATTGGTGACGTGGCTGGCGCACCGGACATGTCCGGTGTGCACCGGACTGTCCGGTGCACCATACGACAGACAGCCCCACCAAACAGCTAGTTTGGTGGTTGGGGCTATAAATACCCCAACCACCCCACCATTCATTGCATCCAAGTTTTCCCACTTCAACTACTTACAAGAGCTCTAGCATTCAATTCTAGACACACCCAAGTGATCAAATCCTCTCCAAACTCCACACAACGCCCTAGTGATTAGTGAGAGAGATTTGCTTGTGTTCCTTCGAGCTCTTGCGCTTGGATTGCTTTCTTCTTTCTTTGATTCTTCATTGCGATCAAACTCACTTGTAATTGAGGCAAGAGACACCAATCTTGTGGTGGTCCTTGTGGGAACTTTGTGTTCCAAGTGATTGAGAAGAAAAGCTCACTCGGTCCGAGGGACCGTTTGAGAGAGGGAAAGGGTTGAAAGAGACCCGGTATTTGTGACCACCTCAACGGGGAGTAGGTTTGCGAGAACCGAACCTCGGTAAAACAAATCCACGTGTCACACTCTTTATTCGCCTACGATTTGTTTTGCACCCTCTCTCGCGGACTCGTTTATATTTCTAACGCTAACCCGGCTTGTAGTTGTGATTATTTTTGAGAATTTCAGTTTCGCCCTATTCACCCCCCCTCTAGGCGACTTTCACTAAACACAACACGAGACAAGGCTGGTGCTCCTGGTGTCATATTTGGTTCACACATAACATTATAGCGACCACATTGAAGCACCAAACATGTTTGGTGTTCCTATCTGATGCAAATATCTAGTGTCCTAGAAAAATATCATAGCAGTTATTTTTAGTGGTCGAATTGTCAGAAGTACGATGTGATATCTGGTGCTATCACCGGCATGTCTGGTACATAAGCAGATTACAGAAGCTTTTGACAATGGCTATTTTTGGACTTGGGGTCTATAAATACCATCCCAAATTGCCATTTAAAGTGTGTGTGAGTTTAGAAACATAACAAAGTAGTTGGTGCTCTATTCTAGTGTTCTCCACTTGCATAGAGCTTAGTGATACATATGGTGATTAGAATATGTGATTTGCGAAATGTTTACCCTAATTAGACTACTACTTATGTGCTTCTTCTAGGTTTAGACCTAGTGTTTAGTGAGGCTTGTATACCTCTTACCACTCGATGCTTGCACGCACCATTGTTATACTTGGAGGGCTTATATTAGTCTTGTGATACCACACCAACCACATTTATGGCACGACCACCATCGTGTGTCGGAGAAACAAGGCCTACAATAGTTTGGTTGTAACCTCAACACTAAAGACAACGGGAAGTGGTCCGAGAGAGACCATCTCGGAGACCCAATTACGCATGGGGAAAGCCCGGCTATCCACAGAGTTACCTAAGTAGGAACTTGGTCTCAAATAGAAATTTGCAATGATTCAATTTCCTGTCTTAAATCTGAGAATGTTGACTTGATTGCTAAGATTGAGAAATTGAATGTTTGTCATGCCTCTACATCTTCCATTGAGCATGTTTCTATTTGCAATAGATGTATATATGTTGATGCTATTGATGATCACCTTGCTTTAATTAAGAACCAAAATGATTACATAGCAAAACTAGATGCTAAGATTGTTGAGTATGCGCTAAAAATGAATTTTTTTTGCTTGTAGCATGCTTTTATAATATGAGACGCCCTGGCATTAAGGATGGTGTTGGCTTCCAACCTGGGGGCAAGAACAACACTAAAATTAATGCCCAAGGAAAGAAAGTTCCTCAATTTGTTAAGGGAAAGGCTCCAATTATTAGTGATGATAATGCTTACATTGTTTATCCTAAGAATTATCATGCTAAGCATGCAAAGAATGCTCATGTTCATCATCATGCTTATATTTATGGAAATGAAGCATCTAGTTCTAGGCATTCTACTTCACATGCTAAAACTTCTAAAATGCCTAAAAAGAATGTTTATGCATCAACTGAGCCAAGATTGTCATTTAAAACTTTTGATGCATCTTATGTTCTTACTAGCAAATCTGACAAGGTAGTTGCCAAATATGTTGGGTCCAGGCACAAGAGTCCAAGAACTTGTGCCTGGGTGCCTAAGGTGTTTGTTTCTAATGTAAAAGGACCCAAGATCGTTTGGGTACCAAAGAAAAAGGCCCAAACCTGTGTTGTAGGTTTATGCATCCAGAGGAACAAGTTGGATAATCAACATTGGATGGACAAACCATATGACAGGGGAGAAGATGTTCTCCTATGAAAGAAATGATTATCCCCAAAAAGCAATCACATTCTAGGATGGAAATCAAGTTCTGGTAAGAGGTCTAGATAAAATTGCAATATCTACTGACCATTCCATCTCCAATGTATTTCTTGTAGACTCTTTAGATTACAATATGCTTTCTGTTTCACAATCATGTCACATGGGCTACAACTGTCTATTTACCATTGTTGGTGTTACCATTTTTATAAGAAATGATGACTCAGTTGCTTTTAAGGTAGGGTTAAACTGTAAACTATATTTAGTGATTTCACACACGAAAATGCTGAACTTGACACTTGCTTAATTGCTAAAACTAATATGTGTTGGCTCTAGCATCGTCGACTTGCTCATGATGAGATGAAGAAACTTCACAAACTTCTAAAAGAGGAGCACACTTTAGGACTAACAAATGTTCATTTTGAGAAAGACAAGACATATAGTGCATGCCAAGAAGGGAAGTAGGTTGGAGTTCATCATCCACACAAGAACATCATGATGACTGATCGACTTCTTGAGCTGCTCCACATGGATATATTTGGCCCAATCGCTTTCATAAGGATCGGTGAGAGTAACTATAGTCTTTTTATTGTGGATGATTATTCTCGCTTCATTTGGATGTTCTTTTTCAAGAAAAATCTCAGACCCAAGATACTTTGAAGAAATTCTTGAGACGAGCTCAAAATGAGTTTGGATTAAGGATCAAGAAGGTAAGAAGCGATAATGGGACAGAGTTCAAGAACTCTCAAATTGAACGCTTTCTTGAGGAGGAGGGCATCAAACATGAGTTCTCTTCTCCCTACACACCTTAGAAAAACAGTGTTGTGGAGAGAACGAACATAACTCTGATGGATATGGCGAGGACCATGTTTGAGGAATACAAGACTTCAGATTGGTTTTGGGGGAAGGCGATCAACACATCTTGCTATGCCATCAACGGACTCTATTTTCACCGTATCCTAAAAAAACATCATATGAACTCCTCACTGGTAAAAATCCCAATGTTTCTTATTTTCGAGCCTTTGCGAGCAAATGCTCTATTCTTGTAAAGAGATGTAGAAATTCTAAATTTGCTCCTAAAGTAGTAGAAGGTTTTTTACTAGGTTATGACTCAGACACAAGGGCGTATGGAGTCCTCAACAAGTCCACTAGATCAGTTGAAGTTTCTTGCGACGTTGTGTTTGATGAGACAAATAGCTGTCAAGTAGAGCAAGTTGATGTTGACGAGCTAGATGAGGAGGAGGCCCTGTGCACCATGCTAAGGAACATGACCATTGGAGATGTGTGCCGACAAGTGCCTGAGGAGCTGAAGCGCCCCAATCCTCTGGGACTCAAATGTGATACAATTACTAGTCCTAGGAGGCTAGTAAACACATTTATACATCAGATGATTCCAAATCTGCTTAAACGAGACAAACCTATAAAGGTGGCGATCAACTTTAAGAGGTGGTCCACAACTCGGGACATATCATCAGAGTGCGGCTGAAGCAGCCCGATATACGCAGCGAAGCAAATCAGCGGTCCAATAGCCACATACAAGGTTGGGAACAGGCTTAACTCTTACCCGATCAACGATCTCCTTCTCTAAAAAACAACAAATAAGCAAGGGTGAGTACTTACGTACTCAGTAGCCCACCTTCACCCACGGAATGGGGAAATCAGATATAATGCATGGAATATGTGGAACTTAGGATATTGTGTAGAAATAGCAATATTTGATGCAAGGTTATTTTGTAAAACATTTTGTATTTTTCAAAGCACATCCTCTCTCAAAGGAGCAGGAAGTTTTTCAATATAGAACAAAATCCCCTGGACTAAACCATCTAGGTATCTCAGCAGTTTTCCACTGGTTTTCATTTTTCGAAAATAGCTACTGGACTTCCCGTCCACCATAGCTCACGGCTTAACCGCCAGACCTTTTAAAACCACTTTTTAAAAGCATTTTTGGAAAACAAAACACTAATTGTCAAATCCATGCCATGACTCATCCATATCCGTGGACACGGACTATTCGAATAGGTTTTTAAACTCTGCGCAGAGATGTACACTTTACCCACTAGTCTGGTTTCTACAATCTCACTGTCTTGAGATCCGAATGCTAAATCTCTCTCTTTCCTTGCACGTCCTTACCTTAACGATTATACTGGAAGGAGTCAGGCCACCACCATGCCCAAACCGGACAAAACATTCCCCCTCCTTATCCTCCCGGTGCTCCCCAGCCATCATAACCCTGGGGTTCGGACCGTACAAGTTCAGATTGAGCGACCACCCATACAGTCTTGATAAGAGTATAGGTAAGGAGTGATGACAAATCGGTCCTTAGGCGAGAGGGACAATCCTTCATGCTCACACCTAAACCAGCTGAGCCATCACCTTAGGCCCTCCCCTAAACCAGGGAGTCCCTGATCATCCCGCTCAAAAGGTGATAAGGGTGACAACCCTTCAGCATACTCATTTTGGAAAACATTTTCTTTTGAAAACTCACACCTTTTCTCAAATCATTTGTAACAAATATGTCAAGGAGTATAAAGATTGATTGCGGCAAGCGACTGGGTGGCCATAATAACTTGTCTCAAAATCATATCATGCATAAAATAACAGGCTGAGGGTTGTGGTTGAAAAAACATAGGTGATTTATGCATCAAAGGGATCCAGTGAGCTTGCCGTTGCTTTAACCGGCGAAGGGGTGAGAGCTCGCGGAACTGGCTTCTGGCTCCACCGTCTGGCGTAGACTTGCAGATCCGACCTTCACGAGACGGCACGAACGCTCCGATAATAGGAGGGTGGATTGGAGGCGAAGCGACACTATGCGTGTAGCCGGTGGAGCAGAGTAACTGAGTGGGTGGGGGTTTGCCTTGGCTGAGGGTGTTGAGTGTGTGGAGAGGGTAGCTGGGTGTATTTATAGCTGGGTGCATGTGGTGTAGTATAGTAAAGTTCACTGTTGGTGAGAATAGGGACGAGCAAATCGTCTGACTTAGCCTAAACAGAGAAATTATAGGCAGAATATGGGACAAGTGTATTTTGGGAGTTTTTGGAATATGAACCATGCTTAAGGGATGACATGCTTGGATATGAAAT
The DNA here is from genome assembly GCA_029449295.1 of Zea luxurians. Lineage (NCBI taxonomy): Eukaryota > Viridiplantae > Streptophyta > Magnoliopsida > Poales > Poaceae > Zea > Zea luxurians. The sequence continues at coordinate 135,518,324 of JAOPSE010000005.1, read as the reverse complement.
GATTTGATAAGAATTCAGAAACAAGAATTATTGGAATATGAGTTTGGAAGCCTGGTTCGAAAGAGTCTCAAAGTTAAACGTGCTCAACTTAGAGAAATCTGGGATGGGTGACCAGATGTGAAGTTCTTACTGGAGGGAAAATAACAGTCATCCGAGTTCGTATGACTGGAATATTGGTCTGGCAGGTCTTAGGTGAACTGGACAACATGATGGATGAGCAGGTGAAATTTGGGGCGATCGGAGGATCGATGAATAGTAATGATGAATAGTAACGATGAATAGTGACAGTAGATATCATCGATGAATAGTAACGATGACGAATATTACCGGTGAATAGTCCTGATTTTAGAAGGTTACGTGCCAGGACCAGAAATACACGTACACAACGATTACATAATTGGACATCATCACACAATGCTCAAAAAATAGCGGAAATCAGTATAACTTTATTACATCATGATACTAAAAACATCCACATAGTCATTAACTTATACATCAAAGTGTTGAACGAAACATAGTAAGATAAGGCCTTCACAGGTAGCCGACTCGGGGTTTGCCGCTAGTCTAGATTAGAATTCCTCAAAGTCCTGAAACTCCTGGAAATCCTCCGCATTTCCTTCATCTTCTCCTGAGCAATGGTTGCAATAGAGACAACCTAGTGTTTGGTGTTTAATCAAGGGTGAGTACACATCAATGTACTCAGCAAATGTCGTGTTTGGCTGAAGTGGACTAGCTGTATGTGGGGTTAAGCTCAAAGCGGTTGCTTTTATTAGGTCAGGTATTTATCATTAATAGAAGCCAAGTTTTATCATAAAACCCAAGTTGATATTCTCAAAATAGAGCACTTCCTTCAAGAGGAAAGTACCAAATACCATAATTATAGCCATCATCATTAAACCATCAACATAAATGAATCCAGAGTATCTCTAATCAAAGAGGATCTCAAGGCTGCTCTTAAACGTGAGCACGGCTGATATACCAGTTTTTAACACTCTGCAGAGGTTGCACACTTTATCCACGAGTCGTGATCCGTCTCCAGCCTGGGTTTGCAAGACCCGATCTTCACTACCGAGGTGAATGGACACGCATTCACTATGTCGCATTTACAAAGATTCTCCTGGTGTGTAGCCGCCCGTTAGGTTTCGCCAGTCGTACAAACACTGTACTCCTCCCTAAGGTGGGTGACTAACAAAACCAAATCGTATGAACGACGACACACACCCTTAGCAGAGCAAGCACTATGCCCTATCCCCCATTGACAACACAACGGTGAAGCAAACTACACCCCATGTTACTCCAATTAATCAGCTAAGGGCGTTCCATTCCACCGTCATGGTTGTATTGTTGTCCCGAGTGGTCTCTCAACGAACAGGTCCTTACGAAGAGGCCTCGGGAAACCGCTCGAGCCCCCTAAAATGCCACAAGTTCATAATCATAATGAATCATAGTATGATAAAGTAATTCTCATCATGTTCGTTAATTAGGGTAAAGCACTAGTAAGTAGCTGATTATAATAACCCAACCCAAAAAGGTAATCAAGGACAGGATAAATAGAAAGCAAGTCCATCCTTAGGTTAATCAGAGTATGTGAGACGGTGAATTATAAAGTAGATATGACATAATAGATCAGAGGACACTTGCCTTCACCAAACTGTTGCTGCTCAGGGGCTTCTTCTGCAACTTACTCGGTCTCCGTGGACAGAACGTTATCTAAGCGAGTGCGAACATACAATCAACATTTTTGGAACAGAAAGAAACAGTACACCATACAAGAGAAAATATGTGCAATACAAGATAGCGCTCGCTTCTACGGTCACACGAGAGAAAGAAACGTCGAGATCAAAACAACTATTGAGAAGTTATCGCATATATGTTATACAAATATGAAATAGAACATTTAATTCGACATACTCGCATTAATCAACATTTATTAAATGCAACTAGAGTTATCGTCTAGTTTTTAATTAATTTGTCACGCCAACAACTTGCAGTTAGATAAATAATTCAAATAACGTTAGCGACTATCAGCGAGAAGAAATAACGACGCGAGACGAAAAACGCAATGCGCAAAACAGCACGTTAGCACGTGCGCGGTACGCACGTCGCACGCGTACCGCGCATGGGCCGACACTACACGCGAGAACCAATTAATAGATATCATAATTAAACTAAATAATTATTTAATAAACAATAATTCAGTAAAGATTAACTACGTTGATGTTGATTTATAAATGTACAAATTAAAATCCTAAATTAGATTTAAATAAAACGTCGTTCTATTAACCATCGGTCAAACAAACGTTTAAATAAATTAAATAAAATGTGCAACAACATACAATATTACTTCTAACATGTAGACAATTTTAATACGAATCTAACACAACTTGAACGGATTGAATCAGATTTAAAACGCAAAAGTTATTGCGGTTATAAATTAGACTAAATTTATGCGCCCAATTTCGAATTCACCCATGGGGTTTTCGCAAAATACCTATCTTCTACCTCCTCCTTCTCTTTCTCTCACCATGGCAAGGAAGGGGGAGGGGAGGGGGTCGCGCGTACGGGGGAGGGGGCACGGCACGCAGAGCCGCTAGGGAGGGGGAGGGGGAGGGCGTGCGGGCGCCGCCGACCGCTGGTGGGCGTGGGGAGGAGCGTGTCGCCGAGCAGGGGAAACAGAGGGGGAGGGGGTGCCACCGCTAGGGGGAGAGAGAGGTGGAGGGGAGAGAGGAGCTACGCATGAGTGAAGAAAATGAAGAACACAATGATAACAATGGTGGAGGCTCACCGGAGAAGACGAAGTTCGCCGGAGCCGAGGGAAAATTCGTTGATTGATTGCAAAACGAAGGCCGGATCGTTGAATCAAAAGAACCGGGACGAAGCTCTTGACGGGGCGCACGCAGCGATACCCTAGGATTTCACCAACGACGCACAGATCGAAAGTAATTGTTCACCGGAGTTGTCGCTGGAGTTGGAACCGTCCAGAACTTCGGTGAGCAATTCCGAGAGTTTCAGATCTAGACTGGGGGTGGGGTTTTGAATTTCAGAAAGGGATTGACGAGAGGATTGTAGCCATATATATTGCTAGGGTTTGAAGATATTTTATTTTTCGTAACTACCCCATTTTTAAAATTAAAAGTAATTTCAGAAAAAGGCTGAAATCGTTTTAATATCCGAAAAATATCTCGGAGGCTCCAAATATTCTAGGAACATTCCTAGACATGATTTGGCACCTAATAAACTCAAAAACATATTTGGAACTTTTGAAAATGTTTTTAAGTACCTCAAATAAATAGATTTTGAATTTCGGAAAATAGAAAAAAATCAGAAAAATATGAAATTTTACAGGAGACTTCTACAAAAATATATTAACTTGTTTCAAACACTTCTTGCACTTAGAAACACTATGCAACAACATGAATGAAACAATTATGACACTTCTAGGGCTCACGCCAATATAGAACCAAAATAACTCTCTACTGTTTTGATAAAGGGAAAAGAAAAGTGAAGAAAGGAAGGGGTAACATCTGAATTTTGAGTACAGAGCAAAGAAATTTTTATACCCCATAATTCAGAATGTTACAAGTGTTTAGTAGGATTATGTCATGGTTTCAGAAACTAGGGGACAATAAGATTGTTGTTCGACACGGGTGCTAGTGTGGACTCGCTCTGAACGGTGAATCATAGGGACTCAACGAGAGATCTGAGACACTAGGTTTATACTAGTTCGGGTTCGCACCCTACTCCAGTGAAGTGTTGATCGTAGTATTGCTTGGAGCATTTTACAACTGGTGTGCTTGTGTGTCAGGAAGAAAGAAGGCTTGCCCTTTTATAGCTCAAGGGTAGGACCTTACAGAGGAAATCTATTTTCTACTAGAGAGAGAGACCCACTCTTCCAGGTTGTCTTGGTTGGTCCTTCGTAGGGTCGTATCTAGCCGTACTACTGGTATGGCATACCGTCTCGCTCGTTTGTCATATAGATCCTTGTAGCTAGTCCCCTGCTGACATCTTCGTAGTAGTGTGTGGTGGGTCATGCGGGTCAATTCCGTGGTGCGACCGTGCGTGGCACGGCTCCACCTGTCGTCACGGGCCTGTGTCACCCGCCGTCGTGTGTAGGCATACACCTGGTATGGTGTATCTGTTGCGTCCTTTCGGGTATACAGGTCACTATTGAGACTCCGATGTTGAGGCCCCTATGACCAAGGTTGACTGGCCCCATACGTCGGTGGGGGTTTGCTTGAGGTAGTATGTGACGGCGTATCATTGGCATTTTAATAGGGACTTTTTGACACCATACCCAAGGTCTGGACGTGGTTTGGTGATGACGCATCTTGTCACATTGATGCGGGTCAGCAGCATTGGGTCGGCCCCCAGGTTTGGTTGACATGCGGGGTTGTTTGCAGGAACTTGGTCGCCCTCTCCGCCTCGTAGGGTCGCTTGGAAGAGACTAGGTCGTTCGCTCCACCACGCGAGCTTGCTTGGCTGGGACTTGGTCGTTCGCTCTGCCTCATGAGGTTGCTCGACAGGAACTTGGTCGTTCGCTCCGTCTCGCGAGGTTGCTCTGTAGGGACTTGGTCGTCCGGTCTGCCTCGTGAGCTTGCTCGCCTAAGACTTGGTCGTCCGCTCCGCCTTGCCAAGTTGCTCGACAAAGATTTGGTCATCCACTCCGCCTGGCGAGGTTGCTTGGCCGGGACTTGGTCGTCCGCTCTCCCTCACGAGGTTGCTCAGCAAGGACTTGGTCGATGGGCCATTCTAAGGAGTTTCATGGGCTTTCTTTGGGCACCCCATTCCTGGGTGCCCGACAATAGCCCTAAGCCTTTGCGTAACTTCTTGGAGTTGTGCTGAGGCTTTTCTCTAGGAAAGGGTCTTTTTAGGTGCGCGCAAGTGCATCTGTTAGATGTAGCCCCCGAGCCCCCAACTATTTTGCGTGAATTGCTTGGGGGGTTTACTGGGTTGGTTTTACTGCTTTAGGGGCAGACCCTCTCTGCAGTAGTCGGCACACGCTTAGTGTGAGTCCATCTGTCTTAATGTTGTGTCGTTGTCTTCAAGGGTGATCCTTCCGGTTGTTACTTGTCTTTTTTCGTGCGTGCCTCTCCCTCATAGGTGCTTCTTTTTGAAGCTTTTCCTTTAGGGGAGGGCCTTCCTCCTCTAACCTAGCTGGCGTGGGGAAGGAGGCCATCGAGCTACAAGCGGGTTATCCAAGTGAGATCCGACCACCCTCCTGTAGAGTTTTGTCTCGTCGAGCTACCACTGCGGATGCTCGACCCACTGGGGGAATCTCATTTAGTCCTTCCTTATTCGATCTCGTTTCGCCCCTTTCGTCGGTATGGCTGACCAAGGGGGGCCCATGGATACCTCTGAAAGGGAAATGTGCCCTTGGGCCATTTCTAAGTGTTTTGGTGATTGAGTGTCCAACACAAGTGCCTAAGTGTAAAATGGTGGACAAAGTACAAAGCAAGCATAAAGGTATGTTTCTCAGACTTAGTACATTGTTTTATGGACTAATGTATTGTGTCTAAGTGCTGGAAACAGGAAAAATCAAATTGGAAATGTCTTGACTCGAGCAGCCAAGACTCTGCTCAGTCTGGGAGCACCGGACTGTCCGGTGGTGCACCGAATAGTGTCCGGTGCGCCAGGCTGGCTCGAGCGAACTGGCCGCTCTCGGGAATTCACCGGCGACGTACGACTATAATTCACCGGACTGTCCGGTGTGCACCGGACTGTCCGGTGAGCCAACGGTCGGTCGCGCGATCTGCGCGGGACACGTGGCCTAGCCAACGGCTAGAAGGGGGCACCGGACTGTCCGGTGTGCACCGGACATGTCCGGTGCGCCAACGGCTCCAAGTCAGCCAACGGTCGGCTTCGCCATTTAAGGAAGGAAATCGGGCACCGGACAGTGTCCGGTGTGCACCGGACTATCCGGTGCGCCACGCGACAGAAGGCAAGGATTGCTTTCTCAGATTGCTCTCAACGGCTCCTAGCTGCCTTGGGGCTATAAAAGGGACCCTAGGCGCATGGAGGAGTATACTAAGCAACCTAAGAGCATTCTTGATCATCCACACTCAGTCTTTGCGCATTCGTTTGTCATTCTCAGTGATACGAGCTCCGTTCTAGTGAGAACTTTGAGATAGTCATTTGAGCTCGATTCTTGGCCGTGTGTGTGCGTATTTTGCTGTGGATTTGTGTGTGTTGCTTCCCTCCCTTACTTCGTACTTCTTTGTGAACTTCAAGTGTAAGGGCGAGAGACTCCAAGTTGTGGAGATTCCTCGCAAACGGGATTGAGAAAAAAGAAAAAGCAAAACACCGTGGTATTCAAGTTGATCATTGGATCACTTGAGAGGAGTTGAGTGCAACTCTCGTCCGCTGGGACGCCACAACGTGGATTAGGAAAGTTTTGTACTTGGCCGAACCACGGGATAACCACCGTGCCATCTCTGTGATTGATTTCTTGTGGTTATTGTGTTTTGACTCCTCTCTAGCCACTTGGCAATTATTGTGCTAACGATTAACCAAGTTTTTGTGGCTTAAGATTTCAAGTTTCACAGGATCACCTATTCACCCCCCTCTAGGTGCTCTCAATTGGTATCAGAGGCGTTCTCTTCAAGAAAGGGACTAACCGCCCGAAGAGATGGATCCTAAGGGGAAGGGAATCGTGATCAACGACAAGGAGAAGGAGTCCTTCGTCAACGAGCCAAAGGACGACAAGACTACCGACTCGGGCTCGGGCCACAGACGCAAAGAAGGGAAGAAGAAGAAGACAAGGCGCATCAAGGAGATCGTCTACTACGACAGCGACGAATCTTCCTCTTCCCAAAAGGACGACGACAACGACTACAGGAAGACGGTCAATTCGAACTTTTCATTTGATTATTCTCGTATTCCACATAGTTCGAATTCGCATTTGCTTTCCATTCCTCTTGGCAAACCTCCACACTTCGATGGGGAGGACTACGGATTTTGGAGTCACAAAATGCGTAGTCACTTATTCTCTCTCCATCCAAGCATATGGGAGATTGTAGAGAATGGAATGAAATTTGATAGCTCGGATAGCCCTATGCTTATAAATGAACAAATCCATAGAAATGCACAAGCTACTACTGTTCTCTTAGCATCTTTGTGCAGGGAAGAGTACAATAAGGTGAGCGGCTTGGACAATGCCAAGCAGATATGGGATACCCTCAAGATCTCTCACGAGGGGAACGACATCACCATGCTCACTAAAATGGAGTTGGTGGAGGGCGAGCTTGGACGATTCGCAATGATAAGGGGAGAGGAGCCAACCCAAACTTACAACCGGCTCAAGACCCTTATCAACAAAATAAGGAGCTACGGAAGCACGCGATGGACGGACCACGCCGTCGTCCGCCTAATGCTAAGGTCCTTTACCGTTCTTGATCCTCATCTCGTAAACAATATTCGTGAGAATCCCAGGTACACGATGATGACGCCCGAGGAGGTACTCAGAAAATTCGTAAGCGGGCGGATGATGATCAAGGAGGCGAGATACGTCGACGACGCGTTGAATGGTCCAATCCACGAGCCTCAACCCATTGCTCTCAAGGCAACGAGGAGCAAGGAGACACTACCTAGCAAGGTGGCGCAAGTTGAGGCGGCCGGGCTCAATGATGAAGAGATGGCTCTCATCATCAAGCACTTCAAGACAGCGCTAAAGGGTCGCAAGGGGCAGCCAAGCAAAACCAAGACAAAAGGGAAACGATCATGCTTCAAATGTGGTAAGGTTGGTCATTTTATTGCTAACTGTCTCGACAATGATAGTGATCAGGATCAAGGGAACAAGAGGGAGAAGAAGAAGAAGAACTATAAGAAGGCAAAAGGTGAGGCGCATCTAGGCAAGGAGTGGGATTCGCATTGCTCCTCTTCTGACTCCAACAATGAAGGACTCGCCGCCACCGCCTTCAACAAGTCATCTCTCTTCCCCAACGAGCGTCACACATGCCTTATGGCAAGGGAGAAGAAAGTAAGTACTCGAGACTCCACTTATGCTTCTTCTAGTGATGATGAGTCTAGTGATGATGATGACATAGACTATTCATGCTTATTCAAGGGCTTAGATAGATCTAAGATAGATAAGATAAATGAATTGATTGATGCCTTGAATGATAAGAATAGGCTATTAGAAAAGCAAGAGGACCTTTTATATGAAGAACATGATAAGTTTGTAGAAGCACAAAAATCTCTTGCTTTTAAGAGAAATGAAATGCTTTCTTGTGAGTTGTCTACATGTCATGATTCTATTTCTAGCTTGAGGAGCATTAACGATGATTTAAATGCTAAGATAGAAATAGCTAGTAAATCAACAACTTTTGTAGAAAATGTTGTTATTTGCAATAGATGTAAAGACTTTGATATTGATGCTTGTAGTGAACACATAGCGTCCATTGCAAAGTTAAATGATGAAATGGCTAGTCTTAATGCCCAACTTAAGACTAGCAAAAGTGAATTTGACAAATTAAAATTTGCAAGGGATGCCTACACAATTGGTAGACACCCCTCAATTAAGGATGGTCTTGGCTTCAAGAGGGAAGTCAAGAACTTAACAAGCCATAAGGCTTCCATCTCCACAAAGGAGAAAGGGAAGGCCCCTATGGCAAGTAATGCTAAAAAGAATCATGCCTTCATGTATCATGATAGAAAATTTTCTAGAAATGTTTATGATGATAGGAGTTGTAATGCTTATAATGCTTTTGACTCTCATGCCATGTTTGCTTCTAATTCTTCCTATATGCATGGTAGAAATGTGTTTAGAAGAAATGTTGTTCATCAAATGCCTAGGAGAAATGGTGTCAATATTCCTAGGAAAGTTAATGAACCCTCTACAATTTATCATGCTTTAAATGCTTCCTTTGCTATTTGTAGAAAGGATAGGAAGATAGTTGCTAGGAAATTAGGGGCAAAATGCAAGGGTGATAAAGCTTGCATTTGGGTCTCTAAGGAAATTGTGACTAACCTTGTAGGACCCAACAAGAGTTGGGTACCTAAGACCCAAGCCTAAATTTGTCTTGCAGGTTTATGCATCCGGGGGCTCAAGCTGGATTATCGACAGCGGATGCACAAACCATATGACGGGGGAGAAGAAGATGTTCACCTCCTACGTCAAGAATAAGGATTCCCAAGATTCAATCATATTCGGTGATGGGAACCAAGGCAAGGTGAAAGGTTTAGGCAAGATTGCGATATCCAATGAGCACTCTATCTCTAATGTGTTTTTAGTTGAGTCTCTTGGATATAATTTACTATCTGTCAGTCAATTATGTAATATGGGATATAATTGTCTATTTACAAATGTAGACGTGTCTGTCTTTAGAAGAAGTGATGGTTCACTAGCATTTAAGGGTGTACTAGACGGCAAACTTTATTTAGTTGATTTTGCAAAAGAGGAGGCCGGTCTAGATGCATGCTTAATCGCTAAGACTAGCATGGGCTAGCTGTGGCATCGCCGCTTAGCACATGTAGGGATGAAGAATCTTCACAAGCTTCTAAAGGGAGAACACGTGATAGGTTTGACTAACGTGCAATTCGAAAAAGACAGACCTTGTGCAGCTTGTCAAGCAGGTAAACAAGTAGGAGGAGCACATCACAGCAAGAATGTGATGACCACTTCAAGACCTCTGGAGCTGCTGCATATGGACCTCTTTGGACCCGTCGCCTATCTGAGCATAGGAGGAAGTAAGTATGGTCTAGTTATTGTTGATGACTTTTCCCGCTTCACTTGGGTGTTCTTTTTGCAGGATAAGTCTGAAACCCAAGGGACCCTCAAGCGTTTCCTCAGGAGAGCTCAAAATGAGTTTGAGCTCAAGGTGAAGAAGATAAGGAGCGACAACGGGTCCGAATTCAAGAACCTTCAAGTGGAGGAGTTCCTTGATGAGGAAGGGATCAAGCACGAGTTCTCCGCTCCCTACACACCACAACAAAATGGTGTGGTAGAGAGGAAGAACAGGACGCTCATTGATATGGCGAGGACGATGCTAGGAGAATTCAAGACCCCCGAGTGCTTTTGGTCGGAAGTCGTGAACACGGCTTGTCACGCCATCAACAGGGTCTACCTTCATCGCCTCCTCAAGAAGACTTCATATGAGCTACTAACCGGTAACAAACCCAATGTATCTTACTTTCGTGTATTTGGGAGCAAGTGCTACATTCTAGTGAAGAAGGGTAGAAATTCTAAGTTTGCTCCCAAAGCTGTAGAAGGGTTTTTATTAGGTTATGATTCAAATACAAAGGCGTATAGGGTCTTCAACAAATCATCGGGTTTGGTTGAAGTCTCTAGCGACGTTGTATTTGATGAGACTAATGGCTCTCCAAGAGAGCAAGTTGTTGATCTTGATGATGTAGATGAAGAAGATGTTCCGACGGCCGCTATACGAACCATGGCGATTGGTGATGTGCGACCACAGGAACAAGATGAGCAAGATCAACCTTCTTCCTCAACTATGGTGCATCCCCCAACTCAAGATGATGAACAGGTTCATCAACAGGAGGCGTGTGATCAAGGGGGAGCACAAGATGATCATGTGATGGAGGAAGAAGCGCAACCGGCACCTCCAACCCAAGTTCGAGCGATGATTCAAAGGGATCATCCCGTCGACCAAATTCTGGGTGATATTAGCAAGGGAGTAACTACTCGGTATCGATTAGTTAATTTTTGTGAACATTACTCCTTTGTCTCCTCTATTGAGCCTTTCAAGGTAGAAGATGCCTTGCTAGATCCGGACTGGGTGTTGGCCATGCAAGAGGAGCTCAACAACTTCAAAAGGAATGAAGTCTGGACGCTAGTGCCTCGTCCTAAGCAAAATGTTGTGGGAACCAAGTGGGTGTTCCGCAACAAACAGGACGAGCACGGGGTGGTGACGAGGAACAAGGCTCGACTTGTGGCAAAAGGTTATGCCCAAGTCGCAGGTTTGGACTTTGAGGAGACATTTGCTCCTGTGGCTAGGCTAGAATCAATTCGTATCTTGCTAGCATATGCCGCTCACCATTCTTTCAGGTTATTCCAAATGGATGTGAAGAGCGCTTTCCTCAACGGGCCAATCAAGGAGGAGGTGTACGTAGAGCAACCCCCTGGCTTCGAGGATGAACGGTACCCCGACCACGTGTGTAAGCTCTCTAAGGCGCTCTATGGACTTAAGCAAGCCCCAAGAGCATGGTATGAATGCCTTAGAGATTTCTTAATCGCTAATGCTTTCAAGGTTGGGAAAGCCGATCCAACTCTTTTCACTAAGACATGTGATGGTGATTTGTTTGTGTGCCAAATTTATGTCGATGACATAATATTTGGTTCTACTAATAAAAAGTCTTGTGAAGAGTTTAGCAGGGTGATGACGCAGAAATTCGAGATGTCGATGATGGGCGAGTTGAACTACTTCCTTGGGTTCCAAGTGAAGCAACTCAAGGACGGCACCTTCATCTCTCAAACGAAGTACACGCAAGACTTGCTGAAGCGGTTTGGGATGAAGGACGCCAAGCCTGCAAAGACTCCGATGGGGACCGACGGACACACCGACCTCAACAAAGGAGGTAAGTCCGTTGATCAAAAGGCATACCGGTCAATGATAGGGTCTTTACTTTATTTATGTGCTAGTAGACCGGATATTATGCTTAGCGTATGCATGTGTGCTAGATTTCAATCCGATCCTAAGGAGTGTCACTTAGTGGCAGTGAAGCAAATCCTTAGATATTTAGTTGCTACGCCTTGCTTCGGGCTCTGGTATCCAAAGGGGTCTACCTTTGACTTGATTGGATATTCAGACTCCGACTATGCTGGATGTAAGGTCAATAGGAAGAGTACATCAGGGACGTGCCAATTCTTAGGAAGGTCCCTGGTGTCATGGAACTCTAAGAAACAAACTTCCGTTGCCCTATCCACCGCTGAGGCTGAGTATGTTGCCGCAGGACAGTGTTGCGCGCAACTACTTTGGATGAGGCAAACCCTCAGGGACTTTGGCTACAATCTGAGCAAAGTCCCACTCCTATGTGATAATGAGAGTGCTATCCGCATGGCGGAAAATCCTGTTGAACACAGCCGCACAAAGCACATTGACATCCGGCATCACTTTTTGAGAGACCACCAACAAAAGGGAGATATCGAAGTGTTTCATGTTAGCACCGAAAACCAGCTAGCCGATATCTTTACCAAGCCTCTAGATGAGAAGACCTTTTGCAGGTTGCGTAGTGAGCTAAATGTCTTAGATTCGCGGAACTTGGATTGATTTATAGCATACGTGTGTTTATGCCTTTGATCATGTTCCCTATGCATTTACGTTGCTTACTTATGGTGCTCAAGTTGTACAAACACTCCCCGGACCTCACAAGTCTGTTTCAATGTGATGCACATATTTAGGGGGAGCTATGCTACAACTTGACCCTTTGAGACTAACCATGTGCTTGAGTTTGCTTGTTTTTAGTCTCAAAGGAGGCTTGAAAGGGAAAAAGGTGGACTTGGACCATGAAAGACTTTCACTGCACTCCGATGAGAGGGTAACTTATTCCAAGTTCATCTCATGTACTCTTATTGCCTTTGTATTCTTATTGAAGATTTTGGTGAGGCAATGGGGTTCAAGGGCCAAGATTGATCCCGTTTCGGTGCTTGATGCCAAAGGGGGAGAAAATAAAGGCCAAAGCAATAAATGGATCAGCTACCACTTGAGAGATTTTGAAAATAGTAGAGTAGAGTGTTTGGTTTGTCAAAACTCTCTTTGTCTCTCATGTCAAAAGTTGGCTTTTTGTGGGGAGAAATGTTGATTATGGGGGAGAAATGTTGATTATGGGAAAAAGGGGAGTTTTTGAAATCTTGAATCAATTTCTCTTGGAATAACTCTCTTTATGTCTTAACATGTGTGTTTGACTTAGAGATAGAAATTTGAGTTTGATTTGCAAAAACAAACCAAGTGGTGGCAAAGAGTGATCCATATATGTCAAATTTGAATCAAAACAATTTGAGTTCTTATTTGAATTGTTTTTGTATTTGTTCTACTTGCTTTATATTGTGTTGGCATAAATCACCAAAAAGGGGGAGATTGAAAGGGAAATGTGCCCTTGGGCCATTTCTAAGTGTTTTGGTGATTGAGTGTCCAACACAAGTGCCTAAGTGTAAAATGGTGGACAAAGTACAAAGCAAGCATAAAGGTATGTTTCTCAGACTTAGTACATTGTTTTATGGACTAATGTATTGTGTCTAAGTGCTGGAAACAGGAAAAATCAAATTGGAAATGTCTTGACTCGAGCAGCCAAGACTCTGCTCAGTCTGGGAGCACCGGACTGTACGGTGGTGCACCGGACAGTGTCCGGTGCGCCAGGCTGGCTCGAGCGAACTGGCCGCTCTCGGGAATTCACCGGCGACGTACGGCTATAATTCACTAGACTGTCCGGTGTGCACCGGACTGTCCGGTGAGCCAACGGTCGGCCGGGCCAACGGTCGGCCGCGCGATCTGCGCGGGACACGTGGCCTAGCCAACGGCTAGAAGGGGGCACCGGACTGTCCGGTGTGCACCGGACATGTCCGGTGCACCAACGGTCGGCTTTGCCATTTAAGGAAGGAAATCGGGCACCGGGCAGTGTCCGGTGTGCACCGGACTGTCCGGTGCGCCACGCGACAGAAGGCAAGGATTGCTTTCTCAGATTGCTCTCAACGGCTCCTAGCTGCCTTGGGGCTATAAAAGGGACCCCTAGGCGCATGGAGGAGTATACTAAGCAACCTAAGAGCATTCTTTATCATCCACACTCAGTCTTTGCGCATTCGTTTGTCATTCTCAGTGATACGAGCTCCGTTCTAGTGAGAACTTTGAGATAGTCATTTGAGCTCGATTCTTGGCCGTGTGTGTGCGTATTTTGCTGTGGATTTGTGTGTGTTGCTTCTCTCCCTTACTTCGTACTTCTTTGTGAACTTCAAGTGTAAGGGCGAGAGACTCCAAGTTGTGGAGATTCCTCGCAAACGGGATTGAGAAAAAGAAAAAGCAAAACACCGTGGTATTCAAGTTGATCATTGGATCACTTGAGAGGAGTTGAGTGCAACTCTCGTCCGCTGGGACACCACAACGTGGAGTAGGCAAGTTTTGTACTTGGCCGAACCACGGGATAACCACCGTGCCATCTCTGTGATTGATTTCTTGTGGTTATTGTGTTTTGACTCCTCTCTAGCCACTTGGCAATTATTGTGCTAACGATTAACCAAGTTTTTGTGGCTTAAGATTTCAAGTTTCACAGGATCACCTATTCACCCCCCCTCTAGGTGCTCTCAACCTCGTCAGCTGGGCTTCCATAGGAGAATTTGAGGTATGACATTAGACATGGTGTCGAGCAAATGATCTATGGGCCGGTCACCTAGCTTGCGAATCGCTATGAGCTGGTCACTGAAAGTCGCCTAGAGGGGGTGAATAGGAGGAATCTAAAATTATAAACTTAAGCACACACTACAAGCTGGGGTTAGCGTTAGAATTAAAACTGGGTCCAAAAGAGAGGGGAAAACATATCAACCAAGAAATAAAGCGGATGAACACGGTGATTTGTTTTACCGAGGTTCGGTTCTAAAGAACCTAGTCCCCATTGAGGTGGTCACAAAGACCGGGTCTCTTTCAACCCTTTCCCTCTCTCAAATGGTCACTTAGACCGAGTGAGCCTTTTCCTTAATCTCCCGGGTCACTTAGACCCCGCAAGGACCACCACACACTTAGTTGTCTCTTGATTCGATTACAAATCACTTGAGAAAAGAAATGAGAAAGGAAGAAGGCAATCCAAGAGGCAAGAGCTCAAAAGAACACAAGTGTTTGAGATGAATTGAGGATTTGGAGAGGCTTTGATCTTTTCAATTGTGTCTAAGAGTGAATGCTAGAGCTATTGTAATGAATGTGATACTCAGAAATCTTGGATGCTTCGGGTGGGGTATTTATAGCCCTCAACAACCAAACAACCGTTGGGGCAGTCTGCTGTCGATGGGCGCACCAGACAGTCTGGTGCGCCATCGGACACTGTCCGGTGAGCCAGCCACGTCACCCAACCATTAGGGTTCACGAGCTTTTGACCGTTGGAGGCTTTGTCCTCTAGTGGGACCGAACAGTCCAGTGCCGCACCGGACAGACACTGTTCAGTGTCCGGTGCGCCTCTGACCCGCGGCTCTGACTCTGCGCGCACTGTTCCTCATTGTTCATATGATCACCGCGCTTTTGCAGTCGACCATTGCACGAAGTAGTCGTTGCTCCGCTGTCACACCGAACAGTCTGGTGGCACACCAGACAGTCCGGTCAATTATAGCAGAGTGCGCCTAGAGAAACCCGAGAGTGGCTAGTTCATCCTTGTACGGACCTGGTGTACCGGACAGTCCGGTGCGCCAGAGCAGAGCACACTCGGTTTCTTTGCTCCTTTGTATTTGAACCCTCTCTTCAACATTTATTGGTTTGTGTTGAACCTTTATGCACCTGTAGAACATATATTCTCGAGCAAACTAGTTAGTCCAATATTTGTGTTGGACATTCAACCACCAAAATTTTCCCTTTCAATCTCCCCCTTTTTGGTGAACTAGTTTGCTTAAGGTAAGTGCATAGGTTACTTGGAATTAAACCAAATTATAGTTTCACTAGATATGCATGGATTGCTTTCTTTTATTTAACATTTTGGACCACTCTTGCACCACTTGTTTTGTTTTTACAAATTCTTCTTGGAAAGCCTTTTCAAAATCCTTTTGCAAATAGTCAAAGATATATGAATAAGATTGCAAGAAGCATTTTCAAGATTTGAAATTTCTCCCCCTATTTCAAATGTCTTTCCTTTGACTTAAAACAAAACTCCCCCAGAATGAAATTCTCCTCTTAGTTTTCAAGAGGGTTTTACCAATTTTTGAAAATACTAACCAATTGAAAACTATTTGAAAACATAGTTAGACACCAATTTGAAAAACTTTCGAAATGAAGTTTTAAATTGGTGGTGGTACGGTCCTTTTTCTTTGGGCTAATACTTTCTCCCCCTTTGGCATTAATCACCAAAACGGAGACTTTGTGAGCCCTCTAAACTTTCTCCCCATTGGTACAAGTAAATAAGAGTGAAGGATTATACCAATTTGGAGTGTGCGGAGTAATGGCGAAGGTTAAATCATACTGTTAGAGTGGAGTGGAAGTCTTGTCTTCGCTGAAGACTCCATTTCCCTTTCAATCTACGACTTAGCATAGAAATACACTTGAAAACACATTAGTTGTAGTCATGAAAGAGATATGATCAAAGGTATACAAATGAACTATGTGTGCAATATTTCAATCAAAATTCCGAGAATCAAGAATATTTAGCTCATTCCTAAGTTTGCTAAAGGTTTTCTCATCTAAAGGCTTGGTAAAGATATCGGCTAATTGTTCTTTGGTGCTAACATAAGCAATTTCGATATCCCCCCTTTGTTGGTGATCTCTCAAAAAGTGATATCGAATGTCTATGTGCTTAGTGTGGCTGTGTTCAACGGGATTATCTGCCATGCGGATTGCACTCTCATTGTCACATAGAAGAGGGACTTTGCTCAATTTGTAGCCAAAGTCCCTGAGGGTTTGCCTCATCCAAAGTAATTACGCACAACAATGGCCTACATCAATGTACTCGGCTTCGGCAGTAGAAAGAGCTACTGAGTTTTGTTTCTTAGAAGCCCAAGACACCAGGGATCTTCCCAGAAACTGACATGTCCCTGATGTGCTCTTCCTATCAATTTTACACCCTGCCCAATCGGCATCGGAATATCCTATAAAATCAAAAGTAGATCCCTTGGAGTACTAAAATCCAAACTTAGGAGTGTAAACTAAATATCTCATGATTCTTTACATGACCCTAAGGTGAACTTGAAAGGGAAATGTGCCCTTGGGCCATTTCTAAGTGTTTTGGTGATTTAGTGTCCAACACAAGTGCCTAAGTGTCAAATGGTGGACAAAGTACAAATCAAGTATAAAGGTATGTTTCTCAGACTTAGTACATTGTTTTA
Source organism: Zea luxurians (assembly GCA_029449295.1). Taxonomy (NCBI): domain Eukaryota; kingdom Viridiplantae; phylum Streptophyta; class Magnoliopsida; order Poales; family Poaceae; genus Zea; species Zea luxurians. The sequence continues at coordinate 135,501,364 of JAOPSE010000005.1, read as the reverse complement.
GTGACTAACGTATTGCGTCTAAGTGCTGGAAACAGAAGAAATCGAATTGGAGGAGAGATGGCCTTGTTCAGCCAAAGCCAGCTCTGTCTGGGTGCACCGGACTGTCCGGTGGGGCACCAGATAGTGTCCGGTGTGCCAGACTGGCTCAAGCAAACTTGCCGCTCTCGGGAATAAATTAACGGCGTACGGCTATAATTCACTGGACTGTCCGGTGTGCACCACACACTGTCCGCTGTGCACCGGATACTGTCCGGTGAGCCAACGGTCGGCAGGGCTAACGGTCAGCCGCGCGATCCGCGTGGGACACGTGGCCGAGCCAACGGCTAGAGGGGGGCACCGGACTGTCCGGTGCGCCAACGGCTCCCAGGCACCAACGGTCGACTTCGCTAGAGAAGGAAAGAAATCTGCACCGGACAGTGTCCGGTGGTGCACCGGACTGTCCGGTGCGCCAGGCGATAGAAGGCAAGAATAGCCTTCCTAGAATGCTCTCAATGGCTCCTAGCTGCCTTGGGGCTATAAAAGGGACCCCTAGGCGCATGGAGGAAAGAACCAAGCATTCTCTAAGCATTCCTAAGCACTAAGACATCGATTCCGCGCTTTTGATTCCTTGCGGTAGCAATTAGAGCTCTAGTTGAGTTGTGAACTCATTGAGTCGTGTTGTGAGCTCTTGTTGCGACTTGTGTGCGTGGTGTTGCTGTGATTTCTTGTCTTGAGTGTGTTGCTCATCCCTCCCTTACTCCGTGCTTCTTTGTGAATTTCAAGTGTAAGGGCGAGAGGCTCCAAAGTGTGGAGATTCCTCGCAAACGGGATAAAGTATAGCAAGCAAAACATCGTGGTATTCAAGTGGGTCTTTGGACCGCTTGAGAGGGGTTGATTGCAACCCTCGTCCGTTGGGACACCACAACGTGGAGTAGGCAAGCGTTGGTCTTGGCCGAACCACGGGATAAACCACTGTGCCATCTCTGTGATTGATCTCTTGTGGTTACTGTGTTTTGTTGAGACTCCTCTCTAGCTACTTGGCATTATTGTGCTAACGGCTAATCAAGTTTTTGTGGCATTAAGTTTTAAGTTTTACAGGATCACCTATTCACCCCCCCCCCCCCCCTCTAAGTGCTCTCAATTGTTATCGGAGCCGTTCTCTTCAAGAAAGGGACTAACCACCCGAAGAGATGGATCCTAAGGGGAAGGGAATCGTGATCAATGATAAGGAGGAGTCCTTCGTCAATGAGCCCAAGGATGACAAGCCTACCGACTCGGGCTCGGGCCACAAACGCAAAGATGGGAAGAAGAAGAAGACAAGACACATCAAGGAGATCGTCTACTACGACGACAGCGATGAGTCCACTTCTTCCCAAAAGGACAACGACGACAACGACTACGACAAAAGAAAGACGGTTAATTCGAACTTTTCCTTCGATTACTCTCGTATTTCGCATAGCTCAAATGCACATTTGCTTTCCATCCCTCTTGGCAAACCTCCACACTTTGATGGGGAGGACTACGGATTTTGGAGTCACAAAATGCGTAGTTACCTGTTCTCTCTCCATCCAAGTATATGGGAGATTGTTGAGAATGGAATGAAATTTGATAGCTCGGATAGTCCTATATTTATTAATGAACAGATTCATAAAAATGCACAAGCTACTACTGTGTTGTTAGCCTCTTTGTGCAGGGACGAGTACCATAAGGTGAGCGGCTTGGACAATGCCAAGCAGATCTTGGACACCCTCAAGATCTCTCATGAGGGGAATGACGTCACCTTGCTCACCAAGATGGAGTTGGTAGAGGGCGAGCTCGGGAGATTTGCAATGATAAGGGGCGAGGAGCCAACCCAAACATACAACCGGCTCAAGACCCTCATCAACAAAATAAGGAGCTACGGAAGCACGCGATGGACGGACCACGACGTCGTTCGCCTAATGCTAAGGTCCTTTACTGTACTTGATCCACATCTGGTGAACAATATTCGTGAAAATCCTAGGTACACCAAGATGTCGCCCGAAGAAGTTCTTGGGAAGTTCGTGAGCGGGCGAATGATGATCAAGGAGGCGAGATACGTGGACGACGCATTGAATGGTCCAATCAATGAGCCTCAACCCTTTGCTCTCAAGGCAACAAGAAGCAAGGAGACGCTACCTAGCAAGGTGGCACAAGTTGAGGCGGCAGGGCTAAATGATGAAGAGATGGCTCTCATCATCAAGCGCTTCAAGATGGCGCTAAAGGGTCACAAGGGGCAGCCAAGCAAGACCAAGACAAAGGGGAAGCACTCATGCTTCAAGTGTGGTAAGATTGGTCATTTTATCGCTAACTGCCCCGATAATGATAGTGACCAGGAACAGGGGAACAAGAGGGAGAAGAAGAAGGCATATAAAAAGGCTAAGGGCGAGGCACACCTTGGCAAGGAGTGGGACTCGGATTGTTCGTCATCCGACTCCGACAATGAAGGACTCACCGCCACCGCCTTTAACAAGTCATCCCTCTTCCCCAACGAGCGTCATACATGCCTCATGGCGAAGGAGAAGAAGGTATGTAATCAAAACAATGCCACTTATGATTCTTCTAGTGATGATGAGTCTAGTGATGAAGAAATAGATTACTCTAGTTTGTTCAAGGGATTGGATAGAACTAAAGTAGATAAGATTAATGAATTGATTGATGCCTTGAATGAAAAGGATAGACTTTTAGAAAAACAAGAGGACCTTTTATATGAAGAGCATGACAAATTCGTAGAGGCACAAAAATCTCATGCTTTAGAAGTTAAAAGAAATGAAATGCTTTCTTGTGAACTATCTTCTTGCCATGAGACACTTTCTAGCTTAAGGAGCATAAATGATGGTTTGAATGCTAAGTTAGAGATAGCTAGTAAATCTAACTCTTGTGTAGAACATGTTATGATTTGCAATAGGTGTAAATATTTTGACATTGATGCTTGTAGTGAACACCTAGTTTCAATTTCCAAACTGAATGATGAATTGGCTAGTCTTAATGCCCAACTTAAGACTAGCAAGAGTGATTTTGATAAGCTAAAATTTGCAAGGGATGCCTACACGATTGGTAGACACCCCTCAATTAAGGATGGACTTGGCTTCAAGAGGGAAGCCAAGGACTTAACGAGCCATAAGGCTCCCATCTCCACCAAGGAGAAAGGGAAGGCTCCTAGCTAGTAGTGCAAAAAGGAACCATGCTTTTATGTGCCATGATAGAAGACAGTCTTATAGGAGTTGTAATGATGCTTTTGACTCTCATGCCATGTTTGCCTCTAGTTCTTCCTATATGCATGGTAGAGATATGTCTAGGAGAAATGTTGTTCATATGCCTAGGAGAAATGTTGTTAATGTTCCTAGGAAAGTTAATGAACCTTCTACAATATATCATGCTTTAAATGCTTCCTTTGCTATTTGTAAAAAGGATAGGAAGATTGTTGCTAGAAAATTAGGGGCAAAATGCAAAGGAGACAAGACTTGCATTTGGGTCCCTAAGGATATTTGTACTAACCTTGTAGGACCCAACATGAGTTGGGTACCTAAGACCCAAGCCTAAATTTGCCTTGCAGGTTTATGCATCCGGGGGTTCAAGCTGGATTATCGATAGCGGATGCACAAACCATATGACGGGGGAGAAGAAGATGTTCACCTCCTACGTCAAAAACAAGGATTCCCAAGATTCAATAATATTCGGTGATGGGAATCAAGGCAAGGTAAAAGGGTTAGGTAAAATTGCTATTTCATCCGAGCACTCTATATCTAATGTGTTTTTAGTTGAGTCTCTTGGATATAATTTGTTATCTGTTAGTCAATTATGCAATATGGGATATAATTGTCTATTCACAAATGTAGATGTGTCCGTCTTTAGAAGAAGTGATGGTTCACTAGCTTTTAAGGGTGTATTAGACGGCAAACTTTACTTAGTTGATTTTGCAAAAGAGGAGGCCGGTCTAGATGCATGCTTAATTGCTAAGACTAGCATGGGCTGGCTGTGGCATCGCCGCTTAGCACATGTGGGGATGAAGAACCTTCACAAGCTTCTAAAGGGAGAACACGTGATAGGTTTAACTAATGTGCAATTCGAAAAAGATAGACCTTGTGCAGCTTGTCAAGCAGGCAAACAGGTGGGAAGCTCTCATCACACCAAAAATGTGATGACCACATCAAGACCCCTGGAACTGCTACATATGGACCTCTTCGGACCCGTCGCCTATCTAAGCATAGGAGGAAGTAAGTATGGTCTAGTTATTGTTGATGACTTTTCCCGCTTCACTTGGGTATTCTTTTTGTAGGATAAGTCTGAAACCCAAGGGACCCTCAAGAGCTTCCTGAGGAGAGCTCAAAATGAGTTTGAGCTCAAGGTGAAGAAGATAAGGAGCGACAACGGGTCCGAATTCAAGAACCTGCAAGTGGAGGAGTACCTTGAGGAGGAAGGGATCAAGCACGAGTTCTCCGCTCCCTACACGCCACAGCAAAATGGTGTGGTAGAGAGGAAGAACAGGACGCTAATCGATATGGCGAGGACGATGCTTGGAGAGTTCAAGACCCCCGAGCGCTTTTTGTTGGAAGCCGTGAACACGGCTTGCCACGCCATCAACCGGGTCTACCTTCACCGCCTCCTCAAGAAGACTTCGTATGAGCTTCTAACCGGTAACAAACCCAATGTATCTTACTTTCATGTATTTGGGAGCAAATGCTACATTCTAGTGAAGAAGGGTAGAAATTCTAAGTTTGCTCCCAAAGCTGTAGAAGGGTTTTTATTAGGTTATGACTCAAATACAAAGGCGTATAGAGTCTTCAACAAATCATCGGATTTGGTTGAAGTCTCTAGCGACGTTGTATTTGATGAGACTAATGGCTCTCCAAGAGAGCAAGTTGTTGATTTTGATGATGTAGATGAAGAAGAAGTTCCAACGGCCGCAATACGCACCATGGCGATTGGAGATGTGCGGCCACAGGAACAAGATGAACGAGATCAACCTTCTTCCTCAACAATGGTGCATTCCCCAACTCAAGACGATGAACAGGTTCATCAAGAGGAGATGTGTGATCAAGGGGGAGCACAAGATGATCATGTGATGGAGGAAGAAGCACAACCGGCACCTCCAACCCAAGTTCGAGCGACGATTCAAAGGGATCATCCCGTCGACCAAATTTTGGGTGACATAAACAAGGGAGTAACTACTCGGTCTCGATTAGTTAATTTTTGTGAGCATTACTCCTTTGTCTCTTCTATTGAGCCTTTCAGGGTAGAGGAGGCCTTGCTAGATCCGGACTGGGTGTTGGCCATGCAAGAGGAGCTCAACAACTTCAAGAGGAATGAAGTTTGGACACTGGTGCCTTGTCCTGAGCAAAATGTTGTGGGAACCAAGTGGGTGTTCCGCAACAAACAAGACGAGCACGGAGTGGTGACGAGGAACAAGGCTCGACTTGTGGCAAAAGGTTATGCCCAAGTCGCAGGTTTGGACTTTGAGGAGACTTTTGCTCCTATGGCTAGGCTAGAGTCCATTCGTATCTTGCTAGCATATGCCGCTCACCATTCTTTCAGGTTGTTTCAAATGGATGTGAAGAGCGCTTTCCTCAACGGGCCAATCAAGGAGGAGGTGTACGTAGAGCAACCCCCTAGATTCGAGGATGAACGGTACCCCGACCACGTGTGTAAGCTCTCTAAGGCGCTCTATGGACTTAAGCAAGCCCCAAGAGCATGGTATGAATGCCTTAGAGACTTTCTAATTGCTAATGCTTTCAAGGTTGGGAAAGCTGATCCAACCCTTTTCACTAATACTTGTGACGGTGATCTTTTTGTGTGCCAAATTTATGTCGATGACATAATATTTGGTTCTACTAATAAAAAGTCTTGTGAAGAGTTTAGCAGGGTGATGACGCAGAAATTCGAGATGTCGATGATGGGCGAGTTGAACTACTTCCTTGGGTTCCAAGTGAAGCAACTCAAGGATGGCACCTTCATCTCTCAAACGAAGTACACGCAAGACTTGCTGAAGCGGTTTGGGATGAAGGACGCCAAGCCCGCAAAGACTCCGATGGGGACCGACGGACACACCGACCTCAACAAAGGAGGTAAGTCCGTTGATCAAAAGGCATACCGGTCAATGATAGGGTCTTTACTTTATTTATGTGCTAGTAGACCGGATATTATGCTTAGCGTATGCATGTGTGCTAGATTTCAATCCGATCCTAAGGAGTGTCACTTAGTGGCGGTGAAGCGAATCCTTAGATATCTAGTTGCTACGCCTTGCTTCGGGCTCTGGTATCCAAAGGGGTCTACCTTTGACTTGATTGGATATTCAGATTCTGACTATGCCGGATGTAAGGTCGATAGGAAGAGTACATCGGGGACGTGCCAATTCTTAGGAAGGTCCCTGGTGTCATGGAATTCTAAGAAACAAACTTCTGTTGCCCTATCCACCGCTGAGGCCGAGTACGTTGCCGCAGGACAGTGTTGCGCGCAACTACTTTGGATGAGGCAAACCCTCCAGGACTTTGGCTACAATCTGAGCGAAGTCCCACTCCTATGTGATAATGAGAGTGCTATCCGCATGACGGAAAATCCTGTTGAACACAGCCGCACAAAGCATATAGACATCCGGCATCACTTTTTGAGAGACCACCAGCAAAAGGGAGATATCGAAGTGTTTCATGTTAGCACCGAGAACCAGCTAGCTGATATCTTTACCAAGCCTCTAGATAAGAAGACCTTTTGCAGGTTGCATAGTGAGCTAAATGTCTTAGATTCGCGGAACCTGGATTGAATTATAGCATACATGTGTCTATGCCTTTGATCATGTTCCTTATGCATTTTGTTGCTTATTTATGGTGCTCAAGTTGTACAAGCACTCCCCGGACCTCACAAGTCCTTGTGCAAGTAACACACACATTTAGGGGGAGATGTGTTGCAACTTGACCCTTTGAGACTAACCATATGCTTGAGTTTGCTTGATTTAGTTTCAAAGATGGATTGAAAGGAAAAGGTGGACTTGGACCATGAAAGACTTCCACTGCACTCCGATGAGAGGGTAACTTATTCCACTTTCATCTTTATGACCTTATTGCCTTTGTACTCTTATTTGAAGATTTTGGTGAGGCAATGGGGTTCAAGGGCCAAGATTGATCCCGTTTTGGTGCTTGATGCCAAAGGGGGAGAAAATAAGGCTAAAGCAATTAATGGATCAGCTACCACTTGAGAAATTTTGAAAATAGTAGAATAGAGCTTTTTGATTTGTCAAAACTCTCTTGCTGTCTCTTGTGTCAAAAGTTGGCCTCTTGTGGGGGAATGGTTGATTATGGGAAAAAGGGGGAGTTTTTGAATTCTTGATCAATTTCTTGTGAAACGGTTATCATTATGGTTCAACATGTGTGTTTGACTTAGAGATAGGAAATTGAGTTTGATTTGCAAAAACAAACCAAGTGTTGGCAAAGAGTAATCCATATATGTCAAATTTGAATCAAAACAATTTTGAGTTCTTATTTGAAGTAATTTTGCACTTGTTCTATCTGCTTTATGATGTGTTGGCATAAATCACCAAAAAGGGGGAGATTGAAAGGGAAATGTGCCCTTGGGCCATTTCTAAGTGTTTTGGTGATTTAGTGTCCAACACAAGTGCCTAAGTGTCAAATGGTGGACAAAGTAAAAATCAAGTATAAAGGTATGTTTCTCAGACTTAGTACATTGTTTTAGTGACTAACGTATTGTGTCTAAGTGCTGGAAACAGGAGAAATCGAATTGGAGGAGAGATGGCCTTGTTCAGCCAAAGCCAGCTCTGTCTGGGTGCACCGGACTGTCTGGTGGTGCACCGGACAGTGTCCGGTGTGCCAGACTGGCTCAGGCGAACTTGCCGCTCTCGGGAATAAATTAACGGCGTACGGCTATAATTCACCGGACTGTCCGGTGTGCACCGGACACTGTCCGGTGAGCCAACGGTCGGCAGGGCCAACGGTCAGTCGCGCGATCCGCGCGGGACACGTGGCCGAGCCAACGGCTAGAAGGGGGCACCGGACTGTCCGGTGTGCACCGGACTGTCCGGTGTGCACCGGACAGTGTCCGGTGCGCCAACGGCTCCCAGGCACCAACGGTCGACTTCGCCAGAGAAGGAAAGAAATCCGCACCGGACAGTGTCCGGTGGTGCACCGGACTGTCCGGTGCGCCAGGCGACAGAAGGCAAGAATAGCCTTCCTGGAATGCTCTCAACGGCTCCTAGCTGCCTTGGGGCTATAAAAGGGACCCCTAGGCGCATGGAGGAAAGAACCAAGCATTCTCTAAGCATTCCTAAGCACTAAGACATCGATTCCGCGCTTTTGATTCCTTGCGATAGCAATTAGAGCTCTAGTTGAGTTGTGAACTCATTGAGTCGTGTTGTGAGCTCTTGTTGCGACTTGTGTGCGTGGTGTTGCTGTGATTTCTTGTCTTGAGTGTGTTGCTCATCCCTCCCTTACTCCGTGCTTCTTTGTGAATTTCAAGTGTAAGGGCGAGAGGCTCCAAAGTGTGGAGATTCCTCGCAAACGGGATAAAGTATAGCAAGCAAAACATTGTGGTATTCAAGTGGGTCTTTGGACCGCTTGAGAGGGGTTGATTGCAACCCTCGTCCGTTGGGACACCACAACGTGGAGTAGGCAAGCGTTGGTCTTGGCCGAACCACGGGATAAACCACTGTGCCATCTCTGTGATTGATCTCTTGTGGTTACTGTGTTTTGTTGAGACTCCTCTCTAGCTACTTGGCATTATTGTGCTAACGACTAATCAAGTTTTTGTGGCATTAAGTTTTAAGTTTTACAGGATCACCTATTCACCCCCCCTCTAGGTGCTCTCAGAACTTCCTTAGGATCGGCTTGGAACCTTGCACATGCATACGGAAATCATAATATCTGGTCGAGATGCACATAAATAAAGTAAAGATCCTATCATCGACCGGTATACCTTTTGATCTACGGATTTACCTCCCGTGTCGAGGTCGAGATGCCCATTTGTTCCTATGGGTGTCTTGATGGGCTTGGCATCCTTCATTCCAAACTTGTTAAGTATGTCTTGAATGTACTTTGTTTGGCTGATGAAGGTGCCGTCTTGGAGTTGCATGACTTAAAATCCTAGGAAATACTTCAACTCCCCCATCATAGACATCTCGAATTTCTGAATCATGATCCTACTAAACTCTTCACAAGTAGATTTGTTAGTAGACCCAAATATGATATTATCAACATAAATTTGGCATACAAACAAATCTTTTGCAATAGTTTTAGTAAAGACAGTAGGATCGGCTTTACCGGCTTTGAAGCCATTAGTGATAAGGAAATCTCGCAGGAATTCATACCATGCTCTTGGGGCTTGCTTGAGCCCATAAAGCGCCTTTGAGAGTTTATACACATGGTTAGGGTACTCACTATATTCAAAGCCATGAGGTTGCTCAACATAGACCTCTTCCTTGATTGGTCTATTGAGGAAGGCACTTTTCACGTCCATTTGGTAAAGCTTAAAGCCATGGTAAGTAGCATAGGCAAGTAATATACGAATTGACTCAAGCCTAGCTACGGGTGCATAAGTTTCACCAAAGTCCAAACCTTCGACTTGTGAATAACCTTTGGCCACAAGTCGGGCTTTGTTCCTTGTCACCACACCATGCTCATCTTGCTTGTTGCGAAATACCCACTTGGTACCTACAACGTTTTGGTTAGGACGTGGAACTAAATGTCATACCTCATTCCTTGTGAAGTTGTTGAGCTCCTCTTGCATAGCCAGCACCCAATCCGGATCTCTTAGTGCATCCTCCACCCTGTATGGCTCAATAGAGGAGACAAAAGAGTAATGTTCACAGAAATGAGCAACTCGAGATCTAGTAGTTACCCCCTTACGGATATCACCAAGGATGGAGTTGACGGGGTGATCTCGTTGAATTGCTTGGTGGACTCTTGGGTGTGGCGGTCTTTGACCCTGAATCTCTTGATCATCTTCCTTGTCTTGATCAACTTCATCTCCCCCTTGATCATTGTCCTCCTCTTGAGGTGGCTCATCCTGTTGATCTTCATCTTCATTGTCTTGAGCCTGATCCTCATCTTGAGTTAGTGGAGATGCTTGGTTGGAAGATGACATTTGATCTTGTGCTTGAGTGGGCTCTTCAGATTGCTTAGGGCACACATCCCCAATGGATATGTTCCTTAGTGCGATGCACAGAGCCTCTTCATCATCTAGTTCATCAATATCAACTTGCTCCACTTGGGATCCATTAGTCTCATCAAACACAATGTCACAAGAAACCTCAACTAATCTAGTGGATTTGTTGAAGACTCTATATGCCCTTGTGTTTGAGTCATAACCTAGTAAAAAGCCTTCTACAACCTTAGGAGCAAATTTAGATTTTCTACCCCTTTTATCAAGAATAAAACATTTGCTACCAAAGACTCTAAAATATGAAACATTGGGCTTTTTACCGGTAAGGAGTTCATAAGATGTATTCTTGAGGATTCGGTGTAGATATAACCGGTTGATGGCGTAGCAGGCGGTGTTAATCGCCTCAGCCCAAAACCGGTCCAGAGTCTTGTACTCATCAAGCATAGTCCTCGCCGTGTCAAGTAGAGTTCTATTCTTCCTCTCCACTACACCATTTTGTTGAGGTGTGTAGGGAGAAGAGAACTCATGCTTGATGCCCTCATCCTCAACAAATCATTCTATTTGTGAGTTCTTGAACTCCGTCTCGTTGTCACTTCTTATTTTCTTGATTCTCAGCCCGAACTCGTTTTGAGCCCGTCTCAAGAATCCCTTTAGAGTCTCTTGGGTTTGAGATTTTTCCTGCAAAAAGAATACCCAAGTGAAGCGAGAATAATCATCCACAATTACTAGACAGTACTTACTCCCGCTGATGCTTATGTAAGCTATCAGGACGAATAGATCCATGTGGAGTAACTCCAGTGGCCTGTCCGTTGTCATTATGTTCTTGTGTGGATGGTGGGCGCCAACTTGCTTTCCTGCTTGACATGTGCTACAAACCTTGTCTTTCTCAAAATGAACATTTGTTAGTCCTAAAATGTGCTCTCTCTTTAGAAGCTTGTGAAGATTCTTCATTCCAACATGGGCTAGTCGGCGATGCCAGAGCCAACCCATATTAGTCTTAGCAATTAAGCAAGTATCGAGTTCAGCTTTGTTAAAATCAACTAAGTATAGTTGATCCTCTAATACTCCCTTAAATGCTACTGAATCATCACTTCTTCTAAAGACAGTAACACCTACATCTGTAAATAGACAGTTGTAGCCCATTTTGCATAATTGAGATATAGAAAGCAAGTTATAATCTAAAAAATCTACAAGAAAAACATTTGAAATAGAATGGTCAGGTGATATATCAATTTTACCAAGTCCTTTGACCAAACCTTGATTTCCATCCCCGAATGTGATAGCTCTTTGAGGATCTTCGTTTTTCTCGTAGAAGGAGAACATTCTTTTCTCCCCTGTCATGTGGTTCGTGCATCCGCTATCAATTATCCAACTTGAGCCCCCGGATGCATAAACCTGCAAAAAAAATTTAGGCCATGTTCTTAGGTACCCAAACAGTCTTAGGTCTTTTCACGTTAGAAACAAGCACCTTGGGTACCCAAACACAAGTCTTTGACCCCCGGTGTCAACATATTTGGCAACTATTTTGCCTAATTTGTTAGTGAGCACATAAGAAGCATCAAAAGTTTTGAATGAAATATTATGATCATTTGATGCAGTAGGAGTTTTCTTTTTAGGCAATTTAACATGAGTTGATTGCCTAAAACTAGAAGCCTCATTCTTATACATAAAAGCATGATGTGAAACAGTATGAGGTTTCCTAGCATGAATTCTCCTAATTTTATGCTCAGGATAATTAGCAGGATATAAAATATAGCCCTCATTATCCTGAACCATGGGAGATTTGCCCTTAACAAAGTTAGACAATTTCTTAGGGGCATTAAGTTTGACATTGCTTCCCTGTTGGAAACCAATGCCATCCTTAATGCCAGGGCGTCTCCCACTATAGAGCATGCTTCTAGCAAATTTAAAATTTTCATTTTCAATCTTATGCTTATTAATTTTAGCAATTAGTTGAGCTATATGATCATTTTGTTGTTTAATTAAAGCAAGGTGACCATTTACAACATCAACATTAACATCTCTACATCTAGTGCAAATAGAAATATGTTCGACGGTAGATGTAGAGGGTTTGCGAACACTTAATTCATCTATCTTAGATTTTAGCATGACATTTTTATCTCTAAGACAGAAAATAGAATCATTGCAAACATTTAAATCTTTAACCTTAGAAATTAAACTAGCATTTTCGTTTCTAAGGCTAGAAATAGATTCATTCAATTTATCAATCTTAGCATTTAAAATAGTATTTTCATTTCTAAGACTGATAATTGAATCATGGCAAATGCTAAGCTCCTTAGCTAAGTTTTCACATTTTTCAACTCCCTAAGCATAAGCATTTTTCAATTTAACATGTGTTTTGTTTTCTTTAATAAGGAATTCCTCTTGGCTATCCAAAAGTTCATCCTTCTCATGAATGGATCCTATCAATTCATTTAATTTTTCTTTTTGTTGCATGTTAAGGTTGGCAAAAGGGGTAAGCAGATCATCTTCACTAGAACTACCCTCATCACTAGATGTAGTATACTTGGGGTTGGTTCTAGATTGTACCTTCTTTTTGTCGTCCTTTGTCATGAAGCACTTGTGGCCGACGTTGGGGAAGAGGAGTCCCTTGTTGACGGCGATGTTAGCGGCATCCTCGTCGGAGGAGGAGTCGGTGGAGCTCTCATCGAAGTCCCATTCTCGACACACGTGGGCATCACCGCCCTTCTTCTTATAGTATCTCTTCTTCTCCTTCTTCTTCCCTCTCTTGTCGTCTCCCCTGTCACTATCACTAGACATTGGACATTTGGCAATAAAATGACCGGGCTTACCACACTTGTAGCACACCCTCTTGGAGTGGGCTTTGTAATCCTTCCCCTCCTTTGCTTTAGGATTTGATGGAAGCTCTTGATGATGAGCGCCATCTCCTCATTGTCAAGCTTGGAGGCATCAATGGGGAGCCTACTTGATGTAGACTCTTCTTTCTTTTCTTCCATCGCTTTAAATGTGATGGGTTGCACCTCGGGTGTGGAGGTGCCGCCTTGCTCCAAGTTGACGATGTGTTTGGAGTCTTTGATCATTAGCTCAAAGCTCACAAACTTTCCTATCACTTCCTCGGGAGACATTAATTTGTATCTAGGACCCCCACAAATTAATTGAACTTGAGTAGGGTTACAAAAAACAAGGGATCTTAGAATAACCTTGACCATTTCATGGTCATCCCATTTGGTGCTCCCGAGGTTGCGCACTTGGTTGACCAAGGTCTTGAGCCAGTTGTACATTGCTTGTGGCTCCTCTCCTTGGTTGAGGATGAATCGACCGAGCTCCCCCTCGATCGTCTCCCGCTTGGTGATCTTGGTCACCTCATCTCCTTCGTGCGCGGTCTTTAGGACGTCCCAAATCTCCTTCGCACTTTTTAACCCTTGCACCTTATTATACTCCTCTCGACACAAGGAGGCAAGGAGTATAGTAGTTGCTTGGGAGTTAAAATGTCATATTTGGGCGACCTCGTCCGAGTCGTAGCCCTCGTCCCCCACCGTAGGTACCTGCGCTCCAAATTCAACAATGTCCCAAATGCTTGCGTGGAATGAGGTTAGGTGATGCCTCATTTTTTCACTCCACATACAATAATCCTCACCATCAAAATATGGTGGTTTGCCTAATGGAACGGAGAGTAGAGGAGCGCGCTTAGAAATACGGGGATAACGAAGTGGCATTTTACTATACGTCTTGCGCTCATGGCGCTTAGAAGTGACGGACGCCGCGTCGGAGCCGGAGGTGGAGGGCGACGAAGAGTCGGTCTCGTAATAGACCACTTTCTTCATGTTCTTCTTCTTGTCACCACTCCGATGCGACTTGACGCGGGGAGGGGATCCCTCCTTGGCTTTGGTGCCGGACTCTTTTGATGGAGCCTTCCCGTGGCTTGTGGCCTTCTCGCCGGTTTCCATCTCCCTCTTGGCGGATCCTCCCGACATCACTTCGAGTTGTTAGACTCTAATGAAGCACCGGGCTCTGATATCAATTGAAAGTCGCCTAGAGGGGGGTGAATAGGCGGAATCTGAAATTATAAACTTAAGCACACACTACAAGCCGGGGTTAGACCGAGCATGGCAAGAGAGGGTTCAAATACAAAGGAGCAAAGAAACCGAGTGTGCTCTGCTCTAGCGCACCGGATTGTCCGGTGTGCCACCTAACAGTGTCCGGTGCACCAGGTCCGTACAAGGATGAACTTAAGCACACTCGGTCTAACCCCGACTTATAGTGTGTGCTTAAGTTTATAATTTCAGATTCTGCCTATTCACCCCCTCTAGGCGACTTTCAATTGATATCAGAGCCCGGTGCTTCATTAGAGTCTAACAACTCGAAGTGATGTCGGGAGGATCCGCCAAGAGGGAGATGGAAACCGGCGAGAAGGCCACAAGCCACGGGAAGGCTCCATCAAGGGAGTCCGGCACCAAAGCCAAGGAGGGATCCCCTCCCCGCGTCAAGTCGCATCGAAGCGGCGACAAGAAAAAGAAAATGAAGAAGGTGGCCTACTACGAGACCGATTCCTCGTCGCATTCCACCTCCGGCTCCGACACTCCGTCCGTCACTTCTAAGCGCCATGAGCGCAACAAGTTTAGTAAGATCCCCCTACGCTATCCTTGCATTTCTAAACGCACTCCTTTACTTTCCGTCCCATTAGGCAAACCACTGGTTTTTGACGGTGAAGATTATTGTATATGGAGTGATAAAATGAGGCATCACCTAAACTCACTCCACGCTAGCATTTGGGACAGTTGAATTTGGAGCGCAGGTACCATCCATGGGGGATGAAGGCTATGACTCAGACGAGGTCGCCCAAATCCGGCACTTTGACTCCCAAGCCACCACTATACTCCTCGCCTCTCTATGTCGAGAGGAGTACAATAAGGTGCAAGGGTTGAAGAGTGCCAAGGAAATTTGGGACGTGCTAAATACCGCACATGAAGGGAATGAGGTGACCAAGATCACCAAGCGGGAGACGATCGAGGGGAAGCTCGGTCGATTCATCCTCAACCAAGGAGAGGAGCCACAAGCCATGTACAACCGGCTCAAGACCTTGGTCAACCAAGTGTGCAACCTCGGGAGCACCAAATGGGATGACCATGAAATGGTCAAGGTTATTCTAAGATCACGTGTTTTCCGCCAAATCCTCAAGCAAAGGAGGGGGAAGGATTACAAACCCCGCTCCAAGATAGTATGCTACAAGTGTGGTAAGCCCGGTCACTTTATAGCAAAATGTCCTATTTCTAGTGACAGTGACAGGGGCGACGACAAGAAGGGAAGGAGGAAAGAAAAGAAGAAGTACTACAAGAAGAAGGGCGGCGATGCCCACGTGTGTCGGGAATGGGACTCCGACATGAGCTCCACCGACTCCTCCTCCGACGAGGACGCCGCCAACATCGCCATCACCAAAGGCCTCCTCTTCCCCAACATCGGCCACAAGTGCCTCATGGCAAAGGACGGCAAAAATAAGAAGGTAAAATCTAGAGCCTCCACTAAATATACAACATCTAGTGATGAGGGTAGCTCTAGTGATGATGAAGATGATTTACTTGCTCTTTTTGCCAACTTAAACATGCAACAAAAGGAAAAATTGAATGAATTGATATGAGCCATTCATGAGAAGGATGAACTCTTGGATAACCAAGAGGAATTACTTATTAAGGAAAACAAAAGGCATGTTTAAGTGAAAAATACTTATGCTCAGGAAATAGAGAAATGTGAAAAATTAACTAGTGAGCTTAGCATTTGCCATGACACTATCTCCAACCTTAGAATTGAAAATGCTAATTTGATCACTAAGGTTGAAAAGAGAAATGTTTGTGATAATTCAATTGGCAATCTTAAGAATGATAATGCTAGTTTAATTGCTAAGATTGACAAATTGAATGAATCAATTTCTAGCCTTAAGATTGAGAACGATGAATTAATTGCTAAGGCTAAGGAGTTGAATGTTTGCAATGATTCTATTTCCTGTCTTAGAAATGAGAATGCTATTTTATACACTAAGATAGAGGAATTAAGATCTTGCAAACCCTCTACTTCTAGTGTTGAGCATATTTCTATTTGTACTAGATGTAGAGATATTAATGTTGATGCTATCCATGATCACCTAGCTTTAATTAAACAACAAAATGATCACATAGCACAACTAACTAGTAAAATCAATGAGCATGAAATAGAAAATGAAAATTTTAAATATGCTAGGAGCATGCTCTATAATGGGAGACGCCCTGACATTAAGGATGGAATTGGCTTCCAACAGGGAGACAATGTCAAGATTAATGCCCCTAAGAGATTGTCTAATTTTGTTAAGGGCAAGGCTCCCATGGCACAGGATAACGAGGGTTACATTTTATATCCTGCTGGTTATCCTGAGCATAAAATTAGGAGAATTCATTTTAGGAAGTCTCATTCTGGTTCTCATTATGCTTTTATGTATAAGAATGAGACATCTAGTTCTAGGCATTCTACCCATGTTAAAATGCCTAAAAAGAAATCTTCTGTTGCATCAAATGGGCCTAATGTTTCATTTAAGACTTTTAATGCTTCTTATGTTTTAACTTACAAATCAGGCAAAGTAGTTGCCAAATATATTGGGGGCAAACACAAGGGCTCCAAGACTTGTGTTTAGGTACCCAAGGTGCTTGTTTCTAATGTGAAAGGACCCAAGACCGTTTGGGTACCTAAGAACAAGGCCTAAACTTGTTTTGTAGGTTTATGCATCCGGGGGCTCAAGTTGGATCATTGATAGCGGATGCACAAACCACATGACAGGGGAGAAAAGGATGTTCTCCTCCTACGAGAAAAACGAAGATCCCCAAAGAGCTATCACATTCGGGGATGGAAATCAAGGTTTGGTCAAAGGACTTGGTAAAATTGCTATATCTCCTGACCATTCCATTTCCAATGTTTTTCTTGTAGATTCTTTAGATTACAATTTTGTTTTAGTTTCTCAATTATGCAAAATGGGTTACAACTGTCTTTTTATGGATATAGGTGTTACTGTCTTTAGAAGAAGTGATGATTCAGTAGCATTTAAGGGAGTACTCGAGGGTCAGCTATACTTAGTTGATTTCAATAGAGCTGAACTCGATACTTGCTTAATTGCTAAGACTAATGTGGGTTGGCTCTGGCATCGCCGACTAGCCCATGTTGGGATGAAGAATCTTCACAAGCTTTTAAAGGGAGAACACATTTTGGGACTAACAAATGTTCATTTTGAGAAAGACAGGGTTTGTAGCGCATGTCAAGCAGGGAAGCAAGTTGGTACTCATCATCCACACAAGAACATCATGACGACCGACAGACCAATTGAGCTACTCCACATGGATTTATTCGGTCCGATCGCTTACATATGCATTGGCGGGAGTAAGTAGTGTCTTGTAATTGCGGATGATTATTCTCGCTTCACTTGGGTATTCTTTTTGCAGGAAAAATCTCAAACCCAAGAGACTTTAAAGGGATTCTTGAGACGAGCTCAAAACGAGTTCGGATTAAGGATCAAGAAGATAAGAAGCGACAACGGGACGGAGTTCAAGAACGCTCAAATAGAAGGATTCCTTGAGGATGAGGGCATCAAGCATGAGTTCTCTTCTCCCTACACACCACAACAAAATGGTGTAGTGGAGAGGAAGAATAGAACTCTACTTGACATGGCGAGGACCATGCTTGATGAGTACAAGACTCCGGACCGCTTTTGGGCTGAGGCAATTAACACCGCCTGCTACTCCATCAACTGACTCTACCTTCACCGAATCCTCAAGAAGACATCATATGAACTCCTAACCGGTAAAAAGCCCAATGTTTTATATTTTAGAGTCTTTGGTAGCAAATGTTTTATTCTTGTTAAAAGAGGTAGAAAATCTAAATTTGCTCCAAGGCTGTAGAAGGCTTTTTACTTGGTTATGACTCAAACACAAGGGCATATAGAGTCTTTAACAAGTCCACTGGACTAGTTGAAGTTTCTTGTGACATTGTGTTTGATGAGACTAATGGCTCTCAAGTAGAGCAAGTTGATCTTGATGAGCTAGATGATGAAGAGGCTTCATGCGTCGCGCTAAGGAACATGTCCATTAGGGATGTGTGTCCTAAAGAATCCGAAGAGCCTCCACAAGCACAAGATCAACCATCATCTTCCATGCAAGCATCTCCACCAACCCAAGATGAGGATCAGGCTCAAGATAATGAAGAAGAAGATCAAGAAGATGAGTCACCTCAAGAGGAGGACAATGGCCAAGGGGGAGATGATAATAATCAAGACAAGGAAGATGATCAAGAAGAACAGGGTCAAAGACCGCCTCACCCAAGAGTCCACCAAGCGATACAAAGAGATCACCCCGTAAACTCCATCCTCGGCGATATTCATAAGGGGGTAACCACTCGATCTCGTGTCGCTCATTTTTGTGAACATTACTCTTTTGTGTCTTCTATTGAGCCATATAGGGTGGAAGACACATTAAGGGAATCGGATTGGGTGTTGGCAATGCAAGAGGAACTCAACAACTTCACGAGGAATGAGGTATGGCATCTTGTTCCACATCCTAACCAAAATGTTGTAGGAACCAAGTGGGTATTCCGCAACAAGCAAGATGAGCATGGTGTGGTGACAAGGAACAAAGCCCGACTTGTAGCCAAAGGATATTCACAAGTCGAAGGTTTGGATTTTGGTGAAACCTATGCACCTGTAGCTAGGCTTGAATCAATTCGCATATTACTTGCCTATGCTACTTACCATGGCTTTAAGCTCTACCAAATGGACGTGAAAAGTGCCTTCCTCAATGGACCAATCAAGGAAGAGGTCTATGTTGAGCAACCTCCAGGCTTTGAAGATAGTGAGTACCCTAATCATGTTTACAAACTTTCTAAGGCACTTTATAGGCTCAAGCAAGCCCCAAGAGCATGGTAGGAATGCCTAAGAGATTTTCTTATCACTAATGGCTTCAAAGTCAGAAAAGCCGATCCTACACTCTTTACTAAAACCATTGCAAATGATTTGTTTGTATGCCAAATTTATGTTGATGATATCATATTTGGGTCTACTAACAAATCTACATGTGAAGAGTTTAGTAGGATAATGATTCAAAAATTCGAGATGTCTATGATGGGGGAGTTGAAGTATTTCCTAGGATTTCAAGTGAAGCAACTCCAAGAGGGCACCTTCATCAGCCAAACGAAGTACATTCAAGACATACTCACCAAGTTTGGAATGAAGGAAGCCAAGCCCATCAAGACACCCATGGGAACTAATGGGCATCTCAACCTCGACACGGGAGGTAAATCCGTAGATCAAAAGGTATACCGATCGATGATAGGATCTCTACTCTATTTATGTGCATCTCGACCGGATATTATGCTTTCTGTATGCATGTGTGCAAGGTTCCAAGCCAATCCTAAGGAAGTTCACCTTAGGGCCATGAAAAGAATCATGAGATATTTAGTTCATACACCTAAGTTTGGTCTTTGGTACCCCAAGGGATCCACCTTTGATTTAATAGGTTATTCAGATGCTGATTGGGCAGGGTGCAAAATTGATAGAAAGAGCACATCAGGGACTTGTTAGTTCTTGGGAAGATCCCTGGTGTCTTGGGCTTCAAAGAAACAAAATTCACTAGCTCTTTCTACCGTCGAAGCCGAGTATATTGCTGCAGGCCACTATTGCGCGCAATTGCTTTGGATGAGGCAAACCCTTAGGGACTATGGCTACAAATTGAGCAAAGTCCCTCTCCTATGTGATAATGAGAGTGCAATCCGCATGGCGGATAATCACATTGAACACAACCGCACTAAGCGCATAGCCATTCAATATCACTTTTTGAGGGATCACCAACAAAGGGGGGATATTGAGATTGCTTATGTTAGCACCAAAGAACAACTAGCCGATATCTTTACCAAACCATTAGATGAGAAAACCTTTACCTAACTTAGGAATGAGCTCAACATTCTTGATTCTAGGAACTTTGATTGAAACTTTGCACACATAGCTCATTTATATACCTTTGATCATATCTCTTTTATGTCTATGACTAATGTGTCTTCAAGTTTATTCCTATACTAAGTCATAGATTGAAAGGGAAATGGAGTCTTCGGCGAAGACAAGGCTTCCACTCCACTCTATCGGTATTATCTACCCTTCGCCGTCACTCCGCACCGCTCTCCACTTTGGTATAATCTTCACTCATATTCATTTGTACCATTGGGCAGAAAGTAAAAAGGGCTAATATTTCACTCACAAAGTATTCGTTTTTGGCGATTCATGCCAAAGGGGGAGAAAGTATTAGCCCAAAGCAAAAGGACCGCACCACAACCAATTTCATAAAGTTTTTAAAAGAAGTTTTAAATTGGTATCTAAAACCCTCTTGAACACTAAGAGGAGAATTTCATTGAGGGGGAGTTTTGTTTAAGTCAAAGGAAAAGCATTTGAAACAGGGGGAGAAATTTTCAAATCTTGAAAAGGCTTCTCAAAATCTTATTCATATACCTTTGACTATTTGCAAAAGACTTTGAAAAAGAATTTCCAAAAAGATTTGCAAAAACAAAACAAGTGGTGCAAATGTGGTCCAAAATTGTAAAAGAAAGAAAGCAATCCATTCATATCTAGTGAAAGTATAATTTGGTTTAATTCCAAGCAACCTTTGCACTCACCTTATGCAAACTAGTTCAATTATGCACTTATATATTTGCTTTGGTTTGTGTTGGCATCAATCACCAAAAAGGGGGAGATTGAAAGGGAAATAGGGTCAAACCTTTTCCTAAATGATTTTGGTGGTTGAAATGCCCAACACAAATAATTGGACTAACTAGTTTGCTCTAGATTACATGTTCTACAGGTGCCAAAGGTTCAACACAAACCAATAAAAAGATCAAAGTTAGGGTTCAAAAGAAAGGAGCAAAGGAAACCGAAGAGAACCCTGGTCTGGCGCACCGGACTGTCTGGTGTGCCACAGGACAGTGTCCGGTGCACCAGGGTGGATCGACTTCAAACTCTTCACCTTCGGGTTTCTGAGGCCGCGCTCCGCTATAATTCACCGAACTGTCCGGTGTGCCAGCGGAGCAACGGCTCCAGCGCAACGGTCGACTCCAACGGACACCTGCAAAAGCGCTACAGTGCGCGGACAGTTCGTGCAGAGTCAGAGCAGCGCCAGAAGGCGCACCGAACAGTGAACAGTGACTGTCCGGTGCGACACCGGACTGTCCGGTGGCCCAGGCTGTTAGAGCTCCAACCGTCGAAACCGTCAGAACCCTAACGGTTGGGTGACGTGGCTGGCGCATCGTACAGTGTCCGGTGGCGCACCAGACTATCTGGTGCGCCCATCGACAGCAGCCCTCCCGAACGGCTGTTTTGGTGGTTGGGGCTATAAATACCCCCCAACCACCACTATTCAAGGCATCCAAGTTTCTAGCATAGTGCATCCAATACAAGAGCTCTAGACTTTAATCCAAGACACAAACAAAAGATCAAATCCTCTCCAAAGTCCAAAACCACTCCAAACATTTAGTGACTTGTGAGAAAGAGATTTTCGTGTTCATTTGAGTTCTTGTTGCTTGGATCGCTTTATTCTTCCTCATTCTTGTTCTCAAAACAATTGTAATCAAAGCAAGAGACACCAAGTTGTGGTGGTCCTTGTGAGGGGTCTACGTGTCCCGGTTGATTAAGGAGAAAGCTCACTCGGTCTAGGTGACCGTTTGAGAGAGGGAAAGGGTTGAAAGAGACCTGGTCTTTTTGACCACCTCAACGGGAACTAGGTTTGCAAGAACCGAACCTCGGTAAAACAAATCACCATGTCACTCTCTTCATTTGCTTATGATTTGTTTTCACCCTCTCTTTCGGACTCGGTTTTATTTCTAACGCTAACCCCGGCTTGTAGTTGCGCTTAAAGTTTGTAAATTTCAGATTTGCCTATTCACCCCCCTCTAGGCGACTTTCACCATCGGGTATCGGGTCGCGGGTACCTATTGCCATCTCTACTTGAAAGCGCCCATTTTAAAAAATTGGTTTATAGAAACTGGGGTGCTTTCAAATATTCCAGTCTATACTTCAGTTTTTAAAAACTAGATTCTCGGTTTCTAAGAAACCAAATAAGCTTTTACTAGCTAAAACATGTCTTTAACTGACAAATTATGCACCATCCTTAGTTGATCTTAGTT
Source organism: Zea luxurians (assembly GCA_029449295.1). Taxonomy (NCBI): domain Eukaryota; kingdom Viridiplantae; phylum Streptophyta; class Magnoliopsida; order Poales; family Poaceae; genus Zea; species Zea luxurians. Next base: position 135,479,110 of record JAOPSE010000005.1, on the reverse strand, counting down.
GGTTTGATGGAAATCAAAGTAATGGTCACGATCCCTAAACCTATGCATGTGATTCCCTCAATGACCACTCTACCGATTTAAACATTTAATTAATATTTAAAATTCAGAATTTTAAAATACAAGTTCAAGCTATATTTAAAATTGACAGTAAAGAAAAAAATAAAGGAAATAATTGAATCAATTTTTTTATATTAGAATAAAGGTAAGACATGTCTTTATGTATAAAAAAGGATTAGAAACATGTTTCCTACAAACTCGATTCCAAGTTTTTTGATAAATCATTTTGTCGAAACTGACATAGTAACCAATTTTGTAGAAACTACTAGTTGGTTGTCTGTGCGTTGCGACGGCTTACAACAATACCCACGTAAATATCCATCAAAAAAATTTCAAATTTTTTTATTGATTGTCTCCGCTCTCTGTATAATATATTTTTTTATTTGGCTAACTGATGTTATTGTTTACTCCATGCAAATATGTCTTGGTATAACACGACCAATAAAGTGAGCGATTAGAAGAGAGTTCACAACGATTGACTGAATGAACAGAGATTATAAAATGACATAATTCCATCATACAGAGATCAAATAAGAGAAAGTTTGTGAGATCAAGTTTATAAAATAAGTCTCATGAAGTCAAACTTATGAAAAAGATAAATCAAAATATGGAGTGATTGCTAAAGTCAGGCATCAATAAAAACTGGATGCGCTCCATATAAATTACGCTACTTCGTAGCAATTACTAACGTTTAAAACCAACAAATAACCTTTCATTTTGCTGTTAGTGTGACAAATCATTGCTGCTCCATCCAATTCAGCAGTCTCAAACATCATGTAGTCCATTGCGCCAATGTGGTCTCAGAAACGACCTAATGCTTGCAAGAGCAAAGAACGTCGTGTCGTGCTTGGGCTGTAGCTCCGCCCGTAGTGCTGTCCCGGCCCGACACGATTATTTTTTTTATTTTACAAAAAAAACGTATATACCTATATACAATTTATATTCAATATTAAAAACATCTTAGCGTGATGTTCTACTGTTTCACCTAGTGTCTCCCGCCCTTCTTCCATCAGGGCATGGGTTCGAACCCCACCTCCTGCACCGTTTTTAACATTTTACGCTGATTTAATTAAATAGATCGACGGGCTAACGGGCTTGCCCGACACAGTTAGCAGGCCGGCATGACATGCATGTGCCATAGTTGTGACCCGCGTGCATCTAGCCCATGTCGGACGTTGTTACCTTGATTTAATTAAATGGATCGATGGGCTAACGGGCTGGCCCGACACAGTTAGCAGGCCGGTATGACGTGCCTGTGCCATAGTTGTGGCCCGCGTGCATCTAGCCCGTGTCGGGCGTCGTTTGGCATCTATAGACGTGCAGCGGATTAATTTGAAATAGCTGTGAGGGGTTATTTGTAAAAAATGACGCATGACGGCCGTTGAAACTGGTGCTTTAAGTATAGTATAGATTAACCAGATTATAAGTAGAACTTTTCTTTTAAAAAAGAAAAAGGACGGACCCCATCGGTCACCTGAGCGCTTCGTCCTACCCCGTTTGCGACCAATACCGCCGATTTTTTTAGTTTTTTTGACACATTTTCATGTTTAGACATCTGGTCGACTTAACGACGTTTTTGACCCTTTGCTCAACGTCACAAACCGTGACGCCGAGATAACATTGCTTGGCGTCATAGCCTATGACACTGAGGTACGTGCCGCGCTGGCCTGACGTAGTGCCGACGTGCCCCTCTAGCTCGGGGCCACAAATCTTGACACCGAGCTAGGAAGTGCCATAAATCGATCCTTCCCTAGCCAAGAGCTACGCCCGGTCATTTCTCCCCCTTGTTTTTCTCTTCATCCACACCACCGAGAAGTGCTCCAATCTTCGTATTCGAATTGGAAAACTTTGATTTGATTTGTATAGCTTGAAGACGAAGGTATGATGTCTCACTGATTCATTTCTTACATATATTGCGTAGTATGGTTTTGATTGATGCACATATTGCTATTAGTTATTATTTCTAAGATATATGGTTGAAAAGATGAGTACAATTTGTTAGATAGTTTGTGAATCATGCGTTTATAAAGTCTTCAGGGTTTTGAAACTATGAGTACCATGTTATTTATAAGTTTAAATCATTTCTAGTATTTTCATAGTTGTTTTAATATAAAATCGTTTCATAGATGGAAGAAATGTATCGGGAGCCATTGTGGCAGAAGAAAGGTCGTCCTCGGGAGTTATATCCGGATGCATCTAGTAAGGATGCTCCTGTTCCTCCTGATCTTTCTATGCCTAATTGTGACTGTGGCAGACCACCTTGGGTATTTCAATCTAAACATCTAGACATGACCGCTCGCTACTTCTACACATGTGGCGGTTTTAACGTACGTAGTTTTTCACTTGTGTGTTTTTGCTGCTTACTAGATGTGTACAAATGCTCCGTTCCATTTCTTGTAGGATCATTTAAGGTGTTTTTCCGGTGGATTGATGGTCCTGATAAGTTTGACCCTCGGTATCTCCTTTTCGACAATTGGTTGAGCGGAAAGAACACACATGATCGTTTTAAGCGTTGGGTGCCCTCCTCCCTCGAACTCGCCAGCAATGACGGAGGAGGAGAAAAACCTTGCCACAGAAAGACGACTGGAGTCTTCGCCTTGCTGCGAATGCGGAGATCGTGTTGTGATATGTGAGGATAGTGCGAAGTACTTCGTGTGTCCAAACAGTAATTATGTAATTGCATAACATATGTCCACAATTTTATCAGTTTTCTCATAAATTCACTAATGTATTCTTTTGTAGACATACGGTGGACGTAAGTATAATTTCAGAGAGTGATTGTATAGTACTAGGTCCCATTGACCTGAGCTAGAGGAGCTAGAGGCAAATGAGAAGAAAAAGAATGAGTGGCGGGGAGAGTGCGAGTCTGGTCCTGTACTATGAAAATGTGGTGTTGAAGCTAGGTATGGACTAGTTCCTTCGGAGCTTGGTGTGGGCTATTTTTATGGCCATATGATAGATTACGATGAGGTTTATGTGGGCTATATTTGTTTTGATGGCATGAGATATTTTGTTCCTTCCATCCTTATTTATTGTTTTTTGTGTAGGAGACCAGGAAATACACTTGGGAGTTTTTTATCGTAAAGATGAGGTGATGCATACGATGAGGTCGAAGAGATTCATGGGATAGAAGATGCGATGTGGATCTTAGCTCGTCGATTCCTACATTAAATATCGCAAACACGAGATGTGTATGTATGTGGAATCACAATATTGTGATAGCCCGAGGCGTGTTGAGCTGAAAAGATTGAAGACGACACATGAGAAGAGATCACAAGAGGCAAGGGAAATGGAGGTGGTGAACGTATAATCTCAGCGTCAATAATGATGACGCCGAGATAAGGGTCTATTTTCTGAATTCAAACCACAAAGGGCGTATTTGTGAGAATCTTTTGCAAAAAAGGCCAAAATTTAAAAAAGACGGGTCGACTGAGCGCAAGTGAGTGAGAAAAACACGCATTGTTTTCTCTTGCACATTGTATTTGCTAACTTATTTATCTCAATATATTTGTAGAGATTGGATGCATGGAGAACTATATTGCAGACTAGTGGAACGACGTTGTCGTTGAGGATTGTGCGACGAATGACTCTGATGATGAGTTACTTATAGATAATGTTTCAGATTGATTCTGCTACTCATGTGTTATGTAGTACTTTTATATTGACATTGTTTCAGATTCATAATGTTTCTATTGCATTATGTTTTTCATGTTTTTTCAAATTCACAAAAAAAATCGCAAGAGTTTACCTTGTTTTATTGACAACCACAATTTCAATAATCGCATATAATAAGATATCAGCACATATCACCACATAACACATCATAAAAATTTCGACATAGTACTGTCGATAAAAATTTTGGCAGCACGTCCCCTATATGGGAAGGTTTCTAAAACTTGCAAAGAAACTCACAGCACGATGGCTAACAAACACACTCACTAGCAGACGAACGACGGCTAGCATTTACATTCAGTTACTGGAAATAACAACTAAATAGCTATCTACTTAACTGTACCAACTAAATAACAAAATTACAATCTAACCAACAAAAATGTAACATGTATGTAACCTAACTATATTAGTTTGCTAACAAAATTATAAACTAAGAAACACGTTTGCAAACTTCTAACTAAAGTAGTAAATAAAGATGTTACCTAAGTAGAAAATATGCTAACTAAAATACAGAGTAACTACATAATTTGGTAAGTAAATAATAAATCCACTGACTAAATCCAAAGTATATATTAAACTAACTAAATCAAAATAAATCAGAGTATATACTAAACTAACTAATGAAACCACTAACTAAACTAAATCCACTAAAATAAAACTTACTTCGTGTAACACCCTGAATTTAGGGGTATGATTTTTTTGCTCTTATCCACAAATTCAGGTGTTACTCCTCTTCTCTCTTAACCCATTTTTTTCCTTTAAAAAGGGAGTCATTGTTTTAGTTGGAGATGTATCTATTTTCTAGTAGATAACACCCTAAGGGAGTATGAAATGTTGCATCATGCTGAACCCCAACTTTTATCTTTGTTTGATGCATATGTTTGAATTAGTGGCATATTTGAATTTGAGTCAGCCGAGCCCTCACGCGCGCTCAGTCGCGTGCCTTCCCTACTCTCTGCCCGCAGGCCCGCCCTGTCGGCGTGCCACCCTCGACCGCGCGCCCTCCCTCTTTTCTCTTTGATCAATCGACCCCGCTTGTCAACCTCGTCCTCTTCCCCCCAACCGTCTGCTGCGCAAAGGTCGTGCCGGCCGCACCCGCATCACGTGTTCTGTGCGGATAACCATCAACCGTACTCTACATCTCGCATCTGACGCGCCTCGCCTGGTCTTCATATAAGGACCCAAACCCCCAGCGCCCCCACTCCTCACCCTACCCATTTTCCCCACCCAACACGTAGCAGTGTCGCCGTCGTCGCGAAGCCATTCCGTTGTCGCCACCGAGCTCCTGTCGTCACCCTTGCCATGATGAGCTTCGCCTCGGTGCCAGCTGCTTAGTACTCGCCCCAATCCCCCTCCCTTCCTTTGTCCTCGCTCACCACCGTTACCCGTGCAGTCCTGGAGCCGTCGTCATCGAACAAGCCGCCATTGTGTCGTTGCTGTCTCTGTGGAAATTTCGAGTCTCGCATTGAGGTAAGGAATCTCCCCTGTCCCCTCCATTTTCATCCCTTACTCTTTGTCCCGCACGATTGCTCGTGGGAGTTGCCCGCACTGCCGCCAAGCCGCCCCACTATGAACCCTCACTCTCTGATGCCCCTACCCCAGTTCATCCCCCACCATCAGATTTCCTGCACCCTTGCCCATCTTCCCCGACCATCCCAGCAGCTCTAAGACCCCTAGAGCGTCTGTGCCCCTCATCTCCAGCGAGCTTTTCTCCATGGACATGGTCAGTGGCGCCTCTGGTGCCTAGAGGAAAGGGCCAGAGCCGGCCATCCGATCCCCGCCATTCACCCTGAATCCAACGATCCGACTTTAACTAACCTGAGCCTAAACCCGCCCGAGACCCAACGGTTTGCGCCCGTGCCCAAGATTGTCCCGTGCTCGAGCCCGTCCCATGTCTGAGCCAGTCTGCATCACGCCCTCGGGCGAGTCGGAGAATTCCCGTCGCCACCCAAGCTTCTATGTGTCATGCCCTCGAGCGAGGTGGAGAATTCGTCAAGCATCTGAGCCTGCGCCCTTGGCGCGCTCGACCGAGCCACCTAGCTTGGTTCCACGACGTCTCTTTGCCTATACTGTTTGTTGCATTGTTCATTTGCTATTCCCCAAGTGTATTGAATGAATGATTGTTTCGCGTAGACAACGAGCAGTCTGAGTTTCCCGAGGGAGTTGCAGGAGAAGTCCCTGAGTAGTAGCTTGGTGAAGGCAAGTGTCCGCTGACCTATTATGTCCTATTTAGTTTATAATTCATTTTCTCACATATCATGATAAACCTAAAGATTGACTAGCTTTCTATGTATCCTGTCCTTGATTACCTTTTTGGGTTGGTCTATTATGATCAACTACATGCTAGTGCTTTACTTCAATCAACGAACATGATGAGAAATACTTATGATACGATGATTCACCCTGGTTATGATTATGAACTTGTGACACTTTAGGGGGCTCGGGCTGTTTTCCAAGTACCTCTCCGTAAGGACCTGTTCGTTGAGAGACCACTGAGGAAAACAGTGCAACCATGAGGGTGGTATGCGACATCCTTAGCCAATTAATTGGAGAAATCTGGGGTGTAGATTGCTTCGTCGTTGTGCCGTTAATGGGGGCTGGGGCATAGTGCTTCCTCTGCTAAGGGTAGGGTGATATGGTTCATTCAATTTGGTTTTGTTAGTCACCCCTTAGGGAGGAGTACTATGCTTACATGACTGGTGAAACCTAATAGGTGGTTACACACCAGGAAACTCTTCATAAAGGCTACGTAGTGAAACCTTACCGACTCACTTTGAGAGTGTTTGAGGGCTTGATTGACCCGAGACAAAAAGGGATCAAGACTTGTGGGTAAAGACGTAAAGTGTGCGACCTCTTCAGAGGGTTGGAAACTAGTATATCAGTCGTGCTCATGGTTAAGAGCGGCTTTGGGATACTCTTTGATTAGAGATGTTCTGGATAACTTTATGGTGATGGTTAATGATGATGATTCTTAAGGTTTCTGGTATTTTCCTCTCTAAGGAGGTGCCTTTTGGGATAACCACTTGGATTCTACTAACAATCATAAATACATGACGAACTAAAAGCAACAGTTTTAAACTTAACCCCACATATAGCTAGTCCACTTCAGCCAAATGAGACATTTGCTGAGTATGTTGGTGTGTACTCACCCTTGCTTAAACAAAAAACACCAGCAATCACTACTCAGGAGAAGATGATGGCCACGTGGAGGACTTTCAGGAGTTCTAGGACTTCGTGGAGTTCTATATTAGATTAGTGGTAAACCCCCAGTCAGCTGCTTGTGAAAACTTGTTATTACTGTGTTTCGCTTTAGCACTTTGATTACTGTTTAAGTTAATAACTATATGGATGTCTCTGACATCATGATGTAATAAAGTAATACTTCTTTGTGTTGTTTTTCGAGCACTGTGTGATAATGTTCAGTTATGTAATCACTGTGTACGTGTATTTCTGATCCTGGCACGTACATGGTTCGCATTCGGTTTGCCATCTGAAACCGGGTGACACCGCGGTGGCATGGGGGCGAGCTCGAGGGGGGAGTGACATCGGACACGGAGGCGAAGTAGGGGCGCGACGGTGTGCGTCGATGGAGGCGCTAGCCACTCGGCGTGCAGGTGGGAACTGGGGACTCGCCGATGTTGAGCAGGCGGGACGAAGCGACGACACTCGGTGGGCAGAGTGAGGTGGAGTGAGGGGGAGAGCATGGGAGGGGAAAAGACGAACTGAGCATATTTATCAGAGCTCGATGCCAAGATCTATGGCGCCAAGGTCTGATACGTCAACTGACACATCCCTGAGCCCACGGCAGCACGACCCTCTGTTCGACATCAAAATATGTGACGCCGAGTAGTGTTACCTTGGGACCACGACCTATAGCACCGAATAGCACCGAACAAGGGTCTAAAGCAGAGAATAATTTCTCCTGAGTCTGACCGTGAAGAAAAACTACTGGGCTAGTTTGGCAACCACATTTTTCCATGGGATTTCCAATTTCCCAAGAGAAAATGAACTAATTTCCCTTGAAAAAATGAAAAACCCTTGGGAAAATATGGTTCCCAAACTAGCCTTAAAATAAAAATAATTCGGCCAGTGCCACGTGTACGCCGCGCCTCGGCTTCACCCCCTTCTCCGCTCCGCTCCGCTCCACTCCACATATCCCGTGCTCGTGCCCCCACTCCCTGGCATAGCACGCGATGCCCACCGACTGCTCGACGCAATTCTCCAGCCGCTGATCGCGCCGCGCCCTTTCCCACCCGCGCCCATCATGGCCTCCTCGCTCCCCGCGCCGCCGGCCTCGCCCTCTTCTTCCTGGCGCGGACTCACGCCCCGCTGCCCTCCGCCTCGCTGCGGTCCCCTCCTCGCCCGCGCGGCAGCGCGTTCTTACCGTTACCGCTTCCGAACCGACGACGACGGCGTGGTGGACGTGGCCGTCGCCGGGAAAGACGGCGATGCGGGGTATGTGGTCGCTATCGAGGCTCCTACCCATGGACAGAGGGGCGGTCTTGTGCTCCGCCCCGCCGGCTCCGGCGAGGGCGTCCCTCTGGCCCCAGCCGCGCCGGGAGGTGCCCTCGTGGCTGAGTTGTCCTACGACGTGGCCCGCGCGCCGTTCCACGTCTCGTTCACGCTGGCCGACGCGATGGGAGCGGAGATACGGACACACCGCGGGACGAGCTTCCGCGTGCCTGTTGGCGTCGGACGGGGCTGCCCCTCGCCGCTCGGCCTGTCCCAGTCCAAGGATGGGGCCGCTAACTTCGCGGTTTACAGCAAGATCGCCAAGGGCATGGTGCTCTGCCTCTTCGGTGGTGGCGGCGGGGACGGACCCGCGCTGGAGATTGAGCTCGACCCGTACGTCCACCGGACCGGCGATGTCTGGCACGTCTCGATGGAGAGCGTGGAGGGGTACGCCCGCTACGGCTTCCGCAGCGGGCTGTTCGCAATGTTTGGCATTGACCGCCCGCTACTCGACCCGTACGCCAAGGTGATCGGGGACTTCGTCGCTGGCGACTCTGTTGATGAGGATGGGCTAGCTGTGCCATCCATAAGGTGTCTCGCGTCCTTGAAGAATGCACCCAACTACGATTGGGGCAGGGACAAGCACCCATGCTTGCCATTGGAGAAGCTGGTGGTCTACCGGGCAAATGTGGCTTTGTTCACCAAGGATAGGTCGAGTCGGTTGGCAGACAATGCCGCTGGTACTTTCTCCGGCATGTCTGCAAAGGTGGAACACTTCAGGCATCTTGGTGTCAATGCAGTTTTACTGGAGCCAGTTTTCCCATTCCACCAAGTGAAGGGACCATATTTTCCATACCATTTTTTTTCACCTATGAGCTTGTATAGCAGTGAATGCTCCAGTGTTTCAGCTATCAAGTCTATGAAGGATATGGTCAAAACAATGCACAGAAATGGAATAGAGGTTCTCTTGGAGGTTGTTTTCACGCATACTGCTGAAGGAGGGGCGGAGTGTCAGATGATATCACTTCGAGGCATCGATGGTTCCTCGTACTACATTGCCGATGGAATCGCTGGATGCAAGGCAAGTGTGTTGAATTGCAACCATCCAGTGACTCAGAAGCTGATTTTGGACAGCCTCCGCCATTGGGTGCTCGACTTCCATGTTGATGGGTTCTGCTTCATCAATGCTCCTTTCCTCGTCAGAGGTCCAGGTGGTGAGGGCCTCTCACGGCCTCCACTTCTGGAAGCCATAGCATTTGATCCTGTTCTTTCAAAGACTAAGATCATTGCAGATCCTTGGTCTCCGCTTGACATATCTAATGTGCAATTTCCATTCCCTCATTGGAAAAGATGGGCTGAGATAAACACAAGATTCTCTATGGATGTGCGCAAGTTTCTTAAGGGAGAAGCACTTATCAGTGATCTTGCTACACGTTTGTGTGGCAGTGGGGACTTATTTTCCTCAAGGGGCCCAGCATTTTCGTTCAATTATGTATCCAGGAATTCTGGACTCACTCTTGTTGATCTAGTGAGCTTCAGCAGTGATGAGCTTGCTTCTGAGTTCAGCTGGAATTGTGGTGAAGAAGGACCATCGGAGAACAACGCAGTCCTTCAAACCAGGCTAAGACAGATACGCAACTTCTTGTTTATTCTATTCATTTCCCTTGGTATTCCTGTTCTTAACATGGGGGATGAATGTGGAAACTCAGCTGCTGGTTCAACATCATACAAGGATAGAGGGCCTCTGAACTGGAAAGCCTTGAAGACCGCTTTTGTTAAGGAAGTTACCGGGTTTATTTCGTTTCTATCTGCACTAAGGAGTCGACGAGCAGACATTTTCCAGAGATGCAAGTTTCTAAAACTTGAAAATATACATTGGTATGGGAGTGATTTATCTGAGCCATGTTGGGAGGATCCTACTAGCAACTTTCTTTGCTTGCACATAAATGCAGAGCTGGACGAGAAGCTACCAGATTCGACTGGAGGTGATTTGTATATCTGTTTCAATGCAAACGAGGAGTCAGCGAGTGCTACTTTACCAGCTATTGCAGAAGGATCCATGTGGCTGCGCTTGGTTGATACATCACTTGCATTTCCAGGTTTCTTTTCCAGAGGGTCTAGTCATGAAACACACCAGGTGCTAGGATTTTCCTCATATCAAGTGAAGGCACATAGCTGTGTTTTGTTCGAATCCAAGAGGGTTCTTTCATAGTTTGTGATGTCAAACATGAAGCTCGTGTGGTTTCAGCAATAATTAGGAACTTTGTGGTTACTATATTACTATCTAATTTTGGGAGGCCCTCAGTTCCAATAAATTGCCAATTGTAGATGGAATGTTTATGATAATAAAGTTCCTCATTTTCATAGATGGATGGTATGCGTCTAGTTTCTTACTGCATTTTTGTAACCTAAACACCCTGAGATGTGAGCTGATAGCTTCATTTGCCCTGTTGGTGAATTTGTCTTTACTAATGGATACAATCTTAACATGATTTTTGTTTGTATTGGTCGCAACTACGGATACCGCATTTGTATTGTCGCCGCATATTGCATCGTCTGACGCAAGGCAACATAACATACTTTTCTCATGGTGATCATTTGATTTCGTTTATTTACAGAGAACTCTGACTTCGCAAACATGATGTGCAGGTCTACGGAATTGGCTACTCACTGCACCCGTCAGATACGACAGTTCGCTCATACTGCGGTTTTGCGTAGGACAAACATGCCCTAATTGTGAGTTTAAGGATTTTGATGAAGAGAAAATGGGTCAGATAGTTTTTTCATTAGCAGTGTAGACATACATTGATATATAGTAAGATATCTCTACACATACAAATGTACATGGATGTCCAAGTAAACTGCATGGCTCTACCCAGAACGGTTATTGGTCTAACTAACTGAAAACAGATACCCCCTCTAACTGTTGAGTATAAATGTCAAGTCAATGACGTCTAGCTTCTAAGCAAACAGCATAGTTGTTCAGTTGTTCGATAGTACTCAATCCTCACCATTTCAACGAGGACGCCAAGTCCAGGAGAGATTCCACCTGACGCATCGTCTGCATCTTCTCCTGCTGCTTCAGCATATATGCAACTGATTCTGGGTCAAACCCAATTTGTTGCTTGTTCTTGTCTTCCACAGCACGAACCTCTTTCAGCAGCTCATCAACTTCCCTGACAAAGTCCACTCTCAGAAGAAGATCATCATCCTGAGGCGGTAGCTCAATTCGCCCTTCACGCTGACCAAAAAATCAGAATGATATATAAAAAATACTCAGAATATTTCTTTACCACATTAAGTTGTCTCCTACAGATCGTGCAAAATATTGTTTTGCACTGTAGATAAAACTGTTTGCAAAGTGGAGTTTGAAATAAGAGGTGAGATATGGAATAGATAAGAGAGGTGCTGGAGATAGACTTAGAACCATGAAAACATAGAGAAGTCATTTTAAAAGGAAACAAGAGATCCTAAATCCAATCATTGATCGAAAAGCATATATTGATTTCATTGAGACAACTATTTTGCTAAGGGTGATGTGGCAATGATGTCTATATTGTTTATCATGTTTGCTTTTCTTCAGCAAGAAATCAAGCTGTTTCTTATTGCAATGATTTCAAAACTTTCAACAAAAACTAAGAGATCTGCATGACAAAGGGCTCAACAATATATGTGTTGAAGAACCAATTACAGGTGTATTGTATCTGTCCTACTTTTACTATATTATAATATACTTCTGTGCAAGTCTGAAGTCAATGGCCATGGGAAAGGTCTTTCCCTGCAGGTCGTTCTTTTATATATACTTCTGTGCAAGTCAAAAAAATGCAGTGGTAATGTCTAAGAACAGAAAATTGTTAGTGTCTTTTCTGTAAATTTGTTATGCTCGATTTTGACAGATCTTGTACTGAGTCTTCAGAAGATATGGGAAGGTCACTTAGACTGAAATAGCATACATTCTCCATGTTGAACCCAGCAGGAAAGACCACAGTGAATGGGTCCTCTCTTGGAAAGACTTCAAGCATGCGCTTTCTACATTTCTTTAACCACTTCTCATTGTCGCCTCCATCATGAAGATTAAGAAGATCATTGAGCAATCTCATGGCAGGAGTTGCTTCACTCTTCAGAATCTCTGTCTGCATTAAGATTATGATTTCTGATTATCCCATCACACATCAATGACCTAATTGGAAGAAAATGCAGAATATCTGAATATTCAAATTTATAAGGATACAAAATCATCTAGCTACGATAAAAGGCACAGCCAAGTCGCTTACCTCTACCCTTCTATACAAGAGATCAAGGCTTCTGATGGCATCCCGCTCATCCTGAAGGTATACATCAGAATGTCAAATATCCAAAAAAATATAGTCCCATGATCCCATCATATTATTATCTTATGAGGAAAGGAACAACTTAAATATCTTTCTACCATGCTGAGAAATTTGGAAAGCATGAAGATCTACTGGTGAACAATAAAGTGTTAGGGACTACTAGGCCGATATTGTGCATTGGACTAGTAAGCAGGGATCAATTCAGGGTGTGGGCCATGGGCTCATGTTGGCAGGGATACAATCATACAAAGGCAAAGCAGCAGCAAGCGTGAAGCGGTCAAACCCAGATGCTTCAGAAACTAGTTTACTCTGTATTTCTGTTCAGTGAATGAGTAACCTGGTCGCTGACAGAAAAGTAGTAAGGAAATGAAGTAAACAATGGTTACATGTTACAATATTTAGTACTGTGGTACTGCTATAGAAATTTCAATGAGTGATATTAAAACATAACTCTGAAGAGTCTTAACATAGACAAAGAAAACTATATAACTTATATATGGCACATTGGAATTTTAAGATCTCTTAGAAAATAATTCTATTTAAGAAAATATTTTAATTTTAAATTCCAAACTATGGGAATGAGTTTACATACATCACGCCGAGCAATATCAAGTCGATTCCAGATGACCATAAGGACAAGTTCAGTAAGCTCTCCTCTTTCAGCAGCCTTCTCAATTTCCTGCATATGAGTACCGTAGCAGTTCATCAATAAAAATATAAAATAAAACTTCTCCTAAATGAATTTTTGAAAGACAATGTCCAAGCTAGCAAAACTTAAGCTTAGGAAATACTAATTGTAAATTTAATTTCATATAATCATTTAACTAATATACTTATTAATGTATTATTATGAGAATAATCATGCAACAATGCATTGACGCTCCCACTTCGGAGTCCTACTTTTGATGAGTCAGGTGGTGAATATATTGACAAGTGAAATTAACATGGTTAGGCTGTACAGCAGAGTGTGCATATGGCTGTATAAAACACTGTTTTGCGTTGTTCATAGAGTGAAGTTTAAAATAGGAGGTAGGATAGAAGGTGAGATAGAGAGTCTGCTGGAGATAGCCTTACATGGATTTTGGTTGGCTGCATTTTGATGACAGCTATGGCCAATCACCCTATCAGTTAAAGAGAATAGATCCTATGAGACAGGAGTGGTGTTTGGTGCAGGCATTTTTGAGTTGCAATGAGTAGTTTTGAAGACTTTAACTTGTTCATCCAAGACAGCTTAAATGACCTTACTTACAATAATTTTCCTATATCTAAGTGCTTTCTAGGTCACTGCAACACCGAAGAAAGCAATATTTTGGTGCATTTGTCCCACACTCTGTTCCAGTATTGTGACTACTTTCCATAATCAACAAAACTATGGCTAGCTGCTGTATCATAAAGATGAAGGGGGAGAAACATCACATAAAAAATTGAACGAATTGATTGCATATTTAGGAAAGCACAATGTGATGTTACCTCCTCAACATCTCCACCAGCTCTTATGAAACTTGAAACTAAAATCCTAGCTTTGCGAACTTCTTCTTGCGGATAAGCTTTCAGGCGCATGCCTATCTCTCGGTACTCATTTGTTATTCTTTCCTCCTCGGCCTCCTCTTTCTGCCGATATGCATGCCACTCCTTAGTCCTCTCCCGCTGACGGGCCTGCCACTCCTGCATGTGGAAGTGGAAGTGTATGTTTGTATGGTTGCTGAGAATACAGTTGCTTCTGAAATTAAGGAAACCATTGATGACATCTGCTAACTCATATAAACATAACAAATAAATGAAATTTGATCGATGGTGCTATTTAATGAGTGTATACGACCATAAAATCTTAGGGAAGTAAGCAGTTTTCAGACATCACATTACAGGTGACGTGATACTTTGAGGATACACCCTCAGTCCCAAAATAGTTGTCGTTATAGTATTCGTACCGGACTATTCCGGTCAAAGTTTCTCAAGTTTAACTAGATTTATAGAATATATTAGCAACACTTGTATCTCCAAATAAGTTTGTTATAAAAAATATTCAAAATATATCTAATGACAGGAGGCATCATGCAAATTGCAGCCCTTGTGAATTGTCATTTGTCAATGTATCTATAGAACAAGAGGCAAATGTTTCTAACACTAGCATATACTCTATTCATATTATCTGTTCCACAGCATGCTTGTTGGTCCTAGCACTGATTCACATTAACGAGATGGGATTAAGCTTGCATATCACCCACTCGTTGAAATGCATCAACGAACTAACCACGAAATTCATGAACGAGCAAAGATACCCACATACCACATACTATCACCCGAGTAGTGAAATGGCTCAACCAACTAACCACGAAATTCATAGAAGAGCAAAGATACGCGCATACCTCGTCGTAGAACTCGGGCGGCATCCCCTCGAGCTCACCCTCCCCAGCCGCAGCAGCCTCGTTGGTTTTCTCCACAGCTGCAGCACACGAGGCAGCGGTTACTATTTATCCACGAGGGAGGGACCCCAACGCGAGCTCAGTACATAGGCGGGACGCGCTCACTAAGTTCCGTAGTGCAAGCACCAAACGAACCTGAGATGGGGAAGAGTGGCCTTGCAGGGCGAAAAGAGCTCAGGCGCGACGGAGTGGGGCGCCTTGAGCTGGGGACGTGTAGGCTGGGGGGGAGGAGGAAGGGCGAGGCCGGGCACAGCCGGAGGAACATGGGCAGCGCGGGCGCCGCCGTAGTCATCGCGCGGTTTCACCGATAAGTGCGAGGTGATGGAGATGGAGTTTGGGCGTGGGATGAAAAAGGTCGGAATAATCCTGTCCGTCCCGATTTCTATACTACACCCGCTCAAATTCGTAGCGCCGGTTATTCTATCTATCTTCGATTTTTTAATTTTAATAAATATAAAATAAGCAATTGTGATTATACCCTTATGTAGTTTGCAATTATAATTTTACTCCTAGTTTTTAAA
Source organism: Zea luxurians (assembly GCA_029449295.1). Lineage (NCBI taxonomy): Eukaryota > Viridiplantae > Streptophyta > Magnoliopsida > Poales > Poaceae > Zea > Zea luxurians. The sequence continues at coordinate 135,463,654 of JAOPSE010000005.1, read as the reverse complement.
CTTTATAATTTTACCTTTCTATTTTAAAAACGAAGTTGTCGTTTGCGCCTCAATTTTAAGAGTGTTAGTGCAAATCGGAATTTGTGATTAAAAAATAAAAAAGAGGGTAAAATCATAATTGCAAGTTAAGAGAATAGTATAATTAACCATGAAAATAATATTAAAATGTTTAAGATTAATTGTGAGTATACTCGTCTCTCACTTTGTAATTGTGATTTTATCCATCGTTTTTTATTTTTAATCACTAATTCTGATTTTCACTAACGGTGTTAAGGGGAGGGGCAAACGTCACAAAGTTGAAAAACAAGGGGTGAAATAGAGAGGGTAGAATCACAATTGTCCCAATATAAAATGAGACGAAAATGATATAGTTATTTTCTCGATCAATTTAGCCTTTCCTATTTTGGCTTTTTATCCACATATGATATTTCGTTTAAAGAAATGCAATAATGCAACACAATCAAATATGTCAAACCATATAGCATTGCATTGTTCATGTTAGATTGATGATTGCCTTGTTATGTTATGAGCTTATGGTTTCCAACCATAATATTGTATCAAGATAATCTATAACGAATAAAATATTGTCTACCAACTAGTTGAACTATTATTGTCGGTATTATGTACACCAGATACGACACTGCAACGAGTTTGCAGAGGTCTACACCGCACCGAAAATATATGGTGATTCACCCAAGACTACACTAGACATGGTACTCAGAGAGGTTGCCAGGCAACCCGAGCGAAGTCGCAATGCACTCAACATATTTGATGTAACATCGGTGATTACATCGGATACCCTGAGCTTAACAGTCGGCAACAGCTAGTATACGTGGAGATGCACAAACATGTCCCATGAGTACGCGAATTTTCTAACCTACTTCTAACAGCTAGTTTGGACATGGGGGCTATATAGATCACCTCAACTAGTCATTTGATATGTATGGCAGCTGAAAAACATTGCTATAGAGTTGAGAATAGCTCTAGGCATCCAAGTTCTCAAAACATCAGTGATTAGTGTAAGTGCTTTTGCAAAATACTTATGTTAGTCAGACCATTGTTATAGCATTTAGTCTTTGTTAACCACTAGTTGTTAGAAGTGAGGTTAGACACTCTTAAACTCCTTAGTGCTTGTGCTCGTCATTATAGTTGTACTAGGAGGGGTTATAATCTTGTGATATTACACCAACTACGTTTGTAGTGTGGTCGCTACCATGTACTGGAGGGAATAAGGCATGTGACGTTTCAGCTGGAAGCTTGATAGTGGATACAACGGGGAGCATATGAGAGAGACCAGAACTGAAGCACCACTTGCACATGAAGAAGACCTAGGGCTATCTACGAGTTACCTAACCAAGAGTTTGGCCTTTAAGTGAGCTTTCCTTGTGCGGGGCTCGAACGAGTACTAGTGAGAAGCTTTCACGTTTCTAGGGATGGCAATAGGTCGTGTTCGGGTCGGGTGTAGCAAAAACCCACCCGCGATCATACCCGTGAAGTCTAACTAAACCCGACCACGATCGCATCCGTGAGTGCAGTTTAAAACCCGCACCCGAACCCATCGGGTTTTCGGGTCACCCGTGGGTTTTTACTTAGTGTGCACTTTTAAATAGCAATTAGTTATAAGCAATTAGGTATCAACAATAATTGAGTTACATCAACATATTTTAAGCCTTCATATATTGAGTAGCAACAAAACGTTTCAGGAATCAATAGCCACATTATTTATTCAAAAATAATTATCATTGTATCCTAGTTTTTTTTGCGCAAAATAAAGAATAAACTAAATTTTTGGTCGGGTGCGGGTCACCCAGGGGTAGAAATAGAAACCTGCACCCACACCCGCGAAACTTTGGGTCGAGTGCGGGTTACACCCGTGGGTCAAAATCTTCACCCACACCCGCACTTGTCGGGTACCCGTCAGGTTTCGAGTTTGCGGGTTAAATTGACATCCCCACACGTTTCTCGATACCTCGGTAAAAATAACAACGCCTCAACATCAATGTTAGTTTATATCTCTACATAATTAAACTTCAACATTTATATTTATCGGGTACCTAGGAATGGGGTACCCGTATTAAGGCCCATAACCATTCCCTGGCTCATTCGTCGAGCAAACCTGCGAGGTGGGACGGATGACCAAGTCCTCGAGGTGCAAGCCTGCGAGGCGGATGGACAACCAAGTCTCCGTGTGAACAAGCCTGCAAGGCAGGTGGACGACAAGGTCCTCGCCGAGCAAGCCTACGAGGCGGGACAGATGACCAAGTCCCCACCGAGCAAGCATATGAAACGAGACGAACAACCAAGTCTCTACCGAGCAAGCCTGTGATGCTGGACGGATGACCAAATCCCCGCCAAGCAAGCCTGCGATGCAGGACGGACGACCAAATCCCCGCCGAGCATGCCTGCAAAGCAGGACGGATGACCAAGTCCCCGCCGAGCGAGCATGCGAGGCACGACGAACGATCAAGTCCTTGCTGAGCAAACCCGTAAGGGGGTAACCCAGACTGGCGCTGCCGACCCCAACGGCAAGATGCAACATCACCAAACCATGTCCGGGCCATGTATGTAGTACAAATGGGGACCACATCAACGAAGTTTCCAAAGTAATGATCCACGTACCAGAAAGGATAGGACAACACGCCTGGCGCATACTCACGCGTGCTGGAGGGTGATTCAAGGGCATTGCCGGAAGATGAAGCCATACTGAACACGAACCTCAACCTTTCCGTGAGCACGCTCTGCAGGAACCATTAGGTACAGCTGTGTTGACATCGAGCGAGCTACAGGGGCTCGTACACTGGACGGATAAGACATAACGTCATACCAAGAGTACAACAGCGCATGACCCGTCATAAGGAGCCATGCCATATGCAAGCACACCCCGAGACTGGCCTAAGGGGCCTGCCACACACTACCACGCGAGGCGTTAGCTGCATAACTCTCTCTCTCTCTCTCATGTAAGGGTCGTCCCTTGAAGTATAAAAGGGAGTCTCTCTCCCTCTGTTTGGACATAAGCACACTGGTTGTAACACACTCTAGAGCAATACAACGATCTGCACTGCACTGGACTAGGTCCTCGCCTGAATCAGTATAACCCCCATGTCTCGATTCCCCGTTCTGATCCACATGATCCACCACTCAGAGTGATTCGTGCTTCCATCCCCCACCGACCACAAATCTATCGTCCCCCCATTTTCCAAAACCACTACAATATGGTTACCTTTGGATGAGCATTTTATCTTATTAGCTTAGTTATATGCTGGTGGATAGATCTAAAACTTAGGTTACAAAACTCTTTTTATGGTAGATATAGAAATATTTAGTCAAAACCTTAGTTGCATGTATGAACGCTTGGTTATCCACATAGGTTTTGATTAAAGAAAAAATAGAGATCATAAACTAGAGCAAAAAATAGATTTCTTAATTTGTTCCCTCTTAGATATCATGGTTCCTTTGAGTGCATCATGAGTATATCCTTCTAATTAGGTAGAATTACTCTACTTCCACATGTGTACCAGACATTCTATTTCATGAAGAAAATGAAAGTTGAGGAGCAATGGACTAACCCATTTGTTAACCCTCCTCCCCCAACACCCAAAAAATGTGCTAACTTCACTTCACTTGATTTAAATGCTTAAATTGCTCCTGTTTTTATAACAAGAGACAAATTACATAATGAAGTAACAATAATAGGATGCTTCTGGAGATCTCTGTCAAAGATATTCAAATTATCTCAACCAGTGTTGGATAAACTTTTCTTTAATTGGTGTTGCTTCCTAGGGCAACTTATTTATGAGGAACAAATTGTCATCATCATTAATATTATAAATAAAGTAAGAATATGGCATAATTATCCTTGTACGTTATTAATACTATAAAGCAAGAATATCATAATAGTTTTTAAAGTTAAGCGGCCGTTGAGCTATATTTAGGGCTGACAATGGGTTATAAATTTTACACTATAAGATTTAAGGATCGAACGGGTTAGGATCGGGCTATATTTCTATTCTTTTTTGAACTATAATTTATTTAAGGCTTTGACACTTTGTGAAGAACTATTTGGATCACGATCCATTACCACCCCTAGCTATATTATTGAGGGCTTGAGGCCTTTATACCCCCTTTGTTCTCTTGGTTTATAAGCTGGCTTATGGTTGAAAGCTAGAATGGTAAAATATAATCTTAGGGCTTAATTAGTTAGAAAATAAATTGAAGAGGATTGAGAGAGTTCATTTCTGTCTCAATCCACTTCAATCCCCTTCTAACCAAAGAAGTTCATTTCACTTTTAATCTCCTTCTAACCAAACAAGTCCTTAGGTGTAGGAATAAACTGATTATCAGAATAGTATTCTAACCAAAGAAGTTCATTTCACTTTTAATCTCCTTCTAACCAAACAAGTCCTTAGGTGTAGGAATAAACTGATTATCAGAATAGTTTTCAAAATGAAGCTACTGTTCAGTACACTGTTCAGGCCTTTAAGGCCCCCTTTTCTCCTTTTGGTTTATATAAGCTAACTTAGGGCTTGTGGTAAAAGGTAGAATGGTAAAATGTTAGATGTAAAAATAAGCTGTCCAGATGTACGGAGTAAGTTATTTCATCTTACTTTCGCATCTGGAGTGTTACTTTGCCCTTAGGCTATACAGAGGAGATAAACCAACAAGCAATCATGAGCGACAGAATGCCTGAGCACACGAGTTCCTGCCTCCATTGTAAGAAAAAGACAGAAGGGGACGGGATTGAAGCATGATCACGTCGCCAATGTTTACGCTTTGATTGTCCTTTATTACGTCTTTTGTCTTTGTATCAGTATAACTGTTGGGGTTCACCGAACTCCCGTCTAACAATACAATCATGGGGCAACCCACTTGTAAATTGTAATGGGTGTATCTTTTGCTCGGGGAATTATTTAACATGGCAGTCTAAAGCAACATTGTTGCAACTGGCGAGATCAGACTTGTGTTCACCTCACCCCTCGGTCATTGAACGAACCTTGCGTGCCCCTGCAACAATAAAAATAATTCAAAAGCAAGAAACAAACAAATCATCAGTAGTTTCAAAAAATGAAAAAAAAGAGCATTTACATTACATGTATACTTGTAACATGTATGTCAAGATCGAGAAAACAGCAGGGAAAGGGCAAGAAGTGATTACATCTAAAAACGTTACTGAAAAGGTAAAGCATTATTTGGGGACCAATTTCCCAAATAAGAACTCGCCAATTTTGAGAGAGAGAGAAAACCCTCGTGAGATTTCCTTCTTTCCTGTATAACTTTAGCATATGAGTAACAAGGTAAAATACAGATATAATTTTTTATCTGGCAGAAGAGGAAAAGCGCAAAAAGTAATTTCCGGAAACATAGTTACAAATCATCAAACTTGTACGATATAATAGCATTAGCTATGAACTATGACCAAATTTATAGGAAATTGAATTATATATTAAAATTTACAGTACCAAATAAATGCGATATGAAGATATGTTTGAAGCTGGTGCATTCTTCTATGAGTGTGGTCAGAGTTACAGAAGTTGACTTGGGAAGACATTCATTCTAATCAAAGGGGTGCTTTTTGAGTCAAACCTAACAAACTCAAGGCTTAGAAAATATGGCCACACAAGAGCTCCATAACCTAACTGAATACTAACGAGAGTGCTTCGAAAACAAAGAAATATTGGGCATGATCAAGACACAAAGATATATCACATTTATTCTATTTTACTAGTTCCTTTAATATTGATGATTGAAATGGTCTTCAAAATTCATTTTGTTTACCATTACACAAAAATGGATATATCATGAGACATAAGCACATTAAATTACAAATATACAAATATCGTTTCTAAGTGATATACTGATATATCTACAAACTTAGATGTATGTTAGTAGGCAACAAAAGCGAAAGGGCCTTTAGCCGAGTTAGTTAGGTGGTCTAAGTAGCACTCCTTAGGTCCTGAGTTCGAATTTGGGATCGAGTTTCATGCTGAGGTTAAAAAATGTCACTCGTTGATTCTTGTAATTGTGTGCACATGAGATGGACTGACCTATGGGGCGGATCATCATGTAGAGGCTAGGAGGACTCAAAGCACGAGTAAGGATCTGGTCTATATGGAGCGAACCCTCATGCTTCACACGGAGAGGGTTGGGGGGTAACTTTCCTGACCTTTCTCGGTCAGGATTCTGATTAAGCTTCTTAATATAATATCGTGGGGGCGGTCTTTCCCCTACCAACCGAGTTTTTTTAGTAGCCAACAAAAAATATATTTTTACAAACAAAACCTTAGCAAAATGCCAATTTGGAAACAATAGTCAAAAGATCAATCCATGTCCAACAAAATAGTAAGCCTACACAGAGAGAAGGCAAGGTATTATGCAATACCCTTTGTACTTCAGTCATCTAGAAATGAATCATAGGTAAACAGTTCATCTCTTAATTAGCCCAAACATCAACCAATAGCTAGACATTTCAAGGCAATGAAAAAAAAAATAAGAACCATTTTATGCCAAGACAACTTAAATGCAAATGAAATACAAACGATCTCAACAAAAATCCAACAAGCAGTACAATCATCCAGAAAACTATATGCAAAATCATTAACCACCTGTTTAAAAACAGAAAACAGCACAACTTTTGTGCATACCCTTCATTTTCATTTCCCCATGTCTCTTCAAGACTAAAAACCACAACTCACACAGTTTACATGTGTAACTAAAGCATCCATGTTTCCATATTGGTATCTAGAAGATTTCAGTCTTGTGGTTTGCTCAACAACAGTAAGAACATGCTAAAATTGTACCACTATGAACAAAATGTAAGAGATTGCTGAGATCAGGTATAGCAAAGCTTTATTGTGCTTGTCAGGTAAGTGATTGGTACACAGAGACAGTTTAGTCATGCCAAATCAAATTTCCCAGTTGGATAGATCACACACATCACTGATACCAAAGAGGCTTTGCAAACACAACTATGGATGCCTTCCAATAATTGATTTTGATGAGATGACAAGGTGTTGATGTCAAATCCTCAAACCCAGCAATTCAGTGGTATCCACATCACACTATACTGGCATTTCCTGGTACTCAGTGCAGAAATTTCTAAACCCAGAAATGAAGATATTGGCATAATCCACAACCATATAGTACAATTCCATGGTACTCTCATGACTCATCAATTTCTCATGTACAGTACCAAAAAATGATCACTTCCAGATAACTCACCCCACCTCAAAGACACTGCTTATAACTTCATAACCATAAGACCATAATCAAAATATAAAATCACAATTCACAAGGTTGCAGAAGCTCTACAAGTCACAAGCCCCTCAAATGAGCTTATTTTCTATGTTACAAGTGAGCTTAAGTAAAGGACCACCCGAGATGCCTTTAAGACTGTACTGACCGTTAGCCTTATGTTTCATATCAGCTAATAAAGATAAAATATGATCACATTAGAAATCACCAAAGGTCATTTGTCATAAGAAATGGCAAGTTGGTAACCTCTTTAAACAAAAACATTTATGTCAAATAAATAGTTTTTTTATTATCATTAAAAAGGCCATTCCATGAGGAAAAAACACCAACCAAAAGACCAGGTGATTACAACATCATTGACATTGCCCACCTACTCAGAAAGATAGTGAGATTTCTATGACATATCTCTGTCAAATAGGCTTAGTAGCTTTGACAACTTCTGGCATTCATTTGGTTCATTGCCTAACTTCTGGTAACAGCCCATTACATCTGAACTCTGAAGAATAATTCCATTTCTTGCAAATTCATGACCAACAAGATGTTCCAACATCAGTAATGTACTAATGTACAAACTACAAACAACTGACAAAAACACGAAATGAACAAAAGTCCACTGAATTCAGAAAATGAAGCTGAGTGGGATAAAAATTCCATAATCATCATGGCAAACAAATAGAGTACATCCTCAAGCATGCTTCCTAGGTGACTCAGAATTAGAGACAAGCCACATGGTAGTTAACTATTTGCTTGCAGAAATGAATTAACAGATCATGATGTATTTGTTTGCACATACAGAGTAACAGGGCGTAATAATATCTCAAACTGCAGAGATGAAGCAACGAGGTTGATCTCAACAAACATAACTGACGGAACTGCACTGGACTAGGGAACGTCATGGGTAACTCACGTGTCAGAGCACACTGAAATTTCATTCAACCCATCGAAAAAGTGCGACTAAGTTTAGCTGATGGGCTGAAGTAATAATCATTTAGGATTTGCAAGAAAATGAAACATAATCAAACATCACTCACTTCTTGTTGCGCCGCTTGGTCTTGGGGGCGCCCCATCCTTCAAGCTTAGCAACAGGGCAACCACACCGGCTGCGGAAGAGCAGCACGGCTCGGCCGTTTGGCGGTGCCATCCGGCGCAGCTCGGCGCGAAGGCACTCGTAGTCTGGGTTGTTTCCGCCCTGGCCGCCCTTCCACGGCAGCGCCTCGATCTCGCGCCACATGGATGCATCGGCGCCGCCAACGGTGCTCCCGGCACAAGCGCGCACGGCATCCTCGGTCTGCAACTGGACGTCGAACTCCAGCGCCTTCCGCAGGCCACGGCAGCGCGGGTTGCGGCACCGGCGCCGCGGGAGCCGGCTGCAAGAAAGGAACGCGGTGGCGGCGAGCACGGCCGCCGCGGCCAAGTAGGGCAGCGCGGCGGTGGCGTGGGCGAGCGCGGCGACGGCGGGCGGCGTGGCGAGCAGCGGGGAGAGCGAGCGCGCGACGTGCGAGAGTGAGGAGGCGAGCAGGAAGGCGAGCGAGAAAAGCACGAGCAGCAGGATGAGGAGATCGAGCGTGGCCGACGATGGAGCGTGCCTGCACGTCGTACACGTCGGCGGCGAGACGGAGACGTTGTGGCCGCCGCTGTGATTGTGATAGTGGTGGTGGCCCCCGCCTCCGCCGGCAGAGGAGCGGGAGGAGGACGCGGGTCGCATAACCGCGGCGCCCGCGGCTGCTGCGGTGGCGGCACGGGCGGCGGCGGCAGAGCGGTGACGGGAGAGGAATGGCCGGAGCATGACGCGGCCGGCGTGGGGATTTGGGGAATTTCGGACCGGATTCGTTGCGTGCCTTGTATTGTGGTTTTCTGTCTTCCGGTGCGGGTTTTTGCTGATGCTGTTGGATTTTCAGTCTTTTTCCTTTCTTTTCGTTAATCGCGATTAGTCTACGGCATTAGCCGGACGGCTGGTTGCAATTGGCTCCGGCCGCGTTGGATCGGGTCAGGTCAGGGAGGAAATGTCGAGCCGTCGAGGGGGTGAGCCGTCGAGGGGGTGATGGGTAAAGTGGGGAGTCCGAGTGGGGGTGGGTGGGTGGATCAGGGATCCGTGACGCATCAAATCAACGGCAAAGGATGGCGGGGGCGCATATTGAATGGCGTGCGCGGATTTGACTTTGCTAGACTGTGTCATTCCAAACCGAAGCAACTTTCTATTTCGATTTTTTCTAAAAATTTAGTTCGTTTCACATCAAACACTTAATATCAATTATAGATATTAAATATAGACTTAGTTAGATTTAATAAATTTTGCCTCGTCTTTTAATGTTCATGTGTACTTAGTTTTATAATTATACTATATTAATATACCTAATGATCATTTAAATATTTGATGAAACATATACTAAAGTTTAGTTAAGTGGAACCAAACACGTAGACCAACCTTCTAGTTAGAACAGTGTAAGTTTGAGTATTTATTTGTATTTAATATTTAATATCACGATACTTGAGCAAATTTGATAAATTTGAGGAATAGAGACAATTTCATTATAATAAAACTTATTAGCATAGTTACTAACATAAAAATTTATATGACAATTTTATTAATTGTGCTATGAAAAGTTCCTATTAAAATTGTTCTTATATAAAAACGATTCACTCATTCAGAGATAAGTTTGGTCAAATCCAACATAATGACTATGGGAGAAATAATTAGATTAGAGCATAATTTTGAGGTTCTGCTTGGTTTCCATGGATTAACAACTACTCCTCCCTCTCAATATATAAGGACACGTACAACACTATTTAATATAGGGTCTCTTGAGAGGTTTTAAATGGTTAGTTGAAAAAATGCAAAAGACAGACTCTACACAACTTTCCATATAAATTGTCTCTTAGTTATATTTATGATATAGAGGCTCAAAGTTGTACCATGCAGTCTCTTAGTTATCAATTGTAGTCTTGTACTTGAAAAATCAATAGAGAGTCTTAGGGTTGTACATGCCCTAAGGCGTAATCACCTCTCGTTCAAAGACTAGGAATGTATTTAATTTTCTCTATCAACATTAGTACTATTGTATCGATGTACTTATGCCTAGAGAGAGCATGTCCTATATTACTCCCTTCCGTCTCAAGATATAAGGTGTAACTACTTTTTAGTTTGTCTTACGATACTAGGTGCTGACCTCGCTCCTTTTCCAATTTATTGTTGGATGCTTTGGAATTGCATGCATGCATGCAAAGGGCTACATGAGTGGGAGAATGTATAGCCTCCAATTAAGGTTATTCTCAATGGTGGTTTTATGCACATTTAATAGTATGACACATCGTATTTTTTGGTGATATGACATAGATTTAAGAGGATTGAGTTTTATGGGATGAAATTAGTTTCATGGGAATAAAACTATGTCAACTCGTTTCCAAGGTCTTGGAAACCGTGTGAAACCTCCATTGAGAGTGATTTGTTTTATATTCACATAATTTACTAACTTCTATTAGTCATTGAGTTGCAACATTTAATTGGTATGTTAGCCTATGAAATAGTAATGTGAAATATTGCATTGAGAGACATTGTTTCATAGCACTTATGATGATGTGACATCGTTGGAAAAAGTGCTACGAAACTCCTATTATGAATAGCCTAATTAGTGGTGGAATACATGCCATTTTTTAAGAAATAAGTGGTAATTAATGTCTTTCTTGGTCTTTGTGTTTTTTGAGTTGCGCCTAGTATCCTAGGACAGAGATAGTACGAGAATAGAATAAAAAGCGGTTACACCTTATGTATTAGGATAGAGGGAGTAGCTGCTAAACTTTAACCGCTTGTTTGGTTAGAAGGGGATCAGAGGTTGGTGAGCACCAAATCTGGCGTTTGGATGACTGACGGTCCGGTCTTGTGGCCTAGACGGTTTGGACCTCTGACGATCGCAAGAGTAGCCCAAACAGTCCGCGATTAAATTAGTTCAGACTCGAATCTGTATCCCTTGCGTGGTTACCTTAACAACTCATAGGAAACTATTGGGTTTCACCTAGAAACGAATCTAGACCCCCCTATAATATGGTACAACCAATTGAAACACAAAACAATCAATCTATCGATCCAATTTCATCTTATGCATTAGGAGGAGGAGTAGTTTAGCCTTAGTTTGAGCCTTCCTCGGCCTCAAATTTCACCTCTCTTCGGCTCTACGTCGTCTAGAGGCGTCTTGGGTGGCCTGTCGACCCCAAGACTATTGTAGGGTCTTAGAGGCGAGATCTGAGTTCTACATAAGATTTATGAAGCCTTCTATGCCCTCGCGAACGGTCTATCACGCCCACGCGGACGACCTGTGAGACTGCATAGAAGAGAAGCACTCTCTGTGGAAAGTCGCGGACGGTTCGATGAGCTATCGTGGACGGTCCGCGCTCTCATAGAGAGATCCTAAGGTTTCGTTTCTCGTGAGCAGGATGTATGGATTGTTAGTGTTTGACCAAAAAGGTGCCAACACATTTTTTGGCGACTCCATTAGGGATAACTGCGTTTTAGATCTATTAGATCGGCCACGATGGTGGTTCCCAAGATTGTTCTATAGATTCCATGATAGCAATATAAGTAATTCCAATGATGAAAAGCATTTTGTGGAATTACAACGGGATCAACTAGAACAACACATCAGGAGAATATAATAAATACTCAAAAAACTCACACATGTATTTGAAAATCTATTATTCCCGGTTTTCCATCAAATGATGTCGCAATAGAGGTGACCTCGCTAGATGCATTGGCAACAAATGGGCCTACACAGTCCCAACCATTATATGGTATGCCAAAAAAACTCATGCCTAGGGAACTGTTGCCCCCACAACCCATATGCGAGATGACAGCGCCCCTGGCCACGTTTGGACCATCCAGTAACCCATCGCAGACCGTTCGGTATCTCGTCGGACCGTCCGATGACCTATTACAGACCGTCCGGAATACAGTACGCACAATGGCACAATATTGACAACACACATTGACACTCTGCACCACAACAGACTACCCTCCTCCACCTTTGGCCCATCAAAGTCGAAGCGTTCCGGCACCTAGGACCGAGTACTGCTCAACACATAGGGAAATAGTGTTGGATCTTTTATGGGCTTGGCCCATTTATTGAATAAACTCTATGGTGTGTAATGGTAGAGAATACCAATAGTACCACATTGGAAGTCCAAGGGTCTTTTGGCTTGACTTATATGGTGGGATTTATTCCACTTAACTTGAGAAGACAAGAAATGGACAAGGGCGTGCCACACGCGCGCGCGCGCGCCGCCGCCGCTGCCGGCCGGGCCGGGCGTGGCGAGGCAGGCAGGCAGGCAGGCGTGGTGTGGTTGTGTTAATTTTTAGCACTCACTAACCGCGTTAACCTTTCAGTTGTCTGTCTCTTCGTCAGCCGAGTGACCCTGTCTCTTCGTTAGCCGAGTGACCCTTCTCCTTCAGCTGACCGACTCATGGCGTGACTCGGCGAGAGCTGGCCGACTCATGGGATGACTCGGCGAGAGCTGACCGACTCTTGGCGTGACTCGGCGATCTTTCTCCTTCAGCTTCCCTCTGCGAGAGGTTAAATAGAGGAGCACCCCTGTCACTCGGGACACGCGAGAAAACACTTTCAGAATCACAGTCCAGCCGCCGAGTGAGGGTATTTCCATCTCGTGACTCTGCGCGCACAGAGAAGCGAGAGGGTAGGTGCCTCCGAAGCCGGTGCCGTTCGAGACCTTGCACGGGGATCGACAATTAGGTTTTTGGGGAGCGTCTACGCGACTGCCCAAAACATCTCCAACATGACGAAAGAAGCTGGCCAAGGATTTGGATCATCAGAGCGCATGGGAGGGTACGATCAGTTTATTTACTTACTGTTTTGTGTTCTGGAGATTATACATGTTTCATATATTCATCTATGTTGTTTCATATGTAGGAATGATTTTATATTTTCTATTCTGTCTTATTATAATATGATAGATATGTCTGTTTTAATTTTATAGTCATGCTGTTTATGTTTCCATCTGTTTATTTTCAATTGTTCAGTCAGTTTACATGTTTATCGTATTTATATGATTTATATAATTCATATGCTTTATGTTCTCATGATCCATATTGTTATGGATATATTTGATGTCATGATTAATTATCTTTTATATGTCATCATCATAATATTATTTTATGGAATTAAAATGATACGGAAAATGCCTATAAGTCTAACAATCCAAAAACCTAAGGTTAGGCATTTTTCTGTCAGAGGATTTGCTGCTGTGCTAAAGCCTGATCCTTTCGATGGTAAAAACTTCTTGATATGGAAAGCTAAGATGGAATTGTGGCTAACTGCAATGTCTTGTTTTCATGCCGCTGAGGGCAAGCCTGCCAACTTACCTCCTGAGGATGAGGCTAAGTTTAAGGCTGAAGACAACCTCTTTCGAGGAGCAGTAATTAGCGCACTGGATACAAAATTCCAGAAAAGCTATATCATCCTTCCCACAGGGAAAGAGCTGTGGGATGCACTTGTTGGAAAGTTTGGAGTAACTAACACTGGTAGCGAGCTGTATCTCATGGAGCAGCTGTATGACTACAAGATGGTTGAGAACCGATCTGTAGTGGAACAGGCTCATGAGTTTCAGGCACTAGCTAAGGAACTCGAACTTTTTCCTTGTCCTTTACCTGACAAGTTTGTGGCTGGCGGTATAATCGCCAAGTTACCACCTTCTTGAAAGGACTTTGCTACCTCTCTCAAACATAAGAGACAAGAGTTCAATGTGGAAGAGCTCATTGGTACTCTAGATGTTGAGGAAAGGGCTAGAACAAAGGACAGTGGAAAAGGTGTTGAGACCTCTACTGCTAATGTGGTGCAGAAGAGAAACTTCCGCAAGTTTAACAAGAAGAAAAACCAGAACAAACCAGAGAACGCGAATAAACCTGTTCAAACAGCACAGTTTAAAAAGAAGAACAACAATAACAAGGGAAAGTGCTTTGTCTGTGTATGGTAAGAGAGTGCCCTGATCGCAAGTTCACTCAAGACAAGAAATCAGCTAATGTTGTAACCACTGAAACTGAAGGTGGAACATCTGGGTATGGTAATTCTTTACCATTTGTTCTTTCAATCTGTAATTCACCTGAGTGGTGGATGGACAGTGGTGCAAACATTCATGTGTGTGCTGATGCCTCTATGTTCAATTCCTATCAGGTCGGGAGGTTTGGCGCCTTGTTAATGGGAAATGGGTCGCGTGCTCATGTTCTTGGTGTTGGTACGGTCATTCTGAAGTTTACTTCAGGAAAGACGGTGCCATTGAAGAGCGTGCATCATGTGCCCTCTATCAAGAAGAATCTCGTTAGCGCTTCTATGCTATGTCGAGATGGATACAAAGTTGTTCTTGAGTCTAATAAATGTGTTGTGTCTAAACATGGTACTTTTGTTGGTAAAGGATATGACCGCGGAGGCTTGTTCCGCTTATCACTGCATGATGTGTGTAATAAACTGGTGAATTCTGTTAATTTTTCTGATGAGTCAGATTTATGGCATTCACGTTTTTGTCATGCAAGCTTTGACTGTCTTATGCGGTTAGCAAATATAAATTTAATTCCTAAATTTAACTTGGTCAAAAGTTCTAAGTGTCATGTGTGTGTTGAATCAAAACAACCCCGCAAGCCACACAAGGTTGCTGAGGCGAGGAGTTTGGCACCTCTAGAACTTGTTCATTCTGATCTGTGCGAGATGAATGGAATTTTGACCAAAGGTGGTAAAAGATACTTTCTCACTTTTATAGATGACTCCACTAGATTTTGTTATGTGTATCTCTTAAAAACAAAAGATGAAGCGTTCAGTTATTTTAAGGCCTATAAAGCTGAAGTTGAGAACCAACTTGAGAGGAAAATAAAACGGTTAAGGTCTGATCGAGGTGGAGAATATTTCTCTAATGTGTTCGATGAGTTCTGCGTGGAACATGGTATTATTCATGAGAGGACACCGCCATTCTCACCACAATCCAATGGGATTGCTGAAAGGAAAAACCGCACTCTAACAGATTTGGTGAATGCCATGTTGAGTACAGCGGGATTATCCAAGGCATGGTGGGGTGAGGCGATTTTGACAGCATGTCATGTCCTGAATAGAGTTCCAACAAAGAACAAAGAGATCACTCCATTTGAGGAATGGGAAAAGAGAAGAGTAAATCTCACGTATTTACGCACTTGGGGTTGCTTGGCTAAAGTGAATGTGCCAATCAACAAAAAGCGTAAACTTGGGCCTAAAACTGTTGACTGTATATTCCTTGGGTACTCTTTTCGCAGCACTGGGTATAGGTTCTTAATTATAAAATCTGATGTTCCTGATATTGAAAGGGAAATGTGCCCTTGGGCCATTTCTAAGTATTTTGGTGATTTAGTGCTCAACACAGGTACCTATTTGTAAAATGGAACAAGGTGCAAATCATGAAGTAAAGGTATGTTTCTAAGCCTTAGTACATTGGTTTTGTGGACTAACATGTTTGTCTAAGTGTTAGAAACAGCATGAAGAAATAGAGAAAAGGGGAGAGAATGACTTGGCTGTGTGCAGCCAAGTCCCAGCTCGGTCTGGAGCACCGGACTGTCCGGTGTGCACCGGACAGTGTCCGGTGCGCCAGACCTCCTCGGCGCGAACTGGCCGCTCTCGGGATTCGCCGACGGCGTACGGCTAAAATTCACCGGACTGTCCGGTGTGCACCGGACTGTCCGGTGAGCCAACGGTCGGCCAGGGCCAACGGTCGGCCGCGCAATCCGCGCGGGACACGTGGCCGAGCCAACGGTCGGGAAGGAACACCGGACTGTCCGGTGTGCACCGGACATGTCCGGTGCGCCAACTAAGCGCAGATCTGGAGCAGCCAGCAACGGTCAGAAGTGCTGTTTTTGGAAACAAATCGGGCACCGGACAGTGTCCGGTGTGCACCGGACTGTCCGGTGCGCCACGAGACAGAAGGCAAAGATGGCCTTCCAGATTTGTTCCCAACGGCTCCTAGCTGCCTTGGGGCTATAAAAGGGACCCCTTGGCGCATGGAGGAAGTACCCAAGCATTCCTTGAGCACTCTTGATCACTCACACATCAATCTTGCGCACTTGTTTGACATTCTAGTGAGTTGAGCTCTGTTCTAGTGTGTTAGCCTCTTGAGCTCAAGTCTGGGTTTTGTGTGTGCGTATTCGCTGTGATCTTTGTGTTGTGTGTGAGTTGCTAATCCCTCCCTTACTCCGCGATTCTTTGTGAACATCTTTTGTAAGGGCGAGAGGCTCCAAGTTGTGGAGATTCCTCGCAAACGGGATTGAGATAAGAACAACAAAACACTGTGGTATTCAAGTGGGTCTTTGGACCGCTTGAGAGGGGTTGATTGCAACCCTCGTCCGTTGGGACGCCACAACGTGGAAGTAGGCAAGCATTGGCTTGGCCGAACCACGGGATAAACCACCGTGTCCCTCTGTGCTTGATTCTTGTGGTATTGTGTTTTGTTGAAGACTTCACCTTAGCCACTTGGCATTAACTGTGCTAACGCTTAACAAGTTCTTGTGGCTTAAGTTTGAAGTTTTTACAGGATCACCTATTCACCCCCCCCCCTCTAGGTGCTCACAATTGGTATCAGAGCCGTTCTATTCACAAAGGGACTAACCGCCCGAATAGATGGATCCTAAGGGGAAGGGTATAGTGATCAACGACAAAGAGAAGGAGACCTTCGTCAACGAGCCGAAGGACGACAAGCCTACCGACTCCGGCTCGGGTCAAAGACGGAAGGAAGGGAAGAAGAAGAAGACCAGGCGCATCAAGGAGATAATCTACTACGACAGCGACGAGTCTACTTCTTCCCAAAAGGATGAGGACCACAACGACTACGAGAGGAGAAAACCGGTTAACTCGAACTTTTCCTTTGATTACTCTCGTATTCCGCAAAGTTCACATTCTCATTTGCTCTCCATTCCACTTGGCAAGCCCCCACACTTTGATGGAGAGGACTACGGATTTTGGAGTCACAAAATGCGTAGTCACCTATTCTCTCTCCATCCTAGTATATGGGAGATTGTAGAGAGTGGAATGCACTTTGATAGTTCGGATAGTCCCATGTTCATTAATGAACAAATTCATAAAAATGCACAAGCTACTACTGTTCTTCTAGCTTCCTTGTGCAGGGATGAATACCATAAGGTGAGCGGCTTGGACAACGCCAAGCAAATCTGGGACACCCTCAAGATTTCTCATGAGGGGAACGACGTCACCTTACTCACCAAGATGGAGTTGGTGGAGGGCGAGCTTGGACGGTTCGCGATGATAAGGGGCGAGGAGCCAACGCAAACGTACAACCGGCTCAAGACCCTTATCAACAAGATAAGAAGCTACGGGAGCACGCGATGGACGGACCACGACGTCGTCCGCCTAATGCTCAGGTCCTTTACCGTACTTGATCCTCATCTCGTGAACAATATTCGTGAGAATTCCAGGTACACGATGATGACGCCCGAGGAAGTACTTGGAAAATTCGTGAGCGGGCGTATGATGATCAAGGAGGCAAGATACGTCGACGACGCGTTGAACGGACCACTCCACGAGCCTCAACCCATTGCTCTAAAGGCAACGAGGAGCAAGGAGTCGCTACCTAGCAAGGTGGCGCAAGTTGAGGCGGCTGGCCTTAATGATGAAGAGATGGCTCTCATCATTAAAAGATTCAAGACGGCGCTAAATGGTCGCAAGGGGCAGCCAAGCAAGACCAAGACCAAGGGAAAGCGCTCGTGCTTCAAATGCGGTAAGCTTGGTCATTTCATTGCTAACTGTCCCGATAATGAAAGTGACCAGGAAAAGGGGAGCAAAAGAGAGAAGAAGAAGCAATACAAGAAGGCAAAGGGCGAGGCGCATCTAGGAAAGGAGTGGGACTCGGATTGCTCCTCCTCCGACTCCGACAATGAAGGACTCGCCGCCACTGCCTTCAACAAATCGGCTCTCTTCCCCAACGAGCGTCTCACTTGTCTTATGGCAAGAGAGAAGAAGGTAAGTACTAAAGACTCCACTTATGCTTCTTCTAGTGATAGTGAGTCTAGTGACGATGATGACATAGATTATTCTTGCTTATTCAAAGGCTTAGATAGATCTAAGATAGAGAAAATCAATGAATTGATTAATGCATTGAATGAAAAGGATAGGCTTTTAGAAAAGCAAGAAGATTTATTGTATGATGAACATGATAAATTTGTAGAGGCACAAAAATCATATGCTTTAGAAGTAAAAAGAAATGAAATGCTTTCTAGTGAAATTTCTTCCTGTCATGAAACCATTTCTACCTTAAGAAGTGTTAATATTGATTTAAGTGCTAAACTAGAAGTAGCTAGTAAATCAAATTCTTGTGTTGAACATGTTGAAATTTGTACTAGGTGTAAGGATTTTGATGTTAATGCTTGTAGTGAACACCTAGTTCTAATTTCCAAATTAAATGATGAAGTGGCTAGTCTTAATGCCCAACTTAAGACTAGCAAGAATGAAGTTGATAAAATAAAATTTGCAAGGGATGCCTACACGGTTGGTAGACACCCCTCAATTAAGGATGGGCTTGGCTTCAAGAGGGAAGCCAAGAACTTAACAAGCCATAAGGCTCCCATCTTCGTCAAGGAGAAAGGGAAGGCCCCTATGGCTAGTAATACTAAAAAGAACCATGCTTTTATGTATTATGATAGGAGAAATGCTAGAAATGCCTATAATGATTTTGATTCACATGTTTATGATTCTCATGCCATGTTTGCCTCTAGTTCATCTTATAAGCATGATAGGAGGAATGTTGTATATATGCCTAGGAGAAATATTGCTCATATGCCTAGAAAGAATGCTATTCATGCTCCTAGGAAAATAGTGAATGAACTTTCTACCATTTATTATGCTTGTAATGCTCCTTTTGCTATTTGTAGAAAGGGTAAGAAGGTTGTTGCTAGGAAATTAGGGGCTAGATGCAAGGGAGATAAATCTTGCATTTGGGTCCCTAAAGATATTTGTGCTAACCTTGCAGGACCCAACATGAGTTGGGTACCTAAGACCCAAGCCTAAATTTGCCTTGCAGGTTTATGCATCCGGGGGTTCAAGCTGGATTATCGACAGCGGATGCACAAACCATATGACGGGGGAGAAGAAGATGTTCACCTCCTACGTCAAGAATAAGGATTCCCAAGATTCAATTATATTCGGTGATGGGAATCAAGGCAAGGTAAAAGGGTTAGGTAAAATTGCAATTTCTAATGAGCATTCTATTTCAAATGTATTCTTAGTGGAGAGTCTTGGATATAATTTGCTATCTGTTAGTCAATTATGTCAAATGGGATACAATTGCCTTTTTACAAATGTAGATGTGTCTGTCTTTAGAAGATGTGATGGTTCACTAGCTTTTAAGGGTGTACTAGACGGCAAGCTTTATTTAGTTGATTTTGCAAAAGAAGAGGCCGGTCTAGATGCATGCTTAATGGCTAAGACTTGCATGGGCTGGCTGTGGCATCGCCGCTTAGCACATGTGGGGATGAAGAACCTCCACAAGCTTCTAAAGGGAGAACACGTGATAGGTCTAACAAATGTTTATTTCGAAAAAGATAGACCTTGTGCAGCTTGTCAGGCAGGTAAACAAGTGGGAGGAGCACATCACAGCAAGAACGTGATGACCACGTCGAGACCCCTGGAGCTGCTGCATATGGACCTCTTCGGACCCGTCGCCTATCTAAGCATAGGAGGAAGTAAGTATGGTTTAGTTATTGTTGATGACTTTTCCCGCTTCACTTGGGTATTCTTTTTGCAGGATAAGTCTGAAACCCAAGGGACCATCAAGCGCTTCCTCAGGAGAGCTCAAAATGAGTTTGAGCTCAAGGTGAAGAAGATAAGGAGCGACAACGGGTCCGAGTTCAAGAACCTTCAAGTGGAGGAGTTTCTTGAGGAGGAAGGGATCAAGCACGAGTTCTCCGCTCCCTACACACCACAACAAAATGGTGTGGTAGAGAGGAAGAACAGGACGCTAATTGATATGGCGAGGACAATGCTTGGAGAGTTCAAGACCCCCGAGTGCTTTTGGTCGGAAGCCGTGAACACGGCTTGCCACGCCATCAACAGGGTCTACCTTCACCGCCTCCTCAAGAAGACGTCATATGAGCTACTAACCGGTAACAAACCCAATGTATCGTACTTTCGTGTTTTTGGGAGCAAGTGCTACATTCTAGTAAAGAAGGGTAGAAATTCTAAGTTTGCTCCCAAAGCTGTAGAAGGGTTTTTATTAGGTTATGATTCAAATACAAAGGCGTATAGGGTCTTCAACAAATCATCGGGTTTGGTTGAAGTCTCTAGCGACGTTGTATTTGATGAGACTAATGGCTCTCCAAGAGAGCAAGTTGTTGATTATGATGATGTAGATGAAGAAGATGTTCCGTCGGCTGCTATACGAACCATGGCGATTGGAGACGTTCGGCCACAGGAACAGGATGAACGTAATCAACCTTCTTCCTCAACGACGGTGCATCCCCCACTTCAAGACGATGAACAGGTTCATCAAAAGGAGGCGTGTGATCAAGGGGGAGCACAAGAAGATCAAGTGATGGAGGAAGAAGCGCAACCGGCACCTCCAACCCAAGTTCGAGCGATGATTCAAAGGGATCATCCCGTCGACCAAATTTTGGGTGACATTAGCAAGGGAGTAACTACTCGATCTCGATTAGTTAATTTTTGTGAGCATTACTCTTTTGTCTCCTCTATTGAGCCTTTCAGGGTAGAGGAGGCCTTGCTAGATCCGGATTGGGTGTTGGCCATGCAGGAGGAACTCAATAACTTCAAGCGCAACGAAGTTTGGACACTGGTGCCTCGTCCCAAGCAAAATGTTGTGGGAACCAAGTGGGTGTTCCGCAACAAACAGGACGAGCACGGGGTGGTGACGAGGAACAAGGCTCGACTTGTGGCAAAAGGTTATGCCCAAGTCGCAGGTTTGGACTTTGAGGAGACTTTTGCTCCTGTGGCTAGGCTAGAGTCCATTCGTATCTTGCTAGCATATGCCGCTCACCATTCTTTCAGGTTGTACCAAATGGATGTGAAGAGCGCGTTCCTCAACGGGCCAATAAAGGAAGAGGTGTACGTGGAGCAACCCCCTGGCTTCGAGGATGAGCGGTACCCCGACCATGTGTGTAAGCTCTCTAAGGCGCTCTATGGACTTAAACAAGCCCCAAGAGCATGGTATGAATGCCTTAGAGATTTCTTACTTGCTAATGCTTTCAAGGTTGGGAAAGCCGATCCAACTCTCTTTACAAAGACATGTGATGGTGATTTGTTTGTATGCCAAATTTATGTCGATGACATAATATTTGGGTCTACTAATCAAAAGTCTTGTGAAGAGTTTAGCAGGGTGATGACGCAGAAATTCGAGATGTCGATGATGGGCGAGTTGAATTACTTCCTTGGGTTCCAAGTGAAGCAACTCAAGGACGGCACCTTCATCTCCCAAACGAAGTACACGCAAGATCTGCTAAAGCGGTTTGGGATGAAGGACGCCAAGCCCGCAAAGACTCCGATGGGAACCGACGGACACACCGACCTCAACAAAGGAGGTAAGTCCGTTGATCAAAAAGCATACCGGTCAATGATAGGGTCTTTACTTTATTTATGTGCTAGTAGACCGGATATTATGCTTAGCGTATGCATGTGTGCTAGATTTCAATCCGATCCTAAGGAATGTCACTTGGTGGCGGTGAAGCGAATTCTTAGATATTTAGTCGCTACGCCTTGCTTCGGGATCTGGTATCCAAAGGGGTCTAACTTTGACTTGATTGGGTACTCAGATTCCGACTATGCTGGATGTAAGGTCGATAGGAAGAGTACATCGGGGACGTGCCAATTCTTAGGAAGGTCCCTGGTGTCATGGAATTCCAAGAAACAAACCTCCGTTGCCCTATCCACCGCTGAGGCCGAGTATGTTGCCGCAGGTCAGTGTTGCGCGCAACTACTTTGGATGAGGCAAACCCTCAGGGACTTTGGCTACAATCTGAGCAAAGTCCCACTCCTATGTGATAATGAGAGTGCTATCCGAATAGCGGAAAATCCCGTTGAGCACAGCCGCACAAAGCACATAGACATCCGGCATCACTTTTTGAGAGACCACCAGCAAAAGGGAGATATCGAAGTGTTTTATGTTAGCACCGAGAACCAGCTAGCCGATATCTTTACCAAGCCTTTAGATGAGAAGACCTTTTGCAGGCTGCGTAGTGAGCTAAATGTCTTAGATTCGCGGAACTTGGATTGAATTGTAGCATACATGTATTTATGCTTTTGATCATGTTCCCTTCTGCATTTTGTTGCTTATTATGGTGCTCAAGTTGTACAAACACTCCCTGGACCTCACAAGTCCGTTGCAATGTGATGCACATGTTTAGGGGGAGATGTGTTACAACTTGACCCTTTGAGACTAACCATATGTTTGAGTTTGCTTGTGTTAGTCACAAAGGAGAATTGAAAGGGAAAAGGTGGACTTGGACCATGAAAGACTTCCACTGCACTCCGATGAAGGGTAACTTATTCCAAGTCCATCTCATGAACTCTTATTGCCATTTGCTCTTAATTGAAGATTTTGGTGAGGCAATGGGGTTATAGGGCCAAGATTGATCCCGTTTTGGTGCTTGATGCCAAAGGGGGAGAAAATAAAGGCCAAAGTGATAAATGGATCAGCTACCACTTGAGAGTTTTTGAAAATAGTAGAATAGAGCGGTTGGTTTGTCAAAACTCTTTTGATGTCTCTCTTGTCAAAAGTTGGCTTCTTGTGGGGAGAAGTATTGATTATGGGAAAAAGGGGGAGTTTTTGAAATCTTGATAATGACTCTCTTTATGCTTTAACATGTGTGTTTAACTTAGAGATAGAGATTTGAGTTTGATTTGCAAAAACAAACAAAGTGGTGGCATAGAGTGATCCATATAAGTCAAAATGAATCAAAATAGATTTGAGTTATTATTTGAAGTATTTTTGTACTTGTTCAATTTGCTTTATGTTGTGTTGGCATAAATCACCAAAAAGGGGGAGATTGAAAGGGAAATGTGCCCTTGGGCCATTTCTAAGTATTTTGGTGATTTAGTGCTCAACACAGGTACCTATTTGTAAAATGGAACAAGGTGCAAATCATGAAGTAAAGGTATGTTTCTAAGCCTTAGTACATTGGTTTTGTGGACTAACATGTTTGTCTAAGTGTTAGAAACAGCATGAAGAAATAGAGAAAAGGGGAGAGAATGACTTGGCTGTGTGCAGCCAAGTCCCAGCTCGGTCTGGAGCACCGGACTGTCCGGTGTGCACCGGACAGTGTCCGGTGCGCCAGACCTCCTCGGCGCGAACTGGCCGCTCTCGGGATTCGCCGACGGCGTACGGCTAAAATTCACCGGACTGTCCGGTGTGCACCGGACTGTCCGGTGAGCCAACGGTCGGCCAGGGCCAACGGTCGGCCGCGCAATCCGCGCGGGACACGTGGCCGAGCCAACGGTCGGGAAGGAACACCGGACTGTCCGGTGTGCACCGGACATGTCCGGTGCGCCAACTAAGCGCAGATCTGGAGCAGCCAGCAACGGTCAGAAGTGCTGTTTTTGGAAACAAATCGGGCACCGGACAGTGTCCGGTGTGCACCGGACTGTCCGGTGCGCCACGAGACAGAAGGCAAAGATGGCCTTCCAGATTTGTTCCCAACGGCTCCTAGCTGCCTTGGGGCTATAAAAGGGACCCCTTGGCGCATGGAGGAAGTACCCAAGCATTCCTTGAGCACTCTTGATCACTCACACATCAATCTTGCGCACTTGTTTGACATTCTAGTGAGTTGAGCTCTGTTCTAGTGTGTTAGCCTCTTGAGCTCAAGTCTGGGTTTTGTGTGTGCGTATTCGCTGTGATCTTTGTGTTGTGTGTGAGTTGCTAATCCCTCCCTTACTCCGCGATTCTTTGTGAACATCTTTTGTAAGGGCGAGAGGCTCCAAGTTGTGGAGATTCCTCGCAAACGGGATTGAGATAAGAACAACAAAACACTGTGGTATTCAAGTGGGTCTTTGGACCGCTTGAGAGGGGTTGATTGCAACCCTCGTCCGTTGGGACGCCACAACGTGGAAGTAGGCAAGCATTGGCTTGGCCGAACCACGGGATAAACCACCGTGTCCCTCTGTGCTTGATTCTTGTGGTATTGTGTTTTGTTGAAGACTTCACCTTAGCCACTTGGCATTAACTGTGCTAACGCTTAACAAGTTCTTGTGGCTTAAGTTTGAAGTTTTTACAGGATCACCTATTCACCCCCCCCCCTCTAGGTGCTCACAGATATGTATGTTGATACTATCATGGAATCAAGAGACGCAACATTTTTTGAGAATGAGTTTCCCATGAAGAATACACCTAGTGATACAAGTCATGAGACTATAATTCCCCATAAACACGAACTGTCGATTCCTATAGATCATGCTGAGGATTCTCATGTGCACATCCCTGAGGAGGATGACACTATGGTCACTCGAAAGAGCAAGAGACAGAGGGTTGCAAAATCCTTTGGTAATGACTTTATAGTGTACCTTATGGAAGACACACCAACTACCATTAGTGAGGCATATTCCTCTCCTGATGCTGACTTATGGAAGGAAGCAGTAAGGAGTGAGATGGAATCTATTATGTCTAATGGAACTTGGGAGGTCGTTGACCGTCCTTATGGTTGTCAACCTATAGGTTGCAAATGGATCTTCAAGAAAAAGCTTAGGCCTGATGGTACAATTGAGAGGTACAAGGCAAGGCTTGTGGCCAAAGGATATACCCAAAAGGAGGGTGAAGATTTCTTTGACACCTACTCACCAGTGGCTCGATTGACTACAATTCGCACATTAATAGTTGTGGCAGCCTCTTATGGTCTTATCATTCATCAGATGGATGTTAAGACAACTTTCCTAAATGGAGAGTTGGATGAGGAGATCTATATGGATCAGCCAGAAGGGTTCATTGCGGATGGTCAAGAGAACAAGGTGTGTAGGTTGATAAAATCATTGTATGGCCTAAAACAAGCACCTAAGCAATGGCATGAAAAGTTTGATAATACTCTTACAACAGCTGGCTTTGTTGTAAATGAATCTGACACGTGTGTATACTATCGGTATGGTGGGGTGAGTCTGTTATGCTGTGCCTTTATGTTGATGACATCTTGATCTTTGGATCAAATCTCAATGTGATTGAGGAAGTTAAAAATCTTCTATCGAGCAATTTCGAGATGAAAGATTTGGGAGAGGCTGATGTCATTCTAAACATCAAGCTTGTTAGAGAAGCTGATGGTGGGGTAACTTTATTACAATCCCATTATGTGGAAAAGGTATTGAGTCGCTTTGGTTTTAGTGACTGTGATCCTGCTCCAACACCTTATGACCCCAGTGTGCTATTAAGAAAGAATCGGAGAATAGCAAGGGATCAATTGACATACTCCCAGATCATTGGCTCGCTCATGTACCTTGCAAGTGCAACAAGGCCAGACATCTCTTATGCTGTGAGTAAGCTAAGTCGGTTTGTGTCGAAACCAGGAGATGATCACTGGCGTGCTCTTGAGAGAGTGTTGCGGTATTTGAAAGGTACTATGACATACGGTATTCATTATACCGGAAACTCAAAAGTGCTGGAAGGCTATTGTGATGCCAACTGGATTTCTGATGCTGATGAGCTTTATGCCACAAGCGGATATGTGTTTCTGTTTGGAGGTGGCGCTGTTTCCTGGAAGTCTTGCAAGCAGACTATCTTAATGAAGTCTACAATGGAAGCAGAACTCGCAGCATTAGACACTGCTGGGGCTGAGGCCGAGTGGCTTCGTGATTTCCTATTGGACTTACCGGTAGTTGAAAAAACCGATACCGGCTATTTCCATGAACTGTGACAACCAAACGGTGATAACAAAAGTTAACAGTTCTAGGAATAACATGAAGTCTACAAGGCATGTTAAGAGGAGATTGAAATCTGTCAGAAAGTTGAAAAACTCCGGAGTTATAACTGTGGATTATGTCCACACATCGAATAATCTGGCAGATCAATTCACTAAGGGTCTATCACGCAATGTGATAGAAAGTGCATAGAGGGAAATGGGTATGAGACCCATGTGAGATCTACTCTAGTGGTAACCTGCTCTATGTGATCGGAGATCCCGTGAAGTAGAGTGGAGAAACAAGCTAGGAGTAGATTGTGAGGAAAGATCCCTTCTTTAACTCATTTCTGATGCACATCTTTCCTATCTGTAAGGCATGATGGTTTTTACCTTAATGTATTCCAAGAGTCTTATAAAGGTGAGATGTTGTCCTACAGAACATCTTTTGAGGAATACACCTATATGAGTCAGACTGCTAGTCACAGTCTATGGGACTTGGGTAATCCCTAAATACTCATGAAAGACACTGAAGTGTGACTTATATGATTCTAAACAGCGGGAATACCCTTTTGCAGCCTAGTATCAGCAAAGGATTTGAGTGAATCTTATTTCGCACAAAACTGTCAATTCAAGGCATAGTCCATTGTTCAGTTGTGAATGAGTGGAACTCTTATTCTAGATGGATGTTCAACTTAACAGTCTCCATCGAAACACTGGTATATCAAAGGATTGTGGTTCTGATACTTCATCATTACAAACCCTAGAGTTTGGTGGGGCTTGTTGGATCTTTTATGGGCTTGGCCCATTTATTGAATAAACTCTATGGTGTGTAATGGTAGAGAATACCAATAGTACCACATTGGAAGTCCAAGGGTCTTTTGGCTTGACTTATATGGTGGGATTTATTCCACTTAACTTGAGAAGTCAAGAAATGGACAAGGGCGTGCCACACGCGCGCGCGCGCGCCGCCGCCGCCGGCCGGGCCGGGCGTGGCGTGGCGTGGCGTGGCGAGGCAGGCAGGCAGGCGAGCAGGCGTGGTGTGGTTGTGTTAATTTTTAGCACTCACTAACCGCGTTAACCTTTCAGTTGTCTGTCTCTTCGTCAGCCGAGTGACCCTGTCTCTTCGTTAGCCGAGTGACCCTTCTCCTTCAGCTGACCGACTTATGGCGTGACTCGGCGAGAGCTGACCGACTCTTGGCGTGACTCAGCGACCTTTCTCCTTCAGCTTCCCTCTGCGAGAGGTTAAATAGAGGAGCACCCCTGTCACTCGGGACACGCGAGAAAACACTTTCAGAATCACAGTCCAGCCGCCGAGTGAGGGTATTTCCATCTCGTGACTCTGCGCGCACAGAGAAGCGAGAGGGCAGGTGCCTCCGAAGCCGGTGCCGTTCGAGACCTTGCACGGGGGATCGACAATTAGGTTTTTGGGGAGCGTCTATGTGTCGGTGTTTTGGGTCCGACCGCACACCCGGGGTTGCCCCTCAAGGTGTTTTCTAGGAGTAGGACGGTGTCGACGACTGTAGCAAAATGGTTCGTGCCGATCGCACGAGGGACAGTGGACAAGATTTACAGGTTTGGGCCGCTTAGAAATACGTAACACCCTACGTCCTGGTGAGTATGTGTGCGTGGTTACAAGAGGGCTCTCTGGTTTGAAGACTCAGAGAGTTGATGTGGGTGGCTAAGTAACGTAGGGCCGATTCATCTGAAGGGGTGCCCCCTAGGCCTTATATACTCGTCCGTGGGGCAGTACACGTGGATATGATAACAAGTAGCTAAAAGGTAGTGAACCTCTTGAGTTTATCCCTACGTAACCCTCGCCGACTTATCCTCGCATGGCTCCGTTGCATGGGGGCTTCAGCGCGGGAAAGTCGGGTCTCTGTTGCAATTTACTCGTTCCACGTTGTGGGCCGTCCAGGTTTGCACCAATCCGGTCTTACGTCTTCTCTGCTTTGTTGGTTGTTATTCTCCAGGCCCACGAAAGAGTGACCTTACGATTTATTGGGCTCTTGGGCCTTTCGCGAGGTCTTTTACTCCTTTAGTGGACCCGGGGATATCTATCCCCCACAAGCCCCCGATCTTTGGGTTAATTTAGAGGTAATCAACCCAAAGATCCCAGGTCCAAAAAATGACTTCCTGCTGTCTTCTCTTGCTCCGATCACTCATTTGACCGAAGCTTAGTTTCGTGCTTGTGCCTTAGAGGTCGGCATTTCGATTTGTAGGATTCTGAACTTCATTGGGTGCACCGGAGGTGCACCCAATGGGTGTAGCCCCCGACCTTTGGGTAGATTTTAGAAGATAATCTTCTCGAAGGTCTTCCTCAGAAATTATCTCCATTTGTGCTCCTGCATCCTGGTTGAGGATTGGTCTTTTTAATCTTGTCGCACGCCTTAGAAGTCGGCACTATCTCGGTCTGGAATGATAATCCATGGGGTGCACCAGAGGTGCACCCAATGGGTGTAGCTCCTGACCTTCAAATGGATTTTTTAAAGATAATCCATTCGAAGGTCTTCCTTTCGTTTGTAGAAATTGGCATGAAGCTATTTGCATCATGCTTTGGAGGTCAGCATTATGTCATCAATATTTCGCTGCAGAGGTCAGCATATATTTTGTCTTTAGTGGCCGAGTTTGCAATCCATCCATATCTCGCTAGGTAGTGAAATTTATTTGCTTCTGCAACTGATTGGACGTTTGATGGACGTTCTCTGTCTAGTCTTCACGTCGCTTCTGTCGGCCATATCTTGTACTTTGCTGGCTATATTTGGCTTTCCTCTGATCCTTACTGATATCTCATTTTTGTCTTGAGGTATTCACTGCGTGCCCTGCACGGATGTGACCGTTTTGAAAAATATACTGATAATTCCTGGGCGTCCCCCCCAATGGGTGTGGTCAAGGGACGGCTTGGTACGCTGAGTGTTTTAGCCGGCTGCTTCTGAGTAGTAATGTGATGGGACGGCTAGTGTAATCATATTCTTTGCGCTGTTGACTGGAGTCCCAATGGGTGTAGTGTTGCATGAAACGGCGTCAGCCGTCTGACGTGTCTTCAGACGGGTGGAAGTGCTTATTGAATGCTTTGCGACTGTTCAGTGACCGCGGTTGGAGGTGAGCGGTTGCCTTTCCCTTCTATAAATAACGCCGTTGCTCCTCTGATTTTTTCACATCTCTTCGCTGTTCTTTACTGCATCCTTCTCTTCTCTTCTGTCTGCTTCCGCCATGGGTAAGAGTAACAAACGCAAGCGTGAGCCGACTCCTCCGTCGGAGGACTTCGGCGACTCGGAATACTCGGAGGAGGAGTTCTCCTCCGAGTCCGAGGGGTCTCCGGCTCCCGTCTCTCCCCCGGCGTCGTCTGATGATTCAGACGACTCCTAGGGGATTGCCGCGGAAGTCTGGACGTACATCCGGGCCGTCGAGCGCTCCGGGCTCGAGGGCTCGGATGAGTCGGAGTTCTCCTCGGACGAGGAGGACTCGGACGGCGGCGAGGACGAGGATGATGACGACGACGACGGCGACGACGACGGTGGTGACGGCGACGGCAGCGGCAGCGGCGACGGGAGCAAGAGCAGCACCAGAGGCGGCAGCAGCACAGGCAGCACCAGAGGCGGCAGCAGCAAGGGCGGCACCAGGGCGGCGGCGGAGGCAGCAGCGGCAAGGCCAGTGGCTAAGCGCCACTGGTCTTTAGATATTAGTATAATGTAGTTAGAATAATGTAGTAGTAATGTAGGGTAGTATAGCGTAGTATAGCAGTAGTAGTAATGTAATGTAGTAATAGTAGGGAAGCATCAACTCGCCCAGAGTTGATTTGTAAGCTTATTATCTTCCTTTAATGAAAAAATGACGTTGGTTCCTTCTCGATGACTCGCTTTCCTTGATTATAGAACTGATTCTTTTGAGACAGTAGATGAATAACTTGTGCATCACACTGACGCTTCCAGAAGTAGCTGCCGAGTAATCTTGTAGTCGGTATCGGCGTTTTAGAAGCAACGCCGAGCGATTGAAGGTCGACGCCAGCATTTTAGAAGTAATACAGAGCAGTCGAACATGAGATCGGCATTTTAGAGGCAACGCCGAGTGGTTGAAAATCGACGTCGGCGTTTTAGTGGTAATGCCGAGCGATCGAACACGAGATCAGTGTTTTAGAGGCAACGCCGAGAGACTGGAGGTCGGCATTGGCTTTTAGAGGCAATGCCGAGCGATCGAACACAAACTCAGCGTTTTAGAGTCAACGCCGAGTGACTGGATGGTGACGTCGGCATTTTAGAGGTAATGCCGAGCAGCTGAATATGAAATCAGCGTTTTAGAGGCAACGCCGAGTGACTGGATGGTGACGTCGGCATTTTAGAGGTAATGCCGAGCGACTGAATACGAAATCAGCGTTTTAGAGTCAACGCCGAGTGACTGGAGGTGATGTCGGCATTTTAGAGGAAATGCCGAGTGACTGAATACGAAATCAGCGTTTTAGAGTCAATCGCCGAGTGACTGGATGGTGACGTCGGCATTTAGAGGTAATGCCGAGCGACTGAATACGAAATCAGCGTTTTAGAGTTAACGCCGAGTGATAGCCGGTCGCATGAGTTATTTCAAGGGTGATAACCGAGTGATGAAGTGGCGCGTCGGCTTTTTGGAAATAACTGCCGGATGACCACGTGGCATGCTGGGGTTTCGGAAATAACCGCCGGGTGATGACTGGGCACTTTTTGAAACGGTATCTGGCTCGAGAATATCCCATAAGAGCTGCGCTTTTAGCCGCCTTTGCTTTCCGTGCCCTAGTTCTTGCATTCCCGCCTCTGAATCCTTTCTGCCATTCGCCTCCTACTCTTTCCGTTGGTGAAAATCGAGATGGCGCCCAAGAGGAAAACTGCGAGCTCGTCTGCTGCGGTGATTCCTCCAATTGACCCCAACAGCCAGTTGCCTTTCGCAGGTAACCATATGTCCGTCATTTCTGAAGCTGAACTTCTCCATCTTGTGTCTGTCGGGGTTCTTCCTCCGCGGGAACTCTGTTCTTGGCGGATTTGCCACGGGACTACTGTCCCGACAGAGGATACCCACGAGTCTGTAGTTTACGCTCCTTTTCTTCTCCGCGGCCTCGGCCTTCCCATCTCTCCCTTTTTCCGCAGCCTCCTTGATTTCTACCGCATTAACTTGACCCATTTGAACCCTAATTCCATTCTGCAAATCTCCATTTTCGTCCACTTATGCGAAGCCTTTCTCGGCGTGCTGCCGCATTTCGGTTTATGGAAGTATCTGTATCATTGTCGCCCTGGGATGGCCGGGGGACAACATCAGTTGGTCGGAGGTGCCAGTTTGGAGATGCGCCGTGGACGGAAAACTGAGTATCTTGAGATTCCCCTCAAGGATAGCATTAAGGGGTGGCGTCTAGAGTGGTTCATAGTTGATAATTATGGAAATTCTCTCCCCTCCCGGTCGGGAAGATAGCCAGACGTTCGCACTCCGAGCTGGACCGAGTCTCCCACAGATCAGGAAGTGGCTGAGGCAGGTGTGTTGCTAGCTGAAGTTGGACTGCTGAAAGAGAGAGGTCTAACTGCTGAAGCTGTGGTCACTGACTTTGTTTTCAAGAACATTCAGCCACTAAAAGACAGGGCCTATCCGACATATCTGTATCGAGGGCTAGCTGACTCAACTCGGGTTACCAGTAGGAGAATTCCTTCTATAGACTTGGTGAGCCGACTTGAAATGATTCTCAGGGGTAAAGTTTCAAACGTTGGTGCTCCAGTGGCATACTCGGCCTGGAACCTACCTCCTCCCAAAGCTTTCACCCTTTTTGTGTCAAATCCGCCTGTGACTGATGGCAATTTGGGCCTTAGAGTGCGACCCTCTGCTGAAGAAGTCAGTACTTTGGTTGCTTCGCTTGTGGAGATTCCTGATGACGAACGGCAGGTCCATTTTGAGGTGCCCCTGAACCCTAGTGATGCGGACATAAATGACATGCTTGATCTGCTAGCTGAGGATTCTTCCGACGCTGCTCCTGCTGGTACGTTGGCAGTGGTGCCCCTTCCAGAGGTTGATGCAACTTTGGATGTCCAGAAATCTGTCAGTACTCGCCCGAGACGCCCTAGCCGAACCAATCAGCCTGAGCCTTCTGCTGATGAGCAAAAGAAGAAAAGAAGACGCCTCCGGCGAGTATCCAGTTTTGATGAGGACGCTGGTACCTCAGTTCCTGCTACTGAAGAAGTGCCTGCGACTGGACTTATTGACGCTGATCCCAATGGGTGTACCCAAACTGCTACTGATCCCAATGGGGGTGCTCCATCTATTGCTGAACCCAATGGGGGTGCTGCTTGTGTTGTCACTGTGGAAGATGAAGAGGAAGAGAATGAGGCTCCTTTAACTCGGAAAAATAGTCGCCAGTTCATCGCCAGCGGTGGAAGTAGTGGAGTTCCTTCTCCTGCTTTGTCTGCCCTCATTGGTCTGCAAGAACTGTCCCTGGCCAACTTTGATCAGACTCTTGAGGATATGGTCCCAGAGGACTTGTTATCAGAGCCAGTGGATGATAATGCAACAGAGACTTGTGCTGCCGTGCCTGACGCTGGGTTGAGGTCATCCCGTGCCTCGTCGACCTTAGAGCGCGATCTCGAGGGTCGGGATGCTGATTTGGATTGTCCTGGTTCCATGGAAGTGGCTGAAAGTCCGTCAACCTTAGAGGTGGTTACTGCGGAGAGCCTAGACCTCAAGAATGGTGCTGACACATGCCCAGCCCCCGAGGGTGTCGCCGGGGATGACTTAGCTCGGGTGAAGAATGTAAGCCACTGCCCAGCCCCCGAGGGTGCTGCCGGGGATGATCCGGCTCAAGTGGGCAGTGCCAACTATGACCCAGCCCCCGAGGGTGCCCGGGCAGGGTCTCCTTCCTGCACCTCCATGGACGTTCATGCGGGTTCGCCTCCACATTCTGGTTGTATGGTGGTAGCCCAAACTCTGGATCAGGGGGTCGCTTTAGAGGGTAGCATCCCCGTTGATCTGGCGTTTGGCTCTGTTGAAGGCACTGAGCTGATTCCTACTGGTCCTTTGCAAGCTGCTTCGAGTGGTGGTCTTGCGCCTGGTTATCAGCTGATTTCTGCTGATTTGGGGATCCCTTCGTTCTTTTCCAACCTTTAGGTACTGTGTTGTACTTTAGCTTGATCTTTATGTTACATGAACTTTTGTCATTATGTTCACCTGTTCTTTTTATCAGGCTTTGGTGGATGGGATGGCCAGCCAGCTGAGATCGCAGGGTGCTTCCATCCCGGAAGTGGCTTCGTCTCTTGAGCGTTGGAATCCAGTGTCGCTTCATCGTCGTGTATCCGAGTTGGAGGCAACTAACGCTGGTTAGTGCCCTTTTTCTTCTTCTTCTTCGCCTTTGTTCGTGGGCTGTTTTACCTTCTGACCTCATTTTGTTTGATTACCTCTTGATAGGAATGACTCGGCAAATTGCAGTTCTTGAGGAAAAACATTCCCGAGATCATGCTGAAATGGTTCAACGGTGCGCTGACTTCGAGGAGAAGTACTCTCAGAGCCAAACTGAACTAAGTCAGGTCTCCGCTGCTTTGGATGACGCCAACGCCCTGAGTTCTTCTCTTCATGCTCGGCTTGACTCTGAAAAGGTAACTTACAAAACCGTGCCTTGCCTTGCTATGCCCTCATTACTTGCTTGGTTTCCGAAGGAGTTGATTTTTGTTTGCAGGAAGAAAAACGTATCCTTGCTGCTTCTCGTGACAATCTAGACAGATTGTATCGTGATTCTAGCAACTCGCTAACCATCTTGGAGAGGAGTCACCGCTTTACAATGGAGGAACTGGACAATCAGCGTTGTAGGCTGCAAGAATCTGCGGACGAAGTGACCCGCCTTAAGCAATTGATATCAGCGAAGGATGCCACCATCAAAGAACTCCGAGCTTCCAGGAAATCCGTTGCCCAGGAGTTGGAGGCCGCTCGGTTGGCTGCTAAAGTTGCCGAAGAGACTGCAGCTACTCTCAAAGCCCAGCGCGATAAAGCCATGGATAAGGCTATTCGTGCTGGACGAATCTTAATGAGGAGACCCGGCGTGGTTGTTCCTGAAGACATAAAGGCTGACGTGAACGCTGCCCCCGATTCCTCGAGTCGTCCTACTTCGTCGGTCGCTCCTGAAAAAGACATTGCGAAATAGAGAAACCTTTTGCGTGCTCTGAGCGCGTGGTTAGCATGATCGAGTTTTTGTTAGAAGACATCAGTTTATCATTCGAACGACATAATTGCTCTCTTATTGTATCGGAATTTATTGGTCCGTAAAATTGTGGTAATGACGCATGATGATTATGAAATTTGTTTGCGGGATATGGAAGTCATCCCCTGAATTACATAGGCGCGAGTATGTTGCGCCGGCTTAAGCCACCACTGACTTTAGCCGATAGCTCTGTTAGTAGGGCATAGTGGCCGCCCCGAGTTAAGTAAGCTTGAGCATGTTGCACCGCCTTAAGTCGTTGCCGACTTAAGTCGATTGCTCCGTTTGTAGGGCATAGTGGTCACCCCGAGTTAAGTAAGCGTGAGCATGTCGCACCGCCTTAAGTCGTTGCCGACTTAAGTCGATTGCTCTGTTTGTAGGGCATAGTGGTCACCCCGAGTTAAGTAAGCGTGAGCATGTCGTACCGCCTTAAGTCGTTGCCGACTTAAGTCGATTGCTCCGTTTGTAGGGCATAGTGGTCACCCCGAGTTAAGTAAGCATGAGCATGTCGCACCGCCTTAAGTCGTTGACGACTTAAGTCGATTGCTCCGTTTGTAGGGCATAGTGGTCACCCCGAGTTAAGTAAGCGTGAGCATGTCGCACCGCCTTAAGTCGTTGACGACTTAAGTCGATTGCTCCGTTTGTAGGGCATAGTGGTCACCCCGAGTTAAGTAAGCGTGAGCATGTCGTACCGCCTTAAGTCGTTACCGACTTAAGTCGATTGCTCCGTTTGTAGGGCATAGTGGTCACCCCGAGTTAAGTAAGCGTGAGCATGTCGCACCGCCTTAAGTCGTTGACGACTTAAGTCGATTGCTCCGTTTGTAGGGCATAGTGGTCACCCCGAGTTAAGTAAGCGTGAGCATGTCACACCGCCTTAAGTCGTTGACGACTTAAGTCGATTGCTCCGTTTGTAGGGCATAGTGGTCACCCCGAGTTAAGTAAGCGTGAGCATGTCGCACCGCCTTAAGTCGTTGACGACTTAAGTCGATTGCTCCGTTTGTAGGGCATAGTGGTCACCCCGAGTTAAGTAAGCGTGAGCATGTCGCACCGCCTTAAGTCGTTGACGACTTAAGTCGATTGCTCCATTTGTAGGGCATAGTAGTCACCCCGAGTTAAGTAAGAATGCAAGTCAATCGTGAACGAGCCGAGTATCTTTGAAATCTCTCTTTATTGATGACATATTTCCACTTTACAGAATACATTGTCGCCCCAACAGTTTTGAAATACAGCTTAGGGATAAAACTTTCTGAGGTGCTCTATGTTCCAGGAATTCCCAACTTCTGTGCCATCCATCTGAGTGAGGCGATATGATCCGGGCCGAGTGACTTCTGCTACTATGAAGGGTCCTTCCCATAAGGGTGATAACTTGTGCCGTCCCTCTCCCGTTAGAATTCGGCGGAGGACGAGGTCTCCTACTGAAAAGAACCGTTGCCGCACAGCCTTGTCGTGATAGCGCCTTAGAGTCTGCTGGTACCGTGCTGATTGGATTACCGCATTCAGCCGTTCTTCCTCAAGTACATCAACGTCCTCCAGCCTAGTGGCCTCAGCTTCTGCTATGCTTTCGAAGGTCAACCTTGGCGCCCCAAACTTGAGATCAGCAGGTAGCACTGCCTCCGACCCATAGACCATGAAGAAAGGAGTGTTTCCATGCAGGGCTCGGCTAGGTTGGGTTCTTAGGCTCCAAACAACATAAGGCAATTCTCTTATCCACTTTCCTGCAAACTTCTCATTCTTATCGAAGACCTTCTTTCTGAGTGCTTCCAATATCATTCCGTTGGCTCGCTCAACCTGCCCGTTGGCTCTTGGATGTGCTACAGATGCATACTTGATCTGAATGCTTCTTTGCTCACAGAAGTCAAAGAATTCTGAACTTGTGAAGTTGGATCCTAAGTCAGTTATGATGCTGTTTGGTATCCCGAATCTGAATATTATGTCTTGTACGAATTCCACGGCCTTAGCAGAGGTTAAAGAAGCAATGGGCTTGAACTCTATCCATTTAGTAAATTTGTCGATTGCCACCAATACATGAGTGTATCCCCCTTGAGCTTTCTTGAAAGGTCCAATCATATCCAGTCCCCAGCACGCGAAAGGCCAAGTTACTGGTATGGTCTGCAGTTGCTGTGCTGGCATGTGCTGTTGCTTCGACAAGTACTGGCAAGCTTCGCATCTCTGAACCAACTCGGCTGCATCGTTCTTCGCTGTCGGCCAATAGAATCCTGACCTGAAAATCTTCCCGACTAGTGTTCTAGATGCTGCATGTATTCCACATTGCCCTGCATGGACCTCCTCCAGAAGTTGCTTCCCGGCGGACGGGAGAACGCACTTCATGAGGATGCCTGACGCATCCCTTCTGTACAATACTTCCCCAATGAGTGTATAGTGAGCTGACTGCCTGGCAATGCGCTCTGCCGAGTTCTTGTCATCTGGTTCTTCTTCATTTTTTATATACTTAATAATCGGTCGTCTCCAGTCATCAGAGTCTGACTCGGGTTGATCTATGATGTTGCACTCTTCTGTTTGATCCATTGAGATACTCGGCTGGAGAATTTCTTGCACGAAGATCCCGGGTGGGACCTGAGTTCGACCGGATCCGAGTTTGGACAGTACATCGGCTGCTGTGTTCCGATCTCTTTCTATATGATGAAATTCCAGACCCTCGAATTTATCTTCCAGCTTTCGGACGGCAGCGCAGTATTTTCCCATTGAATCACTTGAACAATCCCATTCCTTGTTTATCTGGCTGATGACTACCAGAGAATCTCCGTATACCATCAATCTCTTGATGCCCAATGATATGGTGATGTTCAATCCGTGTACCAAAGCTTCATACTCGGCTGCATTGTTAGAGGCCGGGAATAGCAACTGGAGGGCGTACTTGAGGTGTTCGCCTCCAGGTGCGGTGAAGAGAATCCCTGCTCCTGCTCCCTGCAGCTTCAGCGAGCCATCAAAATACATTCGCCATACTTCTGCAGCTTCCGGATTATCTGGTACTTGCTGTTCTGTCCACTCTGATACGAAATCAACCAGCGCTTGAGTTTTGATGGCGGTACGAGGTCGGAACTCGATGTCGTGGGATCCCAGCTCGCAAGCCCACTTAGCTATTCGGCCAATGGCTTCCTTGTTGTGAAGAATGTCCCCTATTGGAAAACCAGTGACTACTATGACTTTGTGGTCGTCAAAGTAGTGACGCAGCTTGCGGGCAGTTAGAAGTACTGCATATAATAGCTTCTGAACCTGAGGATACTTTTTCTTCGAGGGGCCTAGAACTTCACTGATGAAGTAAACAGAACGTTGCACTGGATAGGCATGTCCTTCTTCCACTCGCTCGACTACTAACGCGGTGCTTACCACGTGAGTCGTGCAAGAGATATACAGCAGCAAATCTTCAGCCGGTTGAGTCGGCGTAGCTCGCCGGGGTGGTTTCAGTACTGGTGGTGTTGTCAAGAATTTCTTCAGTGCGTCTAGTGCTTCTTGTGCTTCTGAAGTCCATTGAAACTTATCCACCTTCTTGAGTAGCTTGTAAAATGGCAAACCTTTTTCTCCCAGCCTGGATATAAATCTGCTCAGAGCTGCCATACACCCAGTTAGTCGCTGAACCTTCTTTTGTGACCGAGGGGCTTCCATCTTCATGATAGCTTCAATCTTGTCTGGATTAGCCTCAATTCCCCGGTGGCTGACGATAAACCCGAGCAACTTCCCTGCTGGTACCCCTAAAACACATTTTTCAGGATTGAGCTTCCATCTATACCTTCTTAGGCTGTTGAAAACCAGCTGTAAATCTTCGATGAAGTTTTCCGAATTCTCTGTTTTGATCACCACATCATCTACGTAAGCTTCCACATGCTTGCCCCAGTGATCGGCTAAGCATGTTTGAATGGCTCTCTGATAAGTCGCTCCAGCGTTTTTGAGGCCGAACGGCATGGAGGTATAACAGAAGGCACCAAACGGAGTGATGAACGCCGTTTTTTCCTCGTCTTCTTTTGCCAAACTGATCTGATGATATCCGGAATAGCAATCTAAGAAAGACAGCATAGAACATCCAGCGGTGGAGTCCACCACCTGATCTATCCTCGGGAGCCCGAAGGGATCCTTCGGACAGTGTTTGTTGAGATCAGTATAGTCGACGCACATGTGCCAATCCACTTTATTCTTTTTGAGTACAAGAACAGGGTTGGCTAACCACTCGGGGTGTAGTACTTCTCTAATAAATCCAGCCGCAACTAAGCGAGCTAACTCGGCACGAATGGCCTCTCTCTTGTCGGGCGTGAAACAACGTAGCTTTTGCCGGATCGGCCTCGCCTGGGGGTAAACCTTCAATTTGTGCTCGGCCAGTTCCCTTGGGACTCCCGGCATATCCGCCGGTTGCCATGCGAATACATCTCGGTTATCTTGCAGGAACTGGACGAGCGCGCTTTCCTATTTGTCGTCCAAGCTGGAGCTGATGATGGCCGTCTTGCGCTCATCAGCGAACCCCAGGTTGATTCGCTTGGTTTCTTCAGTCGGCCGCATAGAGGTCGCGGCCTGAGCTTCGTTTGCCGGTACTGCGAGGTCCTCCTCAGGCTTAGAGTTCGCCAGTGTAGAAGGAACCGTTGACGGCTTGGTGGTGAGGGCTGCTTGGATGGCCACTCGGAAACATTCTGCGGCGCCTTGGAAGTCGGCGCGCACAGTTATGATTCCTTGCGGTCCTGGCATCTTCAATATCATGTATGTATAGTGCGGAATGGCCATGAATTTGGCCAATCCCGGCCTTCCGATGATGGCATTGTACCCACAGTCGAAGTTTGCCACTTCAAACCTCAGAAACTCGGCTCTGTAGTTCTCCGGAGTTCCGAAGGTGACCGGCATGTAGATGTGGCCCAACGGGTATTCCCCCTCCGTCGGCACGATGCCGAAGAAGGGAGTGTCTGACTTGTGGAGCTCTTTGAGGTGAGCCCCAAGCCTTGGAGTGTCCGGGGGAAGGTGTAACACCCGGATTTTAGGGGTCCAAAACCCGGGGTTAACATAAACACCAGGTATGCTGGGACCAAGTCTCATACATATGATGTATAGTGGCACAGGATCGAATGTCACATCTTTATATATAACAGGAGTTCTATACAAAATAAATAATTACATTATAAGGAGACAACGGTCCAGCAACCCAAAGTTGACTGGGAGACGACGACCTAGACCTCTCACGAACTCATCACAGCATCCTCCATGAGCATCATCCTGCAGTACCTGGTCTTGACCTGTGGTGTATGTGAGACAGCAAGAGTGAGCTCACATACGTTCATCGCTCAACAAGTTGTGGGGAATAATGTGCATGAACTCGCCAAAGGTGGGAGCTCACGTGAAGTGTAAGGCTTACCAAAGAAGATGGTTAGAGCTGAGCATTGCTTTTAAAGTTGGTCAAAATTTTATTAGCAGTTACTAAGTATAAGTAAATACCAAACCCAATTAAGTAACAGAACAGAAGTAACAACATCACCTGTGATGCAATGCATATGACAAATTGAGTTTAGTTCCATAAATTAATCATGTGAGGGTCCGAGCTGCTCATGACCGTGAGCACGGCTAGTATACCAGTTTTACACTCTGCAGAGGTTGCGCATCTTTACCCACAAGTCGTGTATCCCATGTCGCCAGGGTTTGCAAAGCCCTTAGACACTTCCGAGGTGAATGGCTAGGGATCCACTACGAGGCCTTTACAAAGTTCCACTAGCTTCCGAAAACCCGCTACAGTTTATAGGAAGATCCAGTGCAGGAATCCCTTGCAGGACCGCCATCGCAGCAAAATCCTCCCGAGGGCCTCCCTACACTGACCTCTCCCCTACTGCCCTTGCCCCTTTCGGGTAAGGTAGTCTTCCACTAGCTTTCCTAATTAATCAGCCAAGGGCATCCCATACTACCCTTGTGGTAGCACTGTTTTCCCGGGTGGTCGCTCCATGTTCCAATTAACATAATGATCTCAACATGAACAATAAATAACAACTGATAACAAAAGTGTAACCATGAATATTGTATCTCCATACCCAAAACCACATAAAGCACTAGCAAGTACTACCCAGAAATTTAGTGGTGAACAAGGTATAAAGATAATCAAACTAGGTAACCTGTTGGGTCCCATCAAAATTAACCTATGCAGATCATTATGATTAATCAGAACATGGCTGGGTAAAAAGAAGTGATCAAGGGCACAACTTGCCTGGGCCTTGAGAATCCAGGTACCAGGATGATTCTTCAGATCCTCGTGACCTCACTGCTAGTCGTAGCAATACAAACATACATGGTATAGGCAAAATTAACATTACACCAAACATATATGCAAAATATATATTAATAATCTACATATTAAAATAAGATCACAGGAAAAAGAATTATTAATTTTAGAGTTGTAGAATTCAAGTTATGAATTTCCTAAGTTTCAAGGTGATTATAATATGATTAATTGATAAATAAATTTTCTGACAGAGTTCATGTCAAAACAGTGGTTCTAAATGGTAGAGAATATTATTACAAAATTTTAGGAATTGGAATGACTCAATTTGGAACTAAAATGAATTAGTTATGAATTAATGAAGTTCTAGGAATTATTTTTGTATTAAAAATTCAATTTCCTAATCATTTATTCAATTTATAACTGTGCTGGACTGGGCCTCAATTCCAGAGAAACCCAGGGGCTGGCGCGTAAAACTCCCTAAGACTCAGAAAATCCCCAAGGTGGACGGCGGGTTGATTATCTAAAATGACAGGGTCTCTTTAGGAAATAAGCCACGCGAAGGGGTATCGTGACACCTGGGCCGACCGATCAGTTTTGGACGGTCCGGATTAGGGAGAGTCACAGCGCGAACCGGTAAGAGCACGATCTAATCTCCACCATTGAAATCCAATCGGACGGCCCAAATTTTAAGTACCGGAGAACAACTTGGATCCGACCGATGATGGATCAACGGTCACGGTTCCATCTGGCGAAACGGTACGCATGATCCAATCGTAGCCATGAACCCAAGATCCAACGGTCGCGGCTGAATGGGTTCTAGATCTAATCGTGTCCACCCATCCATGGACGGACGGTGCAGGGGCCTTCTTCCCCTCCAACGGAGCCGAGCTGGGGAGCGCTCATGCTCACGGCGGCCACCACGTCGGAGCTCCCCAATTCTACCTCCCCGGCCACCGGATTCAGCTAAATTCGTGCGCAAAACGAAATTGAGGACGGGGTGATCCGATAGGAGGTACCTTAGGACAGATAGCGACGGCGGGGAGAGTCGACCACGGCACGGGGCGGAATTCGCCCACCGCACGAAGTCCGGTGGGAAATTCCGAGGCGCCGGAGCACGATTCGTCCACGAAGAGTAGCTGACCACCCCTCCCGAGACCGGGCGAACTCAATTGGACACTCGACGTGGGCACGGCCGCGTTGAGCACGATATCCAAGTGCGGCGGCAACTATGGGTTCTCTTCCTAGCGGCGGCACTCTCCCAATGGCGGCAAGGCGACGAGATCACAGGGGGCAGGTTTTATACCCCGAGCGGTGCGCAGGAGTCGGGAGGGTTGGTGC
Organism: Zea luxurians; assembly: GCA_029449295.1. Taxonomy (NCBI): domain Eukaryota; kingdom Viridiplantae; phylum Streptophyta; class Magnoliopsida; order Poales; family Poaceae; genus Zea; species Zea luxurians. The sequence continues at coordinate 135,421,831 of JAOPSE010000005.1, read as the reverse complement.
AACGGTGGCGCGATGACCGCGGAGTCCGCGCGGAGCTCACGGCGGCGGATTTGCCGCGATTCTGTTGGAGCTCGCGGCCGGGGAAGATGACAAGTAGGGCCCACCCGCCATACTCAGCGATTCCCACGAAGTGAATGAGTTATGGCCTGCCCGCAGGGCCCGCATGGCAGTCGCACCGGGCGTGCGTGCGTGCGCAGTGAGGCGCCGGCCAGTGGGGCCCGCCTGTAAGTGACCGATCGCGTGGGAGAAGAGGTGGGCTGACGCGCAGTGTCAACCCCAGGTGGGCCGAAATGGGGAGAGTTGGCCCAGTTAGGGTTTTTTTCTCTTTTTCCTTTTTATTTTCTATTTCTTTTCTTCATTTTCAAATCCAATTTGAATTTCAAGTTTCAAAATCAAATTCTTTGGTAAATTCTCCTCAGATTAAAAGTATAATTTGTAAACTCTAGTCTTACTTTTATTTATACTTTTTATTTTGTATATACTTTCCTTTTCTTCTTATTTTAAAAACCCAAATTCCAATTCAAATCAAACCAAGTTTTAAATTCTAGATTTCAAATTTATGCACAAGTTTAAACTTTCACATGATGCACAATTACTACATAATGTTTTCTTTATTTATTTTATTATGATCATTTACCTTTGAAAAGGGTGAGCTATAAAGTTTAATCACTTATAAATGGTACTTTGCTCAAATTTCTTCTACCAATCCCAAATTCAGAATTTGGATGTTACAAATCCTACCCCCCTTAAAAATAATCTCGTCCTCGAGATTTGAAAGAAAAAGGATGCATAACTTATGTTATCTCCAACATATGCACAAACAAAATCTCAGCATGATGCATTATTTATTAGCAACACATGGGGTCAGATAGACTTTATTATTATTCACAATATAGTAAAATACTAGCTACTAGCTAAGGTAACACTTAGATCTTACAAAATAGTAGTAATATATAAATATGTTTATGTTTCTTGGTGGAACTGGTGGTTAGGAAAGCATGGGTGTATATATGTATGTCCACTTTATTATAGGATAGAAGATGTCTTTAGGGCATATATAGGTTTGGGATAAGAAAGAGTAGGATAAGAAAAGACTTCATCCAAGATTTGTGGATCTTGACTCATCTTGGTGACCTTACTTGATCCTTGAAGACTTGAGTTGGTGCTCCTCCTCCTTTGATGAAGTTGATCATCTTCCTCGGTCTTGTCTCAGTAATTAGGAGTTAGTGTATGTTATTGGGCTGGGGAATATGGTTAATATAGGTATGGATGAGATAGACTACATGATGTAGATCAAAAGTTTACTTGATGTTAGGTGGGGATAAACAGATCATGCAATCCATTATGAATCTATTGGTTGAGTTAGATCTTCTGCTCATGGTTGAGTTAGTCTAATGTGCTAAGTTAACACTTGGCTAGTAAGGTCTAATCTCTTTTTACCTGTATCATTAGTCTGATTCAGTAGGCCACATTAGATTAGTTTAGTAGATGGCTATGAGTTAAATGAGATTAGTCAGAGTCTGGTTTGATTGTTTTGCTTCTGTATGGTTTGGATAGGGTATGTAACCTGGGTATGGCTGAACTGATCTAAGTCATCAATTTAGACTTAAGTGAATTAGGAGCATGGCCATATCTTTTGCACCAGCATTAAGTATCACACACTAGATTAGATCATATTAGATTAAGTAGGAGCTAGATTAGATTGAATATGACTAGATTAGACTAGTTTAGGTTAAATAGATCTACTAGGGTAGGATAAATATTATTAGGATATGTTAGAATCTTTAGATTTATTAGGACCAGATAAAATCTTTTTAAGGTAAGATAAATCTATTAAGGTAATAGAATATCTTTTAAGATAAGATGGATCTATTACACAAGAATCTAGGTTAGATTGGTATGACTAGTTTGACTAAATAAGATCTAATTAGTTTGCATTAGATCATGGTTGTTTAAACTAGGGTGGATAAGTATGCTTATTAGGATAAGATGGATCTATAAAGATAAGATAGAATCTTTTGAGACCAGTCAGATCTATTAGGATAAAATCTTTTCAAGATAAGATGAGTATCTTTTAAGATGAGATGGATCTATTAGATAAGGGAGAATCTTTTAAGGTAAGATGAATTGGTTAGAATGAGATCTTTTAGGATTAAGATAAATTTCTTAAGCTAGATAAGTTCCAATGGGGATAATCTAGGCTGTCTAGTTATTTTATAAATATATTTTTATACCTATGTATATGCAGATGCAATTGTGGACATTACTCCACAACCCATCACACTCAAACAAAGATCCAAATCAGACAGATATCATAAGAACAAACATTCAAATACATAGCCACTTATAAAAATAGTTTTGTTTTTGTTCCTAGAATTAGGTCTCCTATTCTTAAAGTCACTTTAGGCACAGGATTTCAAAGTGTGAAATCCACATTTGTCTTTAGAAAGAAAAGATAAGAATAATCAGAGTAGAGCGGAAATAGATGAGAAAAGATTAAGTTAAGTTTAGAAATGAATCAGAGTAGCAGAGGTAAGTAAATAAGGGTTGTCCAGTTCTATCTAGGTTTCGTCCTACAGTCAACATTCCTCTGATACCACTTCTGTAACACCCGGATTTTAGGGGTCCAAAACCCGGGGTTAACATAAACACCAGGTATGCTGGGACCAAGTCTCATACATATGATGTATAGTGGCACAGGATCGAATGTCACATCTTTATATATAACAGGAGTTCTATACAAAATAAATAATTACATTATAAGGAGACAACGGTCCAGCAACCCAAAGTTGACTGGGAGACGACGACCTAGACCTCTCACGAACTCATCACAGCATCCTCCATGAGCATCATCCTGCAGTACCTGGTCTTGACCTGTGGTGTATGTGAGACAGCAAGAGTGAGCTCACATACGTTCATCGCTCAACAAGTTGTGGGGAATAATGTGCATGAACTCGCCAAAGGTGGGAGCTCACGTGAAGTGTAAGGCTTACCAAAGAAGATGGTTAGAGCTGAGCATTGCTTTTAAAGTTGGTCAAAATTTTATTAGCAGTTACTAAGTATAAGTAAATACCAAACCCAATTAAGTAACAGAACAGAAGTAACAACATCACCTGTGATGCAATGCATATGACAAATTGAGTTTAGTTCCATAAATTAATCATGTGAGGGTCCGAGCTGCTCATGACCGTGAGCACGGCTAGTATACCAGTTTTACACTCTGCAGAGGTTGCGCATCTTTACCCACAAGTCGTGTATCCCATGTCGCCAGGGTTTGCAAAGCCCTTAGACACTTCCGAGGTGAATGGCTAGGGATCCACTACGAGGCCTTTACAAAGTTCCACTAGCTTCCGAAAACCCGCTACAGTTTATAGGAAGATCCAGTGCAGGAATCCCTTGCAGGACCGCCATCGCAGCAAAATCCTCCCGAGGGCCTCCCTACACTGACCTCTCCCCTACTGCCCTTGCCCCTTTCGGGTAAGGTAGTCTTCCACTAGCTTTCCTAATTAATCAGCCAAGGGCATCCCATACTACCCTTGTGGTAGCACTGTTTTCCCGGGTGGTCGCTCCATGTTCCAATTAACATAATGATCTCAACATGAACAATAAATAACAACTGATAACAAAAGTGTAACCATGAATATTGTATCTCCATACCCAAAACCACATAAAGCACTAGCAAGTACTACCCAGAAATTTAGTGGTGAACAAGGTATAAAGATAATCAAACTAGGTAACCTGTTGGGTCCCATCAAAATTAACCTATGCAGATCATTATGATTAATCAGAACATGGCTGGGTAAAAAGAAGTGATCAAGGGCACAACTTGCCTAGGCCTTGAGAATCCAGGTACCAGGATGATTCTTCAGATCCTCGTGACCTCACTGCTAGTCGTAGCAATACAAACATACATGGTATAGGCAAAATTAACATTACACCAAACATATATGCAAAATATATATTAATAATCTACATATTAAAATAAGATCACAGGAAAAAGAATTATTAATTTTAGAGTTGTAGAATTCAAGTTATGAATTTCCTAAGTTTCAAGGTGATTATAATATGATTAATTGATAAATAAATTTTCTGACAGAGTTCATGTCAAAACAGTGGTTCTAAATGGTAGAGAATATTATTACAAAATTTTAGGAATTGGAATGACTCAATTTGGAACTAAAATGAATTAGTTATGAATTAATGAAGTTCTAGGAATTATTTTTGTATTAAAAATTCAATTTCCTAATCATTTATTCAATTTATAACTGTGCTGGACTGGGCCTCAATTCCAGAGAAACCCAGGGGCTGGCGCGTAAAACTCCCTAAGACTCAGAAAATCCCCAAGGTGGACGGCGGGTTGATTATCTAAAATGACAGGGTCTCTTTAGGAAATAAGCCACGCGAAGGGGTATCGTGACACCTGGGCCGACCGATCAGTTTTGGACGGTCCGGATTAGGGAGAGTCACAGCGCGAACCGGTAAGAGCACGATCTAATCTCCACCATTGAAATCCAATCGGACGGCCCAAATTTTAAGTACCGGAGAACAACTTGGATCCGACCGATGATGGATCAACGGTCACGGTTCCATCTGGCGAAACGGTACGCATGATCCAATCGTAGCCATGAACCCAAGATCCAACGGTCGCGGCTGAATGGGTTCTAGATCTAATCGTGTCCACCCATCCATGGACGGACGGTGCAGGGGCCTTCTTCCCCTCCAACGGAGCCGAGCTGGGGAGCGCTCATGCTCACGGCGGCCACCACGTCGGAGCTCCCCAATTCTACCTCCCCGGCCACCGGATTCAGCTAAATTCGTGCGCAAAACGAAATTGAGGACGGGGTGATCCGATAGGAGGTACCTTAGGACAGATAGCGACGGCGGGGAGAGTCGACCACGGCACGGGGCGGAATTCGCCCACCGCACGAAGTCCGGTGGGAAATTCCGAGGCGCCGGAGCACGATTCGTCCACGAAGAGTAGCTGACCACCCCTCCCGAGACCGGGCGAACTCAATTGGACACTCGACGTGGGCACGGCCGCGTTGAGCACGATATCCAAGTGCGGCGGCAACTATGGGTTCTCTTCCTAGCGGCGGCACTCTCCCAATGGCGGCAAGGCGACGAGATCACAGGGGGCAGGTTTTATACCCCGAGCGGTGCGCAGGAGTCGGGAGGGTTGGTGCAACGGTGGCGCGATGACCGCGGAGTCCGCGCGGAGCTCACGGCGGCGGATTTGCCGCGATTCTGTTGGAGCTCGCGGCCGGGGAAGATGACAAGTAGGGCCCACCCGCCATACTCAGCGATTCCCACGAAGTGAATGAGTTATGGCCTGCCCGCAGGGCCCGCATGGCAGTCGCACCGGGCGTGCGTGCGTGCGCAGTGAGGCGCCGGCCAGTGGGGCCCGCCTGTAAGTGACCGATCGCGTGGGAGAAGAGGTGGGCTGACGCGCAGTGTCAACCCCAGGTGGGCCGAAATGGGGAGAGTTGGCCCAGTTAGGGTTTTTTTCTCTTTTTCCTTTTTATTTTCTATTTCTTTTCTTCATTTTCAAATCCAATTTGAATTTCAAGTTTCAAAATCAAATTCTTTGGTAAATTCTCCTCAGATTAAAAGTATAATTTGTAAACTCTAGTCTTACTTTTATTTATACTTTTTATTTTGTATATACTTTCCTTTTCTTCTTATTTTAAAAACCCAAATTCCAATTCAAATCAAACCAAGTTTTAAATTCTAGATTTCAAATTTATGCACAAGTTTAAACTTTCACATGATGCACAATTACTACATAATGTTTTCTTTATTTATTTTATTATGATCATTTACCTTTGAAAAGGGTGAGCTATAAAGTTTAATCACTTATAAATGGTACTTTGCTCAAATTTCTTCTACCAATCCCAAATTCAGAATTTGGATGTTACAGAAGGTGACGTTGATGCTGCTCCCCCCATCCACTAGCACCTTCTTCACCCGGCTCTCTCGGATCACCAGATCGACGAGGAGCGGGTATTTGCCCGGATGGTCGAAGTTGAGCCATTGATCCTCCCGAGTGAAGGTGATCGGGTGTTCTGACCACCGGTATGGGCGGGAGGACCGGTGGTCGCCACCAGTATCTGACGGTCGTTGATCTTTTGTTGTCTTTTGTTCTCCTGCGACCCATGTCCGCCGAAGATGACATTGACCTCCCTGTCGACGCGTGGGAAAGCTCCTCCTCCTCCCTCCTCCGGCTGATGAGGTTGTCGTGGTTCATCCGGTCCTCCCCTCGGTGGAGGGGGAGGTAGAGGTTGGAAGGGTCGGCCATGCCCAACGGAGTGCTTGAAGTCCCGGCAGTTGCGAAGAGTGTGGCGCATGTCCTTGTGGTATGGGCACTGGGCGTCGAGGATGTCGTCCAGCGTGCGCTCGCCTCCGCGAGGTCCTCCTCAGGCGCGAGAGGCAGGTGGTCCGGCGGCGTGTACTTCTTCGCGAGGCCTCTTCTCCCAGCGTTTGTCGGGTGGTTGGTTCGCGTCACGTCGTGGTGCTGCCGGTGCAGGCTTCGCTCCTCCGATGAGGTCCTGAGCTCGCTCGTCGGCGGTAATGTAAAGGTCGGCTTCCCGGAATAGCTCCTCGGAAGTAGTCGGCGCCTTCTGTAGTATGGCTCGGACAAAAGCCGAGTCGTTGGATCCTCGGTAGAAGTCCTCGATCACGGCCGCCTCCGTGACCTCGGGGATGCGATTTCTCATGGTCTGGAACCTTTTGAGGTACGACCGGAGAGTCTCATCCCCCCGGCGCTTGATGGATTTGAGGTCCCATGGTTGCGCTGGTTTGTCGGAGAGGGACTGGAAGTTGGCGGTGAAACGTCGACTGAAGTCTCCCCAGTCGTCGATGCAGTGTCGGGGTAGATGTCGTAGCCACTGTAGCGCATCTTGCCCAAGGACGATGGGCAGATACGCGGTCATGACATCCTCAGATGCCCCGGCAGCCCGAGCAGCGGTGGTGTAGACGACTAGCCAACCCCCTGGATCCTTCTTAGGTTCATATTTGTCGACATTGGATACCTTGAAGTTGGGAGGCCATTGGATGGCCCTAAGGCGCGGAGTAAGAGCGGACACTCCGCACGTGTCCTCCTGTCGTCGGGGACGATGTTTGTCCCGGGGAGGGGAGTGGTGATTGTGGTTCCTCGACCGTCCCCGGGTGGTACCGCCAGTTGAGGCCGTCGCCGACTCAGTTCTGGTGGCCTGGCTCTGAGCCGGGATGCCATGATCCCTGTCGTACTCCTCTCGGCGTCGAATCTCGTTTTCATACCGCCATTCGCGCGAAGCATTGATGGAGCTTCGCGCGTCTCGGCGACTGTTGATGGCGTGTCGTAGATCGTTCGGTGGGTGAGCAAGCGGTAGAAGATGGTTGGCTGCCTGGGTGAACAGGCGTCGGTAGCCCTCAGTGTCGGGAGTCCGAGGGAGTCCATCAGCTATCCGAGCTAGTACCCCTCCGACTTCACTCGGCGTGTTCATAGCTCGGGCGAAGTCGGGATTTAGGTTGCGCCCAAAGAATGGATTCTCCCGGCGTTGCCGTGCATCTTGCTCGGCTTGTTCCTGAGCTCGTCGGCGATCACGTCGTCGGGAGTTCCTTCGCTCTCTGAAGACGCGCTCTTTCGGAGTTTCTCCTATCTCCGAGACCTCGTCTCGCGAGACAGGCTGATCCGGATCCCGTTCTCCAGCCGCATGATGTCGTCGAACGTTCCTGCGCCGATTCCTCCGTCGACGGGATTCTCGTTGAGGCGGTTCTTCTCCGGGTGCAGTCGGTTCGTCATCGGAGACGGTAGGCGACTCCACCCTCCCGATGAAGAGGACGTCGGGGTAGAATGGTGCTGCTGTCGTGGCGACCTTCTTTCCGTTCTCCTTTGAGGCCGGAAGAACGGAAAGAACGACTTGCTTTTCCCTGGTTTCCTTCTTCCTTGCGATCCGTGTCCATTCTTTTGTCAGAGAAGTAGATAGTGGGGTCTTCCGGGTCAGCGAGCCCTCGGCCCCCGACTTTCCGGAGACGATCTTTTTCCGAAGAGCTGGAAGTTGCACCTCTCCGGCATTTTCGGAGTTCGTTGGAGGAGACTTCTTTTCCGGCGGATCCGCGATACGGTGTAGAATTCCCTCTTTATCCGCTACAGATGAGATTGTCCCGAAACAGAATACGGATCCGGGACGCATGGTGATCTTGCTGTAGAAGGTGACGGCCATTGAGCTAGCTTGGATCGTCAACACACCCCCTACCTGGCGCGCCAGCTGTCGGTGTTTTGGGTCCGACCGCACACCCGGGGTTGCCCCTCAAGGTGTTTTCTAGGAGTAGGACGGTGTCGACGACTGTAGCAAAATGGTTCATGCCGATCGCACGAGGGACAGTGGACAAGATTTACAGGTTCGGGCCGCTTAGAAATGCGTAACACCCTACGTCCTGGTGAGTATGTGTGCGTGGTTACAAGAGGGCTCTCTGGTTTGAAGACTCAGAGAGTTGATGTGGGTGGCTAAGTAACGTAGGGCCGATTCATCTGAAGGGGTGCCCCCTAGGCCTTATATACTCGACCGTGGGGCAGTACACGTGGATATGATAACAACAAGTAGCTAAAAGGTAGTGAACCTCTTGAGTTTATCCCTACGTAACCCTCGCCGACTTATCCTCGCATGGCTCCGTTGCATGGGGGCTTCAGCGCGGGAAAGTCGGGTCTCTGTTGCAATTTACTCGTTCCACGTTGTGGGCCGTCCAGGTTTGCACCAATCCGGTCTTACGTCTTCTCTGCTTTGTTGGTTGTCTTTCTCCAGGCCCACGAAAGAGTGACCTTACGATTTATTGGGCTCTTGGGCCTTTCGCGAGGTCTTTTACTCCTTTAGTGGACCCGGGGGATATCTATCCCCCACACTACGCGACTGCCCAAAACATCTCCAACATGACAAAAGAAGCTGGCCGAGGATCTGGATCATCAGAGCGCATGGGAGGGTACGATCAGTTTATTTACTTACTATTTTGTGTTCTGGAGATTATACATGTTTCATATATTCATCTATGTTGTTTCATATGTAGGAATGATTTTATCTTTTCCGTTCTGTCTTATTATAATATGATAGATCTGTCTGTTTTAATTTTACAGTCATGCTTTTTATGTTTCCATCTGTTTATTTTCAATTGTTCAGTCAGTTTACATGTTTATCGTATTGATATGATTTATATAATTCATATGCTTTATGTTCTCATGATCCATATTGTTATGGATATATTTGATGTCATGATTAATTATCTTTTATATGTCATCATCATAATATTAATTTATGGAATTAAAATGATACGGAAAATGCCTATAAGTCTAACAAATAGAAGGGTTCTCACCACTACAAACAGCAAACATAGCAATACCGGCCATCTAGGCTTCATGTTTCAGGATCTAATCCTATACCACAAGCTACTATGGATAAGATCTGGGAATAAATAGCCAAATTATTTTGATAAAGGCTAGGTATTAGTATGATGGGCTTAGGATCTTCATATTGGAAACCCTACGATCACTGATCTGACACCGTCCCATATCCATAAGGGATTAGAATATCGGATTTCTCCAAATTTTCCGGTGAATGCGGTAAAAGCACACACGAGCACATTGGCCAGGTCTTAGCACAACTAGGAGATTGGTCGATAGGGAGGTATTATGCGTTTGTTTGTTTTCTTTATCCCTTACTGGTGCCACTTTTGCATGGTAATCTGCCTTACTGTCTAACTCTATTAGCTCCTGGGGTGATTTAGAACATAACTTCCATGAGCATTTTTTCCATGGAAGATATGAGTTAGAAATTAGTTGATCTAGTAGCGCTACGGCAGGGGCGCAATGAATCAGTTAATGACTATATCCGAAGATTCTAGGATACTAGAAACTGATGCTTTCAAATCAAAGTCACAAATAAGCAATTAACGGATCTAGCTTTTAGTGGGTTGTGTTCGTATTTAAAGGAAAAATTGGATGCCTCACAGTTTGTATCGCTAACCCAATTACATTAGCGGGCTTTGGCTTGTGAAAACCGAAGCAAGGAAACATCAAATCCAATTCATCATAACATGCACCTTATTGATCGTAATGATAGTAGTTTAGATGATGACTCAAAGGATATGTACGCTTCTAAACTTGTTTGGCCAACTAAGGCTAATCCTCTAGCTTGTTCCTCCTTGCAGTCGGTTTAGAAGAACCGATAAGAGGAAGTTAAATTTAATTTTAATGTTGCTAAGTGTGATAAGATATTTGATGAATTATTGAAAAGTGGCAACAATAAAATAACACATACCATTCAACCTTTAAATGAGCTAAAAGACGTGCTTATTGTAAGCGACACAATTCCTTTTCTCATGCCACTAATGATTGCATCGTCTTCCATCGACATGTACAATCAGCTATAAATGAAGGCCAATTGAGTTTTCATGAGATGCAAATTGACAGGAAGCCATTTCCTATCAATATACTATATTTAAAGGAAAAGAAAGTCTTGGTTCAGCCGGATGTGGCCAATAAAGACAAAGCAAAAAGTATTGTCATTGGTGACCCTTGCGTGATCGATGAGAACAAGCAAATTCATTCTAAGGAAGTGATTGCACAAAAGACTCTTGATGGGAAGGAGACATTAAAGATCACCATCAAGACTAAGAGATCTAGCCCCCTGTCCAGCATATTGTGGATGGTCTGGCCACTAAGGTCGGACGGTCCAAACCCCTGGCTGCCAGTCTGGCTACCCACCGTGGATGGGCCACAAATGAACAAAAACACCAGCGCCCCTAGACCTTTAGACCATGATGTCCAGAGATAGGTATGTGGAAGCAAAACACATCCAATGCATCTGGATGGCTCGTTAGTGCTGACCCTACATTTGATCAGCTTATCTCTAAATACGTCAATAAGAAGGCTGCTCCAAGGGATCGACTAACAAAGTGACCTCATTCACCTATACTAGATAGACAAGCAAAAGAACCACGACAGACTAAAATGACCCAAAAGGTAGTCCAACTAGTTCCACCCACACTACAAACACCATGGACGACACCACATCCACTGCTTACATATCCACCACCAACATATTCGCCCATGTACCCATCTACATATCCACCCGCCTACCCGCCTGCTTATCCACCCATGTGGTGAGGAGAGACACCACACCCATAGTATCCATATAGAATAACACATCACCCAGCTTGGGAGGCACCACAAGCTTCAGTATTTGATAAGCTAGGTACACTAGTACAAGACCGATTGGAAATTCCACAATCTAACCCACATGCATGCACAAGATCAGTAGGCATGTTAGAACATTCAACCCCAAAGACCGATAGTTTTGGTAAGGGCATAAGGGGAAAACTCTCGTGTTTGTGGCACCTGAGTCACCGGCCACAACAAATTCTAAAAATTTAGAGAGAACTACAGCCGGCAACACCATCAAAACAGGCACAACAGATGTTGTAGTCGATAAAGAAATAAATGAAGGACCGATAATTTTTTGAACATCAACCAAAACACAATTAGATGAGGATGACGCTATGAATGCTATCCATAAGGCTGTCAACCTAAAAATACACCCAACCCAAAGTATTCCATGCCTAGATGGTGCCCTTTGGGTTTGACACATTCTAAAAAGCGCAAACTTCAGTGCTTGAGAGCAAAAGAGAAGAGGGGAAAGGAAGCTGAGCAAGTGTTCAATGAAACACATTCTATTTAACCTCAGAAGTAATGGAAAATTAAGGTCGCTAGCACCAACACACAAAGTGGCCATAGTGACAGAAATTAGATCACCAGACCGTTTGGTCGGACTGTCCGGAGGTACCGTGGACAGTTCAACAGCGAGGGTCAGACCGCCCGGCAGTTCTAAAGACCCTGCCATAACTTTGCAAGAGGATCTCGAGGACACTACGACCACGATGGACCACTCTGAGACCCTTAAGGAAAAGGTCACAGAGGAGGAAGTACCTGTGGAAGAGATGGTGGACTACGAGGCATCCCTCGAATGCCTAGGTATGGAAATAAATATTATTACTTTTCTGGTCATTTATGATATAATCGGTAATGATGATAATGTTATGGATCAGTTTGATTTAGGTCCTAAGTAAGCACTCTTCACCAAACAAAAGGAAGCAATCAATCATCTAATGCCACTCTTTGTGCACGACCAAATTGATGGGACATTGATTTCAATGTTATTGATAGATGGTGACACGACCGTTAATCTTATTCCATATTCTTTATACCAAAAGCTAAGAAAACTAGATAATTAGTTGATCAAGACCAACATGACTCTCAGTTGTGTTGGGAGTGACAGTCCGATCAAGGCCAAAGGTGTGATGTTCGTTGAATTAACTATTGATGCCAAAACCGTGGCCACAACATTCATCATTACAACAGTAGAACACAATTATAGTGTAATTTTAGGAAGAGATTGGATACATGTCAATCACAAGAACGCCTCCGTGAAGAACACCCAAGAATAGCGAGAAAAGTCATCAACAATCACAAGAACATACCACTTCACCCCAAAAGAGCAAACCCGACCTAGACCAACAGTGTCCATGTGAAGCAACTCACCGGTTTACGAGGTCATCACCTTGGTGATCGAGGAATGGGAATCAACAACCATTTTCCCATGACAACAATGGTGGCAGACAAGATCTTTCTTAAATTTTAAATTGGTCAATTCTTGGATGAGGTCAAGTGATCTTAATCGAGCCAAAAGATCAAAGCTCAAATGACCTACCCTCATATGCCACTTACAAATCAGAGAGGAAGATCCTACCAAAAGACATCGAGAGGGGCCAAACGAATGGGAAAATTAGCTCAAAAAAACTCGACCAAAAAGGGGAAATCTCACAAATAAGATCCCCCTGGGCATCCAAAACATGAGAAAGGCCCCTTTTAAAGCGCACTTCATAATTGTCCTCAAGGAGTTGCAAAACCGAAAGCAGATTAAAATGCAAATTCGAAACCAAAGTAACATCCTTGAGCACAAAGCTCTCATTCACTCGAATGGTGCCACGAGAGACAACCTTACCTCTCAACTTAGCCCCCAATATGATGTATTCCTTACCAATCATAGGGTCAAGGCGGGAGAACTATCTGGAGCTTCCGGTCATGTGACACGAACAACTAGAATCCATAAGCCATGTGTTCTCAAGACCTCCGTCCTGCATCAATAGAAAGATACGATGTGAGCAAATGACACAACACTAGGGTAAGGGTACTGAGCAGAAAACTAGTGTTGCGACATTTGCCCTTGAAAAGTTTTAGGAAAAACACCAAATATCTTGGTCCCATGGGGGGTAGCGATCACCACGAGAAGGAAACCATGGTTCGCTAGAGATGTGGGAGCTAAAACCTATAGCATGGGCTCTTTGGCCATATGGAACACGACCAACACCCCGTATGGCACAACCATCATGTGGTCTCACTGCCTGAGGCTTAGAAACCTAAGAAAAAGCACCTCTAGGCCTAGTAGTGCGTCTTTGAGCAGGAGGATCACGTACACCATGAGAAGGTTGGTGCATGTCCCACCATTCATCTCTCTTCCTCCTAAAGCAAAAAACAACCAAGTGACCATCCCTATCACAATATTCACAATGGTACCTCACCTCTCTCTTAAGTGGAATCTATTTGTGGGAGTGGGTATTCTTGGGTGGCTAAGGTGCTCTAGGAAGGGGATGACTAGAGATATCTAGCAAGGTGTCAAGTGTGTTCCTGATATGGTTTGTGTGACACCCCAGTGTCACCTAGGGTTTCTCTTAAAAATGCCAAATCAAGAACCATCATTTTATGTGAACCAAAGTAAGCATGAGCATCAAATTAACTTAAGAATAACGAATTCACCAAGCATATACTTAAAAGTATCATGATCAAGACAAATGGGTCTTTCTAAAAGGTAATAATGTTGCAACCCTAATAAAAACCCTAAGTGAGCCCCATGAGCAAAATTCAAGAAAATAAGGAAAAGGGTATGAAAAATTTAAAATTAAGACTTGAGCCAATTATAAACATTGAAGTATACTTAATAAACAACAAGAAAGGCTGAGAAAGCTTAGCCAAAATAACTCAAATAAAACCCCAAATCAAGCTTCTCATGTGGGGACTTAATGGGAATTCTGAATTTTAGAATTCTGAAATTCAGACCTTGAGCCAAAGATCAAGGATGTTCACCTTGATCCCTAACTCGAATCCTAATGGCCCCATTAACAAAAATGTGCCTAATTAACCCCTCTGTCATATGCCAGGAGATGGCATTGGGACGCGTGCCTCAGACACGTCAAACCAGAGATTTTCTCCCTGTGTGTGGCAGTGAGACAAACAGGATTTCTCCCCTCTCTATCTCTTAATCCAGTCAGCGAAACTTGCTAGCCTCCACACACAAACGACAAAGGGACCTGAGAGGAAGAGATCTTTCAACGGGATCGTGGCCTTAATCTCAAAGATTTGGGCCCAATCCGCGTTTGAACTTGACCTCTCTCTACGCTGCCTCGTGCTCGACGCTGTGCCAGGCGCCAGAGCGCGCACTGGCGTTCGCCACGCACGCCCCGAGCACATGTCAGAGCCTTGCCCTCGGCCGTGCTCGCCCGCGCCTATAAAGCCTCCCCGGGCGCGCCTCACTTCACCACGCGCTCACCTTCACCGGCCAGCCCCCTCTCCTTAGCTCCGGCGAGCTCAATTCCGCCCGCCATTGCCGCCAGAGCTTCGGCCACCGTGGCCAGCCCACTCTAGCCACCCCCAAGTCGAGCCAGTGCTTCGGCTAGCTCTGCCAGTGGCCCGTGAAGCTTTCCAAGCTCTCGGACCAGGCCGGACTTCACCGGAGGCCCGGGATCGACCTCACCGGACTTCAGTCTTTCGCCGCCGCGCGTGGACATAGCTAACCGGTGAGTCTCCGTCCAATTCCTTGCACCCATATCTTCTCTGGCATCCCGTGAACCTCTCTGACCCGTCCAATTGAACTATCTCGCCGTGAGCAGGCCGGACTCCTCGCCGCCGACGAGCATCCCCGCCTGCGCACGTGGACCGACCAACTCCGGCCATCCCCGACGGCGACCCGCACACCGTTGTGATCCCCGAGACCTCCCCTACGTCCTCGACCACTTCACTGGAGCAATCTTGCCGCCGGTAAGCCCCTCCGCCCTTTCTTCCGCCGCGGTTACTGTTTAAGTTAGGAGAAGGACCTCGGGTTAGGATTTGAAGAACTCGAGGGGTTTTCTGTAACGTCAGTGACCCATGTGAATAGTAGCCTAGGGACTGATCCACGAAGAAAACTTAAAACACCCGCCAGGGACCCCAGTGCAAAGTAGTTTTCCATTTAATCAATCCTGTTAATCTTTTTAAATAACCAGAGAACTTAGAAAATCCATAACTTGATGAATTCTTAATAAAAAGTTGTCAAACTAATTTTGCTAGCTCCTGAATATTATGAACCATCATTTAAAAATGATAAACCCTATGCTTTCTGTTCTGAAATTTTGAGTTTAAAATTAAAAACAGAAACTGACCAAACCTAGTTTAATTAAGGAAAATTAGTTTTTCTTCTGTACTGAACCTAAGAAAATTTGTGGGTATCCAAACCTCATTTAGACACTGTTTAAAAATAGTAGGAACCCCAGCATTGGAAAATATGATGTAGATATTCATTTAAAACTGTTTTGCCCAAAACTTAGAAAAAATCAGAAAGGCATTAGGAATTCATGAATAGTGATTAAAATTATTTTTCCTAGTTTGCTTAAGTAACAGAGAACCTAGGAAAAATAAAGAGACCATTAGTTCAGATCAGTTTTAAATTAAGATGTTTTATTTAGCCTTATTTGGACTGAAAATCAATTATTAGAGTTACAAAACTATAACCAAAATGGATAATAAAAATCCAGTGGACTTACAACCACCAGAGCCCCACTACAAAAATAAAGAACACCTCAGCCCAACCTTTTAAGTAAGGAAAATAAATATAAAATGATAATGAGGCATTTTCTAAATAAAACATGAACAACCACTAATAATGTAATAATGGGCAACCAAAAATTGGCTAAGTCCATAATGAGATAAACCACCAGAGAAAAATGCAAACCTATGAAAAAGAAGCAAACTCATACCTATTGCTAATGATTTAAGAGAAAGGCCACTTAATTCAAATAATGCATACCACCCTTTCCTTTAAGTAAAAAGAGGCCAAACTTCAGAATGATTGCTCTTGCGCAAAACAATAACTAAGAAAAATAAGAACTCTGTTGTTTGATATTTTTCAAATATAGTGGTAGTAGAAAGCACCTATTTGGCTAGAAACTTAAGAAAACCATAGTAAAATAATTAGAAGGTATTAATAACTAGAAATTTGTATCAAATCATGTTATAGCACCTAAAGGCCAGCAAAAATAAGTTTTAGAGAATTGCCCACTGTTAAATAATAGTTGTAGTTCAAAGCACCCCTTCTGCCCTAAAATTTGATAATTTTATCCAGAGAAAACTATTCACTTTCTGATCCCCAAATTTTGAGACAGAGAAACATACACCAGCACCAAGCCACTGTAATGTTTGCAGAATTTTTGGAATTTTATAAAAGCAACTTGTAGTTCAAACCTACTCCAAAACATTTTAGAGAATAAAAGAAAAGGAAAGAAGAAATAAACCTCACCCCAACAAGTCTAACTTGAGTACTTATCAATTCTCACTAAGGTTTAAAAAGAATTCAGTGGAACCCCAAAAATAAACCTACCACTTACCTTAGATAAAGTTTGACCCAATTTACCAAGTATACCACCCAAGGGTCTCACATAAGTAAAGTTAACTTTGTTTAACTCAAGAAGATCATACACCTCCAAAGTTGTAATTTCTAAAAGCACATATCCTATCATGCATATATCTTACGCATTGCATTCCTTAGATTGTAATCTTGCCGACGGAGAGTACATGCTCATCCCCGAGCAAGGACCTGTCCAAGAGGAGGACCAGGAGCAGGCTTCCGAGGCTGCTATTGAGGATCTCCCCGCAGCCCCAACAATTGAAGGCAAGCCCCGGTTTTATGCATAACCGTATTATTATATGCTACTTTACTACACTTAATGCTTGTAGGGTTGTAATGTGCACTTAAGTGTAGGAGTTGCTTGAAACCTCTAGTTGCATGAACTTAGGATTCCTTTTTGAGATGAATACTAGTATGCTAGGTCGAGTAGCTGCTTGCTAATCAGGATCTCGGTAGAAGTCGAGTGATTTTTCTAGCACTCGCGCGAGGTCAGGAATTGATTGTATTCATCTTGATAACGGGATATATGTTAGTCTATGGACTTGGATCCAGGGAGGATGCCTTGTCCATGAGACGGGAAAAAGGAATTAAGGATTAATGTGTGGATACCTGAGTCAAGCTTTTGAACGTACTAAGCACATGCCGGGAAAAATGGTAACCGGTAAACCTAGTACCTGATTGAAGTCGGGCGCGGACTTTATCCCTCATGCGACCTGAGACTGGGTCTCCCATGCTAGCTATGGTGGGTACAAGTGCGGTCACTGCACGGCGGCAGCCGGGGTCAGTGGAGCATTGTATGCCAAGGCGGTGAGGCCTGGACGCGAACGGGGAATCGATGGGGACGGTTGTCATGTGTGGGGTCGGAGTACCCTAACATGTCGTGTGTTTAGGTTTACCTTGCAAGGTTAAAAACTCGATTCGAATCGTCTGCTTCTCGCAGCTAATGAGACTGCTTGACCCCTTGTACTGCATCGAGTAAGAAGTGAAATGAGGTTACATGAGATAACTTGTTGATTGAACTAAATGCTTGTCACCATGTATGCTTAGAAGGAGCAAATCTAGCTAAGTTAATGATGATAGAAATTGAAAGGCTAAAAATTGATTTTAGAAACAGCTAGTGCTTTTGGCAAACCAAACCCCTCAGCCAAACAGCTGCATAGTCTAGAGGTAGAGGAGTAGACTCCTCACACCGGTTAAGTCTAGCTGAGTATTAGTATACTCAGCCTTGCTTGTGGCATAATTTTTGCAGGTACCATTCAGGAAATGGTTGATGGTGTGACTTGGCCTACCACCCTGCCACCGGGTTGGACGGTCGAGTGGGATGTTGCTTCGGCAGGAGAGGAGCACGAGGAGTAGTGGGCTAGGCCTTGCCCATTTCCTCGATACCGACGACATCGATTATCCGCTGCATTTTATTTTGTGAACTCTTATTTGCTACTCAAGAACTCCGATTTATGTAATAACTCAGTACTTAATTTGATGTTTCCTGTTTTATTGTATTTCTTCTGTGACTCACCTTCGAGTGAGATTGTGGAATTTGATCCTGGTTAAGTGGCTCTATCAGACTAGATCTGAGGGACTGACGGGTTATTCCGATTTAAGTGTGTTACAGCCTTTGAGGCGTGACTTAGACACTTAAGTTGGAATAATTCGGGTGGTTCCGCCATAGTTTGGTTTGGGCTTGTGCTTGCCGGAGGTGTAGTGACGCTTGCCATTGCGCCAGTCATAGTGATGGTCACGTTGTCCAGCCTTCGGCTTGCCCTTTTGGGACATCTCAAGATGAAGTGGTCGGGGTTGCCATAGTTATAGGCTTATAGCATCCATCCTTGGACATGCCATGTCGTCAGTTCTGGCAATTGTTTTGGAACCACATGAACCGACTAGCAACAAGCGTCAACTCCTCATCCCCAAGGCTCTCCACCCGCTCCTTTGTGATGGCTAATAAAAAAACAAAGCAAATATAGTAGATGAGGGGTTAGAAGAGGAACCACCTCTAGAGACTAAGGCCACGTGGGTGCACCAGGGTTCTCGATCTTGGCCCAAGTCTGGTTGTCAATCTCTATGGACTTGAGCTAGATTCATAGCTTTTATAGTATACTTAGATTGAGTATTATATCTAAGTACATAACATTTACAAAAATTGAAATGCCTTATAATTTAAAATAGAACGAGTGCATCACGAACAAAAAAGTTCCTCACCACGTTATTCCGCAAGACTACCTATACTCTGAATGTTTGCATAATACTAATGGTTGATTAACATTTTCTGGATGTTTTATTACTTACAAACAAAATATTTCCTCGGAAGACTTACACATAGCCACCAAAATGTCACCAGATCAACAAAATATCCATGATCAGAAAATTAAAGTCAAACATCTCTTCAACTTCTGAAAAAAGTGTTACTAACACAACGCCATACACACGTTTTACCTGGCCTGCACCCCACTCATTGAGAGCTGGTTCAGCGAGAACGGCGACCCGAAGCTGTCGCTCTTGATGTTGGGCCCCGTGATGTTGATGAACGGAGGCTGGGTGGGCCGGGGAAGCACCTCCCTGCCGCCGCTGAGCATCTCCACCACCTTCCACATCGGCGGCCGAAGGTTCGGCGACGCCTGGGTGCACAACAACCCGACGTGGAACACCCGGAGGGCGTCCTCCTCTGAGCACTGCTCCCGGAGGTTCAGGTCCAACAGCTCCATCAGGGTGCCGGTGTTGTAGTGACTCCATATCTTATAAAAAACATACCTCTCTATCAGTTTTTTCCTCTGAAATGGTACCGTTACAACAATAGCCTTTCAAGCAAAGAACTTTATTTATTTATTTTATCATTGTTGATTTTTTTTATAAAACAAGAGGAATTGCAGCCCCTGCGAACATTTAAAAAAACAGAGTTCCACAAAAAGTTCAAGAGACAAAAAAATGTAAAGAAGAAAATAGCTAAAGTTTCACAAATCCCAGCCATAAATCTATAAGGGCTAGTCTGGGAGCCACGAAACCGGAAGAGATTGGAAAGGCTAAAATAATATTTTTATTCAAAATTGAATAAGGACAAGATTTAAGTCCGTCCAATACCCTCTGGTTTTGTGGCTCCTAAACTAACCATAAGTTGATGATATTTTGCTTTTTCTCTTAGAATAACTAGAGCAAATTCCTTCTTGTGGAAAGCTTTGCATCCATTTCATAATATCCATATTTCCCAACACATTGTGATGGTGATTTCTACGAACAAAGGTTCTCTGATCTGATCCCTGACGCCAAAATGACAAAAATATCATCAGTGTTTGACAGGAACACATTTAAGCTGAACCAGCAAGCCAAGCAAAAGGGCAATGATACAGAAGGCGAAGAAGATTTTCCTCAGTATGAGGCACGTAAAGGACACAATTATAATCTAGAAGATGCATGTTTCTCAGTTTGAAGAGGGTCCTAGTAGGCCGGTACTCAACCGCACTTATAGAATTAGCCAAAAAAACTTCCTTTATTCTCAGAAACTAGTTTCCATAACTATGACCGGTGCCAATGATAGTCGGTACCGACCGCTGGCGTGGCATCACAGACGATCGGTACTTACCCCATCGGATGCAGTGGCGGGTGACATGACCAACTAGTCAGTTGGATTACTGGCGATCGATCTGGACGACACATGCCACATTGGAGACCTCGTGGTCGATACCGACCAACGTGTTAAGGCCGCAGCTGCTACCGACCTGGTGCGGTCGGTATCAGTGAACATGTGGCCGCCTGTGATTGGTCCATTCACTTTCAACTGTTTGAATTTAAAAAATCCCAAAAAATTCTAAAAAATAAAATAAAAACTGAATCCACACTATAAATAGAGAGGGGTTCTTGGCTTCCTTCACATAATTTTACCTCTAATTGTCAAGTTCTCTACTTCATTCACACAATTTCATCTTCGTTTAGGGTCTTTCGAACCTCTGTTTCGATATGGATCGGATGTGGAGTCCCAACTATGACTCTTTCATGGACTTGTTCAACGAGTAATGTCTGGCTGTCTGCAACATCCTGAGGTCCCTATCGGTGCGGGATAAGTCTTCTTCGGCGGTCTTCCTCACATCTACCAACGATGAGCGGAAGGTCATAATCATCCCAATGGCCTAATTTCTCAACCTCTCTTTCCTTATATGTATGCTCCTCCTTTATATCCTTACTAACCAAATATCAAAGCCCCTCCTACTACTAAGCCTCCAACCACTGACTCTCCTGCTCTTAGAACTGAAGAAGCACCTTCCACTGATGCTTGTCATCCATAACCTTTCACTTATTTGAATCCTCCTCCATATCCATACGAGTATCGATACGCTCTTCCTCCATATGGCTCGTATGGTGCTCCTCCTCTATATACTCCTCCTTATGGTGCTCCTCGTATGTTCCCTCCAACCTGTGATGCTTCTCCAGCATATGGTGTCCCTACTCCTTCTCGTGCTCCCTCAGACATGATAGTGCCACCAAACAACCATATAATGATGTGGCCTCTAACTAGTCCGCATTCTCCACTGCATCGTAGTTCCAACGCAGATGGGACTGGACTAAGACGGAGGATGAAAGGCTTATAAGTACACATAATTTTATGAATTCCACACTTTTTTGTAAACAGAGAACATTTTGTGAGTTTGTACATTTGTAGATGCATGCATGGTTAATACAATCCATTGACCTTGTTGAGGGCAACGATAAAAAAGGATTGGTCTTTTGGGGCAAATTGCGACCACATCCAACTACAACACTGAGCCTCCTCGCCAGCGTACCACAAAGTTGTTCAAGGATTGGTGGTCCATAAGCAACCGAAAATTCACCCTCTTTAATGGCATATACAATCGTTTGTTATGCCCCGGCCAAACGGAGCAAATGATGCTCAGTTGTTCCAAGCGGCAAAGGGTAACTTTCACAGCAGGCCTGGCAAAATAGAATTCAAGCTAGAGCATATGTTGTCTGCACTTCGCAATCAACCAAAGTGGTGTGTATGGTACGGTGACTTCGACTCGGGCGATCCGAGCAGAGGATCCCGCCTCAACGTTGGAGGGAGACTATAGCTTCGGATCACCTAATGGTGTCGAAGCACCACACCTCTATTGGTCGCGATAGGGTAAGAGCGCAATACAAAGGAATAGTGCCACAAACGAGCAACAACGATAGCCCTGACCAGAAGAAGGCCATAGAAAAGCATATCTACAAGTCAAGCGAGAAATTAAATTATACAAAGTTATACGAGCAATTCACTAAGTTGATGAATTAGAACAATAATATGAATGATGACATGAGAAGGCTTCACATGTTGGACAAATAAATGATTGACCAAATAATTAAAATATATGCAAGGAAACGAGGAAGAGGTTGAGGAGGCGGAGGATGATGAGGATGAAGAGTAGTCTTTTATGAACTTTGTGATTTTATTGTTTTTAACATTTGATGTATTTTATGTACATAAATGAGCAGAGCTAGTAAATATGACACTGACTCCAAAAACGGAGTACTAAACGGGAGTACAAAATGGAGTACTAAGAGCATCTCCAACATGAGTACTAATCGGAGTTGTATTTTAAAATATAGGACATTGACTCCAAAAACTTTTCTATTTCATAAAATTTTAAAAATAATTATAGGACTCGGTCTCTCAGGTCCTAAATATAGGACCTCATACACTGGAGCTCTATCCTCATTTTGTACATTATTTCTAACCTTTTATTTCCTAAATAACATGATCCTATAACATAATATAACACTCAACTGGTGGAGTTGCAAATAATTTTTTTCGTCTTAAGAGCAACTTCAAAAGACTCTTTATATCCTTTATAATTTATAGAAATAGAAATTTTGGTGAAAAAGTATCCTCTAACACCTTATTTAATTAGATCTCTAAATATAGAGATCCTCTATTCTGAATTTCTTGATAGCCAAATATGGAGAGCGATGATGGTTTTCTAGAGTGCACACAATAAAGCTATTGGAGGGTATAAAGATATAGAAAGTGATTTTTACTCAAATAGCTCTCCAATTGATGATTAGACTTTAGAAGTAAATTTTAGAAAGATGCTTGGAGATGTTCTAAACACTTCAAACTAGGTTATATTTTATTTTTAGGATTTCATGTCGGTGCCACCTTACCGAAGAATGACATGGTGATGCAGGGAAGGACAAGAAAGTCGCCGACTTCTGGTCGATGGATAAATACCATTGTTGATTCGATTAAGGGCATATTTGGTCACAAGGACTAAAGATTAGTCTTTCATTTTTGTCCCTAAATTGCTAAACAGTAGGACTAATCTTCTTTAGTCTATAGTCTCTCAAGGGTGGCTAAAAGGGGTTAAAACATATTAATTTCACCTTTTATCTTCTATTTATTTTAGTCGCATTAATGGCGGAAGAATGGTAGGAGACTTTTTGGTATTCTTATGAGCCATTTATTGCATTATAAATATTTTGTGTTTGCAACCAACTTTTGAGTAAGCTTTAGTCTCTGGACTAAAGAAATCAAACAAGCCTTAAATTCTGTCGTGCCTTGTAAAATTCGATGGCCTAGATTCACCTAAGCTATTAGGTTATCTTCAGCAGTTTATTCGTCTTTATACCTATATTTACCTCATTCTAGAAACAGTGTTTTATATGATTATATGTGTAAACTGTTAGACACGGTCTTACTTAACCAGCATTACCGTACCAGTGCCATGAGTGAAAGGCCTTCTTCCGACGACGCCACCGAGTTGTTGCTCTTCCTGCCAGTGACGATCTCGAGGATCAGCACGCCGTAGCTGTAGATGTCGGCCTTTTCCGTGAGCTGCCCGTGGACGATGTACTCTGGAGCCATGTATCCACTGCGCCAGAAATTGAAATCATAAATTAATGAGGGAGATTGAGTTACTGATTTCTTCAGTCATCAGGAAAAGAAAAAAAAGGAAGAAAGAAAAGTTTGGTTGCACTCACAAAGTTCCGGCGAGGCCGGTACTGAGATGGCTCTGGTCGTCCATGATGTTCCTGGCGAGGCCGAAGTCGGCGATCTTTGGCCTGAACCTGCCGTCCAGCAGGACGTTGCCGGCCTTGATGTCCCGGTGTATGATCCTGACCTCCGAAGCGCTGTGCAGGTAGGAGAGGCCCTCCGCGGTGCCCAGCACGATCTCGAACCTCCGCTCCCAATCCAGCGCGGCCTTCTTGAGCGCGTCTGGCGTTGCATTACATGCATGATGCATCGAAATGCCAGTCAGAAAGAAGGAAGAATCCATCCAAATTGCATGAGTGTTGTGTTACCAATTGAGTGTTACAATACAAGCAGTATATATACTGAAGAGGTAGTGGTCGAGGCTGGTGTTGCAGAGGTACTCGTAGACGAGGAGGCTCTCGGGGCCGTCCACGCTGCAGCCCAGCAGCTTGACCAGGTTCTTGTGCCTCACCTGGCTCACTAGCTTCACCTCGTTGAAGAACTGCTCCGCCCACTGCCGCGTGCTGAAGAAGAGCCGCTTCACCGCCACCTCCCGCCCGTCCGCCAGCACACCCTGCTACCACCACCACCAAGCACCGTACTATGGTGGATGCAATCAGCTCAGTTGTTGAATTGCGTATCTGTGTGCTAGCTTCTCACACCTTGTAGACGGAGCCGTAGCCTCCCTGGCCGAGCTTGTTGGTCTGGCTGAACTCGCCGGTGGCCGTCCGCAGCTCCTGGTACTTGAAGCTCAGATGCGACGCGGCGATGGCGCGGATCATCCCGCCGGAGCCGTCCATGTCTGTATCTATACATGTCGTAGCACGTACGCACGGCGTCAAAGATTTGTCACCGGAGGTTTGCGTTGCATTGCATACGTACCGTCATGGAGGAGATCGTCTCTTGATCTGGACCTCATTCTTGTCCAGATGAATGATATGCCCATGGCGACAAGCAGTGCCGACAAGACCGAAGCGACCACGATGACGGCAATGCGCAGTGCTGCCATGAAGGAAACCCAAAATAGCATCTGTGAGAATTTCTTTTCTAGGGGAGGCGGTGTTCTTCTTCAGACTAGGTTGTGCCCCCTCCTCTATCACTCCTCTATCACTTGGGCACTTTTTTCTTCAACGGATCCCTCTATCACCTATTCACCTCCCATACGAGACGCTAAGATGGTTCCCATCGGTTACCTCTAGATTTTTTTACTCTATATCACTTTTTTACGTCACATCATCAATATTTTATTCTCTACCTTTTCATCTCCCACAGCGGTTACCCATATATTCTCCCATATACTCCACTACAACTATAAAATATTATTATCTAACCATATTCGTCTTTTATTACTATTTTTTCAACTATTAAATAGGGGAGCACTGTGTAAAGGAGTGCTACAGTGCTCCCCTTGATCTGGTGGATGGTGGCTGCCTCCCCTTGCGTTGTAGCGTGTGGCGGGTGGGGGGCATTTGGAGGCCACCACTGCGCGCGTAGAGGCCCCCTACGCATGCACAGTGGAAGGGGAGGGGGAACCATGCAGAGCCTAAGTGTGGGTGCAACAGTGAGCTCCCTACCATCGGTTTGCGTGCGCAGCAGTGTTTGTTAGTTGGGAAAATTGTAATAGATGGTGAATATGTATGGAAAACACTACTTTAATTCTCGAATATTTATCGTCCGGTAGTTTCTTTTTAAACTAGAACGTGATAAATAAAAAAGAGGGAGTAATATTTTATGGTTGTAACGAGGTATATAAAGAGAATTTAGAGTAAACCGCTGTAGAGAGTGGAGATATAGGAGAAGAGAGATAAACGATGTGGCATAATAGTGAGATACAGAAGGAGAAGAGGAGAATTTAGAGGAGACCGTTGAAGACATCGTAGTACTTCACTTGTTCTCTACCGATTTTGTGATTTAGCCCTATGGATCTTTTGTATTTGCATATATTAGCTCGCCCCCACGAAGTTGCAGGAGTAGGAGTTGGAGTTGCTATCGCTAAAATTCAGACACGGCACGCTTCTCTGATCTTCCCCATTAAACATTTTTGACCAGCAATGACAGACCACAAAGTCTAACCGATGTCGTTTTCCTCTCTTTATAACCAAGTGAAACGGGGAAATTCAAAGGTCAGCACGAGGTAGAAAATGTAATCACCGGACGATCCGCCGCTGCCGCTGCCGCCGCCGGCGTTGACGGGCACGTAGAACGGCCGCGTGGAGTACCTGACGACGCACCCGGCGTTGAGGCCGTACCCCTCGGGCGCGGCCGGTAGGCACTCGCGGACAAGCTGGTCGCGCGCGCTGCCCACGCAGGCGGCGCACGCGCTGGCGTTGAGCGACCTCCAGCACTGCGCTGCGGCGTATGCGCCACGCCCAGACGCCGCCGCGTAGTAGTAGTCCTTGGCGCCCGGCGCAGCCGCCGTGACGTTCCGCACCAGCGCGGCGGCGGCGGCCGCGAACCCGGCCGGCGCGGTGGCGTTGGAACACACCGCAGCGTCGCTGGCGTCGGTGGCGGCGGCCGTGAAGTTGTCGCCACCGTAGCGGAGGAAGCAGCCGTCGAGGTAGATGCGGCCGCCGTCGGCGGGGAGGCAGTGCGGCAGCTTCACGCGGGCCTGTCCGTAGCAGAGTTGGCAGTCGGTGGGGGAGAGGTAGCTCATGCACTGCGCGAGGCCGAACACTGTGTTGCTGCCCTCGCCGGAGCCGACGGCACCGAAGCCCGAGCTCTTCACGTTCTGGTAGATCATCTCCATGGTTGTGTCGAAGCTCATGTCGAAGGCCTCTGGATCCACAGTCTGCGTAGCCGCGCACACCGTGTCCAGAATCGCCGGTGTGTCTGCGTCATCGACGCCGGCAGCGGACACGGCGCTGAGGAGGAGGAGGTGGATGTGGAACGAGGCGGCCGCCGCCGTGAGGAAGCGGCAGCGGTGCGCTGCTCTTGGTCGCCGCCGTTGCATGGCGCCGAACGCACATCCCAAAGTAGGAGTCCTCGCGCGAGTGCTTAAGACTTAAGAGTGTTTGGTTTCATTGTAAATGAGGAGTGTACTATCTATTTTATAAATTTGATGAAATAAAATTATTTCTCATATTATTTAATAAAGAAATAAAATGATGATAGATTAGTTTATTCTATTCTACAAATCAAATAAAAACTAAATAAGAAAGCAAGGAGTAAGAAAATAATAAACCGTTTTATTTCTTAAATCAAACAAGCTATAAAAGTTTCGGTGTTGGCTTTATTTTTGTACGTGTCGCGTGACGTGGCCGGCCGGATGCCCAGATCAGAATTCATAGTCTGAACTTGTCGACACTGTGACGTCGAATAATTGACATTTCTTTGTTTTGATTATTACTGTATGTATTGGTGTAAATGTAAGGGTATATAATGCTACAGTGCTGACTTATTAGTCACTGTCGAATTTGACCTCTCTGGAACCAATAAAAGAATTCCTTCATCTTCTCTACATGTACAATAAAACGTGGCCATGTATTACCACCGAAACATAGTTCTTTATCGAGTGCCGCAGACACTCGGCAAAGGCTGGATAACACTCAACAAAGTCTCTGTCGAATGTAGCACTCAACAAAGAAAATTCGATGAACAGTTTATCGGCAATGGACTATTTGAAAGTCGCCTAGAGGGGGGTGAATAGGGCGAAACTGAAATTTACAAATATAAACACAACTACAAGCCGGGTTAGCGTTAGAAATACAAACGAGTCCACGAGAGAGGGCGCAAAACAAATCGCAAGCAAATGAAGAGTGTGACACGCGGATTTGTTTTACCGAGGTTCGGTTCTCTCAAACCTACTCCCCGTTGAGGAGGCCACAAAGGCCGGGTCTCTTTCAACCCTTCCCTCTCTCAAACGGTCCCTCGGACCGAGTGAGCTTCTCTTCTCAAATCAAAGCCGGAAACAAAACTTCCCCGCAAGGGCCACCACACAATTGGTGCCTCTTGCCTTGATTACAATGGAGTTTTGATCACAAGAATAAGTGAGAAGGAAAAGAAGCAATCCAAGCGCAAGAGCTCAAAAGAACACGACAAATCTCTCTCTCTCTAATCACTAAAGCCTTGAGTGGAATTGGAGAGGATTTGATCTCTTTGTATGTGTCTAGAATTGAATGCCTAGCTCTTGTAAGTGGTTGAGAAGTGGAACACTTGGATGCAATGAATGGAGGGGTGGTTGGGGGTATTTATAGCCTCAACCACCAAAAATGGCCGTTGGAAGGCTGTCTGTTCGATGGCGCACCGGACAGTCCGATGCCCCCTGCCACGTCATCACTGCCGTTGGATTCTGACCGTTGGAGCTCCTGACTTGTGGGCCCGCCTGGATGTCCGGTGCACACCGGACATCCCCTGTTCATTGTCCGGTGCGCCAGTATGAGCGCGTCTGACATCTGCGCGCGCAGAGCGCGCATTAAATGCGCCGCAGGTAGCCGTTGGCGCCGAAATAGCCGTTGCTCCGTGGTTACACCAGACAGTCCGGTGCATACCGGACATGTCCGGTGAATTATAGCGGAGCGGCTGCTGCGCGATCCCGAGGCTGGCGAGTTGCGGAGGCCGCGCTTCCTTGGAGCACCGGACACTGTCCGGTGTACACCGGACAGTCCGGTGAATTATAGCGGAGCGGCTTGAGAAATTCCCGAAGGTGGCGAGTTCAAGTTGGAGTCCCCTGGTGCACCGGACACTGTCCGGCGGCGCACCGGACACTGTCCGGTGCACACCGGACAGTCCGGTGCCTCCAGACCAGAGGTGCCTTCGGTTGCCTCTTTGCTCCTTTGTTGAATCCAAAACTTGATCTTTTTATTGGCTGAGTGTGAACCTCTTACACTTGTATAATCTATACACTTGGGCAAACTAGTTAGTCCAATTATTTGTGTTAGGCAATTCAACCACCAAAATTAATTAGGGACTAGGTGTAAGCCTAATTCCCTTTCAACCTCCCCCTTTTTGGTGATTGATGCCAACACAAACCAAAGCAAATATAACAGTGCATAATTGAACTAGTTTGCATAATGTAAGTGCAAAGGTTGCTTGGAATTGAGCCAATATAAATACTTACATGATGTGCATGGATTGTTTCTTTGTTTTTAACATATTGGACCATATTTGCACCACATGTTTTGTTTTTGCAAATCCTTTCGTAAATTCTTTTCAAAGTTCTTTTGCAAGATAGTCAAAGGTAAATGAATAAGATTTTGCAGCATTTTCAAGTTTTGAAATTTTCTCCCTTTGATCCAAATGCTTTTCCTTTGACTAAACAAAACTCCCCCTAAAAGAGATCCACCTCTTAGTGTTCAAGAGGGTTTTTGATATACCTTTTTTTGAAATACTACTTTCTCCCCCTTTTGAACACAATAGGATACCAATCGATAAAATTCTTTTGAAACACGAAATTTTTGAAATTGGTGGTGGGTGCGGTTGGGTGCGGTCCTTTTGCTTTGGGCTCATTTCTCCCCCTTTTTGGCATGAATCGCCAAAAACGGAATCATTAGAGCCCTACGAGTTACATTCCCTCTTTGGTCAAAATAAATGAGTGAAGATTATACCAAAGATGGAGTCCTTTTGCTTATGCTTTCTCCCCCAAACATGGAGAGTTGCTTGAAGTGACGGCGAAGGATGAGTTACGTAGTGGAAGCCTTTGTCTTCGCCGAAGACTCCAATTTCCTTTCAATATACCTATGACTTGGTTTGAAATACACTTGAAAACACATTAGTCATAGCATATATAAAAAAGATATGATCAAAGGTATACTTGTGTGCTATGTGTGCAAATTAGCAAAAGAAATTCCTAGAATCAAGAATATTTAGCTCATGCCTAAGTTTGGTAAAAGATTGTTCATCAAGTGGCTTGGTAAAGATATCGGCTAATTGATCTTTAGTATTAATGTAAGAGATCTCGATATCTCCCTTTTGTTGGTGATCCCTAAGAAAGTGATACCGAATGGCTATGTGTTTAGTGTGGCTATGCTCAACGGGATTATCCGCCATGCGGATCGCACTCTCATTATCACATAGAAGGGGAACTTTGGTTAGTTTGTAGCCGTAGTCCCGCAGGGTTTGCCTCATCCAAAGCAATTGCGCACAACAGTGGCCTGCGGCAATATACTCGGCTTCGGCGGTAGAAAGAGCGACCGAATTTTGCTTCTTTGAAGCCCAAGACACCAAGGATCTTCCCAAGAACTGGCAAGTCCCCGATGTGCTCTTCCTATTAATCTTACACCCCGCCCAATCGGCATCCGAATAACCAATCAAATCAAAAGTGGATCCCCGAGGGTACCAAAGCCCAAACTTAGGAGTATAAGCCAAGTATCTCAAGATTCGTTTTACGGCCGTAAGGTGTGATTCCTTAGGGTCGGCTTGGAATCTTGCACACATGCAAACGGAAAGCATAATGTCTGGTCGAGATGCACATAAATAAAGCAATGAACCAATCATCGACCGGTATACCTTTTGATCCACGGACTTACCTCCCGTGTCGAGGTCGAGATGCCCATTTGTTCCCATGGGAGTCTTGATGGGCTTGGCGTCCTTCATTCCAAACTTGGTTAGAATGTCTTGAGTATACTTTGTTTGACAAATGAAGGTGCCCTCTTGGAGTTGCTTGACTTGGAATCCTAGAAAATACTTCAACTCCCCCATCATTGACATCTCGAATTTCTGTGTCATGATCCTACTAAATTCTTCACATGTAGATTCGTTAGTAGACCCAAATATGATATCATCAACATAAATTTGGCATACAAACAAATCATTGTCAAGAGTCTTAGTGAATAAAGTAGGATCGGCTTTGCCGACTTTGAAGCCATTAGCAATAAGGAAATCTCTAAGGCATTCATACCATGCTCTTGGGGCTTGCTTGAGCCCATAAAGCGCCTTAGAGAGCCTATAGACATGATTAGGATACTCACTGTCTTCAAAGCCGGGAGGTTGCTCAACATAGACCTCTTCCTTGATCGGTCCGTTGAGGAAGGCACTCTTCACGTCCATTTGGTAAAGCTTGAAGCCATGGTAAGTAGCATAGGCCAATAATATACGAATTGACTCAAGCCTAGCTACGGGTGCATAGGTTTCACCAAAATCCAAACCTTCGACTTGTGAATACCCCTTGGCCACGAGTCGAGCTTTGTTCCTAGTCACCACACCATGCTCATCTTGCTTGTTGCGGAAGACCCACTTGGTTCCTACAACATTTTGGTTAGGACGTGGAACTAAGTGCCATACCTCGTTCCTTGTGAAATTGTTGAGTTCCTCTTGCATCGCCATCACCCAATCCGAATCTTGAAGTGCTTCCTCTACCTTGTGTGGCTCAATAGAGGAAACAAAAGAGTAATGTTCACAAAAATGTGCAACGCGAGATCGAGTAGTTACCCCCTTATGAATGTCGCCGAGGATGGTGTCGACGGGGTGATCTCGTTGTATTGCTTGGTGGACTCTTGGGTGTGGCGGCCTTGGTTGTTCATCCTCCTTGTCTTCATCATTTGCGTCTCCCCCTTGATCATTGCCGTCGTCTTGAGGTGGCTCATCATTGTCTTCTTTATCTTTATCAACTTGAGCCTCGTCCTCATTTTGGGTTGGCGGAGATGCTTGCGTGGAGGAGGATGGTTGATCTTGTGCATGTGGAGGCTCTTCGGATTCCTTAGGACACACATCCCCAATGGACATGTTCCTTAGCGCTATGCATGGAGCCTGTTCTTCACCTATCTCATCAAGATCAACTTGCTCTACTTGAGAGCCGTTAGTCTCATCAAACACAACGTCACAAGAAACTTCAACAAGTCCTGAGGACTTGTTAAAGACTCTATATGCCCTTGTGTTTGAGTCATATCCTAGTAAAAAGCCTTCTATAGTTTTAGGAGCAAATTTAGATTTTCTACCTCTTTTGACAAGAATAAAGCATTTGCTACCAAAAACTCTAAAATATGAAATATTTGGCTTTTTACCGGTTAGGAGTTCATAGGATGTCTTCTTGAGGATTCGGTGTAGATATAACCGGTTGATGGCGTAGCAGGCGGTGTTGACCGCCTCGGCCCAAAACCGATCCGGTGTCTTGTACTCATCAAGCATGGTTCTTGCCATGTCCAATAGAGTTCGATTCTTCCTCTCCACTACACCATTTTGTTGTGGAGTGTAGGGAGAAGAGAACTCATGCTTGATGCCCTCCTCCTCAAGGAAGCTTTCAATTTGAGAGTTCTTGAACTCCGTCCCATTGTCGCTTCTAACTTTCTTGATCCTTAAGCCGAACTCATTTTGAGCCCGTCTCAAGAATCCCTTTAAGGTCTCTTGGGTATGAGATTTGTCCTGCAAAAAGAACACCCAAGTGAAGCGAGAATAATCATCCACAATAACTAGACAGTACTTACTCCCGCCGATGCTTATGTAAGCGATCGGGCCGAATAGGTCCATGTGTAGGAGCTCCAGTGGCCTGTCACTAGTCATGATGTTCTTGTGTGGATGATGAGTGCCAACTTGCTTCCCGGCTTGGCATGCGCTACAAATCCTGTCTTTCTCAAAATGAACATTGGTTAGTCCTAATATGTGTTCCCCCTTTAGAAGCTTATGAAGATTCTTCATTCCAACATGGGCTAGTTGGCGGTGCCAGAGCCAACCCAAGTTAGTCTTAGCAACTAAGCAAGTGTCGAGTTCAACTCTATCAAAATCTACCAAGTATAGCTGACCCTCTAACACTCCCTTAAATGCTATTGAATCATCACTTCTTCTAAAGACAGTAACACCTACATCAGTAAATAGACAGTTGTAGCCCATTTGACATAATTGGGATACGGAAAGCAAATTGTAATCTAAAGAATCTACAAGAAAAACATTGGAAATAGTATGGTCAGGTGATATAGCAATTTTACCCAATCCTTTGACCAAACCTTGATTTCCATCCCCGAATGTGATAGCTCGTTGGGGATCTTGGTTTTTCTCATATGAGGAGAACATCCTTTTCTCCCCTGTCATGTGGTTTGTGCACCCGCTGTCGAGTATCCAACTTGAGCCCCTGGATGCATAAACCTACAAAACAATTTTAGTTCTTGACTTTAGGTACCCAAACGGTTTTGGGTCCTTTGGCATTAGAAACAAGAACTTTGGGTACCCAAACACAAGTCTTGGAGCCCTTGTGTTTGCCCCCAACAATCTTGGCAACTACCTTGCCGGATTTGTTAGTTAAAACATATGATGCATCAAAAGTTTTGAATGAAATAGCATGATCATTTGATGCATTAGGAGTTTTCTTTCTAGGCAACTTGGCACGGGTTGGTTGTCTAGAACTAGATGTCTCACCCTTATACATAAAAGCATGATTAGGGCCAGAGTGAGACTTCCTAGAATGAATTTTCCTAATTTTGCTCTCAGGATAACCGGCAGGGTATAAAATGTAACCCTCGTTATCTTGAGGCATGGGAGCCTTGCCCTTAACAAAGTTAGACAAGTTCTTAGCAGGGGCATTAAGTTTGACATTGTCTCCCCTTTGGTAGCCAATGCCATCCTTGATGCCAGGGCGTCTCCCATTATAGAGCATACTTCTAGCAAATTTAAACTTTTCATTTTCTAAGTTATGCTCAGCAATTTTTGCATCTAATAATGCTATATGATCATTTTGTTGTTTAATTAAAGCCATGTGATCATGAATAGCATTGATATCAACATCTCTACATCTAGTACATATAGAAACATGCTCAACATTAGATGTAGAGGGTTTGCAAGATTTTAGTTCTACAACCTTAGCATGTAACATATCATTCTTAGTTCTAAGGTCGGAAATAATAGTATTGCAAACATCAAAATTTTTAGCCTTAGCAATCAAACTTTCATTTTCTACTCTAAGGCTAGCAAGAGACTCATTCAATTCCTTAATCTTAGCAAGCAAATCATCATTATCATTTCTAAGATTGGGAATTGAATCAATACAAACATGAGAATCAACCTTAGCAATTAATCTAGCATTTTCATTTCTAAGGTTGTTAATGGTCTCATGGCAAGTGCTTAGCTCACTAGACAATTTTTCACATTTTTCTACCTCTAGAGCATAAGCGTTTTTAACCTTAACATGTTTCTTGTTTTCCTTGATTAGGAAATCCTCTTGGGAGTCCAAGAGATCATCCTTTTCATGGATAGCACTAATTAGCTCATTTAATTTTTCTTTTTGTTCCATGTTAAGGTTTGCAAAAAGGTTATGCAAATTGTCTTCCTCACCACTATCATTATCATCACTAAAAGATTCATATTTAGTGGAGGATTTAGATTTAACCTTCTTCCTTTTGCCGTCCTTTGCCATGAGGCACTTGTGGCCGACGTTGGGGAAGAGGAGTCCCTTGGTGACGGCGATGTTGGCGGCGTCCTCGTCGGAGGAGAACTCGGTGGAGCTCTCGTCGGAGTCCCATTCCCGGCAAACATGGGCATCGCCGCCCTTCTTCTTGTAGTACTTCTTTTCTCTCCTCTTTCCCTTCTTGTCGTCGCCCCTGTCACTGTCACTAGACATAGGACATTTTGCAATAAAATGACCGGGCTTACCACATTTGTAGCAAACCTTCTTGGAACGGGATTTGTAATCCTTCCCCTTCCGTTGCTTGAGGATTTGCCGAAAGCTTTTGATGATTAAGGCCATCTCTTCATTGTCGAGCTTGGAGGCGTCAATTGGTTGTCTACTTGGTGTAGACTCCTCCTTCTTCTCTTCCGTTGCCTTGAAGGCCATCGGTTGCGCCTCGGACGTGGAAGGTTCGTCAAGCTCGTTGATCTTCTTTGAGCCTTTAATCATGCATTCAAAGCTCACAAAATTCCCGATAACTTCCTCGGGGGTCATTAGTGGATATCTAGGATTACCACGAATTAATTGAACTTGAGTAGGGTTAAGGAAAATAAGAGCTCTTAAAATAACCTTAACCACCTCGTGGTCGTCCCACTTTTTGCTCCCGAGGTTGCGCACTTGGTTCACCAAGGTCTTGAGCCGATTGTACATATCTTGTGGCTCTTCCCCTTGGCGAAGACGGAAGCGACCGAGCTCCCCCTCGATCGTTTCCCGCTTGGTGATCTTGGTGAGTTCATCACCCTCGTGCGCGGTCTTGAGTAGGTCCCAAATCTCCTTTGCATTCTTCAACCCTTGCACTTTGTTGTATTCCTCCTTGCTTAGAGAGGCGAGGAGAATGGTTGTGGCTTGGGAGTTGAAGTGCTCGATTTGGGCCACTTCGTCCGTATCATAATCCTCATCCCCTATGGATGGTACCTGTGCTCCAAACTCAACAACATTCCATATACTTTTGTGGAGTGAGCTTAGATGAAATTTCATTAAATCACTCCACCTAGCATAATCTTCGCCATCAAAAGTTGGCGGTTTGCCTAATGGAACGGAAAGTAATAGAGTATGTCTAGGTGTACGGGGATAGTGTAAAGGGATCTTACTAAACTTCTTGCGCTCTTGGCGCTTAGAAGTTACGGACGGCGCATCAGAGTCGGAGGTCGATGTTGATGAAGTGTCGGTCCCATAGTAGACCACCTTCCTCATCCTCTTGTGCTTGTTGCCTTTCCGATGCGACTTGTGAGAAGAAGATTTTTCCTTCTTCTCTTTGTGGTGAGAAGAGGAAGATCTTTTCTCCTTCCGTTTGGAGGAGTCCTTCTTCTTCTCCCTCCTCTTGGTGCGGGACTCTTCCGATGAAGTGCTCCCTTGGCTTGTAGTGGGCTTGTCGCCGGTCTCCATCTCCCTCTTGGTGTGATCTCCCGACATCACTTCGAGCGGTTAGGCTCTAATGAAGCACCGGGCTCTGATACCAATTGAAAGTCGCCTAGAGGGGGGGGGGGGGTGAATAGGGCGAAACTGAAATTTACAAATATAAACACAACTACAAGCCGGGTTAGCGTTAGAAATACAAACGAGTCCGCGAGAGAGGGCGCAAAACAAATCGCAAGCAAATGAAGAGTGTGACACGCGGATTTGTTTTACCGAGGTTCGGTTCTCTCAAACCTACTCCCCGTTGAGGAGGCCACAAAGGCCGGGTCTCTTTCAACCCTTCCCTCTCTCAAACGGTCCCTCGGACCGAGTGAGCTTCTCTTCTCAAATCAAAGCCGGAAACAAAACTTCCCCGCAAGGGCCACCACACAATTGGTGCCTCTTGCCTTGATTACAATGGAGTTTTGATCACAAGAATAAGTGAGAAGGAAAAGAAGCAATCCAAGCGCAAGAGCTCAAAAGAACACGACAAATCTCTCTCTCTAATCACTAAAGCCTTGAGTGGAATTGGAGATGATTTGATCTCTTTGTATGTGTCTAGAATTGAATGCCTAGCTCTTGTAAGTGGTTGAGAAGTGGAACACTTGGATGCAATGAATGGAGGGGTGGTTGGGGTATTTATAGCCTCAACCACCAAAAATGGCCGTTGGAAGGCTGTCTGTTCGATGGCGCACCGGACAGTCCGGTGCACACCGGACAGTCCGGTGCCCCCTGCCACGTCATCACTGCCGTTGGATTCTGACCGTTGGAGCTCCTGACTTGTGGGCCCGCCTGGATGTCCGGTGCACACCGGACATCCCCTGTTCATTGTCCGGTGCGCCAGTATGGGCGCGTCTGACATCTGCACGCGCAGAGCGCGCATTAAATGCGCCGCAGGTAGCCGTTGGCGCCGAAATAGCCGTTGCTCCGTGGTTACACCGGACAGTCCGGTGCATACCGGACATGTCCGGTGAATTATAGCGGAGCGGCTGCTGCGCGATCCCGAGGCTGGCGAGTTGCGGAGGCCGCGCTTCCTTGGAGCACCGGACACTGTCCGGTGTACACCGGACAGTCCGGTGAATTATAGCGGAGCGGCTTGAGAAATTCCCGAAGGTGGCGAGTTCAAGTTGGAGTCCCCTGGTGCACCGGACACTGTCCGGCGGCGCACCGGACACTGTCCGGTGCACACCGGACAGTCCGGTGCCTCCAGACCAGAGGTGCCTTCGGTTGCCTCTTTGCTCCTTTGTTGAATCCAAAACTTGATCTTTTTATTGGCTGAGTGTGAACCTCTTACACCTGTATAATCTATACACTTGGGCAAACTAGTTAGTCCAATTATTTGTGTTAGGCAATTCAACCACCAAAATTAATTAGGGACTAGGTGTAAGCCTAATTCCCTTTCACTATTTATCAAGTATATGCATATCTATCAAGTATATGTCGGACACTTGGCAAAGAAAAGTCGTCTTGATCATACCAGTGACAGACCTTTGTCAAGTGCTCGTCCCACATACGCTCGACAAAAGGAGCTCCCTTGGGCCCCATGCAGTTTTCTTTGACGAGTGTGCAGGACGGCACTCGGCCAAGGATGAGCTTTTGCGGAGTGTCGGGCCAACATGCACTCGGCAAAGGGAGCTCCCGTGAGCCTCAAGCACAGCCTCAATGCCGAGTGTGTAGCTAGCACTCGACAAATGTTTCTTCTTTGTCGAGTACCACAACCATAACACTCGGCAAAAAAACTTTATCGGTTCACGCTTCCGATAGTAAACATACATGGACATTTTAACAGGCGGTTCCATACTTCCACACTAACGCGGAAAGGGTCGTAAAAATAGATCCCAATCTATTTAATTAATGGATTTTAGTGTTTTATAATCAATATAATTTACTAGTTTTTATAACTATAATTTAAAAGATGCAGCGTGGATTTAGATGAAGACAAGTGATGATAGAGAAGATCAACATGTCAAAGCAAAACATTAAAAGATTTATTGAAGATCTATAAAGATCATGCAAGAGTCCAAGACAGGAGACATAAAGAGGATGAACGAAGAAACATGAAGAAAAGAAGAAACCATACTGCTTAGCAGCATCGGACGTGTCTCGTGGTGTCTCAGATAAAACACCAAACAAGAGTAGTGCTGAACTAAAGAAATGGCTAAAGATTTAAAATACACCGGACGTCGCACCGAATACGACACTCGGTAAGATACGCAGCGCGGCTAGGGTGTTCCATAAGACATCAAATATATCCGGTGACACACCAGATACCAAATCAATAGGATGGCAAATAAAAATTAAATAACAAGGTATAAAAAGGAATGCATGGACAAAGCAAAAACAGGTACATACCTAGAGATTGACATACATCATACTATCGACAAGGTCACATTTGTTGAGGCATGTTAGCTTGTGCTTGAGCACGGGCATGCTAAAGCTGTCCATGTTCGCTCGCATAGTATGGATTTTGTTTGTATTTGGGATGCACTCAAGCAGTGTCGAAGGACCATGGCCGAAGATAGTGTAATCAGACATGTAGCCTAGGCTTTTGCCTAAATGCTTTAGCTGGGCAGCCTCCGATCCTCTTCATTAAAATTCACCCCCAAGAATATTCTGAAGGCGCGACTTCTTCTAGTCATCAAAATACTCTCCCAAGGCTATCTACCTTAGGAAGAAAGAAAGATAGCTCCTAAGTGGCAAACTTTCCATTCCGCTGCTGAAGAGGGTTGCTGCACCCAGTGGCGGAGCTAGGCCTATGGCCACTAGGGCCTGGGCCCTACTCTTGGCCCAACTAATCGCAATAGGCCCAAGTTTGTACATCGGCCAAAAAACTTAGAAGTCCTCGCAACACAGGAAGTTCTAGTTGGTCGACTGTACGTCTGGCGACCGCGAGTGGGTGCTACCTACCGGGAGTGTGTGGTAGCCAGCTAGGGTTTTGGGCAGGGCGGCGATGGCTAACAGCCAGCAAATCGGAAAGCAGCGGCGGTGCGTGAGACCACGAGCACCAGCAGCATCGCTGTGCGAGCGGTGGCGATGGGGGACCGACGGTGCTCTGCGCGAGACCACGAGCAGCGGCGGCGCTGCTCGAGCGTCCACGGACCGGCGGGGCTGCGCGAGGCCACGAGCGGCTGGAGGTGGCACGACGGCGCGGCGTATGCGCTGCGACCGACGAGGCAGGGGCGCATGGCCAGCTATGGGTGTTCGGTACGACCGTTCGTGTTGGCTTCCTGCTTCCTGCTTGGCCTTCTACCGCGGCCAGCCACTGACACGGTGCGTGCAACAACCGACAGTGACTACTGACTACCCCATCTAATGATCCAGGGCGCACGCGATAAGGTACTTCCAAAATCCAGTCATATGTTTTTAGGGTTATATCTGGCCCTACACTTAGATAGATCCTAGCTCCGCCACTGGCTGCACCAAGCTTGTAGTAACCACTAGGAGCGACAGCTCCCGCTTCCCAAATGAAGCTTCTTGCATTGCCTCCCTCACGACATATTTAATGTTATCCATGGTACACTTAAGACTACCGCTTCTTCAGTTCGGTCCTTCCTAATAAAGGTCCCAAACCTCACTCAAGCGGGGGATACGTCCTCAGCACCTTGGGCTTCAGCTGGTTTCGACAAGTCCTTTTCTATAACCTCATCGATCTCTATGTCTTTGTCTTGTTTGACCATAGGCTTGATAAGTTAGCAATATCGGCCTTAGGGGACTTAATAAGTTGACCGATGTAATCTTTTTCATCACCTCCATTATTTTGAGTCACACTATAGGTGGCCTCATTGGTCACACTTCATTTCGCGGGTTCTCATTCAACCACTTTGTCAACCACCTTTTCTTTAGCCATAATGATTCTTGGCTCTACAGGCAGGCTTCAGTGCTATGAGGATGAAATGTTTCTTCTTAAAGATCCGTTCAACCTCTTTCTCCAAAATGCTTACCTTGTGTTTCCTCTTAATTCTAGCTTCATCATTCTTTGCTAGGTTTAGATAGTCTAGGTACTCGAACCCAAAAGTTGCAAAGACATGATTGGATCTTCGTTTCCCCTCATTTGCCAAAAGCCTCAGTTAGCAATTGGTCCTCCTTGGTAATAAAAATACCAAGGATCTTAGTGGCCATGGTCTCAATGACCGCGAACCATTCCTTGCAAGGTTTGTTGATTTTGCCAAAGTACTAGAATTCATATGGTAGTGTTATCAACTCTCGGTTGGCTACCTTCTTCCTGGCATCATCTTCATCTTTGGGCTTTGCTATCACCCACCTATCCTTCATGATGCAATGTGCTCTCCAGCTATGTCTCAACTGTGTATATTATCGCAGCGCAGACAATACTAAAGGCAATCATCACCATTTTTGCTACACCGTTGGTGTTGCAAAGTGGCCTCTAGAAGCTGGAGGATGGCCTCAACGGTCTCATGATTACATATTTCATCTCCGCTGCTTTGCCAAATCCATCTTGTAATAAAATCATTATATTGTTGAGCTATTTAACCTTTTGTTGTGATAGGCTAACACTGGAGCCGAAGAGTCCCAACATTATTGAAAATTGCAACATCCAAAGTTGTTATACAAACCCTCTTTTCCATGGGCTTTTGGTTTGGTAGTGCAGCCCGTGCATTCAGTAGAAGCAAGCAGAAGGGTCTCGTAATGGCACTTCTATAACCATTTGGTCCACTGGGAAACAAAGGCCAAGCCAAAAAACTTTTTTGAAAACGACAATCTCATCATCCTTCGACTGTGATGTCTCATCATCGTCATCAAGGCGCACAAACTTACTATTCTCAATGTATCCAAGCTTAGCATACACCTCATGTTGCCCTCCTTTATAATGGACTTTCTAATGTCTAGAAAACTTGGCTTCTTCAACCTTAGAGCACCTTCATCTTCCTCAACTTCTTATTTAAGCTCATAACCAATTACCGTGGTCTATCACTTTCTCAGACTAGATTGTTTGTTGCTTCTTCGATTCCTTCACCAATGGTGATCATGGTCCCTTTGAAATTCTCCTCGATGCAGCTTGCACTCTCTCATTGTAGGGTTGATAGTCACCTAGAGGGGGTGAATAGGTGACACCTTGAAATTCCCAGTTGTAAGGAAAATGGATCCCGTCCATTTAACTAAGTGATTTTGGTGTTTGATGATGAACATAACTGGTGAACAAATGTTTTGCAAGTGTTTGTGTTTTATAGTTCACAGCATGCGAAGTGGATTGGACTAAGACTTTGAGGATGCAAAACCTCAAAAAGAAGGCCTAAAAGACTCATATAAGACTTACAAATACCCAGCACAAGTCCAAGACACGAGACCAAAAAAGCCCAAGTGAAGAAGATTGAAGAATAAGAAGATGAGCTGAAACTGGGTGCACCGGACCGAGTGAGTGTGCACCGGACCGAGGCACCAGACCGGTTAGCTAGAGAAGCCCTTCTTGGGGTTTTGGCGAGTTGTGGCACCAGACCGGGTGAGTGTACACTAGACTGGTTCCAACGGTCGGCAACGACTTGACTCCAATGGCTCTCTAGCAGTGGACCAGGTCCGTGTGCACCGGACCAACTATAGTGCTGGCAAAGGCCCAACAACTAGCTGACATGGGGATCCAGTCCAGTGCGGCGCAGACAGAAAGCTACAGTTTTCCCTAATGACTCTATTTGGATGGGGTCTAGCTACCCTTTGCGTATGTGCACCAATGAGGATTAGTCAGAACCTTGTGTAGTTTTGATAACTTGATAAAAATACCGGCGCGTCT
This sequence comes from Zea luxurians, assembly GCA_029449295.1. Classification (NCBI taxonomy): domain Eukaryota; kingdom Viridiplantae; phylum Streptophyta; class Magnoliopsida; order Poales; family Poaceae; genus Zea; species Zea luxurians. The sequence continues at coordinate 135,380,714 of JAOPSE010000005.1, read as the reverse complement.
ATGGGAGTTTGAATCTCTACCTTTGCTCTTTAGCTTTCACATTTACATTAAGTATTGAAGTTTCATTCTCTCTATTTCTAGTTTAGAATATTTTGGATTGGAACTCAGGTCGCATAACTTCTGTTGTGATAGAGATAGCAACACTTAGACAAAATCTAGTTTGCACTTTTTAGTTTACTTATTTCCATAGGTTTTGTTTAAGAGATTTATTTGTGGTCGAGATTAGTGAGACTTTTAGAAGTCCTAATTCACCCCCTCTTAGATGTTAGTGTTCCTTTCAATTGATATCAGAGCCGGTTTGACTCATTTGGAACGTTTTAGTTTCACTGGTAATCGAGTCGATGCTTTTTAAAGGAAGAGATGGATACCCATAGGCCACCACACTTGGATGTGATAAAAAAGAAGAAATGCAAGAAGAAGGCTCCTAGCTCAAGTTCTTCAAGCGAAGAAGAAGAGGATATGAAGAAAAAGATTATGATAATGATAATGAAAAAGATGATCAAGCCTCCACATCATCCTCCGATGATCTGACGTGTCGAAAAGGTAATGGGGATGATTCACAAGATTAATCTAATGGGTGTGCCCCTACAGGTTGAGGATCTTCTCTTTAACATTTACACAAAAACACAAAGAAAGACAGGATGCTTCACATGTGGGGAGAATGACCACTTTCGGGATAATTGCCCAAATACGTCTAAACCCAAGAAGAGGGGGGAGCAAAGGCAAGGCGCTTACAAGTATCAAGATTTGGGATGATTCTTCAAGTGAAGATGAACATCCAAGGTCACACAACCACCACTCTTCATCTCGCTCTTCTCGATCATCACACAAATGACTTATGGCGAGAGGTAACACAAATATCCCATCCTCTAGTGATAGCGATATGATGATGAAGATAAGCCGTCCTTAGAATAACTTGTGCATGTCGTTAAGTTTTTTGAGGATGTTTGCACTAAACAAAAGGCTCAATTAAAAGTGATAAAACCTAAGTTGCATAACTCCTAAAATGATTATAAATGTTTGCTAGAAAAATTTGAAACATTTGCAAATTTGAATTGTGAGATAACAACTAAAATTGAGCAATTAGAGTCTAAAGCTCCATCCTCAACTACCGATAATAGCCTTATTAAAAGACATGAAAAACTTAAGGCTAAGCATACACAATAATTAGCTAACTACTAAGCTCAAAAGCATTGATAGTACCCCAGGAGCATCTTTAATTGAAATTCCTGATATTATAAAAAGGATGCTTTTACTTTTTGCTTAGATTTAATTGACGATTCTAACTCTTGCAATCAAGTTCTTGTTAAAAATGTTGTTATAGAAACTTGTTCAGATTAGATTACATTAGAAAATGAATTATTGAAGCAAGAAGTGGCTCGCCTTGGTAAGGTCTTGTATGATAAGAAAGGCAAAGACAAACAAACTTAACCTCATCAGGGTAACACCACCGCGGGAGTGAACAAGCCTAATAAGGGTGAAACTATGGTTTGCTAGCTATGTCATATGGAAGGCCACAAGTCTTACCAATGCAAGGTGAATACCAAGGGAGATAAAAAGAAAATGACAACAAGCAAAGTCTCCAACACCTAAATCAACAAGGTGGATAAAAAGGTGACTAGATCATACTTAATCAAGAAGAAAAAGAATGAAAAGGTGATAGCCATCAAGGCAAACAAGCAGGCCAATAAGGGAAAGTGGGCCAAACACATTTGGGTGCCAAAAGAGATTATCACAACCATGATAAGCACCAAGAAGGTTTGGGTCTTGAAAGGGAAGAGAGAAGTCTAAAGGACTTCGAGGAATTTGGAGACTTGGCAAATTTGGATGTATATCATAGGATGCATCATATCAGGTCAAGTCTATTGCCAAGTGGGTTTGTGAATACTTTGGATCCAAATTCCCCACCCATGACTAAGGTAACTAGATGTATTGCAATTTCTTATTTTTAGATATGTGTATCGACTTTCTTGTATTTAGTTTACCATTCATGCCTAGTATTGCTTTCAATTGATACCACTTTCCAATTGATAATATTCATGTATTTTCAATTAGTATTTTGTTTTCAATCGAATTGCATACATGCTAGGTACATCATATGGTCGGAATGCTCTGTTTCAATTTATACTTGTTGAGCAAACCTACATTGAAATATTTAGTAAAGCACATCACATAGTATTTTATTTTCAATTGAATTGCATACATGCTAGGTACATCATATGGTAGGAATGCTCTGTTTCAATTCGTATTTGTTGAGCAAACCTACATTAAAATGTTTAGTAAAGCACAAGACATAGCTTAATTGAATTACCTAGATAAATGGTGAGAGCACCTAGATGGGGGTGAATAGGTGATCCTGTAAAAAAATAGCTTAAACTTGGACTAATATTAGATTAGTGAAAGCTAAGTCCAAGTTCAAGAGAGAAGTTCAAGCGGAGTAAACTTCTTCACCTAATTGCTCTTCCACAATATGAGTATTAAACTTAGAGCAATTATGCAAGTGAAGTAAATGGAGATAGAGAGAATCACACAAGAATAAAGACAAGTGACACAACGATTTTTATCCCGTAGTTCGATCGAGTAGAATACTTGCCTACTCCACGTTGTGGCGTCCCAACGGACGAGGGTTGCACTCAACCCCTTTCAAGTGATCCAACGATCAACTTGAATACCACTGTCTCTTTATCTCGATAATATCCCTTTGTGAGGAATCTCCACACTTTGGAGTCTCTCACACCTTACACAAAAGATCTCGAATGAGCACAGGAGTAAGGAGGGAATAGCAATACACACAAGAGCGAGAATTGTAGCACCAACATGCACACAACACAAGAACGAGGACATGAAAGCAACACAACGGAGTTACAACTCAGAAAATTGCTCGAATCTTTATCACAGTGAACCAGATACGTGAATGCAAAGTCTCAGCGTCTTAGGATGTTCAAGAGGTGCTTGGTGTTCTACTCCAAGCGCTTAGGGGTCCCCTCTCTAGCCCCAAGGCAGCTAGGAGCCGTTGGAGCTCCATTTGCAAGGCCATAGTTGCCTTTTGTCCGTGGGCGCACCGGACAGTCCGGTGCACCACCGGACAGTGAACAATGCGTGATTTTCTTCCTTTTCTAGCGAATCTAACCGTTGCAGCCACGACCCCCATGGCACACCGAACAGTCTGGTGTGACCTTCCGACCGTTGGTGAAGTCCAAGTGTCGCCCGCTGATCGCGCGACCGACCGTTGGCCTAATTGCGGCTGCCACACCGAACAGTCCGGTGAATTATAGCCGCGGCTCCTCCAACTTTTCCCGAGAGCAGCCAGTTCGCCATGCCCGCCAACCTGAGCACCGATCACTGTCCGGTGCACACCAAACACTCCGGTGCGACCGCATGCTGGTGCAAGTTTGGCTAGGCGTAGCCAAACTTTTCCAATCCATTCTTTTTTGATTTGACAAGGTTCTTAGCACTTAGTAGAATATGTTAGTATCAAAAACAATTTACTAAGTCAAGAATCATACCTTGCATTTCCATTTGCTTCTTTTTACACTTAGCACAAAACAATATGTGTTGAGCATCTAATCACCAAAACATTTATAAAAATGGCCTAAGGACACATTTTCCTTTCAAATGGCACTATTGCTTGTTTCTAAAAGGAAATATCTTTTAGTTGGTGTCATTTTGAATTATATGTGCCAAAGTACATATTATAAATAGTTTGACCCTTTTGATCTTAAAATCAAAGTGCATATCTCCTGTAAGTATTCAGAACTTGTATGCACACTTTTAGAGGGAGGTTACTTTATAATCTAAGTCTTTGAGACTAACACCGTTTTTCAAGTGTATTATGTGTGTAGTAGTCTCATTGAAGGAAAATGGAGTCCCCAGAGAAAGACAACGTGCTTCCACTGCGAGAATTCCAAATCTTTCGATTGGTATCATTTACATGTCTTGTCCAAGTTTTGAATAGATTATGTCATTTTTCATCTTTTGCACCCAAGTTGTCATATATGCATATGTTGTTAAATGTTTCATTTGGTATCACTAGAATATCCTCTATCATTTACCTATGCATAGTTTTAGGGGGAGTTAGTCTATTTTAATCATGTCTTATTTCCTCTTATATTTATGTGCTTTTCTAAGTAGAGGGTTTTTCGACAGGGGGAGTATGTCTTTTTCCAAAAAAGGGGAGATTGCTTTTCCAAATGGGGAGAACTTTATTTTAGGGGGAGAGATCCTTTTAGAGGGGAAGCCTTTAATTGCTTCCTATGTGCTTTATCATGTCTTCATTTTTTGTGTTTGATTCCAAAGGTGGAGAAATTGTTTGGACCAAAGCAAGCAAAGTACATCAAATACCAAAAAACACCAATTTTAATTTTTTATTCGTTTAATTGGTTATCTATGTTGCTTTCAGTCCTAGGTAGGAAGTATGTGGATTATGGAGTTAGGGGGAGGCTTAAGTCCATAATCACACATAGGGGCCAGCTGCATATGCAAGAATGTACTTTAATTCTAAATGACCTCATATTTGTCATTTTGCTATCTAATATATCTTTCCTATGCACATGCATCCAAAGCAAGTAGAGTGCATATTTCAATTTGGTTTTCAATTTTTGCTTGTTTTGGTTGTGTTGTCATCAATCACCAAAAAGGGAGAGATTGTAAGGAAAATGGACCCCGACCCATTTGACTAAATGATTTTGGTGTTTGATGAACAACATAACCATTGTTTTCCAAGAGTTTGTGTTTTGTAGTTCATAGGATGCAAAGTGGATTGGACTATGGCTATGAGGATGCAACACCAGAAAGGAGACCTAAAAGACTCCTAGAAGACTTACAAATACTCAGCACAAGTCCAAGACACAAGACCAAAAGAGCCCAAGAAAAGAAGATATGAGATTCAAGAAGTGGGCTGTCAGCTGGGGCACCGGACCACGTGCGTAGAGAGCTCTGCAAATGGCTCTCAGGCAGCTGGCGCACCGGACCGGACCCATGGTGCACTGGACCGTGGTCCAATGGCTAGTAACCAACGATCATCTGACGTGGCGAAACTAGACCGTGCGGGTGGAACACCAGACCATTAATAGTGTTGTAAGTGCCAACGACTAGCTGACATGGAGAGTCTGGACCAGATGGTCTGGTGGTGCACCGGTCCGGTGCGACATAGATAGAAAAATCTGCTTTCTCTCCAACGACTAGAATTGAGTGGGGGCTCTATATAAACCCCCTAGCCGGGCATTTGAAGGTGTGGGAGCCGAAGCAACATAACAAGGAAGGTTATACACATCTCCAAGTGCTCAAACACCCAAGTGCTTAATAGAATCACTCAGTGATTAATGTAGGTGCTTCGCAAAGTACTTAGGTTAGTTAGACCACTTATGCGCTTGCTTTAGGTTGTTCCTAGTTTGTTGAGTGAGTTTAGAAAAACCCAAAAACCCCTTGCTCTTGCGCGAGTAGTTGTAATTGTACCAAGTGTGGAGAGAGTCTTGCGAGACCACATAAACTGAGTTTGTGGTGCGGCTGCCACCGTGTACAGGTGGGAACGAGGCCCACGACGTTTCAGACAGAAGATCGATAGTGAAGACGACGAGGAGCGTCTGATAGGAGTCGGAAGCAGAGAACCACTTGCTTGTGGAGAAGGCTCGCGACTCTCTACAAAGTTACTCGTGCATGGTGCCTGGCCCTCACGTGGGCTACACTTTGAGTAGGGGCACCAACAAGGATTAGTCGGGACCTTGCGCGGTTCCGGATACCTCGGTAAAAATACCTGTGTCATCCACGGGAGTTTGCAATCTCTACCTTTACTCTTTAGCTTCTGCATTTACTTCAAGTACATAAGTTTCAATCTCTCTATTCCTAGTTTAGAATATTTACGATTAGAACTTAGGTTGCAAAACTCTTTTTGCGGTAGAGATAGCAACACTTAGGCAAAACCTAGTTGCACATTTTTGTTTAGTTTAGGAGACTTGAAAGGGAAATAGGCTTACACCTTTTCCCAAATTGATTTTGGTGGTTGAAATGCCCAACACAAATAATTGGACTAACTAGTTTGCTCTAGATTATGAGTTCTACAGGTGCCAAAGGTTCACAACAAACCAATAAAAAGACCGAGAAAGGATTCAAATATTGAGAGCTAAAGTCAGCCGAAGTGTGCCTTGGTCTGGCGCACCGGACTGTCCGGTGCACCACCGGACAGTGTCCGGTGCACCAGGGACTCCAACTCCGAACTGCTCACCTTCGGGAATTCTGGGAGCCACTCCGCTATAATTCACCGGACTGTCCGGTGGCGCACCGGACTGTCCGGTGTGCCTGCGGAGCAACGGCTACTTCGCACCAACGGTTGTCTGCAGAAGGCATTAATAGCGCTACAGTGCGCGCCAGAGTCATAGCAGAGCCAGATGGTGCATCGGACAGTGAACAGTGCCTGTCCGGTGCACCACCGGACTGTCCGGTGGGTCAGAAGACAGAAGCTCCAATGGTCGGAATCCAACGGCTTGGTGACGTGGCAGGCGCACCGGGCTGTCCGGTGCGCCATGCGACAGCAGCCTTCACCAAACGGCTAGTTTGGTGGTTGGGGCTATAAATACCCCCAACCACCCCCCATTCATTACATCCAAGTTTTCTAACTTCCCACACCTTACAAGAGCTATAGCATTCAATACAAGACACACCAAAGAGATCAAATCCTCTCCCAAGTTCATAGATCATTCCCAATCAAATAGTGACTAGTGAGAGAGTGACTTGTGTTCATTTGAGCTCTTGCACTTGGATTGCTTCTTTTCTTCATTCTTTCTTATGATCAACTCAATTGTAACCGAGGCAAGAGACACCAATTGTGTGGTGGTCCTTGCGGGGACTTTGTGTCCCGTTTGGTTGAGAAGAGAAGCTCACTCGGTCTAAGTGACCGTTTGAGAGAGGGAAAGGGTTGAAAGAGACCCGTTCTTTGTGACCACCTCAACGGGGAGTAGGTTTGCAAGAACCGAACCTTGGTAAAACAAATCCTTGTGTCTCACTCTTTATTTGCTTGCGATTTGTTTTTCGCCCTCTCTCTCGGACTAGTTTATATTTCTAACACTAACCCGACTTGTAGTTGTGCTTAAGTTTATAAATTTTAGATTCGCCCTATTCACCCCCCTCTAGGCGACTTTCAATTGGTATCAGAGCCCGGTGCTTCATTAGAGCTTAACCGCTCGAAGTGATGTCGGGAGATCACGCCAAGAAGATGGTGATCGGCGGTGAGAAGACTGCTACAAGCCACGGGAAGGTTCCATCGAGGGAGTCCGCCAACAAGAAGAAGGATGGATCCCCTTCACGCATTCGATCGCACAAGAGTGGCGAGAAGAAGAAGAAAATGAAGAAAGTGGTCTACTACGAGACCGACTCTTCCTCACCCTCTACATCCGGATCCGACGCCGCGTCCGTCACTTCTAAGCGTCAAGAGCGCAAGAAGTATAGTAAGATCCCCTTACGCTATCCTCGCATTCCTAAGCATACTCCATTACTTTCCGTCCCATTAGGCAAACCACCGACGTTTGACGGTGAAGATTATTCTAGGTGGAGTGATATGATGAGATATCACCTAACCTCACTCCACAAAAGCATAGGGGATGTTGTTGAGTTTGGTGTATAGGTACCATCCGTAGGGGATGAAGATTATGATGAGGACGAGGTGGCCCAAATCGTGCACTTCAACTCCCAAGCCACCACTATACTCCTCACTTCTCTAAGTCGAGAGGAGTATAACAAGGTGCAAGGATTGAAGAGCGCCAAAGAGATTTGGGACGTGCTCAAAACCGCGCACGAAGGAGACGAGGTGACCCAAATCACCAAGCGGGAGACGATCGAGGGGGAGCTCGATCGCTTCAGGCTTCGCCAAGGGGAGGAGCCACAAGAGATGTACAACCGGCTCAAGACCTTGGTGAACCAAGTGCGCAACCTCGGGAGCACCAAATGGGATGACCATGAAATGGTCAAGGTTATTCTTAGATCACTCGTCTTTCTTAACCCTACACAAGTTCAATTAATATGTGGTGATCCTAGATACACACTAATGTCTCCCGAGGAAGTAATAGGAAAATTTGTGAGCTTTGAGTTGATGATCAAAGGCTCAAAGAAAATCATCGAGCAAGATGCCTCCTCCACGCCCGAAGCACAACCGGTCGCATTCAAGGCAACGGAGGAGAAGGAAGAGTCTACATCAAGTAGACTTCCCATTGACGCCTCCAAGCTCGACAATGAGGAGATGGCACTCATTATCAAGAGTTTCCGCCAAATCCTCAAGCAAAGGATGGGGAAGGACTACAAATCCCGCTCCAAGAAAGTGTGCTACAAGTGTGGTAAGCCCGGTCATTTTATTGCAAAGTGTCCATTATCAAGTGATAGTGACAGGGGCGACGACAAGAAGGGAAAGAGGAGAGAAAAGAAGAGATACTACAAGAAGAAGGGCGGCGATGCCCATGTGTGCCGCGAGTGGAACTCCGACGAGAGCTCCACCGACTCCTCCTCCGACGAGGACGCCGCCAACATAGCCGTCACCAAGGGACTTCTCTTCCCCAACGTCGGCCACAAGTGCCTCATGGCAAAGGACGGCAAAAAGAAGAAGGTAAAATCTAGATCCTCCACTAAATATGCATCCTCTAGTGATGAAGATAATTCTAGTGATGAGGAGGATAATTTGCGCACCCTTTTTGCCAACCTAAACATGCAACAAAAGGAAAAATTAAATGAATTAATTAGTGCTATTCATGAGAAGGATGAACTCTTGGCCTCCCAAGAGGACTTCCTAATTAAGGAAAATAAGAAGCATGTTAAAGTTAAAAATGCTTATGCTCTAGAAGTAGAAAAATGTGAAAAATTATCTAGTGAGCTAAGCACTTGCCATGATGTTATTACCAACCTTAGAGATGAAAATGCTAGATTAATTGCTAAGGTTGATTCAAATGTATGTGATGATTCAATTTCCAATCTTAGAGATGTTAATGCTCGTTTGCTTGCTAAGATTGAAAAATTGAATGCGTCTCTTGCTAGCCTTAAGATTGAAAATGAAAAATTGATTGCTAAGGCTAAAGACTTAGATGTTTGCAATGCTTCTATTTCCAATCTTAGAAGTGAAAATGACATGTTACATGCTAAGATTGTTGAACTAAAATCTTGCAAACCCTCTACATCTATTGTTGAGCATGTTTCCATTTGTACTAGATGTAGATACATTAATGTTGATGCTATTCATGATCACCTAGCTTTAATTAAGAAACAAAATGATCACATAGCTCAACTTAATGCCAAAATTAATGAACATGACTTAGAAAATGAAAAAAATTAAATTTGCTAGAAGCATGCTCTATAGTGGGAGACGCCCTGGCATCAAGGATGGCATTGGCTTTCGAAAGGGGGACAATGTCAAACTTAATGCCCCTCCTAAAAGATTGTCTAACTTTGTTAAGGGCAAGGCTCCCATGGCTCAGGATAACGAGGGTTACATTTTGTACCCTGCCGGTTATCCCGAGCACAAGATTAGGAGAATTCACTCTAGGAAGCCTCACTCTGGCTCTAGCCATGCTTTTATGTATAAGAGTGAGACATCTAGCTCTAGGCAATCAACCCGTGCTAAATTGCCTAAAAAGAAAACTCCTAGTGCATCAAAAGAACCTAGCATTTCATTTAAGACTTTTGATGCATCTTATGTCTTAACTAACAAATCCGGCAAGATAGTTGCCAAATATTTTGGGGGCAAACACAAGGGGTCAAAGACTTGTGTTTGGGTACCCAAAGTTCTTGTATCTAATGTCAAAGGACCCAAAACCGTTTGGGTACCTAAAATCAAGAACTAAATTTGTTTTGTAGGTTTATGCATCCGGGGGCTCAAGTTGGATCATCGACAGCGGATGCACAAACCATATGACAGGGGAGAAGAAGATGTTCTCCTCCTATGATAAAAACCAAGATCCCCAACGAGCTATAACATTCGGGGATGGAAATCAAGGTTTGGTCAAAGGATTGGGTAAAATTGCTATATCACCTGACCATTCCATTTCCAATGTTTTTCTTGTAGATTCTTTAGATTATAACTTGCTTTCAGTTTCACAATTATGTAAAATGGGTTACAACTGTCTTTTTACAGATATAGGTGTTACTGTCTTTAGAAGAAGTGATGATTCAGTAGCATTTAAGGCAGTGTTAGAGGGTCAGCTATACCTAGTAGATTTTGATAGAGCTGAACTCGACACTTGCTTAATTGCTAAGACTAACATGGGCTGGCTCTGGCATCGCCGACTAGCACATGTTGGAATGAAGAATCTTCACAAGCTTCTAAAGGGAGAACACATTTTGGGACTAACAAATGTTCATTTTGAGAAAGACAGGGTTTGTAGCGCATGTCAGGCAGGGAAGCAAGTTGGTGTTCATCATCCACACAAGAACATCATGACGACTGACAGGCCACTCGAGCTCCTACACATGGACCTATTCGACCCGATAGCCTACATAAGCATCAGCGGGAGTAAGTATTGCCTAGTTATTGTGGATGATTATTCTCGCTTCACTTGGGTATTCTTTTTGCAGGAAAAATCTCACACCCAAGAAACTCTGAAAGGATTCTTGAGACGGACTCAAAATGAGTTCGGCTTAAGGATCAAGAAGATAAGAAGCGACAACGGGACGGAGTTCAAGAACTCATAAATCGAAGGCTTCCTTGAGGAGGAGGGCATCAAGCATAAGTTCTCTTCTCCCTACACACCACAACAAAATGGTGTGGTGGAGAGGAAGAATAGAACTCTATTGGACATGGCAAGGACCATGCTTGATGAATACAAGACTTCGGATCGGTTTTGGGCCGAGGCGGTCAACACCGCCTGCTACGCCATCAACCAGTTATATCTACACTGAATCCTCAAGAAGACATCATACGAACTCCTAACCGGTAAAAAGCCTAATGTTTCATATTTTAGAGTCTTTGGTAGCAAATGATTTATTCTTGTTAAAAGAGGTAGAAAATCTAAATTTGCTCCTAAGGCTGTAGAAGGCTTTTTACTTGGTTATGATTCAAACACAAGGACATATAGAGTCTTTAACAAGTCCACTGGACTAGTTGAAGTTTCTTGTGACATTGTGTTTGATGAGACTAACGGCTCTCAAGTAGAGCAAGTTGATCTTGATGAGCTAGATGATGAAGAGGCTCCGTGCGTCGCGCTAAGGAACATGTCCATTGGGGATGTGTGTCCTAAGGAATTCGAAGAGCCTCCAAATGCACAAGATCAACCATCTTCCTCCATACAAGCATCTCCACCAACTCAAAATGAGAATGAGGCTCAAGATAATGAAGGAGAAGATCAAGAGGATGAGCCACCTCAAGAGGATGAGCCACCTCAAGAGGAGAGCAATGATCAAGGGGGAGATGTCCATGATCAAGATGAGGAAGATGAACAAGTTCCAAGGCCGCCACACCCAAGAGTCCACCAAGCAATTCAACGAGATCACCCCGTGAACACCATCCTCGGTGATATTCAAAAGGGGGTAACTACTAGATCTCATGTTGCTCATTTTTGTGAACATTACTCTTTTGTTTCCTCTATTGAGCCACATAAGGTAGAGGAAGCACTTCAAGATTCGGATTGGGTGGTGGCAATGCAAGAGGAGCTCAACAACTTCACAAGGAATGAGGTATGGCATTTAGTTCCACGTCCTAACCAAAATGTTGTAGGAACCAAGTGGGTCTTCCGCAACAAGCAAGATGAGCATGGTGTGGTGACAAGGAACAAAGCCCGACTTGTGGCCAAGGGATATTCACAAGTTGAAGGTTTGGATTTCGGCGAAACCTATGCACCCGTAGCTAGGCTAGAATCAATTCGCATTTTACTTGCCTATGCTACTTACCATGGCTTCAAGCTTTACCAAATGGACATGAAAAGTGCCTTCCTCAATGTACCAATCAAGGAAGAGGTCTATGTTGAGCAACCTCCCGGCTTTGAAGATAGTGAGTATCCTAATCACGTATATAAACTCTCTAAGGCGCTTTATGGGCTCAAGCAAGCCCCAAGAGCATGGTATGAATGCCTAAGAGATTTTCTTATCGCTAATGGCTTCAAAGTCGGAAAAGCCGATCCTACTTTATTTACTAAAACTCTTGCAAATGATTTATTTGTATGCCAAATTTATGTTGGTGTTATAATATTTGGGTCTACTAACGAATCTACATGTGAGGAATTTAGTAGGATCATGACACAAAAATTCGAGATGTCTATGATGGGGGAGTTGAAGTACTTCTTGGGATTTCAAGTAAAGCAACTCCAAGAGGGCACCTTCATTTGCCAAACGAAGTACATTCAAGATATACTCAACAAATTTGGGATGAAGGATGCCAAGCCCATCAAAACACCCATGGGAACCAATGGGCATCTCGACCTCGACACGGGAGGTAAATCCGTAGATCAAAAGGTATACCGATCGATGATAGGTTCTTTACTCTATTTATGTGCATCTCGACCGGACATTATGCTTTCCGTATGCATGTGTGCAAGATTCCAAGCCGATCCTAAGGAAGCTCACCTTAGGGCCGTAAAACGAATCTTGAGATATTTAGTTTATGCTCCTAAGTTTGGGCTTTGGTACCCTAGGGGATCCACATTTGATTTAATTAGTTATTCGGATGCCGATTGGGCGGGGTGTAAAATTAATAGAAAGAGCACATCAGGAACTTGCCAGTTCTTGGGAAGGTCTCTGGTGTCTTGGGCTTCAAAGAAGCAAAATTCTGTAGCTCTTTCTACCGCCGAAGCTGAGTATATTGCCGCAGGCCATTGTTGCGCGCAATTACTTTGGATGAGGCAAACCCTTAGGGACTATGGTTACAAATTAACCAAAGTTCCTCTTCTATGTGATACTGAGAGTGCAATCCGCATGGCGGATAATCCTGTTGAACATAGCCGCACTAAACACATAGCCATTCAGTATCATTTTCTAAGGGATCACCAACAAAAGGGGGATATCGAGATTGCATATATTAACACCAAAGAACAATTAGCCGATATCTTTACAAAGCCACTAGATGAACAAACATTTAACAAACCTAGGCATGAGCTAAATATTCTTGATTCTCGGAATTTCTTTTGACGTTTTGCACACATAGCTCACTAATATACCTTTGATCATATCTCTTTTATATGCTATGACTAATGTGTTTTCAAGTGTATTTCAAACCAAGTCATAGATTGAAAGGGAATTGGAGTCTTCGGCGAAGACAAAGGCTTCCACTCCACTCCATCAAATTACTCACCCATCACCGTGGCTCCACGCCACTCTCCAACTTTGGTATAATCTTCACTCATATGTTATTTACCATAGGGAGAGAAAGTAGAAAGGGCTTATATTTCACTCAAGTATCCGTTTTTGGCGATTCATGCCAAAGGGGAAAAAGTATTAGCCCAAAGCAAAAGGACCGCACCACCACCAATTTTCAAAAATTTGAGTTAAGAAAAGATTTTTCAATTGATGATTTTTCAATCGATATCTTACTTTTGATAGAATTTAAAATTGGTACAACCCTTTCAAAACTAATATCTAAAACCCCGTTGAACACTAAGAGGAAAATTTGATTAAGGGGGAGTTTTGTTTAGTCAAAGGAAAAGCATTTGAAACAGGGGGAGAAAATTTTAAATCTTGAAAATGCTTCTCAAAATCTTATTTATTTACCTTTGACTATTTGCAAAAGGACTTTGAAAAGAATTTACAAAAGAATTTGCAAAAACAAAACATGTGGTGCAAGTGTGGTCCAAAATGTTAAAAATAAAGAAATCAATCCATGCGCATCTTATGAGAATTTATTGGTTCAATTCTAAGTAACCTCTGCACTTACATTCTGCAAACTAGTTCAATTATGCACTTCTATATTTGCTTTGGTTTGTGTTGGCATCAATCACCAAAAAGGGGGAGATTGAAAGGGAAATAGGCTTACACCTTTTCCCAAATTGATTTTGGTGGTTGAAATGCCCAACACAAATAATTGGACTAACTAGTTTGCTCTAGATTATGAGTTCTACAGGTGCCAAAGGTTCACAACAAACCAATAAAAAGACCGAGAAAGGATTCAAATATTGAGAGCTAAAGTCAGCCGAAGTGTGCCTTGGTCTGGCGCACCGGACTGTCCGGTGCACCACCGGACAGTGTCCGGTGCACCAGGGACTCCAACTCCGAACTGCTCACCTTCGGGAATTCTAGGAGCCACTCCACTATAATTCACCGGACTGTCCGGTGTGCCTACGGAGCAACGGCTACTTCGCGCCAACGGTCATCTGCAGAAGGCATTAAATGCGCTACAGTGCGTGCCAGAGTCAGAGCAGAGCCAGATGGCGCACCGGACAGTGAACAGTGCATGTCTGGTGCACCACCGGACTGTCCGGTGGGCCAGAAGACAGAAGCTCCAACGGTCGGAATCCAATGGCTTGGTGACATGGCAGGCGCACCGGACAGTGTCCTGTGGCGCACCGGACTGTCCGGTGCGCCATGCGACAGCAGCCTTCACCAAACGGCTAGTTTGGTGGTTGGGGCTATAAATACCCCCAACGACCCCCCATTCATTGCATCCAAGTTTTCTAACTTCCCACACCTTACAAGAGCTATAGCATTCAATACAAGACACACCAAAGAGATCAAATCCTCTCCCAAGTTCATAGATCATTCCCAATCAAATAGTGACTAGTGAGAGAGTGACTTGTGTTCATTTGAGCTCTTGCGCTTGGATTGCTTCTTTTCTTCATTCTTTCTTGTGATCAACTCAATTGTAACCGAGGCAAGAGACACCAATTGTGTGGTGGTCCTTGCGGGAACTTTGTGTCTCGTTTGGTTGAGAAGAGAAGCTCACTCGGTCTAAGTGACCATTTGAGAGAGGGAAAGGGTTGAAAGAGACCCGGTCTTTGTGACCACCTCAACGGGGAGTAGGTTTGCAAGAACCGAACCTCGGTAAAACAAATCCTTGTGTCTCACTCTTTATTTGCTTGCGATTTGTTTTTCGCCCTCTCTCTCGGACTAGTTTATATTTCTAACGCTAACTCGGCTTGTAGTTGTGCTTAAGTTTATAAATTTCAGATTCGCCCTATTCACCCCCCTCTAGGCGACTTTCAATTGGTATCAGAGCCCGGTGCTTCATTAGAGCTTAACCGCTCGAAGTGATGTCGGGAGATCACGCCAAGAAGATGGTGATCGGCAGTGAGAAGACTGCTACAAGCCACGGGAAGGTTCCCTCGAGGGAGTCCGCCAACAAGAAGAAGGATGGATCCCCTTCACGCATTCAATCGCACAAGAGTGGCGAGAAGAAGACTTATTCACCCCCCCTCTAGGCGACTTTCAAGACTTATTTGTGGCCAAGATTAGCAAAGTTTTTAGAATCCTAATTGACCCACCCCTCTTAGGTGTCTGTGTCCCTTCCACCGTTAAATTTTTTGAGATGTTTGTACTAAACAAAAAGGTTCAATTAAAAGTACTAAAATCTAGTTGCATAGCTATCAAAATGAATATAAATGTTTGCTAAAAAATTGAAACCTTTGCAAATTTAAATTATGAGCTAACAACTAAAATTGATACCTCGGTTTAGGGTTATGCAACTTCGAGACCTTGCATGATTTAGGGTTTATGGTTTAGCGCACCAACAAGTATTAGTCAGAACCTTGCGCGATTCTTGATACCTCGGCAAAAATACCGGCACGTCCACGAGAGTCTGCAATCTCTACCTTTTTTCTTTAGCTTTCGCATTTTGATTACTTAAGTTTCAATCTTTACTATTCTTAGTTTAGAATATAGGATTGAAACTGATGTTGCATAACCCTTTTTGCGGTAGACATAACAACACTTAGACAAAACCTAGAATGCATATTAGTTATTTGTATAGGTTTTGTTTAGGAGAATAGTTTGTGGCCTAGATTAGCGAGACTTTCAGAAGTCCGATAAAACCCCACTCTTAGGCATCCAAGTTCCTTTCAAGCTCCATCTTGGTGATTCTTGTCATTCTATCACCATCGTGTGCCGTCTTCAAGGTGTCCCATATCTCTTTGGCATTTTCCAAGCCATTCACCTTATTGTACTCTTCCCTTTATAGAGAAGCAAGTAGTATTGTAGTGGCTTGGGAGTTGCGATGGGTAATTTCTTCCGCTTCCACCCGATTGTACGCCTCATCATCGCTATCGGGAATCTACATTCCTGTGTCATCAATGTCACAAATACTTGGGTGGAGTGAGAATAGACAAGTCTTCATTTTATGACTACCAATAATAATCCTGACCATTAAAGTGATGTAGTTTACCAAGAGGAACATAAAAGTAATTGTGCATTAGAAATTCTAGGAATGTGAGAATAATTAAAAGACGTTTTGGAATAATTTTGTTTAATCGTATTTTGGCAATGCTTGGAGGTCGATTCTTCTTTGCTCGATGTAGATGACGAATTAGAAGAAGCGAAGTAGTAGTAGTCCATTTTCTTGATTATCTTCTTCTTGCCATCCTTCTTCATGCGATAAGAGTCGGTGGGCTTCTCATCTTTTGTTTTATCTTGATCCTTTTCCCCATGGTTGTCCGTTTACTTTCCCTTCATCTTTTGAGGATATTATCCCAACATTACTTCGAGTGGTTAGACTAAAAATAAGTGTTGGGCTCTGATGCCAATCGATAGTCACATAGAGGGGGCTAAATAGGTGATACTGAATCGACCGAGTCGTTGCGATAGTAGGAAACTGTTACTTCTACCTCCTAAACCCTATAGACTCTTTATTTCCTCCACACTTAATCTACACAATACTCAGATTCTCTCCACATCCAGATTCTCCCCACAACCAGATTCTTAGAGATGCTCCTCAGAATAAAGCTGAACCAAACATGCCCGATGTTTTACGATTTTCATTCTAGATAAAAACAATCTGATATATTTTAGATTCTCCCTATTTTGTTAGAATCCTTAGTAACATAGAAGGGGTTCTTAGAATTATGATATTTTTATCGGAAGTCTTAGAACTCCTAAGATCCAAACACATCATCATTCTACAGTCCTCCTCCCTCACCGCGACTATAGATCAGCATGCACGCAAGACCCGGTAGCCTACCATGAGGCCTATTTTTTAGGCCCGGCCCAAGCAAAGCATGACCCAATTGGTTTCGTGCCCAGGTGAGAGCACCTAGAGGGGGGTGAATAGGTGATCCTGTAAAAACTTAAAACTTAAAGCCATAAAACTTGATTAAGTGTTAGCACAATGAAATCAAGTGGCTAAGGACCGAGCTCTTGTGAAGCACAATAGTCACAGTGAGAACAAGCACAAGAGACACGATGGTTTATCCCGTGGTTCGGCCAAGTACAACACTTGCCTATTCCATGTTGTGGCGTCCCAATGGACGAGGGTTGCACTCAACCCCTTTCAAGTGATCCAAAGATCCACTTGAATACCACAATGTTTTTCTTTCTCTCATTATATCCCGTTTGTGAGGAATCTCCACAACTTGGAGCCTCTCGCCCTTACAAATGATGATCACAAAGAAGCACAGATGTAAGGGAGGGAAAAGCAACACACACAAGTCTCAAAAGCAACAGCACAAACACGCACACTAGTCACAACTTGAGCTCTAAGTTCACACACAGAGTTCTCAACTTAAGAGGAGCTCAAATTGCTATCACAAAGAATCAAATGCGCTAGAATGAAGTCTTGGTGCTTAAAGATGATCAAAGAATGCTTGTGTATTTCCTCCATGCGCCTAGGGGTCCCTTTTATAGCCCCAAGGCAGCTAGGAGCCGTTGGAGGCATTCCAGGAAGGCAATTCTTGCCTTCCGTCGGGTGGTGCACCGGACAGTCCGGTGCACCACCAGACATCCCCTGTTCACTGTCCGGTGCAGATCGCCTTCCTAAATTGGCGCAGCCGACCGTTGAAGATTTGGAGCTGTTGGCGCACCGGACAGTCCGGTGCCCCCATCAGACCGTTGGCTCGGCCACGCGTCACACGCGGATTGCGTGGCCGACCGTTGACTCACCGGACAGTTCGATGCACCACCGAACAGTCTGGTGAATTTTAGCCGTACGCCGCCGACGAATTCCCGAGAGCGGCCAGTTAACCAGACGCCAGCCTGGCGCACCGGACACTGTCCGGTGCACCACCGGACAGTCTGGTGCACCCAGACTGCGCAGAGTCTTGGCTGCTCCAGCCAAGTCTTTTTCCTTTTGTATTTTCTCTGATTCTAGCACTTAGACAAATATGTTAGTCCACAAAAAACAATGCACTAAGTCTAGAATCATACCTTCTTGATGATTTACACTTTATCCACCATTTTGCACAACTTACACTTAAACCATTTGTGTTGGGCACTTAATCACTAAAATACATAGAAATGGCCCAATGGCACATTTCCCTTTCAATCTCCCCCTTTTTGGTGATTTATGCCAACACAACAAAAAGCAACTAAAAGAAGTGCGACATCAATGCAATTTTGAACAAGAATTGTTTTTGATTCAAATTTGGCATATTTGGATCATCCTTTGCCACCACTTGGTTTGTTTTTGCAAATCAACTAAATTTCCTATCTCTGAGTCAAACACACTTGTTGAGGCATAAAGAGAGGTATTCTAAGATAAATTGATCAAAAATTCAAAAAGCTCCCCCTTTTCCCATAATCAAACATTCTCCCTACAAGAGACCAACTTTTGACAATAAGAGACAACAAGAGTATTTTGACAAATCAAAAGTACTAACTCTACTATTTTCTAACTCTACTATTTTCAAAATTCTCAAGTGGTAGCTGATCCATTTGCTTGCTTTGGCCTTAATTTCTCCCCCTTTGGCATCAAGCACCAAAACGGGATCATTTTTTGCCCCTTTAACCTCATTGCCTCACCAAAATCTTCATTTAGGAGTAAAAAGGCAATAAGAGCATGGAGATGAACTTGGAGTAAATTACCCTCTCATCGGAGTGCAATGGAAGTCTTTCATGGTCCAAGTCCACCTTTCCCTTTCAATCCACTTTTGAGACTAAGACAAGTAAACTCAAACACAAGGTTAGTCTCAAAGTGTCAAGTTGTAGCATGCCTCCCCCTAAATAAGTGCATCACTTGCAAATGGACTTGTGAGGTCCGGGAATCATGTGTACAACTTAAGCACCATAAATAAGCAACAATATGCATAAAGGAACATGATCAAAGGCATAAACACATGTATGTTATAGATCAATCCAAGTTGCGTGAATCTAAGACATTTAGCTCACTACGCAGCCTGCAAAAGGTTGACTCATCTAAAGGCTTGGTAAAGATATCGGCTAGCTGGTTCTCAGTGCTAACATAGAACACTTCGATATCTCCCTTTTGCTGGTGGTCTCTCAAAAAGTGATGTCGGATGTCTATGTGCTTAGTGCGGCTGTGTTCAACAGGATTATCCGCCATGCGGATTGCACTCTCATTGTCACATAGGAGTGGGACTTTGCTCAGATTGTAGCCAAAGTCCCTGAGGGTTTGCCTCATCCAAAGTAGTTGCACACAACACTGTCCTGCGGCAACATACTCGGCCTCAGCGGTGGATAGGGCAATGGAAGTTTGTTTCTTAGAACTCCAAGACACCAGGGACCTTCCTAAGAATTGGCATGTCCCTGATGTACTCTTCCTATCAACCTTGCATCCAGCATAATCGGAGTCTGAGTATCCAATCAAGTCAAAGGTTGACCCCTTTGGATACCAGATCCCGAAGCAAGGCGTAGCAACTAAATATTTAAGTATTCGCTTAACGGCTACAAGGTGACACTCCCTTGGGTCGGATTGAAATCTAGCACACATGCATACGCTTAGCATAATATTCGGTCTACTAGCACATAAGTAAAGCAAGGAACCTATCATCGACCGGTATGCCTTTTCATCAACGAACTTACCTCCTTTGTTGAGGTCAATGTGTCCGTCGGTTCCCATTGGAGTCTTTGCGGGCTTGGCGTCCTTCATCCCAAACCGCTTGATCAAGTCTTGCGTGTACTTCGTTTGGGAGATGAAGGTGCCGTCCTTGAGTTGCTTTACTTGGAACCCAAGGAAGTAGTTCAACTCTCAAATTTTTGAGTCATCACTGAAAGTTCCCTTTGCTCGGGAACAGGATCTGGATGTCGCCTAGAGGGGGGGCGAATAGGCGAATAATAATTATCACTTTGTAAACTTAAATTCTTACTCTACTCGAAGACTAGATTGCAGTGGAATGAAAGACCCTTCGAGTAGGTTGCAGCGGAATAGAAGATCCTGTCTCAAAATGCCCTGCACTTCAAATGTAACTTGAACCACAGATAAGTATTGAAGTGCAGATATAAAGAGTAGATAAGACACAGGATCAGCACACAACACAAAGCAGAGCATACAGACGCAGGAATTTATCCCGAGGTTCGGCCAAGCCTGAAATGCTTGCCTAGTCCTTGTTGGAGTTAGCCACACCTGGGCTTGGAGTCTATTTCAACTCCTTCCTCCGTTTGCTCAGATCTGTCAGTATGACAGATAGAGCCTTCCACTATGTTGAGTTCGGTTACAACAACGTCGTGGCTGCTTACAGTCTTCTTGACAGCACTCCGGCAGAGTAACAATGCGCTCAAGACTTTGCTCTAGCTCTTTGCAGCACCTCTCCACTCTCTAAAGGCTTATAACTTTGCCTTCACACAAACTAGAGAGATATACACTAGAGTGAGAGAGAGAATCGATCCGAGTGATGTATACAATTGTTGGCTGCTCTTGTGTTTTTGTTGGAGGCGCCTAGGAGTCCCTTTTATAGACCCAAGGGGCCTAGGAGCCGTTGGAATTCATTTTGGAAGGCAATATTTGCTTTCTGTCGGGTGGCGCACCGGACAGTCTGGTGCACCACCGGACAGGTCCTGTAGCATGTCCGGTGCGTGATCTCCTTCCAAATCAGGCTCAGCTGACCGTTGGAGCAACGGTCGACTTGGCTCACCGGACACTATCCGGTGCACACCGGACAGTCCGGTGCGCCAACTATCCGTTGGCCCAGGCCACGCGTCGCCCGCTGATCGCGCTGCCGACCGTTGACGCAGTCGATCGTTGGCTCACCGGACAGTCCGGTGCACCACCGGACAGTTCGGTGAATTATAGCCGTACGCCACCAAACTTCTCCCGAGAGTGGCTTGTTCACCGGAGTTCAGCCTGGCGCACCGGACACTGTCCGGTGCACTACCGGACAGTCCGGTGAGCCAGACTAAGAAGAGTTTTTGCTGCACCGAGCCAAGACTTTTTGCAATTCTTTTCTCGTCGTTTCTAGCACTTAGACAGAATATGTTATTACTCAAAAATAATTCACTAAGTCTAGAAACACACCTTGTTCTTGTTTTGCACTTCTTTAGCATTTGGCATGATTGAGATTGATGTTGGACTCATAAACCATCAAGTCAACTTGACTTGATCTACATTGACATTTCTAAGCTCCAACATCCTGCAAAGGTCACATAGAATATCTCCAAACATAGAAACAACCCAAACTAAAGATCAAGGTGCACTTAGCTCTTTTGGGATGCTTCCAGTTCTGATTTTGACATTGGTTCTCCTTCCAGTGACCTTGTTCACTTTTTGAGTTTGGTCTTGAGCCTTATGACTTACACCACATAATTGTAGATGTTACCTCATTGGTTGTAAGTCATGTCCTTATGTAGTGTTCCTTGATGCACCATAACTTTTCTTAACTCGATCAACCTTGATTCCGCAAGTCTTCTTCTTCACCCCTGGCCTTGGGTTCCTGGTCTCCTTGACTTTCTCCCATGCACTCGGTACCTTGAAGCTCTTCTTGCTTCCATCCTTGGCTTGATCGGTTGTCTCTGAGTTATGCACATCGAGTCACACTTAAGCAATGTCCATTCTTCTTGTGATGTCCATTATCTATAAATAATTCAGTCTTTGGACCATCACACTTGTTCACTTGTGTTGAACTATATTAGCTTTACATAAAGCACCTGTTCAACACTTAGCACACTTGTTAGTCCTTTAATTGGGTTGTCATCCAAACACCAAAACCCACAAGAGAGCTTTCAATCTCCCCCTTTTTGGTGATTGATGGCAACACAATTAAAACTTACTTAAGAGTGAAATTTAAAACACAGCTTTAGAATTCTAAGTTTATAGAATGCTCCCCCTAAATATGTGCTTACATTTAAAATCTCAACTTTGGCCTTATATGCCATATTGCACATACTTAGGCTAATTCGAAGCATTACTACACCTTAGCACCTGTTGGATGCATTGTCGATAATTAAACACATGCACAGAATCAGAGTTAAACACTAATCAATTGAGTGAATATACCACAGGAATATCAACCTACCACTGTTCACAATTAGGATACCAATTTAAAACAATTTTAAAGCACCATAACCACATGAATATCTATTACAGGATAACCAATAGATGCCAATTGATTCATGTCAATGAAAGCACTAATTTTGCATCAACACCATATAAGACAACAAGAAGCATATGATAAGAATTATCAATAACACAAACTAACACATCCTTTCTTAAGATCAAAGGAACTCAAGGAAACCTAAGCTTTAATGCACAAATTCTCCCCCTTTGACATCAAACACCAAAACCATATTCAAGCAAGAACATAAGATGATGTCGAGGGACAGCAGGGTATTTAGTAGGTAAAATACAACACACTAACATTACTCCCCCTTACACATTAAACAAATGCACCACAAACATTGGAGGAAAATTAAGATACATATACGCAAAAGGTCAATACTTCCTTTTGTACCTTTACCATGTTGTGGTGTACTTTTCATCTTGAAAGTTTAATCTCTAGGGAGCTCCTCCACACTTGTGCCTGGTCCTTTATCCTATCCTTTTCTTGTTGCTAAGACACCAAACTTAGAACAAGTTATAGTATTGTGGCACAAGATGAAGCTTCTATTCTAGTGATTACCAAAAGATATCAATTTAAGCATACTACCAAGGCTACCAATTGAACAATCATCGCTCCATAGTATTTAAAGATAAGCATCTAGAATCACCAACTATTATAGAGCATGAGCAATCTATAAATATGCAATTACTCACAACTTAAGATACCAAATACTTGACTTATGGAGGTACCCAAATCCTGATTGCTTCATTTCTTGCTCATCTTCCCTTTTCCACCTTTAGACTGTAAAAGATCACTCGAGCAACAATTAGTCTCAAAATACACAAGTTATGTGTGCTCCCCCTAAACTTGTGCATCAAGTATTTGAATGACTTGTACTTTACACATTCTAGCATCCTCAGAACTAGAGGGGATCACAACGTATCTTGGTCTAGGCATAGTCTATCAATTTCATCACAAAGAGATACCAAATGGATACAACTTATGACTAGTGGAAACAATGCATGCCTCAAGATATATAACATTTTAAAAGCAACCTAGGCACACTTCACACATGATGATCATTGCAATACATATACCAATTGAAAAACGACAAGATCACTCATATAAAGCACAATGTCTAAGCACACCATGATTAAGAAGTATTTTCTTAGGTACACCAAAGGAAACAACATTTTAAAGCATAAAGCACCTAAGCCAAGATACTACCAATTGAAAAGCAATAACATAGCTATGATCACAATCAACGGAACATCAAGATATTCGAAGAAATTACATAGTTCCATTCTCCATACCTTTTCCTTTTACATGAATGCCAAGAGATCCATTCTTTTAGGTAGTGTGGAGTGAGAGCACCTGTTGTCACCAATTGAGGGCTCCTTTTGCTCATGCACCTCATAGCTCGAGAGGGTGCGTTAGAGACACAACATGGATTTCTTGTTTTGGTATACACAGAGTACCAAGACAAAGTAGTCATGTGAACATGGACTAAACAAAACTATCATGCTTGCACATAGGTTAATCATTAAAAACCACATAGCATGACTTACAAAAAGATAAATGTTTATCCACATACACCAAGAGAGTTAATTATGGTTGATATATCAAGTGAGCAGCTACCCATTGAAAGATTCAAGAGATATAACTTATCAAGCACACAGTCACAATTGAGCAAGCATGGTTATGATCATGTATCATTAATTGAGGATATTCAACACAAGCAATCTCAAAAGCATAACTACTCCAAGGATAGACATAGCCTGACAATCCAACTTAAAAACAACACTGATTATAAATAATGTATTTAAGATACACGGGTACCATCCTTTTGAGAACAAGTTTCAGATTCTCATCAAGGTCCTTTGCTTGATTCACCAATAATGATTGAGGACCTCTACACTTTATTTAACTCGAGATGAACATGAGATTAGTATTGCTCAATAATTCAACCTTGGGTCAATAAATAGACAATAAAATTGACAGCTTAAGCATAGAGTTTGAATTAACCATCTTAAGCTCCCCCAAGGTCTCCAGTCTATCTCGAGGCACCTGCATGGTCTAGTTGGCACAGTTTGGTACCCATCTCGAGTTGGGTCCATAACGTTCATCTAAAAGGGCCTTTGGTACCCAAATAGCTGTTGTACTAGTTCTAGGTGATCTCTGAAGCGTCCCGATCCTTTAGGACTCAAATGTGATACAATTACTAGTCCCAGGAGGCTAGTAACCACATCCATTACTTCAAATGGTTACAGAGTCTGAATAATGTTATTACAATACCGGGGATACAAGCTCGAAAGTGAGCCGAAAAACATAAAGCGCAGTGGAAGATAAAATAGCCCAGGCCACAGGCAGAACTGGGTGAAGACACAGCCCCATCAATCAAGCATAGCAGAAAAGAAGTCTTCAGCCGCTGAAAAACATAAATAAATCTGGGTGAATACACTAGGTATTCTGCAAGCCCACCCGGCTCCCGTAAAGAGAAAGTGACCTATATTGTACATGCTTTATATGGTGGAGTTGAAGTCACTCATACTTTTTCATAGAAAGGCGGTACTCAATGTTTAGGGTTTTCCCAAGACAAAAGAAGTAACACTTGCTTGACCACCACTGAGCTTCCCGCTCCCATGGTACCATTTTCTTTCCAGAACATACACACGCATTTCCCTGTTCCCAGTTGTAGTAGAAACACTAATTGTCATACCATACCAGACTCGTCCATACCAGTGGGCACGGACTATTCGAATAGGTTTAGACTCTACGCAGAGGGGTACACTTTACCCACTAGTCCGGCTCTGCGATCTTGTCACACCCGGTTTTGGAAGGTAAACCGAATGCGAACCATGTACGTGCCAGGATCAGAAATTCACGTACACAGCGATTACATAAATGACTCATCATAGCATAATGCTTCGAATGACAATAAAGAATAAGTAATAATATTAAAGACTAGAGTCATTTACATAATATGAATCAAAGTACACAGAATCAAAACGTAGCCAACGTAAACAAACCCACCACAGGCAGCTGACTGGGGGTTGCCGCCAACCGACACCTAGAACTCGTCGTAGTCTTGGAACTCCTGGAAGTCTCCTTCCACGGCTTCGTCTTCTCCTGAGCAGTGGTTGCAATGTGGACAACCTGGTGTTTTGTGGTAAAGCAAGGATGAGTACACATCAACGTACTCAGCAAATGCCCCGTTTGGCTGAAGTAGACTAGCTTTTATGTGGGGTTAGGCTCAAGCAGTTGCTTTTAGTTGGTCAGGTATTTATTGTTAGTAGAAGCCAGATTTTATCATAAGACCCAGGTTATAATCCTAGAAAGTACCTCCTCAGAGAGGAAATACTAGAATACATAATTAAAGTCACCATCATTAACCATCATCATTAAAGTCATCATCTGAAGTGTATCCGGAGTATCTCTAATCAAAGAGGATCCCAAGGCTGCTCTTAACCGTGAGCACGGCTGATATACCAGTTTCACTACCCTCTGCAGAGGTCGCACACTTTACCCATGAGCCGTGATTCCCTCTCTAGCCCGGGCTTACAAGACCCTTATTCACTCCCAAGGTGAATGGCCAGGGATTCACTACGAAGCCTTTACAAAGATTCCCTAGAGGTCATAGCTGCCCGTTAGGTTTCTCCAGTTTGATAAACACAGTACCTCTCCCCGCAGGAGGGTGACTAAAAAGCAAAACGAAAGAACCTCGGCACCCAGCCTCGGCAGAGCAAGCACTGTGTAGGATTACGGGGAGGCTACGCTAGCGCAAAACAAAATTTTCATCCCCATAATACCAAGAACTACTGCGGTTATAGGTCATGGAATTACCACTAGACGCGCAGAGCAGCGGAAGACGTCTCGATGTAGACGAACGCGTCGAGCAGTGCCGTGCAGTTGCCGGCGTCCTTCACGTCCTCGCACGGTTCGTCCAAGTGCTCCAGATGCAGCACCTCCGAGGTATCCACACGTACAGGGAGGAAGCGCCGCGTACCGAACTGCTAGGTTCGCGACGGCGGCTTGGCGAGGGCGAGAGGCGAGCGGCGGCTGCTGGTTTGCAGGTGGCGAATTAGGTTATCCCTTAACCGCGCCCCCGCCCCTCATTATATAGGCGTTATGGTGGGCTTCTGACGCCGAGGCCCATCATTAACCCTAAAGCCCAGTCTAATTTCGGATCTAATCCGAATTAGGCTTCCTTCCCCTTAAGTGTGTGACCCTATAGGTTCACGTACAAATAGACATAGCCCGAGTACTCTTACTTGGCCCAATAATTGACAGCGGCCTCTAGCAAGACATGTCAACTCCTATGTGTACGTAAAGATCATATCAGACGAACCATTGCGACATTACGTACATGTTGTTCCCTTTGTCTCACGATATTTGGTCTGGCTCTAAGCTGACCTCTCTTTCTCGATACTGTGAATTGGAATCCTTTCAATGGTTAACTCTTAACCCTAGCACGGCCATGCATTTCTTAATCCAATCACTCGAGGGGCCCAGAGATATCTCTCTCACAAAGAGAGGGACAAATTCCATCTTGACTGACCATGCCTCACAGCATGCTTCCTGACAAACCCAAAACTACCTTTATAACTACCCAGTTACGAGATAGCGTTTGATAGTCCCTAAGTAAGTCAATTCACATCTTGAGAACATGCGACAATCTCAGGTCTAAGGATACAGTATTCATGTTGCAAGAAGAGAACTATATTACAATATCTCACGTTGGGTCGGTCCAGCCTCATGTCATACATGCGCCCACATTATTAGTTTAACATCTCCATGTTCATGACTTGTGAAATGTAGTCATCAACTAATACATGTGCTAGTCATCGACTCTGACCAGGGACATCATTTAGAATAACCATATAGGTAAAGAATCTCACAAACAATTCACATAATTGCTAATCAATACAAGGTGCCTTCCATGGATATTCAATTAAGCAATATATATATCATGGATACAAAGAAATATGCTCATCTCTATGATTATCTCTAGGGCATATTTCTAACACACTGTGCCTGGACCCCATTGACGGCACGACGGCGAAGCAACTACACTTCTAGTTCCTCTAATTAATTAGCTAAGGGCACCCCATTCCACCCTCATGGTTGCACTGTTATCCCGGGTGGTCTCTCAACGAACAGGTCCTTACGGAGAGGCACTCAGGAAACAGCCTGAGCCCCCTAAAGTATCACAGGAACATCATCGGGATAACATCATAGTATCATAGGTATTCACATCATGTTCATTGATTAAAGTAAAGCAATAGCATAATGCTAACCATGATAACCCAAAAGGTAAACAAGGATAAGGTAAATAGAAAGCTAGTCAATCCTTAGGTTTTAATTAAGTAATGCGGGACAGTGCATTAAAAGTGAATGGGACATAATGGGTCAGAGGACACTTGCCTTCACCAAACAGATGCTTAGGGTCTTCAACTTTGTAGAACTTGAAGAACCAGATCACCTGGTCGCCAACGCTTGACCGTCGATTCCTCGAAGCTCGGAAACGAATCATGATCTATCCGCGACGCATAGCAAATACAAACAGGAACAAACAAACATATATATACGCATAAGGACATTACACCATACAAGATAAAATGTTATAAAAACATGCAATATAAAATAGAGCTCGATACTACGGTCACGCGAGGGAAAGAAACGTTCAACTCGAAGCTACGGTTTAGAGATTAGCGCGTTATCGCTAAACAAGTATTAACTATAACTTTAGTTCGACATTATCAAATATAAATATTCTACGCCGTTTAGTTCGATTAATCTGCTACACTAACAAATGTCAGTTAACTAAGTAATTTTAATTAAAACGAGAAATTCTAAGCGAGACGAATTTACGACGCGTGAAACAGCACGACCGCACGCGACTTAGCGCGCACCACGCGTGGCACGCACAGACAACGTGATGACGACGAACCCAACACGACAGCGTGCAAACGATGCGCG
The DNA here is from genome assembly GCA_029449295.1 of Zea luxurians. Classification (NCBI taxonomy): domain Eukaryota; kingdom Viridiplantae; phylum Streptophyta; class Magnoliopsida; order Poales; family Poaceae; genus Zea; species Zea luxurians. The sequence continues at coordinate 135,352,428 of JAOPSE010000005.1, read as the reverse complement.
GACACGTGCGACATAGCACGCTGACAACACACGAAACAGCGTGCGTGACCAACGAGAACGAGAACGCCACCACGTGCGGAACAACACGCGCGTCAGGTGAGAAAACTGAATAGATGACACATTTATACTAAACAAATGTTAAATAAATAGAAAATAGTTAAGTTAATATTTGCCATGTCAATATTTATTAAAAAGCTTAAGTGGAATACTACACCTTTAATCTAATTGGAATATTAATCTAATGAATATTAGTCGAACAAACCTTAAGTTAATTATCTAAAATATATGACATGGCGTATTAACATCGTTAATATGAGGGTTTATAAGCGGCAAACTATTTATTATCACGCGCAGACGCCGTGCGACACACGTGATCGTAACGCGACGACCCACGCACACTACGTGACAACGCGTGCGAACGGCACGCGCAACATACGCAAAACAACGCGCACGAGTTAACGCGACTATGCGCGCGAACAACACAATGACGAGCAAACGATGTCGCACGCGAACAACAAACAAATGATTAATGAAAAGTATTTCTGTTGGTATTAACCACGTTACTCTGCATTTATAAAAACGCAAATAAAACTATAAATTAGTTTTATTTAAATTGTTATTCTAATAAATATCAGATGGACAAATAATTAACCAATTAATTAAAACTTGCATCATGACAAAATAATGTTACTAACATGAAATTGGTGTTGCCACAGAGTGGACGCGACCGAAACGAGTCAAAACAGATTTACTACGGATAATATATCGAATAAATAACAATTTACGAATTGTACAACGCGACATATGAAAACCGCTAAACACACGTCACGACTACACCAAGTAAGTTTTAAATGAAAAACATTTATATCGGTATTAGTTATGTTAATATTTATATATGAAAGTACAAATTAAAACTACAAATAAATTTTAATTAGTTTATTATTTCAATAACGCTTGGACAAACTAACAAGTAAATAAATAAATAAAACATGTATCATGATGAAATAATATTTTTAACATGTACATGATACCATTACGAAGTCAATAAAACTGAAACGGAATAAATCGGATGTCTAACGCAAATGGTATCTCGTATTTAATAACACGCGTATTTAATGTAGTGGAGCAATATAACTGGCCAGAGCCAAGCCACACAAAGGCCTACGAAGTCGTGGGAGCAGAAGATCCAACACGAGGCAGTTCCCAAGACTCACAGCATGCCTGCATGCGAATTTGAAGATTACGCAACATACGCATGCTAAAAGGAGACGTACAGGAATGCATGGCATGGGATGGGGCCAGGCGGTTTCCAGGGAGCTAATTATGCGCATGGCGTCAGAGATGTGTAGGAGACATGCATGCGGAGCCCACGAGACGGTTATTTCTTCTTTCTCATCACGCACGCACGCACGAGAGTCTTCTTCCTTGGAACAACGGCTCTGGGCTTCCTGCGCAGGGACGGGGCTGCGGGCCGGACGCGCAGCCGCGGCTGGAGAGTCGCCATGGGTGCACGCAGGAGCCGGGAAGCCGCGGCCAGGGCTGGACAGCGGTGGGGCTTCGCCGGACAGAGGCCGCGCCAGCAGGGGAGACACGCGCTAGGGGCATAGTGGCTGGCCGCACGCGCAGGCACGCGAGCACGCCGCCTGGGAGGCTCAGTCGCACGCCAGCGGCGGCGAGGCAGAGGCCAGGCACGCTGCGTGGGTGGCCGGGGCTGGGCGCCACATGGAGCTGCAGGGGCACGCAAGGCAGAAGCGCGCACGCGCGCTATGCTGCTGCGGCACTGCGCTGGGTGGGCAAGCGTCCACCGGGAGCGCAAGGGATGGGCGACGTCGGGGACGGCGACCATCACGGCGGCTCTACAGATCTGGGCGTCGGTATAACGGACGAAGGGAGGATGAGGGAGCTGCGTACCTGGTAACTGCTACTCGTGAGATTCGGATCCAGGGGAGAAGTTCGTATCTGTATAGAGGGAAGGAGTTTTAGCGATAGAGAAACAGAAGAAGGAACGTCTGCCTATATAAATAAAGGTGGGGTGTGGCGAGGCGGTTGCGCGTACAACGCGCAAGGTGCTGCGCGACGAGGCGAGGCAAAACGAGGTGGCCGCGACTGATTCTGAGTTGATGCTCGTGTGTGAAACAGATAACAATTTAGAAACAACAGATTTGACTCATGGGCCTGAGGTGTCAGCGAGTGGAGCATGTGAGGCGGTTGTGCCTATGCGATACGACGAGGACGGGGAAAAGGTTGCACGCACGAGCGTTGCATGACAAGACGACGCGAGGTGAGATTGATGGAGGGGATAGACTTAGACGGAGGGTAGACAGGAGGAATAGACGATCGATCGACGAGGTAGTCGGGGATGGCAGATGCAAGCGACTTGCTGTTCGCGAGGAGAAGCGGTTTGTTGATCTCACGAAAAAGAACACGAGATCTAGAACAGGTTCGACAAGAGGAAAAAAATATATATTTATTATAGAGTTTTCAAAATATTATAGTTTTCACAACTACCACATTTTAGGTATTTAATTAATATTAGAGAAACTGAAATTTATATTTAATACTCGAAGAAACGTTTCGAGCGTTCCCGAAAGTTTTCCAAAAACATAAACAAGATAATTCGATAAAGTTTGAAAACTTTTGCATTTATAAACACTATGCAACGACATGAATGCAACAATCAAAGCTTCTTCAGGATTTTATTTTACTACGCTAATAATTTATATATATACATATATATGCCTATTATATAATAAATTAAATCTCCATTATTTAGAAAAAAAGAGAGAAGAAAATTGGTAAAGGAGAGAGTAACACCTGAATTTGGTGAATATTAGAAAAGAAATTTTATACCCCCCAAATTCAGGGTGTTACAAATCTAACCCCCTTAACAGGAATCTCGCCCTCGAGATTCAAGAAGAGGCTAGCAAGAAAATAAGATTGGTTCATTGGTTGATCATGGCTTTCTTGAGTTGTCTTTCACTCTGCAAGCTTAACTTGCGGACTGGTTGCTTTGATTTTCAGACGCTCGAGACCAATCGATGCAATTCTTGAGGATCCCTTGGACCTATGGGTTAGGACCCACCACGCTTCCGCTGCGCCACTTTGATCTTGTTGGTTGATGTTGATCGCATTGTCTTCATTGGGGTTAGCGGCTAACCCCCTTAACAGGAGCATTGATATGCACTTGATGAAGATGGTGCCGACTCTGATCTTGACTGATTAAGAGGTGCTGCAGGATGCCAACCGGACAGGTGCAAAAGGGAATAGTATAGATGGAAAAGGTAAGCATAGATGGCTTAAAGAGAGAGAAGGGGAGCACCCAGCTACTTAACTCTACGATACTCAGCTAGTAAACGGATGCCACTGCGGACCCAGGGGCCACAACACACCAACACTCATCACAAAGAAGCAAATCAGTCATAACACAAAGACATACAACACAAGCATACAACAACAAATATCTCGTTGATATTCGTAACTTTTAATTAAATGGTGGTCTTTCCTTACCAAGGGGACACTATTCTAAGGCCATCGAAAGGCAAGGGGAATAATAAAACATGCAGGATAGGGGCATGAGCATAATAAAGGATGAAGCTGAAGCAAGGATTGGAACCGACATGGAGAGAATGAAATCAAGGTCATGATAGGTAAAACACCATTCTGAAATCGAGATGGGAAAGATGATAAGTCAAAAGGTAGGCATAAGATAAGCATCATGGAAATCTCTAGATATTACAAAGGCAACGGAGGTAAAAGGCAAAAGCACACCCAAAAGATAGAGTTAGGACAAGACTTGCAATGTGATAGAGGAAAAGGTAACAGACAAGAGCGGGATGGGTAAGACATCGCTCTTGAAATGAAATGGGGGAGGCAGCTTTAAAATGCAGGTACAGGCTAAGCATCATGGTAAAGGTCAAGGGATGACAAGGGTTAAGGTGATAACAGACAAACACAACCAAGGATGTATTTTAGACAAAACTTGTGAGGCATCAAAGAAGGGGAAGCAATTCAATGGTGAAGTAGGTGAGGCATTATCCCCAAACAGCGATGAAAAGGAGGAGGCTTTAAAGGGTAGGTTGGAAGTAGGCATGTGGCAAGGGCATAGGTATCACGAGGGTTTAAAGGTAATAATGGACAAGGATGTAGAAAGAGGAGGTAAATGGGTATAATAACCAAGGATATAAATACCAAAGAGGGTGGAGTTAAGACAGGACATGCAAGTAAAAAAAGAGGGTACGTCCAAGGGCCAGATAGGTAAACTGCCACTCTCAAATTGAGGTAGAAGAGAGGGAATTTTTAAAGAGTGGGAATAAAGATGAGTGTCCAAGAAAGATTGATGGATGACAAGGTGATGGTGATAGTGAATAAAAACACAACGAAGGGTGGGATTAAGACAAAACTTGTAAGATGACAAGGAGAGAAAAGAAATCAAGGGAGAGATAGGTAACTCACAACTCTCAAACTGGGTTGAAAGAAAGGGGAGGCTTTTAGAGGATAAGTTCAAGGTAAGAATTTAAGTAGAATACCTCATAATCGCAAGGTCAAAGGCGATAACAAACAAGGGTATGAGAGAAAAAAAATGAAGGCATGGGAGAGCCAGTGGTATGAGTACAACAAAGAATGGAGTTGCGCCTAGGCTTACCCGTGGTAAAGAAGAGAATATTGCCAAGGGTGGGGTAAGTAAAGCAACGCTCCTAAACTAGGATAAGATATTGGAGATTTTAGAGAACATACATAGTGTAATTACCAAGGTAAGATCGAGAGATGAGAAAGGTAAAGGTAGTACCCAACCGGAGCACAACAAAGGATGGAGTTAAAAACTAGCAAGCGACAAGGAAGAGGATACGACCAAGGGAAAAATAGGTAAAGTACAATGCTAGTATTGAGATGAAAAGAGGAGATTTTAAAGGGTCGGTATAAGATAAATATTAAGGTAAGATATAGAGGTGATAAGGGTAAGGGTGATAATTATGAAAAGCATAACTCTGGACAGAGTTAAGGCGAGACTCGCAAAGTGGCGAAGTGGAGAAAACAATCAAGGATCAGATAAGTGAGGTTCCGACAGAAGAGTTGAAGTAAAAAAAAAATTCATTACCGAAGGAAGTTACAAGGAATTAACGAGATCACCAAGGATGTGCAAAATAAAATGGTTGTTCATGGATCATTAAGAAACAAGGGTGGTCAAGGGCAGGTTAACTGAAATGTCTTAAATAGAAATTGGGGTATGAAGATAAGCATCCATAAAAAAATATGAGAATATGCAAGACTCCAAGGACATGAGTACAACAAGACCAAGGAAATGAAAATTGCCGAAAGATAACGACCTAACAACAGAATAGGAAAGGGTCTCAAAAGATACGAAGATCATGGATATATAAACTGAAATGTTGAAGTAGGCAGTAGAAATTCTGATGTAAGCATTTGAAATAAGAGTATTGAAGAATATAGGGATACAAGCATGTCAATACCAAGGGGATAGAGATGGTCAAATGGTAGCAATTTAATGACGGAAGAGAAATGAATCACAAAAGACAAGAAGGTTATGGTCAGGGGCATCTACAAAGATGTCGCAAGCACAAAGTGAGATCAGATCTAATAGATTGAGAGAAGTATAGACCATACTAGAATAAAATACTTTTGGCAAGGAGGCATATAGGAGCACAGCATAGAATTAGTCGAGGTGACTAATATTTTGAAGCAGAATCAAGGATGAGGTGAAGTAATAGTCAATAAGTCCTTAACACGGCCAATGCTACTCTAGGCCAGCGGTCCTACAGTCAGCATGACTTTGATACCACTTATGTCACACCCGGTTTTGGAAGGTAAACCGAATGCGAACCATGTACGTGCCAGGATCAGAAATTCACGTACACAGCGATTACATAAATGACTCATCATAGCACAATGCTTCGAATGACAATAAAGAATAAGTAATAATATTAAAGACTAGAGTCATTTACATAATATGAATCAAAGTACACAGAATCAAAACGTAGCCAACGTAAACAAACCCACCACAGGCAGCTGACTGGGGGTTGCCGCCAACCGACACCTAGAACTCGTCGTAGTCTTAGAACTCCTGGAAGTCTCCTTCCACGGCTTCGTCTTCTCCTGAGCAGTGGTTGCAATGTGGACAACTTGGTGTTTTGTGGTAAAGCAAGGATGAGTACACATCAACGTACTCAGCAAATGCCCCGTTTGGCTGAAGTAGACTAGCTTTTATGTGGGGTTAGGCTCAAGCAGTTGCTTTTAGTTGGTCAGGTATTTATTGTTAGTAGAAGCCAGATTTTATCATAAGACCCAGGTTATAATCCTAGAAAGTACCTCCTCAGAGAGGAAATACTAGAATACATAATTAAAGTCACCATCATTAACCATCATCATTAAAGTCATCATCTGAAGTGTATCCGGAGTATCTCTAATCAAAGAGGATCCCAAGGCTGCTCTTAACCGTGAGCACGGCTGATATACCAGTTTCACTACCCTCTGCAGAGGTCGCACACTTTACCCATGAGCCGTGATTCCCTCTCTAGCCCGGGCTTACAAGACCCTTATTCACTCCCAAGGTGAATGGACAGGGATTCACTACGAAGCCTTTACAAAGATTCCCTAGAGGTCATAGCTGCTCGTTAGGTTTCTCCAGTTTGATAAACACAGTACCTCTCCCCGCAGGAGGGTGACTAAAAAGCAAAACGAAAGAACCTCGGCACCCAGCCTCGGCAGAGCAAGCACTGTGCCTGGACCCCATTGACGGGACAACGGCGAAGCAACTACACTTCTAGTTCCTCTAATTAATTAGCTAAGGGCACCCCATTCCACCCTCATGGTTGCACTGTTATCCCGGGTGGTCTCTCAACGAACAGGTCCTTACGGAGAGGCACTCAGGAAACAGCCTGAGCCCCCTAAAGTATCACAGGAACATCATCGGGATAACATCATAGTATCATAGGTATTCACATCATGTTCATTGATTAAAGTAAAGCAATAGCATAATGCTAACCATGATAACCCAAAAGGTAAACAAGGATAAGGTAAATAGAAAGCTAGTCAATCCTTAGGTTTTAATTAAGTAATGCGGGACAGTGCATTAAAAGTGAATGGGACATAATGGGTCAGAGGACACTTGCCTTCACCAAACAGATGCTTAGGGTCTTCAACTTTATAGAACTTGAAGAACCAGATCACCTGGTCGCCAACGCTTGACCGTCGATTCCTCGAAGCTCGGAAACGAATCATGATCTATTCGCGACGCATAGCAAATACAAACAGGAACAAACAAACATATATATACGCATAAGGACATTACACCATACAAGATAAAATGTTATAAAAACATGCAATATAAAATAGAGCTCGATACTACGGTCACGCGAGGGAAAGAAACGTTCAACTCGAAGCTACGGTTTAGAGATTAGCGCGTTATCGCTAAACAAGTATTAACTATAACTTTAGTTCGACATTATCAAATATAAATATTCTACGCCGTTTAGTTCGATTAATCTGCTACACTAACAAATGTCAGTTAACTAAGTAATTTTAATTAAAACGAGAAATTCTAAGCGAGACGAATTTACGACGCGTGAAACAGCACGACCGCACGCGACTTAGCGCGCACCACGCGTGGCACGCACAGACAACGTGATGACGACGAACCCAACACGACAGCGTGCAAACGATGCGCGGACACGTGCGACATAGCACGCTGACAACACACGAAACAGCGTGCGTGACCAACGAGAACGAGAACGTCACCACGTGCGGAACAACACGCGCGTCAGGTGAGAAAACTGAATAGATGACACATTTATACTAAACAAATGTTAAATAAATAGAAAATAGTTAAGTTAATATTTGCCATGTCAATATTTATTAAAAAGCTTAAGTGGAATACTACACCTTTAATCTAATTGGAATATTAATCTAATGAATATTAGTCGAACAAACCTTAAGTTAATTATCTAAAATATATGACATGGCGTATTAACATCGTTAATATGAGGGTTTATAAGCGGCAAACTATTTATTATCACGCGCAGACGCCGTGCGACACACGTGATCGTAACGCGACGACCCACGCACACTACGTGACAACGCGTGCGAACGGCACGCGCAACATACGCAAAACAACGCGCACGAGTTAACGCGACTATGCGCGCGAACAACACAATGACGAGCAAACGATGTCGCACGCGAACAACAAACAAATGATTAATGAAAAGTATTTCTGTTGGTATTAACCACGTTACTCTGCATTTATAAAAACGCAAATAAAACTATAAATTAGTTTTATTTAAATTGTTATTCTAATAAATATCAGATGGACAAATAATTAACCAATTAATTAAAACTTGCATCATGACAAAATAATGTTACTAACATGAAATTGGTGTTGCCACAGAGTGGACGCGACCGAAACGAGTCAAAACAGATTTACTACGGATAATATATCGAATAAATAACAATTTACGAATTGTACAACGCGACATATGAAAACCGCTAAACACACGTCACGACTACACCAAGTAAGTTTTAAATGAAAAACATTTATATCGGTATTAGTTATGTTAATATTTATATATGAAAGTACAAATTAAAACTACAAATAAATTTTAATTAGTTTATTATTTCAATAACGCTTGGACAAACTAACAAGTAAATAAATAAATAAAACATGTATCATGATGAAATAATATTTTTAACATGTACATGATACCATTACGAAGTCAATAAAACTGTAACGGAATAAATCGGATGTCTAACGCAAATGGTATCTCGTATTTAATAACACGCGTATTTAATGTAGTGGAGCAATATAACTGGCCAGAGCCAAGCCACACAAAGGCCTACGAAGTCGTGGGAGCAGAAGATCCAACACGAGGCAGTTCCCAAGACTCACAGCATGCCTGCATGCGAATTTGAAGATTACGCAACATACGCATGCTAAAAGGAGACGTACAGGAATGCATGGCATGGGATGGGGCCAGGCGGTTTCCAGGGAGCTAATTATGCGCATGGCGTCAGAGATGTGTAGGAGACATGCATGCGGAGCCCACGAGACGGTTATTTCTTCTTTCTCATCACGCACGCACGCACGAGAGTCTTCTTCCTTGGAACAACGGCTCTGGGCTTCCTGCGCAGGGACGGGGCTGCGGGCCGGACGCGCAGCCGCGGCTGGAGAGTCGCCATGGGTGCACGCAGGAGCCGGGAAGCCGCGGCCAGGGCTGGACAGCGGTGGGGCTTCGCCGGACAGAGGCCGCGCCAGCAGGGGAGACACGCGCTAGGGGCATAGTGGCTGGCCGCACGCGCAGGCACGCGAGCACGCCGCCTGGGAGGCTCAGTCGCACGCCAGCGGCGGCGGGGCAGAGGCCAGGCACGCTGCGTGGGTGGCCGGGGCTGGGCGCCACATGGAGCTGCAGGGGCACGCAAGGCAGAAGCGCGCACGCGCGCTATGCTGCTGCGGCACTGCGCTGGGTGGGCAAGCGTCCACCGGGAGCGCAAGGGATGGGCGACGTCGGGGACGGCGACCATCACGGCGGCTCTACAGATCTGGGCGTCGGTATAACGGACGAAGGGAGGATGAGGGAGCTGCGTACCTGGTAACTGCTACTCGTGAGATTCGGATCCAGGGGAGAAGTTCGTATCTGTATAGAGGGAAGGAGTTTTAGCGATAGAGAAACAGAAGAAGGAACGTCTGCCTATATAAATAAAGGTGGGGTGTGGCGAGGCGGTTGCGCGTACAACGCGCAAGGTGCTGCGCGACGAGGCGAGGCAAAACGAGGTGGCCGCGACTGATTCTGAGTTGATGCTCGTGTGTGAAACAGATAACAATTTAGAAACAACAGATTTGACTCATGGGCCTGAGGTGTCAGCGAGTGGAGCATGTGAGGCGGTTGTGCCTACGCGATACGACGAGGACGGGGAAAAGGTTGCACGCACGAGCGTTGCATGACAAGACGACGCGAGGTGAGATTGATGGAGGGGATAGACTTAGACGGAGGGTAGACAGGAGGAATAGACGATCGATCGACGAGGTAGTCGGGGATGGCAGATGCAAGCGACTTGCTGTTCGCGAGGAGAAGCGGTTTGTTGATCTCACGAAAAAGAACACGAGATCTAGAACAGGTTCGACAAGAGGAAAAAAATATATATTTATTATAGAGTTTTCAAAATATTATAGTTTTCACAACTACCACATTTTAGGTATTTAATTAATATTAAAGAAACTGAAATTTATATTTAATACTCGAAGAAACGTTTCGAGCGTTCCCGAAAGTTTTCCAAAAACATAAACAAGATAATTCGATAAAGTTTGAAAACCTTTGCATTTATAAACACTATGCAACGACATGAATGCAACAATCAAAGCTTCTTCAGGATTTTATTTTACTACGCTAATAATTTATATATATACATATATATGCCTATTATATAATAAATTAACTCTCCATTATTTAGAAAAAAGAGAGAAGAAAATTGGTAAAGGAGAGAGTAACACCTGAATTTGATGAATATTAGAAAAGAAATTTTATACCCCCCAAATTCAGGGTGTTACAGATCTCATGGCCAATGAGACCCGAATCCGAAACTCTTTCCTTCCTTGTACGTCTGAACCTTAACGGTTATACCGGAAGGAGTCAGGCCACCACCATGTCCAAACCGGACAAAACATTCCCCCTCCTTATCCTCCCGGTGCTACCCCAGCCTTCATAACCCTGGGGTGGGACCGTACGAGTTCAGATTGAGTGGCTGCCCACACAACCTCGAGTGGTTGTACTTTTTGGGAGTACAGGTAATGAAAGATGACAAACCGGTCCTTATATGAGAGGACGATCCTTCTGCTCACGCCTAAACCAGCTGAGCCAACACCTTAGGCCCTCCCCTAAACCAGGGAGTCCTTGATCATCCTACTTCACCAGGTAATGAGGGTGAGTACCCTTCATCGCACTCTTTTGGAAAACTTTTCACTTATACCCCTTTTTACTTGTCCCATATCTTTTAATCGAAGTAATAGTTAATGAGGGCTCTCTCATGCTTACCATGCAATTCGATTCCCATCCCATAATCCAGGCTTAGGCAGTGGTAGAGAGAAATAGGTAAATAATGCATCAAGGGAAAGATGGACTTGCCTTCGTCGAAGCTTTCCTGGCACAAAAGGTTAATCTCGGAGGGGTCGGGTTCCTGCCCTTCTTCCGGAGCTAAGAGTTCCGGAGGATCGGATCCCTCTTCCACTAATTAAACAAGATAATAACAATACATCAAACATAGTGACCTTTGTGGGGTTTGCAAAATATTATACTTTATTATTTTTGTGCCCTAATAATTTATTTAGACAACTTTTGGTGCATAAAATATTAGTATCTAAATATATATATATATATGAAAATGGGAAAGGAAAATAGGAAAAAGAAAAAGAAAAGGGATTCTCCATTCAACCGGGCCGGGGGGGATTTTGGCCCACAAGGCGTGCGGGCGCGGGCACGCTTTGCGGCCCAAATGGCCCAGCAGCGAGGGGACGGCGGCGGGGATGGCGCCGTAGCGCGGGCCCACCAGCCAGGGAGAGAGGGGGGCTGACGGCGCTACTGGTAATGGAGGGGAAGGGGGGGCTCGACCGGGCCGGTCGGCGGCGAGCTCCGCGGCGGTTCTCCGCCGTCGGTCCGGTCCTCTGGCGGGGAAGGGGTGGCGAAGCACGGGCGGTTGGAGTGGGTCACGATGGTGGGGTGAATTTGGCCTGCGAGGGCCTATGGCGGCCGGTCCACGGCACAGTGGCGGGCGCCCACGGCGGCGAAGCCGCCGGTGAGGTTTCCGGCCATGACAGGGGGGCAAAGTGGTGTCGAGTGATCGCGAGTGTGTGGCGGAGCTTTGGCCATAGCTTAATTGAACAGAGAAACGCTAGAGAGGGGGAAGAGAGCTCACCGGAGCAAGGCAGGGGGCACGGCGGCGCTTGCTTGAACGGCTCGGGGAGGAGGGCAGTGAGGATGGCTGGTGTTGTGTGGCGACTACGGTGCTCGAGCGGGCCCTTTTATAGGCGCTTGAGGGAGGGAGGGGGATGGGGGAGACGGCGAGCACCGGCGAGCTCACCATGGGTACGGGAATGGCGCTAACGCCGATTGGGACGGCTCGGGCAGGCCGGGGGTGAGTGGTCGGCTCAAGCACAGTGGCGGAGTTTGTCGCGGGGGCTAGCGGGCATTAATGGCGAGGCTACGAGGCGAGGGGCGCTCGGCGGCGATCGCGCCGGTGAGGGATGGGCGAGGGAGAAGGAGCTGACGGGTGGGGTCGGGCTGTCAGCGAGAGAGGTCCGCGCGAGAGAGAGGGCGGTGAGGCGGTGATGGGCGGGGCCCAGTGGTCAGGGGGCGGGAGTGGCGCGCGGGTTGGGCCGCCTGGGCCGGAAGAGAGGGGGAAGAGCGGGCGCGCGCGAGCTGGGCTGAGATTCGGCCCAGCCGAGGGAGGGGAGAGGATTTTTCCTTTTTCCTTTTCTTATTCTATTCCTTTTTCTTTTCTTTTCTACTTTTGTGTCTTTTTGTTTCTTTTCCTCTTATCAAAATTTCTCTAAATAAACTTGGTGATAAATATGGTCTATGTGAGGTGCTTCAAATCATTTTAAGTGCATGCAAATGATGGGGTGACCTAGGGGTAGGGTTAAGGGAGAAGAATAAAATGAAGGAGGGGGGGAAATTAGGGGGGTTAGGGTTTCAAACCTGGGTTGAGATTTTGGGATGTTACAAACCTACCCCACTTAAAGGAATCTCGCCCTCGAGATTAGACTGGATTTGGGAAAAGATAAGGGTATTCCCTCCTCAAGAAGTCCTCACTCTCCCAGGTGGCTTCCTCTTCTCCTTCTCTGCTCCACTGAACTTTACAGAGCTTTACTTCTGAGGTGCGAGTCCTTCTGACTGCTGAATCAAGAATCTTTACTGGTTTCTCACGATATTGAAGATCTTTTTGAATCTGTACTGTCTCTTCTTCGAGGTGACTTTCTGGTGCTTGCAGGCATTTGCGGAGCTAGGATACGTGGAACACATTGTGGACGTCGGACATGGATTCTGGTAGTTCCAGGCGGTATGCTGCGGGTCCTACCTTGCCAATAATGGGATAGGGACCTACAAAACGTGGGGCTAGCTTCCCTTTGACTTGGAACCTCCTGACACCACGCATTAGAGAAACCTTGAGGTAGACGAAGTCTCCTTCCTCAAATCGGAGTTCCCTCCGCCTGTTGTCTGCGTAACTCTTCTGCCGACTTTGAGCTTCAAGCAACCTTCTGCGGATCAGTGCAACTTTCTCTTCTGCCTCTTTGACAAAGGCAAGTCCTTCTAGTGCCTTTTCCCCCACGTTGGACCACATGAGAGGGGTCTGGCATTTTCGTCCATACAGTGCTTCGAATGGTGACATCTTGATGCTGGACTGATAGCTATTGTTGTAGGAGAACTCTGCGTAGGGTAGACTGGACTCCCAACTTCTATCAAAAGCTAATACACATGCTCTTAACAGATCTTCAAGGACTTTGTTGACCCTTTCTGTCTGCCCATCTGTCTGAGGGTGGTACGCGGTGCTGAAATCTAGCTTGGTGCCCATAGCTTTCTGAAGGCTTGTCCAGAATTTGGATGTGAACTGGGTTCCTCTGTCTGACACTATCTTCCTTGGGATGCCGTGGAGTCTGACTATCTCTTTGAGGTAAATCCGGGCAAGGGTGGCTCCTCCAAAGGTAGTTTTCACTGGAATGAAATGGGCTACCTTGGTGAGGCGGTCTATTATTACCCAAATGGAATCATTTCCTTTCTGTGTTCGGGGCAGTCCGGTCACGAAATCCATGCCTATTTCTTCCCACTTCCATTCAGGTATCGGGAGGGGTTGTAATAGGCCAGCAGGCTTTTGGTGTTCGGCTTTTGTTCGTTGGCAGATGTCACATCGGGCCACATACTGAGCTATTTCTTTCTTCATCCCCTTCCACCAGTATCTGGTTTTGAGGTCCAGGTACATCTTGGTAGTCCCGGGGTGGATGGAGTAGGCCGAGTCGTGAGCTTCCTTGAGTAGGGCTTCTCGGGCCTCCCCTTTTGGTACACACAGACGGTGTTTGAACCAAAGGACTCCTTGGTCATCCGTCATGAGGTCCGGGAGTTGTTCCTTGCGAGCTTTCTCCACAAGCCTTGTCGTCTCTGGGTCTAGATGTTAAGTTTTGCAGATGAGGTCTTCTAGCATTGGCTTGACTTCGAGACTGTCGTTGTTTCCCAGACATGCATTTAGTTGTGCTGATTCTTCCTTCCAGTCTTCTAGAAAGTTGGTCCCTTTTATTCCGAATGGTTTTCGACTGAGAGCGTCGGCTACCACATTGGCCTTCCCGGGGTGATAGTGAATTTCGAGGTCATAATCCTTGATCAGCTCTAACCATCTTCGCTGACGGAGGTTGAGATCAGGTTGAGTGAATATGTACCTCAGACTCTTGTGATCGGTGAAAATGTGGCATTTGTTTCCGATTAGGTAATGCCTCCATATCTTTAAGGCATGCACTATGGCTGCCAATTCCAAATCATGGGTGGGATAATTTTGCTCGTGCGGCTTGAGTAGGCGTGATGCGTAAGCAATGACTTTCTCGTTTTGCATTAGCACACATCCTAAACCTTGCCTTGAGGCATCACAGAAGACGACAAAATCTTGATGAATATCAGGCAGTGATAGAACGAGTGCCGTTTTGAGTTTCTCCTTTATAATTTGGAAACTTCCTTCACATTTTGGGGTCCACACAAATTTGTGATCTTTCTTGAGAAGTTCTGTCATTGGTCTTGCTATGCTGGAGAATCCTTTGATGAAGCGGCGGTAATACCCTGCCATTCCTAGGAAGCTTCGAACTTCACTGACGTTGGTCGGTTGCCTCCATTTTGACACTGCTTCTACTTTGGAAGGGTCCACTTCTATCCCTTCTGCGGTTAAAATATGCCCAAGGAAGGCTATCTTTTCCAGTCAGAATTCACATTTACTGAGTTTGGCATAAAGTTGGTGTGCTCTGAGTTTTCCAAGGACGATCCGAAGGTGACGCTTATGGTCTTCGCGGTTCCTGGAGTAAATAAGGATGTCGTCGATGAAGACTACGACAAACTTATCTAGCTCTTCCATAAACACTTTGTTCATGAGGTTCATGAAGAAGGCGGGTGCGTTTGTCAGTCCGAACGACATTACTGTGAACTCATATTGCCCGTACCGGGTGACGAATGCAGTCTTTTGGATGTCCGCTTCCTTGATCCTCAATTGGTGGTAACCAGACCTTAGGTCTATCTTGGAGAAGTACTTGGCTCCTTGAAGCTGATCGAAGAGGTCGTCAATCCGAGGAAGTGGGTACTTGTTCTTGATGGTAATTTCATTTAACGATCGGTAATCAATACACATTCTCATGCTTCCATCCTTCTTGGAGACAAACAGGACTGGTGCTCCCCAAGGTGATGAGCTGGGACGAATGTACCCTTTTTGCTGAAGATCTGAGATTTGAAGCTTCAGTTCTGCTAACTCGGTTGGAGCCATGCGGTATGGTCTCTTTGCGATGGGTGCTGTTCTAGGAATCAGGTCTATGTAAAACTCCACTTCTCTTTCTGGTGGCATTCCTGGCAATTCTTCTGGAAATACGTCCATGAATTCTTCCACTACTGATATACTTTCCGTTGCTAGATTGAACATGATTGGGTCACTGGCGGGTGGCTGTGCCTGGCAAGAGACTGACTTTCCCTGCTGGTCGGTGAGGAGGACTGTCTTGTCTGCGCAACTGATGATGCCTTTGTGTTTAGTTAGCCAATCCATCCCTAGGATTACATCAATTCCCTTGGATGGCAAGACGGTTAAGTCTGCCAGGAATACTACCCCACTTAAAAGGATTCTGACTTGGGAACATTTTAGCTGGCATAGGAGGTCGGACCCTGGGGTTCGGGTGACCAAAGGAATCTCTAGGGGAGTAGAGGGAATGCCATATTTTTCCACAAAGCTAGTGGCTATGAAAGAGTGGGATGCTCCAGAATCGAAAAGTACAGTAGCGGGAGTAAATTCAACAAGGAACTCATCGAGTACTACTCCCGGAGCCTGCTGAGCTTCCTGGGCATCGACGTGATTTACACGTGCCCTCCCTTGGTACGGAGTCTTGTTCTGCTGGCTGACGGCGGAGGGCGCCTTGGGGGCGGTTGCCGAGGTATTCTTGGGGCCATTCACCGAGTTGGAGTAGGCGGGTCCGTGTGGCTTCAGCTGCGGACAGTTGTTTTTGAAGTGACTTGGATCACCGCAGTGCCAACATGCATTTGCCGGAGGTTGGTTGCTTGCCACTGAGGGAGAATGGAAAGAGCTCTGACTCTGCTGGCTGAATCGTGACGGAGTGGGTTCAACTGGTCTACTGAAGTTGGGCCCCTTGGGTGGAAACCCAAATGATCGAGTCTTCTGGTGCCGGTCCTGCTGTTGTGCCCGGAGAACCTGGAACTTCCTTTTTAGATGTCCTTTTTCTTCCTCCTTAGCTCTTTCAACTTGCATGGCCTTGTTGGAAAGGTGAGAGAAGTTGAGGAAGTCTTGGCTAGCCAGAATTGTCTTGAGTTCGGGCCCGAGTCCCTTAAGGAAACGGACCATCTTCTTGCTCTCCGTATTGACATCATCTGGCGCGTAGCGGGCTAACTCCGTGAACTTGTGCACATATTCGCTGACAGATTTTCCGTCTTGAGTCAATTCTCGGAACTCGTCCTCCTTAAGCTGTACCAATCCTTGGGGCACATGGTGCTCCCGGAAAGCTGCTTCAAATTCCGCCCAGGTAGCATCTCTGATGGTGACGTTGAAGGTGTCCCACCAGGCTAAGGCCATCCCAGAGAGTTGGTGGGCAGCCAGTTGAACACGCTGATTTTCTGGGCAACCAATGGCTTCTAGCTTCCTTTTGATCGTGCGCATCCAATCGTCTGCATCGAGGGGGTTGCTTGATCCGGCGAACGTGGGAGGTTTGAGTCTCAGAAAGTCCCCCATTCTGTCTTGCGGTCTTCCACCATTTGGTCGTTGATTCTCCAGATTTCGAGTGAGGACCTCGATGAGTCGGGTCTGATTGGCTAGAACTTGGGCTAGGTCTAAGGGTAGGGGTGGAGGTGCGGGGAGGTGGGTTTCACTTTCCTCTCTAACGACTTCCCCTTCTGCTCTTCGGGGGAAACCTGCTCCAATCCCTGAGGCGGTAGGCGTGGTTTTATCCGAAGCCATCTGCCAGGGAAGAGAGTCACTATCATGCACATGCAAATTGTTTTCAACCAAGTTATTTTATTCATTACACCATCACATTACAAACATAAGACTACTACAGGGGGAGACTACACGAGAGCGTTCTTCGAGGTACTAGCGAGTTCCTTGTCTAAGGTGTCCCCAAATGCCTTGAGAAGATCATCGAGGCTGGCTAGGGATACATCTTCTTTGTCGGACCAGTCATCTATTCTGGGGGGAGGCAGGGCTAGAGGGGCCTTCTTCTTCTTCTTCTTCTCTGTCTGGCATCCTTGGTTAGTGGTCTTCTTCTGGATCTTCTTTTTGGGGGCGAGTGCCTTTAGCTTCTTGTCAAAGTCTATCTTCAAGGTCCGATAGGCCTCACGGGTGTTGGCTTCCTCGCCTTCCACTATGCTGAGACTCTCCTGGAGAGATGCCTTCTCTTGCATAAGCTCTTTGACTTGCTGCTCTAGGCTTTCCACTCGGGAGTTTAGGTGGGTACAATGGGAGGAGAGCTCATCGTAGTGGTTGTCGAGGGTGTGGAGGTATCCGGCCATGTAGACGATAGTGGGATCATCTTCTATGGGATCTCCTCCTGACAGAGCCTGGAGTCTTTTCTTCCAGGTTGGGGTGTTTTTGTTGCTGGGGGGGGGGGAATATCGGAGGGGAGTCTCAAAGATCTCTCGGCTATAGTTTTGGCACAGTTGTTTGAGGGCTTTTCGAGCAACGCTCTGGCATGTGTCTCGGAAGCGGTGCCCGATGAAGGTAATTTGGAAAGGAGGGTGGTTTGGGTAGTTCCGGCTTTCTCCCAAGTAGACCGCCATAGAGCACTTTTCCATTCCATTTTCACGGTACTCTTTCCAGACATATTCGGGCTTCTTGCAGATCCCCAAGCGCAGCGCGCAGCTTCGCAGAAGGTGAGGAAAGCCTTCCTCCTCTGAGCAATAGGAAGTCCTAATCACCCAGGGGTTTTCCATCTGGTAGACGAAAAGAAAGGTCTATTAATATCGGGGAAAAGGGGAAAGAGTGTTTCTTGGAGGTAAGAGGTGTTTTCTTGTTAAGGAAACTTTTAAGGTCAGGGCTGTGGTCTACGGCCAGTCCTATAGGCTCTGATACCACCTGAAGCGTCCCGATCCTTTGGGACTCAAATGTGATACAATTACTAGTCCCAGGAGGCTAGTAACCACATCCATTACTTCAAATGGTTACAGAGTCTGAATAATGTTATTACAATACCGGGGATACAAGCTCGAAAGTGAGCCGAAAAACATAAAGCGCAGTGGAAGATAAAATAGCCCAGGCCACAGGCAGAATTGGGTGAAGACACAACCCCATCAATCAAGCATAGCAGAAAAGAAGTCTTTAGCCGCTGAAAAACATAAATAAATCTGGGTGAATACACTAGGTATTCTGCAAGCCCACCCGGCTCCCGTAAAGAGAAAGTGACCTATATTGTATACACTTTATATGGTGGAGTTGAAGTCACTCATACTTTTTCATAGAAAGGCGGTACTCAATGTTTAGGGTTTTCCCAAGACAAAAGAAGTAACACTTGCTTGACCACCACTGAGCTTCCCGCTCCCGTGGTACCATTTTCTTTCCAGAACATACACACGCATTTCCCTGTTCCCAGTTGTAGTAGAAACACTAATTGTCATACCATACCAGACTCGTCCATACCAGTGGACACGGACTATTCGAATAGGTTTAGACTCTGCGTAGAGAAGTACACTTTACCCACTAGTCCGGCTCTGCGATCTCATGGCCAATGAGACCCGAATCCGAAACTCTTTCCTTCCTTGTACGTCCGAACCTTAATGGTTATACCAGAAGGAGTCAGGCCACCACCATGTCCAAACCGGACAAAACATTCCCCCTCCTTATCCTCCCGGTGCTACCCCAGCCTTCATAACCCTGGGGTGGGACCGTACGAGTTCAGATTGAGTGGCTGCCCCACACAGCCTCGAGTGGTTGTACTTTTTGGGAGTACAGGTAATGAAAGATGACAAACTGATCCTTATATGAGAGGATGATCCTTCTGCTCACGCCTAAACCAGCTGAGCCAACACCTTAGACCCTCCCCTAAACCAGGGAGTCCTTGATCATCCTACTTCACCAGGTGATGAGGGTGAGTACCCTTCATCGCACTCTTTTGGAAAACTTTTCACTTATACCCCTTTTTACTTGTCCCATATCTTTTAATCGAAGTAATAGTTAATGCGGGCTCTCTCATGTTTACCATGCAATTCGATTCCCATCCCATAATCCAGGCTTAGGCAGTGGTAGAGAGAAATAGGTAAATAATGCATCAAGGGAAAGATGGACTTGCCTTCGTCGAAGCTTTCCTGGCACAAAAGGTTAATCTCGGAGGGGTCGGGTTCCTGCCCTTCTTCCGGAGCTAAGAGTTCCAGAGGATCGGATCCCTCTTCCACTAATTAAACAAGATAATAACAATACATCAAACATAGTGACCTTTGTGGGGTGTGCAAAATATTATACTTTATTATTTTTGTGCCCTAATAATTTATTTAGACAATTTTTGGTGCATAAAATATTAGTATCTAAATATATATATGAAAATGGGAAAGGAAAATAGGAAAAAGAAAAAGAAAAGGGATTCTCCATTCAACCGGGCCGGGGAGGATTTTGGCCCACAAGGCGTGCGGGCGCGGGCGCGGGCACGCTTTGCGGCCCAAATGGCCCAGCAGCGAGGGGACGGCGGCGGGGACGGCGCCGTAGCGCGGGCCCACCAGCCAGGGAGAGAGGGGGGGCTGACGGCGCTACTGGTAACGGAGGGGAGGGGGGGCTCGACCGGGCCGGTCGGCGGCGAGCTCCGCGGCGGTTCTCCGCCGTCGGTCCGGTCCTCTGGCGGGGAAGGGGTGGCGAAGCACGGGCGATTGGAGTGGGTCACGATGGTGGGGTGAATTTGGCCTGCGGGGGCCTATGGCGGCCGGTCCACGGCACAGTGGCGGGCGCCCGCGGCGGCGAAGCCGCCGGTGAGGTTTCCGGCCATGACAGGGGGGCAAAGTGGTGTCGAGTGATCGCGAGTGTGTGGCGGAGCTTTGGCCATAGCTTAATTGAACAGAGAAACGCTAGAGAGGGGGAAGAGAGCTCACGGAGCAAGGCAGGGGGCACGGCGGCGCTTGCTTGAACGGCTCGGGGAGGAGGGCAGTGAGGATGGCTGGTGTTGTGTGGCGACTACGGTGCTCGAGCGGACCCTTTTATAGGCGCTCGAGGGAGGGAGGGGGATGGGGGAGACGGCGAGCACTGGCGAGCTCGCCATGGGTACGGGAATGGCGCTAACGCCGATTGGGACGGCTCGGGCAGGCCGGGGGTGAGTGGTCGGCTCAAGCACAGTGGCGGAGTTTGTCGCGGGGGCTGGCGGGCATTAATGGCGAGGCGACGAGGCGAGGGGCGCTCGGCGGCGATCGCGCCGGTGAGGGATGGGCGAGGGAGAAGGAGCTGACGGGTGGGGTCGGACTGTCAGCGAGAGAGGTCCGCGCGAGAGAGAGGGCGGTGAGGCGCTGACGGGCGGGGCCCAGTGGTCAGGGGGCGGGAGTGGCGCGCGGGTTGGGCCACCTGGGCCGGAAGAGAGGGGGAAGAGCGGGCGCGCGCGAGCTGGGCTGAGATTCGGCCCAGCCGAGGGAGGGGAGAGGATTTTTCCTTTTTCCTTTTCTTATTCTATTCCTTTTTCTTTTCTTTTCTACTTTTGTGTCTTTTTGTTTCTTTTCCTCTTATCAAAATTTCTCTAAATAAACTTGGTGATAAATATGGTCTATGTGAGGTGCTTCAAATCATTTTAAGTGCATGCAAATGATGGGGTGACCTAGGGGTAGGGTTAAGGGAGAAGAATAAAATGAAGGAGGGGGGGGGGAAATTAGGGGGGTTAGGGTTTCAAACCTGGGTTGGGATTTTGGGATGTTATAATCTCATTACTGATCTAGCACAAGTGTATGATTTGGGTCTCCTAAGCGAATAAGATTGAGATAAATTTACTTGTTTAGTAACCTTACCCTTCTTACATACCTTAGGTAGATGACCATGCTCACCACACATGTAGCAGAAGCGTCGCTCCACCTGACATGACAGTTGCTGTTTGTCTTTTTTCTTAGTGAGGGTCATCTTGGAGGGTGCATGTCTTTGATTCTTCATGAACGGACATGAAGTGATCATATGGTCCTTATCGTTGCATCCAAAACATCTCCTCATTCCTTCATCCTTGTCTTTATGTGGACAAGACGCAATGAAGTGACCTAATTCCTTGCACTTGAAGCACCTCCTTTTTCCTCTTCCCTTTTTGCTCTTGGATGACATAGAGAGATGATCAGTGCAAACAACATGACTAATTGAATTTTTACCTTTTTCCTTGTTCATGTTGATTTCTTCATTTATTGCTTTAGGAACATCCTTCTTATGGAGTTTAACACTTGCTGCGGTTTCTCCCGTCTCAAGCTTCTTCACCACGTGCCCGTGGATATCTTGAGGAGGTTGAGCAATGTGTCTTCTCCTTAGTTGCTTTGCTTTCTTGTTCCTTTCTTTATTGATGAGCAACTTTTCTTTTGATCCTGCAGCTTGATGCTCATTCAAAAATTGGCTTTCTTTTGAGCAACAGGGGTTAGCACATGGTGATATATTATCTAAAGGCGCACATGTGCAAGAATGAGGTTCACATGAATTTAAGTTCGCAATTACAACCTCATGAGCAACATCTAGCATGATATGGTCATCAACTAATTCATTATAAGATAGCATATCATATTTTTCACTTAGAGCAAGTTTTTCTAAATTTATCATTTCTACTTGACTCTTAAGCATAGAATTCTCAGTTTTAAGTTGACCAACATTAGATAATACATCATGATTATTTCTTTGCTCAAATAAAATAGATTCATACCGTTGGACCAAACTATCATGAGAGCACTTTAGCTCCTCATGTTCTTTGGTCATCTTCTCCAGGCTGTCGTTGGTTTTGATGAGAGTTTCCTCTAGCCTGAGAAGCGTCTCGCCTTGTTCCTTTTTCCTTCTCAACAGCTTAACCAAGAGCACTTTGTCTTCTTTGTTGAGATGGGTGTAGAAACGACGAATCTCCTCTTCTTCCACATCGTCGGTTTCATTTTCCCTGTTATAATTATCAGTGGAAGCAAAACAGGAAAATGTACCTTGTGGTGATGTAGACTCATCCTCGCTATCATCAGCATATTCCTCCTTATCATTGCTTTCATCTCCACTCTCATTGTTAGCAACAAGACATGTATAACTAGTGGGAGATGAACCTGTTGGTGAGGTGGATCCACCGTTTGGTGTCCATCGTTCTTGTTCTTCTTCCTTGGACAAGTTAGTATTACTAGCAATGGAGGGAGCAGAAGAAGTGCATATGGACTTAAAAAATTTCAACTTAATTTTAGTCCATAGATCATGAGCATCAACAAATAAATCATTATCACTACTCATGATGGCAAAATAGGCACCTCTAGAAAGAGAGTCAACTAAGATGTTGCAAG
This sequence comes from Zea luxurians, assembly GCA_029449295.1. Taxonomy (NCBI): domain Eukaryota; kingdom Viridiplantae; phylum Streptophyta; class Magnoliopsida; order Poales; family Poaceae; genus Zea; species Zea luxurians. Next base: position 135,329,737 of record JAOPSE010000005.1, on the reverse strand, counting down.
CATGGTGATTGAGATACAGACACCTTAGTTCAGCATTAGAAGGTTCTCTACTAAAATCAGAGGGAAAAATACTTCTACTGAAGATATGTCTCAAATCAGGATCAATATGCATGAAAGCATTATAAATAGAGACAGACCAGGATTTATAATTAGAACCATCGCCTAGAAGAAGTTCTATAGTTACCTCTTGTGACGACATCATCATCTCCGGACGGCTAAGCCCACACTAGAGAGGCCTAGCTCTGATACCAATTGAAAGTTCCCTTTGCTCGGGAACAGGATCTGGATGTCGCCTAGAGGGGGGGTGAATAGGCGAATAATAATTATCACTTTGTGAACTTAAATTCTTACTCTACTCGAAGACCAGATTGCAGTGGAATGAAAGACCCTTCGAGTATGTTGCAGCGAAATAGAAGATCATGTCTCAAAATGCCCTGCACTTCAAATGTAACTTGAACCACAGATAAGTATTGAAGTGCAGATATAAAGAGTAGATAAGACAGAGGATCAACACACAACACAGAGCAGAGCATACAGACGCAGGAATTTATCCCGAGGTTCGACCAAGCCTGAAATGCTTGCCTAGTCCTCGTTGGAGTTAGCCACACCTGGGCTTGGAGTCTATTTCAACTCCTTCCTCCGTTTGCTCAGATCCGTCAGTATGACAGATAGAGCCTTCCACTATGTTGAGTTCGGTTACAACAACGCCGTGGCTAGTTAGAGTCTTCTTGACAGCACTCCGACAGAGTAACAATGCGCTCAAGACTTTGCTCTAGCTCTTTGCAGCACCTCTGCACTCTCTAAAGGCTTATAACTTTGCTTTCACACAAACTAGAGAGATATACACTAGAGTGAGAGAGAGAATCGATCCGAGTGATGTATATAATTGTTGGCTGCTCTTGTGTTTTTGTTGGAGGCGCCTAGGAGTCCCTTTTATAGACCCAAGGGGCTTAGGAGCCGTTGGAATTCATTTTGGAAGGCAATATTTGCTTTCTGTCGGGTGGCGCACCGAACAGTCCGGTGCACCACCGGACAGGTCCTGTAGCATGTCCGGTGCGCGATCTCCTTCCAAATCAGGCTCAGCTGACCGTTGGAGCAACGGTCGACTTGGCTCACCGGACACTGTCCGGTGCGCCAACTATCCGTTGGCCCAGGCCACGCGTCGCCCGCTGATCGCGCTGCCGGCCGTTGACGCAGTCGACCGTTGGCTCACTGGACAGTCCGGTGAATTATAGTCGTACGCCACCAAACTTCTCCCAAGAGTGGCCTGTTCACCGGAGTTCAGCCTGGCGCACCGGACACTGTCCGGTGCACCACCGGACAGTCCGGTGAGCCAAACTAAGCAGAGTTTTTGCTGCACCGAGCCAAGAATTTTTGCAATTCTTTTCTCGCCGTTTCTAGCACTTAGACAGAATATGTTAGTACTCAAAAACAATTCACTAAGTCTAGAAACACACCTTGTTCTTGTTTTGCACTTCTTTAGCATTTGGCATGATTGAGATTGATGTTGGACTCATAAACCATCAAGTCAACTTGACTTGATCTAGATTGACATTTCTGAGCTCCAACATCCTACAAAGGTCACATAGAATATCTCCAAACATAGAAACAACCCAAACTAAAGATCAAGGTGCACTTAGCTCTTTTGGGATGCTTCCAGTTCTGATTTTGACATTGGTTCTCCTTCCAGTGACCTTGTTCACTTTTTGAGTTTGGTCTTGAGCCTTATGACTTACACCACATAATTGTAGATGTTACCTCATTGGTTGTAAGTCATGTCCTTATGTAGTGTTCCTTGATGCACCATAACTTTTCTTAACTCGATCAACCTTGATTCCGCAAGTCTTCTTCTTCACCCCTGGCCTTGGGTTCCTGGTCTCCTTGACTTTCTCCCATGCACTCGGTACCTTGAAGCTCTTCTTGCTTCCATCCTTGGCTTGATCGGTTGTCTCTGAGTTATGCACATCGAGTCACACTTAAGCAATGTCCATCCTTCTTGTGATGTCCATTATCTATAAATAATTCAGTCTTTGGACCATCACACTTGTTCACTTGTGTTGAACTATATTAGCTTTACATAAAGCACCTGTTCAACACTTAGCACACTTTTTAGTCCTTTAATTGGGTTGTCATCCAAACACCAAAACCCACAAGAGAGCTTTCAATCAGCCTGCTAAACTCTTCACAAGACTTTTGGTTAGTAGAACCAAATATTATGTCATCGACATAAATTTGGCACACAAATAAGTCACCATCACAAGTCTTAGTGAATAAAGTTGGGTCGGCTTTCCCAACCTTGAAAGCATTAGCAATTAGAAAGTCTCTAAGGCATTCATACCATGCTATTGGAGCTTGCTTAAGTCCATAGAGCGCCTTAGAGAGCTTACACACGTGGTTGGGGTACCGTTCATCCTCAAAGCCAGGGGGTTGCTCTACGTACACCTCCTCCTTGATTGGCTCGTTGAGGAAAGCGCTCTTCACATCCATTTGGAACAACCTGAAAGAATGGTGAGCGGCATAGGCTAACAAAGTACGAATATACTCTAGTCTAGCCACAGGAGAAAAAGTCTCCTCAAAGTCCAAACCTGCGACTTGGGCATAACCTTTTACCACAAGTCTAGCCTTGTTCCTTGTCACCACCCCGTGCTCGTCCTGTTTGTTGCGGAACACCCACTTAGTTCCCACAACGTTTTGCTTGGGACGTGGCACCAGTTTCCAAACTTCATTTTGCTTAAAGTTATTAAGCTCTTCCTGCATGGCCAACACCCAGTCCGGATCTAGCAAGGCCTCTTCTACCCTGAAAGGCTCAATAGAAGAGACAAAAGAGTAGTGCTCACAAAAATTAGCTAATCTAGAGCGAGTAGTTACTCCCTTGCTTATATCACCCAATATCTGGTCGACAGGATGATTCCTTTGAATCGTCGCTCGAACATGAGTTGGAGGGGCCTGTGGTGCTTCTTCATCATTATCTTGTGCTCCCCCTTGATCACACGCCTCCTCTTGATGAACCTGTTTATCAGTTTGAGTTGGGGGGATGCACCATTGTTGAGGAAGAAGGTTGATCTTGCTCCTTTTGTTCCTGTGGTCGCACATCTCCAATCGCCATGGTGCGTATTGCGGTCGTTGGAACATCTTCATCTACATCATCAAGATCAACTTGCTCTCTTGGAGAGCCATTAGTCTCATCAAATACAACGTCGCTAGAGACTTCAACCAAACCCGATGATTTGTTGAAGACTCTATACGCCTTTGTATTTGAATCATAACCTAACAAAAACCCTTCTACAGCTTTGGGAGCAAATTTAGAATTCCTACCTTTCTTCACTAGAATGTAGCATTTACTCCCAAATACACAAAAATATGAAACATTGGGTTTGTTACCGGTTAGGAGTTCGTATGACGTCTTCTTGAGGAGGCGATGAAGGTAGACCCGATTTATGGCGTGGCAAGCCGTGTTCACAGCTTCCGACCAAAACCGTTCGGGCGTCTTGAATTCTCCAAGCATCGTCCTTGCCATGTCAATGAGCGTCCTGTTCTTCCTCTCTAACACACCATTTTGCTGAGGTGTGTAGGGAGCAGAGAACTCGTGCTTGATTCCTTCCTCCTCAAGGTACTCCTCCACTTGAAGGTTCTTGAACTCGGCCCGTTGTCGCTTCTTATCTTTTTCACCTTGAGCTCAAACTCATTTTGAGCTCTCCTTAGGAAGCGCTTAAGGGTCCCTTGGGTTTCTGATTTATCCTGCAAAAAGAATACCCAAGTGAAGCGGGAAAATCATCAACTATAACAAGACCATACTTACTTCCCCCGATGCTGAGGTAGGCGACGGGTCCGAAGAGGTCCATATGCAGCAGCTCCAGGGGTCTTGATGTGGTCATCACATTCTTGCTGTGATGAGCGCTTCCCACTTGTTTGCCTGCTTGACAAGCTGCACAAGGTCTATCTTTTTTGAAAGTTACTTGTTAGACCTGACACATGTTCTCCCTTTAGAAGTTTGTGAAGGTTCTTCATCCCCACATGTGCTAGACGGCGATGCCACAGCCAGCCCATGCTAGTCTTAGCAATTAAGCATGCATCTAGACCGGCCTCACCCTTTGCACAATCAACTAAATAGAGTTTGTCGTCTAGTACACCCTTAAATGCTAATGAACCATCACTCCTTCTAAAGACATACACATCTACATTTGTAAATAAGCAATTGTAACCCATATTACATAATTGACTAACAGACAACAAGTTATACCCAAGCGACTCAACCAAAAACACATTAGATATGGAATGCTCGGATGAAATAGCTATCTTTCCTAGTCCTTTAACCTTGCCTTGATTCCCGTCACCGAATATGATTGAATCTTGGGAATCTTTGTTCTTGACGTAGGAGGTGAACATCTTCTTCTCCCCCGTCATGTGGTTTGTGCATCCGCTGTCGATAATCCAGCTTAAGCCCCCAGATGCATAAACCTGCAAGGTAAATTAGGCTTGGGTTTTAGGTACCCAACTCTTGTTGGGTCCTACAAGGTTAGTAACAATAGCCTTAGGGACCCAAATGCAAGTTTTATCTCCCTTGCATTTTGCCCCCAATTTCCTAGCAACCACTTTCTTATTTTTACATTGGAGTACAAAATCAGTGTTGCAAGCATGAATAATAGTAGCATTTTCATTATGCATTTTTCTAGGCATATTAACAACATTTCTCCTAGGCATATGATGAACAACATTTTTCCTAGGCATATCACTACCATGCATAAAGGAAGAACTTGAAGCAATCATGGCATGTGAATCATAAGCATTACAACTCCTATTATGATAAGCATTTCTAGAGAATTTTCTATCATAAATAAATGCATGATTCTTTTGACTACTATTAGCCATAGGAGCCTTCCCCTTTTCCTTGTTGAAAATGGGAGCTCTTTGGCTTGTTAAGTTCTTTGCTTCCCTCTTGAAGCCAAGCCCATCCTTAATTGAGGGGTGTCTACCAATGGTGTAGGCATCCCTTGCAAATTTCAGTTTATCAAAATCACTCTTGCTAGTCTTAAGTTGGGCATTAAGACTAGCCACTTCACCATTTAATTTTGCAATAGAAGTAAGGTGCTCAACACATGCATCAACATTAAAATCCTTACACCTATTACAAATTACTACATGTTCAATACATGAGCTAGATTTATTTGCTACTTCTAACTTAGCATTTAAGTCATCATTGACACTCTTTAGACTAGAAACAGACTCATGACAAGTAGATAATTCACATGAAAGCATTTCATTTCTTTTGACTTCTAAAACAAGAGACTTTTGCACATTTACAAATTTATCATGCTCTTCATATAAAAGATCCTCTTGCTTTTCTAGCAATCTATTCTTCTCATTCAACGCATCAATTAATTCATTGATCTTATCAATTTTAGTTCTATCTAAGCCTTTGAATAAACTTGCGCAGTCTACTTCATCATCACTAGATTCATCATCACTTGAAGAAGCATATGCAAAAGTATTTCAAGTGCTTACCTTCTTCTCCTTTGCCATGAGGCAGGTGTGATGCTCGTTGGGGAAGAGAGACGATTTGTTGAAGGCCGTGGCGGCGAGTCCTTCATCGTCGGAGTCGGATGAAGAACAATCTGAGTCCCATTCTTTTCCAAGGTGTGCCTCGCCCTTAGCCTTCTTGTAAACCTTCTTGTTCTCTCTCTTCCCATTCTTTCCTTGTTCCTGGTCACTATCATTATCGGGACAATTAGCAATAAAGTGACCAATCTTACCACACTTGAAGCAGGAGCGCTTTCCATTCGTCTTGCTCTTGTTGGGATGCTCCTTGCGACCTTTGAGCGCCTTCTTGAAGCGCTTGATGATGAGGGCCATTTCATCCTCATTTAGCCCGGCCGCCTCAACTTGCGCCACCTTGCTAGGTAGCCCCTCCCTGCTGCTTGTTGCTTTGAGAGCAACGGTTTGAGGCTCGTGGATCGGCATTGGGCCATTCAACGCCTCATCAACATATCTTGCTTCCTTGATCATCATTCGCCCGCTTACAAACTTTCCGAGTATTTCCTAGGGCGTCATCTTGGTGTGCCTAGGATTTTCACGAATAGAGTTTACAAGATGAGGATCAAGGACAGTGAAGGACCTCAGCATAAGCCGGACGATGTCGTGGTCCGTCCATCTCGTGCTTCCATAGCTCCTGATTTTGTTGACCAGGGTCTTGAGCCTGTTGTACGTTTGAGTTGGCTCCTCCCCCTGATCATTGCGAACCTTCCTAGTTCGCCTTCTACCAACTCCATCTTGGTGATCATGGTGGTGTCGTTCCCCTCATGTGAGATCTTGATGGTGTCCCAAATTTGCTTGGCATTATCCAAGCCGCCCACCTTATGATATTCCTCCCTGCACAAGGATGCTAAAAGAACAGTGGTAGCTTGTGCATTTTTGTGAATTTGTTCATTGATAAACATGGGATTATCCGTACTATCAAATTGCATTCCATTTTCTACTATCTCCCATATACTTGGATGAAGAGAGAACAAGTGGCTACACATTTTGTGACTCCAAAATCCGTAGTCTTCTCCATCAAAGTGTGGAGGTTTACCAAGAGGAATGGAAAGAAAATGAGCATTGGAATTTTGCGGAATACGAGAATAATCAAAACAAAAGTTTGAGTTGGCCGTTTTCTTTTTCTCGTCGTCGTCGTCTCTTTGGGAAGAAGTGGACTCGTCACTGTCGTAGTAGACTATCTTCTTGATGCACCTCTTCTTCTTCCCATCCTTCTTCTTATGACTTGAGCCTGAGTCAGTGGTCTTGTCGTCTTTTGGCTCATTGATGAAGGACTCCTTCTCCTTGTCGTTGATTACCATCCCCTTTCCCTTAGGATCCATCCCTTCGGGCGATTAGTCCCTTTCTTGAAGAGAACGGCTCTGATACCAACTGAGAGCACCTAGAGGGGGGGGTGAATAGGTGATCCTGTAAAAACTTAAAACTTAAAGCCACAAAACTTGATTAAGTGTTAGCACAATGAAATCAAGTGGCTAAGGACCGAGCTCTTGTGAAGCACAATAGTCACAGTGAGAACAAGCACAAGAGACACGATGGTTTATCCCGTGGTTCGGCCAAGTACAACACTTGCCTATTCCACGTTGTGGCGTCCCAATGGACGAGGGTTGCACTCAACCCCTTTCAAGTGATCCAAAGATCCACTTGAATACCATGGTGTTTTTCTTTCTCTCACTATATCCCGTTTGCGAGGAATCTCCACAACTTGGAGCCTCTCGCCCTTACAAATGATGATCACAAAGAAGCACATATGTAAGGGAGGGAAAAGCAACACAAACAAGTCTCAAAAGCAACAGCACAAACACGCACACTAGTCACAACTTGAGCTCTAAGTTCACACACGGAGTTCTCAACTTAAGAGGAGCTCAAATTGCTATCACAAAGAATCAAATGCGCTAGAATAAAGTCTTGGTGCTTAGAGATGATCAAAGAATGCTTGTGTATTTCCTCCATGCGCTTAGGGGTTCCTTTTATAGCCCCAAGGCAGCTAGGAGTCGTTGGAGCCATTCCAGGAAGGCAATTCTTGCCTTCTGTTGGGTGGCGCACCGGACAGTCCGGTGCACCACCGGACATCCCCTGTTCACTATCCGGTGCAGATCGCCTTCCTAAATTGGCGCAGCCGACCGTTGAAGATTTGGAGCCGTTGGTGCACCGGACACTGTCTGGTGCACACGGGACAGTCCGGTGCCCCATCAGACTGTTGGCCCGGCCACGCGTCACACGCGGATTGCGCGGCCGATCGTTGGCGCGGCCAACCGTTGACTCACCGGACAGTCTGGTGCACCACCGGACAGTCCAGTGAATTTTAGCCGTACACCGCCGACGAATTCCCGAGAGCGGCCAGTTAACCAGACGCCAGCCTGGCGCACCGGACACTGTCCGGTGCACCACCAGACACTGTCCGGTGCACCTAGACTGCGCAGAGTCTTGGCTGCTCCAGCCAAGTCTTTTTCCTTTTGTATTTTCTCTGATTCTAGCACTTAGACAAATATGTTAGTCCATAAAAAGCAATGTACTAAGTCTAGAATCATACCTTCTTGATGATTTGCACTTTATCCACCATTTTGCACAACTTACACTTAAACCATTTGTGTTGGGCACTTAATCACCAAAATACATAGAAATGGCCCAAGGGCACATTTCCCTTTCACCAGGCCAGTCTGGCCCAATAAACCAGGTCATGTTTGGGTTGCCGGTTGTGCCCACTAGGACGACACGACCCGGCCCACCAGAAAATGATAGGCATGGGGTTGGCCCGGTGTCGGGTGTGGGGCATAAGGCCCGTCCGCCCCACATGGCATCCCCCTCCCCCCGTCCCATCCCATGACTGACGTTCAGTCTCCTGCTTGGCTGCTCCTCTCCCCATTCGATTCGCTCGTCCGTGGTCCGCCCGCCGTGCCGTCACCGCCTCACCGTCGCCACTACCAGATCTCCGTCACCGGCGACATCGGCTAGTCTCATTCCGTGTGGCTCATCCCTCTCTGGCTCTCCCTCCCCAATTCGGAAATCCCTAACCCTAATATTGTCGATCGTCGTCGTCGGTTATCGGCTTGTCGCATGTCGTCGTGCCCTAGACCCTCGTCTCCGGCTCTGAATTCCGGCTTGGCAGGTGCGTTCCTCTCTGGCTCTCCCTCCCCAATCCGGCAATCCCTAACCCTAACCCTAATCTCCTCTTTGTGGCTTGCTTGTGGGCTTTGGTAGGCCACCGATCGATTACGTCGTGCTCGTCCTGGTGTCGCCAAGGTCGTTGAGGTACTGTGCCGAGAAGGGGGCATGGATGACGACGATGACAATGGTCGGTGCCCTAGAACCATCAATGATGAGCTCGTTGAGTTAGGGCAGCCTCCCGATGATGTCGACGACATGGGAGATGATGTTGCTGCCTTGTTCGGTGTTAGTCATACTATCGTCGACCTGGAGGGGACAGTTGCTAGGCCATGTAGTGATGCTGTTGGCTCTAATGAACTTGATTCATTAACTTCTTCTAGAACTAGTAAGTGTCGATCTGCTGTTTGGGATGACTTCATTGAAGTCACAAAAACCGTAATGGTAATAAGGTGTGGATTGCTGGTATTTGCAAATTTTGCAAGGTTCGGTTGAGTGCTAATTCTAATGCTGGCAATGAACACTTGCTTAAGCACCAGAAATCATGTAAAAAGAAGGATGATCATGCTGCTATGATTCAAACTAGACTTGCTTTGAACCCTGGTGGGTCTTTTAGAAACTGGGAATATGATCCTCAAGTGGGTCTTTTAGGGATGGCTGACACAGATGCTTGGGATGATTATATTCAGCGTGCTCACAACCCTAGATATGTTAAAGTATGTAGGTTTACAATTGCTAGAGACTTGGTTAAGCTATACAATGAAAAATTAAAGAACTTAACAGATGATGTTTTCCTGGTGTGTCTTCTATTTGCTTGACTTCTGATATACGGTCTGGTAATGCAAGAGAAGATTACATTACTGTTGTTGCTCATTTTGTTAATGCTGATGGGGAATTAAAGAAGTCTGTGATAGGGTTTAAATTGATCCAAGTGACTCATAATGATGTTAACATTGCTGAACGCATTGCTTGTCTGATTCAATACTTTGGCATGATTGATAAAGTGTCTTTGTTACCTTAGATAATGCTTCTTCTAATTCAACTGCCATACTTACATTGTCACATATACTTGCCGGATATTTTGGTGCTAATGTTGATCCAATAGATCCTAGTTACAAAACTTATAGTGTGCTTCACCAGCGCTGTGCCTATCACATTATTAACTTGATTGTGAAATGTGGCTTGAAAAGGCTTACAGATTATTTAAATGTGTTTAGGGCTGTGTCGGGGACCATAATTAGGGGTACCCTCAAGGCTCCTAATTCTCAGCTGGTAACCCCCATCAACATAAAGCTGCAAAGGCCTGATGGGTGCGATTAGGTCAAGGATCAGTCCATTCGAGGGACTCGATCACGCCACGCCCGAGCCTAGCCTCGGACAAGGGCAGCCGACCCCGGAGGATCTCCGTCTCGCCCGAGGCCCCCCTCCAGTGGCGAACATATTTCTGGCTCGCCCGAGGCCCTGTCTTCGCCAAGAAGCAACCCTGACCAAATCGCCGCACCGAGCGACCAAATCGCAGGAGCATTTAATGCAAAGGTGGCCTGACACCTTTACCCTGACGCGCGCCCCTCAGCTGGCAGAGCCGAAGTGACCGCCGTCACTTCGCCGCTCCACTGACCGGTCTGACAGAAAGACAACGCCGCCTGCGCCGCTCCGACTGCGGTGCCACTTGACAGAGTGAGGCTGACAGGCAGTCAGGCCCGGCCGCAGGCACCATAGGAAGCTCCGTTTCGCCCGACCCAGGGCTCGGACTCGGGCTAAGCCCCGGAAGACGGCGAACTCCGCTCCGCCCGACCCAGGGCTCGGACTCGGGCTAAGCCCCGGAAGACGGCGAACTCCGCTCCGCCCGACCCAGGGCTCGGACTCGGGCTAAGCCCCGGAAGACGGCGAACTCTGCTCCGCCCGACCCAGGGCTCGGACTCGGGCTAAGCCCCGGAAGACGGCGAACTCCGCTCCGCCCGACCCAGGGCTCGGACTCGGGCTAAGCCCCGGAAGACGGCGAACTCCGCTCCGCCCGACCCAGGGCTCGGACTTGGGCTCAGCCCCAGAAGACGACGAACTCCGCTCCGCCCGACGCCGGGGCTCGGACTCCGCCCTGGCCTCAGCCGTCGGTCTCCGCCTCGCCCGACCCAGGGGCTCGGACTCGACCTCGGCCACAGAAGACAGACTCGACCTCGGCTTCGGAGGAGCTTACACATCACCCAACCTAGGGCGCAGGCCAGCCACGTCAACCGGAGGCGCCATCATCACCCTACCCCGAGCTGACTCGGGCCACGGGAACAAGACCGGCGTCCCATCTGGCTCGCTCCGCCAGATAGGCAATGATGGCGCCCCGCATACTCTGTGACGACGGCGGCTCTCAGCCCCCTTACGGAAGCAAGAGGATGTCAGCAAGGACTCAACAGCTCCGACAGCTGTCCCTCTGCCAGGCTCCGGCACTCCTCCGACGGCCACGACATCACACCAGCTGGGTGCCAAAATCTCTCCGGCTGCCACAACGGCATGTACTTAGGGCGCTAGCTCCCCTCCGCTAGACACGTAGCACTCTGCTACACCCCCCATTGTACACCTGGATCCTCTCCTTACGCCTATAAAAGGAAGGACCAGGGCCCTCTTAGAGAGGGTTGGCCGCGCGGGGACGAGGACGAGACAGGCGCTCGCTTGAAGCCGCTTGCTCCCTCTCCCGCGTGGACGCTTGTAACCCCCTACTGCAAGCGCACCCGACCTGGGCGCGGGACAAACACGAAGGCCGCGGGATTCCCACCTCTCTCACGCCGGTCTCCGGCCACCTCATTCCCCCCTTCGCGCTCGGCCTCGCATCGACCCATCTGGGCTGGGGCACGCGGCGACATTCACTCGTCGGCTTAGGGACCCCCCGGTCTCAAAACGCCGACAGTTGGCGCGCCAGGTAGGGGCCTGCTGCGTGTTGACGAATAGCTTCCCGTCAAGCTCCAGATGGGCAGTCTCCAGCAACCTCTCCAACCCGGGACGGTGCTCCGTTTCGGGAGTCTCGAGTTCGTGTCCCTCGACGGCAGCTACGACATGATACTCATTCCACCGTCGGGCGACAACGACAATGGCGGCCGACAGCCCGCCCGCCGGCGGCAGAATCGACGACGTCTTCCCCGCGTGGTGGAAGAACAACCTTCGAGCTCACCCCGCCCTCTTCCCCGCCGACGGAGGGGGAGGCGGGGCAACCAAGGCCAAGCAGGAAGCAGCGCCTCGTCGGCTGTCGAGCGAGTCGATAGCACCAGCACCCCAACGGGGGGCGCACCGGGCATCGACCTCGCGCTTGAGACGAAGACGAGCGCCGTCTCCCCGCAACACGTCAATCCCGAGCAAACGAACGACGCCCGCGCGCTCGCGAAGGGCTTGTTGGACGTCACCCTTGTACCTGAGACGACGGCGCAGTCAGTCCCCGACGTGACTTCATCACCGCCCGTCGACCAAGAGGTACCGACCGATTCCCATCCCGCATCTTTCGGATTCAGCCTCGACCCGCCTAGCGGCTTTGCTTTGGCGGGTGATCTCGTAGAGGCGAGTCCAAACCCTCTGGGGTTTCGTATGCGGTCACCTTGGGACCGACTGACGGACGTCTCGACCTATGGGCCCTCTGGGTCCGAGGAAGACGATGAGCCCAGCTTCTGTTGGGATTTCTCTGGACTTGGCAACCCCAGTGCCATGCGAGACTTCATGACCGCATGTGACTACTGTCTTTCCGACTGTTCCGACGGTAGCCGTAGCCTCGGCGACGAGGACTGTGGCCCAAGCCGCGAATGTTTCCACGTCGATCTAGGGGGTCCCTCCGAAGGCAACCATCTCGGCATGCCGGAGGACGGTGATCTCCCTAGGCCGGAGCCTCGCGTTGATATCCCACGGGAGCTAGCTGTGTTCCCCATTCAGGCGGGGGGCCATGACCCACAGCTCGAGCAAATCCGTGGGGTGCAGGCCAGGCTCGACGAGGGAGCAGGAGCGCTTGAGCCAATCCGCCGGGACGTCGGGCAGGCATGGGCGGGCCAACCTCCGGCCGGAGAAATACGTCATCTACCCAAGGGCTTCCAGCACTGCATCACCGACGACGTCAGGGTCAGGCCGCCACCCACATCTAGTGGGGTCGGCCAGAACCTGGCTGCAGCAGCAATGCTCCTCCGCGCGATGCCGGAGCCATCAACCAACGAGGGGCGGCGAATCCAGGGAGAGCTCAAGAATCTCCTGGAAGGCGCCGCGGTCCGACGGGCCGAGAGCTCCGCCTCCCAAAGGCAGGGGTACCCCTCGGAGCATCATGCCGCGACTTCCCGATTCGTGCGGGAAGCCTCGGTCTACACCGGGCGCACGCGCAACACCGCGCCTGCGGCCCCGGGTCGCCTCGGCAACGAGCACCATCACCACGACAGCCGAGCCCACCTCGACGAGAGGGTGCGCCAAGGCTACCACCCCAGGCGTGGGGGACGCTACGACAGCGGTGAGGATTAGAGTCCCTCGCCCGAACCACCCGGTCCGTAGGCCTTTGGCCGGGCCATACGACGGGCGCCGTTCCCGACCCGGTTCCGACCCCCGACTACTATCACGAAGTACTCGGGGGAGACGAGACCGGAACTGTGGCTCGCGGACTACCGCCTGGCCTGCCAACTGGGTGGAACGGACAATGACAACCTCATCATCCGCAACCTCCCCCTGTTCCTCTCTGACACCGCTCGCGCCTGGTTGGAGCACCTGCCTCTGGGGCAGATCTCCAACTGGGACGACCTGGTCCAAGCTTTTGCCGGAAATTTCCAGGGCACGTACGTGCGCCCTGGGAAGTCCTGGGACCTTCGAAGCTGCCGACAGCAGCCGGGAGAGTCTCTCCGAGACTACATCCGACGATTCTCGAAGCAGCGCACCGAGCTGCCCAACATCACCGACTCGGATGTCATCGGCGCGTTCCTCGCCGGCACCACTTGCCGCGACCTGGTGAGCAAGCTGGGTCGCAAGACCCCCACCAGGGCGAGCGAGCTGATGGACATCGCCACCAAGTTCGCCTCCGGCCAGGAGGCGGTCGAGGCTATCTTCCGGAAGGACAAGCAGCCCCAGGGCCGCCCTTCGGAAGATGCCCCTGAGGCGTCAACTCAGCGCGGCACCAAGAAGAAGGGCAAGAAGAAGTCGCAAGCGAAACGCGACGCCGCCGACGCAGACCTTGTCACCGCCGCCGAGTACAAGAACCCTCGGAAACCCCCCGGAGGTGCCAACCTCTTCGACAAGATGCTCAAGGAGCCGTGCCCCTACCACCAGGGGCCCGTCAAGCACACCCTTGAGGAGTGTGTCATGCTTCGGCGCCACTTCCATAGGGCCGGGCCACCCACGGAGGGTGGCAGGGCCCACGACGACGACAAGAAGGAAGATCACCAGGCAGGAGAGTTCCCCGAGGTCCGCGACTGCTTCATGATCAATGGTGGGCAAGCGGCGAATGCCTCGGCTCGGCACCGCAAGCAAGAGCGTCGGGAGGTCTGTTCGGTGAAGGTGGCGGCACCAGTCTACCTTGACTGGTCCGACAAGCCCATCACCTTCGACCAAGCCGACCACCCCGACCATGTGCCGAGCCCGGGGAAATACCCGCTCGTCGTCGACCCCGTCATCGGCGACGTCAGGCTCACCAAGGTCCTCATGGACGGAGGCAGCAGCCTCAACATCATCTACGCCGAGACCCTCGGGCTCCTGCGTGTCGATCTGTCCTCGGTCCGGGCAGGCGCTGCGCCCTTCCACGGGATCATCCCCGGGAAGCGCGTCCAGCCCCTCGGACAACTCGACCTTCCCGTCTGCTTCGGAACACCCTCCAACTTCCGAAGGGAGACCCTGACGTTCGAGGTGGTCGGGTTCCGAGGAACCTACCACGCGGTACTGGGGAGGCCATGCTACGCGAAGTTCATGGCCGTCCCTAACTACACCTACCTGAAGCTCAAGATGCCGGGTCCCAACGGGGTCATCACCGTCGGCCCCACGTACAAACACGCGTTCGAATGCGACGTGGAGTGCGTGGAGTACGCCGAGGCCCTCGCCGAGTCCGAGACCCTCATTGCCGACCTGGAGAGCCTCTCTAAGGAGGTGCCAGACGTGAAGCGTCATGCCGGCAACTTCGAGCCAGCGGAGATGGTTAAGTCCGTCCCCCTCGACCCCAGCAGTGACGCCTCCAAGCAAGTCCGGATCGGCTCCGAGCTCGATCCCAAATAGGAAGCAGTGCTCGTCGACTTTCTCCGCGCGAACGCCGACGTCTTCGCGTGGAGTCCCTCAGACATGCCCGGCATACCGAGGGATGTCGCCGAGCACTCGCTGGACATCCGAGCTAGAGCCCGACCCGTCAAGCAGCCTCTGCGCCGATTCGACGAGGAGAAGCGTAGAGCCATAGGCGAGGAGATCCACAAGCTAATGGCGGCAGGGTTCATCAAGGAGGTATTCCATCCCGAATGGCTTGCCAACCCTGTGCTTGTGAGAAAGAAAGGGGGGAAATGGCGGATGTGTGTAGACTACACTGGTCTCAACAAAGCATGTTCGAAGGTTCCCTACCCTCTGCCTCGCATCGATCAAATCGTGGATTCCACCGCTGGGTGTGAAACCCTGTCTTTCCTCGATGCCTACTCAGGGTATCACCAAATCAGGATGAAAGAGTCCGACCAGCTCGCGACTTCTTTCATCACACCCTTCGGCATGTACTGCTATGTCACCATGTCGTTCGGCTTGAGGAACGCGGGCGCGACGTACCAGTGGTGCATGAACCATGTGTTCGGCGAACACATTGGCCGCACGGTCGAGGCCTACGTCGATGACATCGTAGTCAAGACGAGGAAAGCCTCTGACCTCCTTTCCGACCTCGAAGTGACATTCCGATGTCTCAAGGCAAAAGGCGTCAAGCTCAATCCCGAGAAGTGTGTCTTCGGGGTGCCCCGAGGCATGCTCTTGGGGTTCATCGTCTCCGAGCGGGGCATCGAAGCCAACCCGGAGAAGATCGCAGCCATCACCAGCATGGGGCCCATCAAGGACTTGAAAGGCGTACAGAGGTCATGGGATGTCTCGCGGCTCTGAGCCGCTTCATCTCACGCCTCGGCGAAAGAGGTTTACCTTTGTACCGCCTCTTAAGGAAGGCCGAGTGCTTCGCTTGGACCCCTGAGGCTGAGGAAGCCCTCGGGAACCTGAAGGCGCTCCTCACGAAGGCGCCTATCTTTGTGCCCCCAGCTGCCGGAGAAGCCCTCTTGGTCTACGTCGCCGCGACCACTCAGGTGGTTAGCGCCGCGATTGTGGTCGAGAGGCAAGAAGAGGGGCATGCATTGCCCGTTCATAGGCCTGTCTACTTCGTCAGCGAGGTACTGTTCGAAACCAAGATCCGCTACCCACAAGTTCAGAAGCTGCTGTACGCGGTGATCCTGACACGGCGGAAGTTGCGACACTACTTCGAGTCTCATCCGGTAACTGTGGTGTCATCCTTCCCCCTGGGGGAGATCATCCAGTGCCGGAAGGCCTCGGGTAGGATCGCAAAGTGGGCGGTGGAAATCATGGGCGAAACAATCTCGTTCGCCCCTCGGAAGGCCGTCAAGTCCCAGGTCCTGGCGGAGTTCGTGGCCGAATGGGTCGACACCCAGCTCCCAACAGCTTCGATCCAACCGGAGCTCTGGACCATGTTCTTCGACGGGTCGCTGATGAAGACAGGAGCCGGCGCAGGCCTACTCTTCGTCTCGCCCCTCGGGAAGCACCTACGCTACGTGCTACGTCTCCATTTCCCGGCATCCAACAATGTGGCTGAGTACGAGGCTCTGGTCAACGGATTGCAGATCGCCATCGAGCTAGGGGTCCGACGCCTCGACGCTCGCGGTGACTCGCAGCTCGTCATCGACCAAGTCATGAAGAACTCCCACTGTCGCGACCCGAAGATGGAGGCCTACTGCGATGAGGTTCGGCGCCTGGAAGACAAGTTCTACGGGCTCGAGCTCAACCACATCGCTCGGCGCTACAACGAGACTGCGGACGAGCTGGCTAAAATAGCCTCGGGGCGAACAACGGTTCCCTCGGACGTCTTCTCCCGAGATCTGCATCAGCCCTCCGTCAAGATCGACGGCACGCCCGAGCCTGAGGCACCCTCGGCCCAGTCCGAGGTACCCTCGGCACAGTCCGAGGCGCCCTCGGCTCGGCCCGAGGCACCCTCGGACCAGCCCGAAGTCCCCTCGGCATAGTCCAAGGCACCCTCGGCTTGGCTCGAGGCACCCTCGGTTCGGCCCGAGGTACCCTCGGCCCCCGAGGGCGAGACGCTGCACGTCGGGGGGGGAGCGAAGTGGGGTCATGCCTGATCAAAACTGGCAGACCCCGTACCTACAATATCTCCGCCGAGGAGAGCTACCCTCCGACCGAGCCGAAGCTCGGCGGGTGGCGCTATAGATGTCCAAACAGTGCGGGCCGCCCGTTTGGCCCGTGGCACGGCACGAATTTAGCCCGGTCCAAACACGGCCCGGCACGGTCGGTTACGGGCCCGGGCCGGCACGGCCCGTTTAGCGGGCCGGGTATGGGCAGATACGGCGGCCCGCGTGCTTTGGCCCGGCCCGACCCGATAAATGGGTCGGCCCGACGGCGGCCCGCATATTTATGTAAATACTAAATATGTAAATACATTTAATTCTCTCATAGTATATAAATACTAAATATGCGGCCAAACATATATAAAATGCATACATAAATATAAAATGCATACATAAATATTTTGTTGTCTTAATATATATAAATAATATGTTATTATATATGATTAATTCTGTTAAATATATGTATTTATATACCGTTCTACTGTTGGTTCGGGCCAGTGCCCCGCCCGGTCCGTTGAGGCCCACCGGGCCAACGGGCCGGCCCGGCACGATTTTTCCCTGTGTGTGCCGGGTTTGGGCATGTCCCTAGGCACGTGGGCCAGCCCGACCCGGCCCGAAGCATCAACGGGCCGTGCATGGCCCGGCCCTATTCGTACCGGGCCGAAACGGGTTCGGGCCGGGTCCGTGCCGGGTGGCCCGTTTGGACATCTATAGGTGGCGCGGTGCGCCAAGTCGTTCGTCTTGCTGGGCAATGAGAAGGAGCTCTACCACCGCAGCCCCTCAGGCATCCTCCAGCGATGCATCTCCATCGCCGAAGGTCAGGAACTCCTGCGAGAGATACACTCGGGGGCTTGCGGCCATCACGCAGCGCCTCGAGCCCTTGTCGGGAATGCTTTCCGACAAGGTTTCTACTGGCCGACGGCGGTGGCCGACGCCACTAGAATTGTCCGCACCTGCGAAGGGTGTCAGTTCTACGCAAGGCAGACCCACCTGCCCGCTCAGGCTCTGCAGACGATACCCATCACCTGGCCTTTTGCTGTGTGGGGTCTGGACCTCGTTGGCCCCTTGCAGAAGGCACCCGGGGGCTACATGCACCTGTTGGTCGCCATCGACAAATTCTCCAAGTGGATCGAGGTCCGACCCCTAAACAGCATCAGGTCCGAGCAGGCGGTGGTGTTCTTCAACAACATCATCCATCGCTTCGGGGTCCCGAACTCCATCATCACCGACAACGGCACCCAGTTCACCGGTAGGAAGTTCCTGGACTTCTGCGAGGATCACCACATCCGAGTGGACTGGGCCGCCGTGGCTCACCTCATGTCAAATGGGCAAGTAGAGCGTGCCAACGGCATGATTCTGCAAGGACTCAAGCCTCGGATCTACAACGACCTCAACAAGTTCGGCAAGCGATGGATGAAGGAACTCCCCTCGGTGGTCTGGAGCCTGAGGACAACGCCGAGTCGAGCCACGGGCTTCACGCCGTTCTTTCTGGTCTATGGGGCCAAGGCCATCTTGCCCACAGACTTAGAATACGGTTCCCCGAGGACAAAGGCCTACACCGACCAAAGCAACCAAGCTAGTTGAGAGGACTCGTTGGACCAGCTGGAGGAGGCTCGGGACAAAGCCTTACTACACTCGGCGCGGTACCAGCAGTCCCTGCGACGCTACCACGCCCGAGGGGTCCGGTCCCGAGACCTCCAGGTGGGCGACCTGGTGCTTCGGCTGCGACAAGACGCCCGAGGGCGGCACAAGCTCACGCCCCACTGGGAGGGGCCGTTCGTCATCGCCAAAGTTCTGAAGCCCGGAACGTACAAGCTGGCCAACAGTCAAGGCGAGGTCTACAGCAACGCTTGGAACATCCAACAGCTACGTCGCTTCTACCCTTAAGATGTTTTCAAGTTGTTCATATACCTCGCTCCCATGCAAAGTTTAGTCATAAAGGAAGGGTCGGCCTCGCCTCGACAAAGCCCGACCCTCCCTCGGGGGATAAAAGGGGGGAACCCCCTCTGCGTCGAATTTTTTCCTCGAAAAAAGATCCTTTCTGCCAGAATGTCTTTCGTGCTTTTTGACTACTTCGAAAGCGGATCCTGAAAACAACGGAGTACACGTAAGCAGCCAAGGCTGACCGAGCCGAGGGACTCCTACGCCTCCGGGATACGGATACCTCACTCATCACCTTCTGCGATAAGTAACTCGCGTTCGGATAAGTGATTCCACGGACCGAACAAGTCTTCACGTTCGGAAGCTCTTCCGCCGGAGCGATTCTTTGAGCCTTCTCAACTGCGTCGGTGACAGAACCCCATGGACGAGTAAGAGTGCGCGTAAGCGGCAAGGCCGACCGAGCCGAGGGACTCCTACGCCTCCGGGATACGGATACCTCACTCATCAACTTCCGTGAGAAGCAACTCTCGCTCGCACAAAACAATTCTGTTACCGACAAAAAAGTCCAGACACTCGAAACAAGAGGAAAAGAGACGCAGCTTTACAACACGGCGAGGGTGTGTTTAGGCCTCGACGGCCGCAGAAAACACACGCTACAAGATAATCCGATCCTGCAGGCTCGGATCTTGACGGCTAAAGTGAGAGCACCTAGAGGGGGGGGTGAATAGGTGATCCTGTAAATCTTAAAAACTTAAGCCACAAAACTTTGATTAAGTGTTAGCACAGTTAATGCCAAGTGGCTAGAGCGAAGATGATAATCACAAGAAGTTCAACACAGAGATGACACGGTGATTTATCCCGTGGTTCGGCCAAGTACAAAACTTGCCTACTCCACGTTGTGGCGTCCCAACGGACGAGAGTTGCACTCAACTCCTCTCAAGTGATCCAATGATCAGCTTGAATACCACAGTGTTATGCTTTTCTTCTCAATATCCCGTTTGCGAGGAATCTCCACAACTTGGAGCCTCTCGCCCTTACACTTAAGATTCACAAAGAAGTACGGAGTAAGGTGGGAATGAGCAACGCACACAAGACTCTAAAATCAGAGCAACAACACGCACACAAGTCGCAACAAGAGCTCGCAACGCAACACAAAGAGTTCACAACTCCACAAGAGCTCTATATGCTATCACAATGAAACGAATGCGTGAGATCGATGTCTTGGTGCTTAGAAGTGTTGTAGGAATGCTTGGTATTCTCCTCCATGCGCCTAGGGGTCCCTTTTATAGCCCCAAGGCAGCTAGGAGCCGTTGAGAACAAATCTGGAAGGCCATCCTTGCCTTCTGTCATCGGGCGCACCGGACAGTCCGGTGCACACCGGACACTGTCCGGTGCCCGATTTCTTTCCTTAACAGGCGCAGCCGACCGTTGCCGACCGTTGCAGATCTGGCGCACCGGACAGTCCGGTGCACACCGGACAGTCCGGTGCCACTTTCCGACCGTTGGCCAGACCACGTGTCGCGCGCAGATTTCGCTGCCGACTGTTGGCTTTGCCGACCGTTGGCTCACCGGACAGTCCGGTGCACACCGGACAGTCCGGTGAATTATAGCCGTACGCCGTCGGCAATTTCCCGAGAGCGGCCACTTCGCGCCAAGGCAGTCTGGCGCACCGGACACTGTCCGGTGCACCACCGGACAGTCCGGTGCCTCAGGCCGAAGCTGGGTCTTGGCAGCACACAGCCAAGTCTTTTCTCCTCTTCTCTTTTCTTCTTCTTTCTGTTTCTAACACTTAGACAAATATATTAGTACACAAAACCAATGTACTAAGGCTTAGAAACATACCTTCACTTCATGATTTGCACCTTGTTCATCCATGTACATAAATTCACAATTAAGCACATGTGTTGGCACTCAATCACCAAAATACTTAGAAATGGCCCAAGGGCACATTTCCCTTTCAATCTCCCCCTTTTTGGTGATTTATGCCAACACAACATAAAGCAACTAGAACAAGTGCAAACTCGCTTCAAATAAAATAAATTTGAGTTTTATTTAATTTTGGCATATATGGATCATCCTTTGCCACCACTTGGTTTGTTTTTGCAAATCAAACTCAAATCTCTATCTCTAAGTCAAACACACATGTTGAAGCATAAAGAGAGTCATTTCAAAAAGAGATTGATCAAGGATTTCAAAAACTCCCCCTTTTTCCCATAATTACTACTTCTCCCCACAAGAAGCCAACTTTGATAAGAGAGACATCACAAAGAGTTTTGACAAACCAAAAGCTCTACTCTACTATTTTTCAAAATCTCTCAAGTGGTAGCTGATCCATTTATTTCTTTGGCCTTTATTTTCTCCTCCTTTGGCATCAAGCACCAAAACGGGATCAATCTTGGCCCTTTAACCCCATTGCCTCACCAAAATCTTCAATTAAGAGCAAATGGCAATAAGAGTTCATGAGATGGACTTGGAATAAGTTACCCTCTCATCGGAGTGCAGTGGAAGTCTTTTATGGTCCAAGTCCACCTTTTCCCTTTCAATTCTCCTTTGAGACTAAATCAAGCAAACTCAAGCATATGGTTAGTCTCAAAGGGTCAAGTTGTAACACATCTCCCCCTAAAACTATGCATCACTTTGCAACGGACTTGTGAGGTCCAGGGAGTGTTTGTACAACTTGAGCACCATAATAAGCAACAAAATGCAGAATGAACATGATCAAAGGCATAAACACATGTATGCTATAATTCAATCCAAGTTCCGCGAATCTAAGACATTTAGCTCACTACGCAACCTGCAAAAGGTCTTCTCATCAAGAGGCTTGGTAAAGATATCGGCTAGCTGGTTCTCGGTGCTAACATGAAACACTTCGATATCCCCCTTTTGCTGGTGGTCTCTCAAAAAGTGATGCCGGATGTCTATGTGCTTTGTGCGGCTGTGCTCAACAGGATTTTCCGCCATGCGGATAGCACTCTCATTATCACATAGGAGTGGGACTTTGCTCAGATTGTAGCCAAAGTCCCTGAGGGTTTGCCTCATCCAAAGTAGTTGCGCGCAACACTGTCCTGCGGCAACGTACTCGGCCTCAGCGGTGGATAGGGCAACGGATGTTTGTTTCTTAGATTTCCATGACACCAGGGACCTTCCTAAGAATTGGCACGTCCCCGATGTACTCTTCCTATCGACCTTACATCCAGCATAATCGGAGTCTGAGTATCCAATTAAGTCAAAGGTAGACCCCTTTGGATACCAGAGCCCGAGGCAAGGCGTAGCAACTAGATATCTAAGGATTCGCTTCACCGCCACTAAGTGACACTCCTTAGGATCGGATTGAAATCTAGCACACATGCATACGCTAAGCATAATATCCGGTCTACTAGCACATAAGTAAAGTAATGACCCTATCATTGACCGGTATGCTTTTTGATCAACGGACTTACCACCTTTGTTGAGGTCGGTGTGTCCGTCGGTTCCCATCGGCGTCTTTGCGGGCTTGGCGTCCTTCATCCCAAACCGCTTTAGCAGATCTTGCGTGTACTTCGTTTGGGAGATGAAGGTGCCGTCCTTGAGTTGCTTCACTTGGAACCCAAGGAAGTAGTTCAACTCGCCCATCATCGACATCTCGAATTTCTGCGTCATCACCCTGCTAAACTCTTCACAAGACTTTTGGTTAGTAGAACCAAATATTATGTCATCGACATAAATTTGGCACACAAACAAATCACCATCACATGTCTTAGTGAAAAGAGTTGGATCGGCTTTCCCAACCTTGAAAGCATTAGCAATTAAGAAGTCTCTAAGGCATTCATACCATGCTCTTGGGGCTTGCTTAAGTCCATAGAGCGCCTTAGAGAGCTTACACACGTGGTCGGGGTACCGTTCATCCTCAAAGCCAGGGGGTTGCTCCACGTACACCTCCTCCTTTATTGGCCCGTTGAGGAAAGCGCTCTTCACATCCATTTGGTACAACCTGAAAGAATGGTGAGCGGCATACGCTAGCAAGATACGAATGGACTCTAGCCTAGCCACAGGAGCAAAAGTCTCCTCAAAGTCCAAACCTGCGACTTGGGCATAGCCTTTTGCCACAAGTCGAGCCTTGTTCCTTGTCACCACTCCGTGCTCGTCTTGTTTGTTGCGGAACACCCACTTGGTTCCCACAACATTTTGCTTGGGACGAGGCACCAGCGTCCAAACTTCATTGCGCTTGAAGTTGTTAAGTTCCTCCTGCATGGCCAACACCCAATCCGGATCTAGCAAGGCCTCCTCTACCCTGAAAGGCTCAATAGAAGAGACAAAAGAGTAATTCTCACAAAAATTAACTAATCGAGATCGAGTAGTTACTCCCTTGCTAATGTCACCCAAAATTTGATCGACGGGATGATCCCTTTGAATCATCGCTCGAACTTGGGTTGGAGGTGCCGGTTGCGCTTCTTCCTCCATCACATGATTATCTTGTGCTCCCCCTTGATCACACGCCTCCTGTTGATGAACCTGTTCATCGTCTTGAGTTGGGGGATGCACTGTTGTTGAGGAAGAAGGTTGATCTCGTTCATCTTGTTCCTGTGGCCGCACTTCTCCAATCGCCATGGTTCGTATAGCGGCCGTCGGAACATCTTCTTCATCTATATCATCACAATCAACAACTTGCTCTCTTGGAGAGCCATTAGTCTCATCAAATACAACGTCGCTAGAGACTTCAACCAAACCCGATGATTTGTTGAAGACCCTATACGCCTTTGTATTTGAATCATAACCTAATAAAAACCCTTCTACAGCTTTGGGAGCAAACTTAGAATTTCTACCTTTCTTCACTAGAATGTAGCATTTGCTCCCAAATACACGAAAGTACGATACATTGGGTTTGTTACCGGTTAGCAGCTCATACGACGTCTTCTTGAGGAGGCGATGTAGGTAGACCCGGTTGATGGCGTGGCAAGCCGTGTTCACGGCTTCCGACCAAAAGCACTCGGGGGTCTTGAACTCTCCAAGCATTGTCCTCGCCATGTCGATTAGCGTCCTGTTCTTCCTCTCTACCACACCATTTTGCTGTGGTGTGTAGGGAGCGGAGAACTCGTGCTTGATCCCTTCCTCCTCAAGGAACTCCTCCACTTGAAGGTTCTTGAACTCGGACCCATTGTCGCTCCTTATCTTCTTCACCTTGAGCTCAAACTCATTTTGAGCTCTCCTGAGGAAGCGCTTTAGGGTCCCTTGGGTTTCAGACTTATCCTGCAAAAAGAACACCCAAGTGAAGCGGGAAAAGTCATCAACAATAACTAGACCATACTTACTTCCTCCTATACTCAGATAGGCGACGGGTCCGAAGAGGTCCATATGTAGCAGCTCCAGGGGTCTTGATGTTGTCATCACATTCTTGGTGTGATGAGAGCCTCCCACCTGTTTCCCTGCTTGACATGCTGCACAAGGTCTATCTTTTTCGAATTGAACGTTAGTCAAACCTATCACGTGTTCTCCCTTTAGAAGCTTGTGAAGGTTCTTCATCCCCACATGTGCTAAGCGGCGATGCCACAGCCAGCCCATGCTAGTCTTAGCTATTAAGCATGCATCTAGACCGGCCTCTTCTTTTGCAAAATCAACTAAATAAAGTTTGCCGTCTAATACACCCTTAAAAGCTAGTGAACCATCACTTCTTCTAAAGACAGACACATCTACATTTGTAAATAGACAGTTATACCCCATGTTGCATAATTGACTAACAGATAGCAAATTATATCCAAGAGATTCTACTAAAAACACATTAGAGATAGAGTGCTCATTAGAAATTGCAATTTTACCTAACCCTTTTACCTTGCCTTGATTCCCATCACCGAATATAATTGAATCTTGGGAATCTTTATTCTTGACGTAGGAGGTGAACATCTTCTTCTCCCCCGTCATATGGTTTGTGCATCCGCTATCAATAATCCAGCTTGAACCCCCGGATGCATAAACCTGCAAGGCAAATTTAGGCTTGGGTTTTAGGTACCCAACTCATGTTGGGTCCTACAAGGTTAGTGCAAATATCCTTAGGGACCCAAATGCAAGTTTTGTCTCCCTTGCATTTTGTCCCTAACTTCCTAGCAACAATTTTCTTATCCTTTCTACAAATAGCAAAGGAAGCATTTAAAGCACAATAAATTGTAGAAGATTCATTCACTACTTTCCTAGGAGCATGAATAACATTCTTTCTAGGCACATGATGAATAGTATTTCTCCTAGACATATTTCTATTATTCACATAAGAAGAACTAGAAGCAAACATGTGATAAGAATCAAAATCATCATAAGCATTGTTACTTCTATAAGCATGTCTCCTATCATGATACAAAAAGGCATGGTTCTTTTTAGCACTACTTGCCATAGGGGCCTTCCCTTTCTCCTTGGCGGAGATGGGAGCCTTATGGCTTGTTAAGTTCTTGGCCTCTCTCTTGAAGCCAAGCCCATCCTTAATTGAGGGGTGTCTACCAACCGTGTAGGCATCCCTAGCAAATTTTAGTTTCTCAAAATCACTTTTGCTAGTCTTAAGTTGGGCATTAAGACTAGCTACCTCTTCATTTAATTTTGAAATGCAAGCTAGGTGTTCACTATAAGCATCAATGTTAATATCTTTACACCTAGTGCATGCTACAACATTTTCTACACAAGAATTAGATTTATTTGCTACTTCTAACTTAGCATTTAAATCATTGTTAACACCTTGTAGAGTAGAAATGGTTTCATGACAAGTAGATAGTTCATAAGAAAGCACTTCATTTCTTTTCACCTCTAAAGCATATGATTTTTGTGCCTCTACAAATTTATCATGTTCATCATACAATAAATCCTCCTGCTTTTCTAAAAGCCTATCCTTTTCATTCAATGCATCAATCAATTCATTGATTTTGTCTATCTTAGATCTATCTAAGCCCTTGAACAAGCATGAATAATCTATGTCATCATCATCACTAGACTCATTATCACTAGAAGAAGCATAAGTGGAGTCTTGAGTACTCACCTTCTTCTCCCTTGCCATAAGGCATGTGAGATGCTCGTTGGGGAAGAGGGAAGACTTGTTGAAGGCAGTGGCAGCGAGTCCTTCATTGTCGGAGTCGGAGGAGGAGCAATCCGAGTCCCACTCCTTTCCTAGATGTGCCTCGCCTTTTGCCTTCTTGTATTGCTTCTTCTTCTCTCTTTTGTTCCCCTTTTCCTGGTCACTTCCATTATCGGGGCAGTTAGCGATAAAATGACCAAGCTTACCGCGCTTGAAGCATGAGCGCTTGCCCTTTGTCTTGGTCTTGCTTGGCTGCCCCTTGCGACCATTTAGCGCCGTCTTGAATCTCTTGATGATGAGAGCCATCTCTTCATCATTGAGTCCGGCCGCCTCAATCTGTGCCACCTTGCTGGGTAGCGCCTCCTTGCTTCGTGTTGCCTTGAGAGCAAGGGGTTGCGACTCGTTGATCGGACCATTCAAGGCGTCGTCCACATACCTTGCCTCCTTGATCATCATTCGCCCGCTAACAAATTTCCCAAGAACTTCTTCGGGCGACATCTTGGTGTACCTGGGATTTTCACGTATATTGTTCACCAAATGAGGATCAAGTACGGTAAATGACCTGAGCATTAGTCGGACGACGTCGTGGTCCGTCCACCGCGTGCTTCCATAGCTCCTTATCTTGTTGACAAGGGTCTTGAGCCGGTTGTATGTTTGGGTTGGCTCCTCCCCTCTTATCATAGCAAATCTCCCAAGTTCGCCTTCCACCAATTCCATTTTGGTGAGCATGGTGACGTCGTTGCCCTCGTGAGAGATCTTGAGAGTGTCCCATATCTGCTTGGCATTGTCCAAGCCGCTCACCTTATTGTACTCTTCCCTGCACAAAGATGCTAAGAGAACAGTAGTAGCTTGTGCATTTTTATGAATTTGTTCATTAATAAACATAGGGCTATCCGAGCTATCAAATTGCATTCCACTCTCTACAATCTCCCAGA
This sequence comes from Zea luxurians, assembly GCA_029449295.1. Classification (NCBI taxonomy): domain Eukaryota; kingdom Viridiplantae; phylum Streptophyta; class Magnoliopsida; order Poales; family Poaceae; genus Zea; species Zea luxurians. Next base: position 135,302,945 of record JAOPSE010000005.1, on the reverse strand, counting down.
TGCTAGGATGGAGAGAGAACAAGTGAGTACGCATTTTGTGGCTCCAAAATCCGTAGTCCTCTCCATCAAAGTGAGGGGGCTTGCCAAGTGGAATGGGAAGCAAATGCGAATTTGAACTTTGCGGAATACGAGAGTAGTCAAAAGAAAAGTTCGAATTAACCGGTTTTCTTTTCTCGTAGTCGTTGTGGTCATCGTCCTTTTGGGAAGAAGAGGATTCGTCGCTGTCGTAGTAGACGATCTCCTTGATGCGCCTTGTCTTCTTCTTCTTCCCATCTTTGCGCTTGTGACTTGAGCCCAAGTCGGTAGACTTGTCATTCTTCGGCTCGTTGAAGATAGACTCCTTCTCGTTGTTGTCGACCACCATCCCCTTTCCCTTAGGATCCATCTCTTCGGGCGATTAGTCCCTTCTTGAAGAGAACGGCTCTGATACCAATTGAGAGCACCTAGAGGGGGGGGTGAATAGGTGATCCTGTAAATCTTAAAAACTTAAGCCACAAAACTTTGATTAAGTGTTAGCACAGTTAATGCCAAGTGGCTAGAGCGAAGATGATAATCACAAGAAGTTCAACACAGAGATGACACGGTGATTTATCCCGTGGTTCGGCCAAGTACAAAACTTGCCTACTCCACGTTGTGGCGTCCCAACGGACGAGAGTTGCACTCAACTCCTCTCAAGTGATCCAATGATCAGCTTGAATACCACAGTGTTATGCTTTTCTTCTCAATATCCCGTTTGCGAGGAATCTCCACAACTTGGAGCCTCTCGCCCTTACACTTAAGATTCACAAAGAAGTACGGAGTAAGGTGGGAATGAGCAACGCACACAAGACTCTAAAATCAGAGCAACAACACGCACACAAGTCGCAATAAGAGCTCGCAACGCAACACAAAGAGTTCACAACTCCACAAGAGCTCTATATGCTATCACAATGAAACGAATGCGTGAGATCGATGTCTTGGTGCTTAGAAGTGTTGTAGGAATGCTTGGTATTCTCCTCCATGCGCCTAGGGGTCCCTTTTATAGCCCCAAGGCAGCTAGGAGCCGTTGAGAACAAATCTGGAAGGCCATCCTTGCCTTCTGTCATCGGGCGCACCGGACAGTCCGGTGCACACCGGACACTGTCCGGTGCCCGATTTCTTTCCTTAACAGGCGCAGCCGACCGTTGCCGACCGTTGCAGATCTGGCGCACCGGACAGTCCGGTGCACACTGGACAGTCCGGTGCCACTTTCCGACCGTTGGCCAGACCACGTGTCGCGCGCAGATTTCGCTGCCGACTGTTGGCTTTGCCGACCGTTGGCTCACCGGACAGTCCGGTGCACACCGGACAGTCCGGTGAATTATAGCCGTACGCCGTCGGCAATTTCCCGAGAGCGGCCACTTCGCGCCAAGGCAGTCTGGCGCACCGGACACTGTCCGGTGCACCACCGGACAGTCCGGTGCCTCAGGCCGAAGCTGGGTCTTGGCAGCACACAGCCAAGTCTTTTCTCCTCTTCTCTTTTCTTCTTCTTTCTGTTTCTAACACTTAGACAAATATATTAGTACACAAAACCAATGTACTAAGGCTTAGAAACATACCTTCACTTCATGATTTGCACCTTGTTCATCCATGTACATAAATTCACAATTAAGCACATGTGTTGGCACTCAATCACCAAAATACTTAGAAATGGCCCAAGGGCACATTTCCCTTTCATAAAGGGAGCAGCAGCACCCTCGGCACCGATAACACCTTCGGCGAGGTCCGACCTAGCCTCGGATCCGGGGGCTTGGAAGGTGGAAAGACACGATGCATAAGGGAGCGCGAAGGCATGGTCGCCTTCCAAGGGGGTCACCCTCCTTTTAAAGGCGGCTCTCCCTACTTGCGTCCTCAGTCGTCGCGGGCTGAGTCTTCTCCAACACACCCCAAGGATCTCCCCCACGGCGCGGGGGCTGGGTCCCACACGTCATGCAAGCCGGCTCAGAGCAGAAGAAGCCAAACCGCCGTGCGCGGTGCGTACAACCGCCCAGCGGTTACAAGCGGCCCTCCGCTTTTGCCCAGACCAGCAGGCGAAAGGGCGGGCAGCCATGCAGGCGGCATGCAATCGCGCCAAGTGGGCGCACTTCTCCGACTCCCAACACGCCCAGCACGGAAGCCCAGGCCCACGCGTCATGCAACCGGCGCGCCGAATGCTTCGTGCATGCAGCTGCACTGCCACTTGCGCCACCATCGCGCCTCCTCGACTGCGGAACCAATACCGCGACTCGAGGCGACCCAGCGCACGACCCAGCAGCGCCAGCCTGGCGCGACGGTCAATACGGCCAAAAACGGGCCGGCAGTAATGGCGGTGGCAGGCGGGCAGGAGCAGCGGTCACGTCGTCAGCCAAGCCTACGTCCCATCCAGGGGAGACAAGAGAACCCTCTCTCACGATGTGAAGACAACGCGCCCGTGTTCCGTTCCTCGAACGGCTCGCGCACGCGCAACGGCCGCCTCGCGAACCACTCGCCCCGTCGCATTAACTTCGCGGCGGGACAGGCGGCGCCCCTGGCAGGAGAAGCGGGCGACGCTTCGCCTTCGCCATAATGACCGCGTCAGAAAAGGTACGCCGCGTCGTTCGATTTCGTATCCTTTTCCTTTTTTCCTCTTTCTCTCTCTTGCAACAGGGACCGGGAAAGGGGGATACCTCTAAAAGGATCCTTCCCCGTGAAGGAACCAGGCTCCGAGCCTCCCTACTGATCAGAGGTTCGAAGGCTGGCCCCTCGGAAGGGTTCAACAGCCGCCTCAGAGCGCGTGGGCTCTACACCCACTACTGGTCAGAGGTTCGAAGGTCGGCCCCTCGGAAGGGTTCAACGGCCGCCTCAGGCTGCTCGGGCTCTGCGCCCACTACTGATCAGGGGTTCGAAGGCTGGCCCCCGAAGGGTTCACAACGGCCTCAGACACAGAGCGAGGGATGACCATGGGTACGTTCGATACATAACCAAGGCTCGGGCTGCGCTCCCGAGGTACCCTAGGACATTTCCGAGACCAGCGGGAACGATCTTGTAATGGAATCCCATCGGAGGGAGGCATCGAGCCCTCGGACCCCGTCGCCAGGGGACCGGGTCCAGCAGATCACCCGCAGGTACTTTTGGGTGTGCTTCTGGGCCTCTAGCCGACCCCTAACGAATGGGGCACGGACGTCCACTCGGATTACCCGCCTGCAGCTCACCGGAGACACCATGTTCGGCGCCCACCGAGGGCAACATGGCGCTTTCCCCCCTCCTCCTTGCGGAAAGGCGACGCAGGGGCATATGTAAAAAAGTCGAGTCTATCCCTGATCGCCCTCTCGCCCTGTGCAGAGGCTCGGGGGCTGCTCTCGCAAACCCGGCTCCGGCCACACCGTTGACAGCGTCAACATACCAGCCCGAGAACTTGAGACCCGACCGTACACCCGGGCTACGGCCAGCTCGCATGAGGGAACGACCAGATCAGCCGAAGCATTACGCGGGGCATTAAGACCTCGGAGGAGTCAAACCAATCCTCCGAGGCCTCGGGGGCTACACCCGGTGGGTGCGCTCGCGCGCACCCGCCGGAACAAAACGCAACCGAGGAAGGCTGGTCCCCCTTGCAAAAAAGTGCGACGAAAGCCTCCAAGTGAGTGCTAACACTCCCTTCGAGGCTCGGGGGCTACTGTCGGGGACCATAATTAGGGGTACCCTCAAGGCTCCTAATTCTCAGCTGGTAACCCCCATCAGCATAAAGCTGCAAAGGCCTGATCGGTGCGATTAGGTCAAGGATCAGTCCATTCGAGGGACTCGATCACGCCTCGCCCGAGCCTAGCCTCGGACAAGGGCAGCCGACCCCGGAGGATCTCCGTCTCGCCCGAGGCCCCCTCCAGCGGCGAACATATATCCGGCTCGCCCGAGGCCCTGTCTTCGCCAAGAAGCAACCCTGACCAAATCGCCGCACCGACCGACCAAATCGCAGGAGCATTTAATGCAAAGGTGGCCTGACACCTTTACCCTGACGCGCGCCCCTCAGCCGACAGAGCCGAAGTGACCGCCGTCACTTCGCCGCTCCACTGACCGGTCTGACAGAAAGATAGCGCCGCCTGCGCCGCTCCGACTGCGGTGCCACTTGACAGAGTGAGGCTGATAGGCAGTCAGGCCCGGCCGCAGGCACCATAGGAAGCTCCGCTCCGCCCGACCCAGGGCTCGGACTCGGGCTAAGCCCCGGAAGACGGCGAACTCCGCTCCGCCCGACCCAGGGCTCGGACTCGGGCTAAGCACCGGAAGACGACGAACTCCGCTCCGCCCGACCCAGGGCTCGGACTCGGGCTAAGCCCCGGAAGACGATGAACTCCGCTCCGCCCGACCCAGGGCTCAAACTCGGGCTAAGCCCCGGAAGACGGCGAACTCCGCTCCACCCGACCCAGGGCTCGGACTTGGGCTCAGCCCCAGAAGACGACAAACTCCGCTCCGCCCGACCCCCGGGGCTCGGACTCCGCCCTGGCCTCAGCCGTCGGTCTCCGCCTCGCCCGACCCAGGGGCTCGGACTCGACCTCGGCCACAGAAGACAGACTCGACCTCGGCTTCGGAGGAGCTTACACATCACCCAACCTAGGGCGCAGGCCAGCCACGTCAACAGGAGGCGCCATCATCACCCTACCCCGAGCTGACTCGGGCCACGGGAACAAGACCGGCGTCCCATCTGGCTCGCACCGCCAGATAGGCAATGATGGCGCCCCGCATACTCTGTGACGACGGCGGCTCTCAGCCCCCTTACGGAAGCAAGAGGACGTCAGCAAGGACTCAACAGCTCCGACAGCTGTCCCCCCGCCAGGCTCCGGCACTCCTCCGACGTCCACGACATCACACCAGCTGGGTGCCAAAATCTCTTCGGCTGCCACAACGGCATGTACTTAGGGCGCTAGCTCCCCTCCGCTAGACACGTAGCACTCTGCTATACCCCCCATTGTACACCTGGATCCTCTCCTTACGCCTATAAAAGGAAGGACCAGGGCCCTCTTAGAGAGGGTTGGCCGCGCGGGGACGAGGACGAGACAGGCGCTCGCTTGAAGCCGCTCGCTCCCTCTCCCGCGTGGACGCTTGTAACCCCCTACTGCAAGCGCACCCGACCTGGGCGCGGGACGAACACGAAGGCCGCAGGATTCCCACCTCTCTCACGCCGGTCTCCGGCCACCTCACTTCCCCCCTTCGCGCTCGGCCTCGCGTCGACCCATCTGGGCTGGGGCACGCGGCGACATTCACTCGTCGGCTTAGGGACCCCCCGGTCTCGAAACGCCGACAGACTGCTATTAATTTCTTAAACTCTCCTAACCAGAGAATTGGTTTCTTAAACGCATCATCAGTTTATAGTGCTCCTCCCTCACCGTGGGTCTGCGGCACGCCGACACATGGCACGAGGTTCATGTTGTTGGTTTCACCTAACTAAAATTTAGTCTCTGTCACATTGAATATTTGAATGATGATTACATATATTAAATATGATCTAATTATAAAATAAATTATACAATGAAGACTAAAAGATGAGACGAATGTATTAAACATAATTAAGTCTATATTTAATACTTATAATTGATATATTCAAACATTTAATGTGTCAGAAACTAAATTTTAATGAGGGCTAGTTTGACAACCCTATTTTTTCTAATGGATTTCTATTTTCCCAAGGGAAATTACTTCATGTTTTCTCTTGCGAAAATGAGAATCCATTGGGAAAATAAAGTTGCCAAACTAGTCATAGAAACCAAACATCCTCGCGTGAAAAACCTGCAGACGACTGGCCACGAAGGTCACCGGCGTCGGACAAGACGGACCCGGACCTGTCGCGCGCGGGGGCCCTCCTTCTAGTTAGGGGTGAAAACGGGTCGGATATACCCGTCGGGTACCAGATATGGATAGCGCAAATACCCGTTTTTTCGGATGCGGATTTGGGTATTTTTATATTCGGGATGAATACAGGTAATACCCGGATACTGCAGCTTCGGACTCAGGTTGGATGCGGAGCGAGGACTACCTGGTAAATACTCGGATATTCGGGTCGGATACGGGTACCCGTTTTTTCTTTTTCTGCATAATATAGTTATAAAATCATAACATTTACATATGAAATCGGATGAAGATAAAGTTTGTATGAAAATTGTAGAGCTCGAAGAGATATATAACTTTGTAGTACATCAATTTTTTGTTTAAACACATATTTAGACCAAAATCATTGAAATAATGTCCAATTTTATATCAAATTAATAGACTTTATCATTTTATGTGTGGGCTTATGGTTATCTCCATGTGAGAACTTAATATTTTCTTTTTATATACTATTTATTAGTATTGGTAACTTATATGCAACTTTTGGTCGACACTACAATATTTTATGGATTTAATTGTATTTTGATGATTTTCTACGACAAGAAATTAATAATACATAAATAGCCTCGAAAAATCGTGAAAATTTACGGAGGCACAACATTTGTCCATATATAAACATAAAAATGTTTGGATCATAAGATCTATAAGATACCCACGTTTATTCCATTTCTGTCGGGGACCATAATTAGGGGTACCCCCAAGACTCCTAATCTCAGCTGGTAACCCCCATCAGCACAAAGCTGCAAAGGCCTGATGGGTGCGATTAAGTCAAGGCTCGGTCCACTCAAGGGACACGATCTCGCCTCGCCCGAGCCCAGCCTCGGGCAAGGGCAGCCGACCCCGGAGGATTCACGTCTCGCCCGAGGGCCCCCTCAAGCAACGGACACACCTTCGGCTCGCCCAAGGCCCAGTCTTCACCGAGAAGCAACCTTGGCCAGATCGCCACACCGACCGACCGTATCGCAGGAGCATTTAATGCAAGGATGGCCTGACACCTTATCCTGACGCGCGCCCTTCAGTCGACAGAGCCGAAGTGACCGCAGTCACTTCGCCGCTCCACTGACCGGCCTGACAAGAAGACAGCGCCGCCTGCGTCGCTCCGACTGCTGTGCCACTCGACAGAGTGAGGCTGACAGCAGCCAAGTCCGGCCTCGGGCGCCATAGGAAGCTCTGCCTCGCCCGACCCCAGGGCTCGACCCCCGTCTCGACCTCGGGCGACGAACTCCGCCTCGCCTGACCCTAGGGCTCGGACTCGGCCTCGGCTCCGGAAGACGACGAACTCCGCCTCGCCCGACCCCAGGGCTCGGACTCAGCCTCGGCTCCGGAAGACGACGAACTCCGCCTCGCCCGACCCCAGAGCTCGGACTCGACCTCGACCTCGGAGGAGCCTCTGCCTCGCCCGACCTAGGGCTCGGGCCGACCACGTCGCAGTGGGGCCATCATTACCCTACCCCTAGCTAGCTCAGGCTACGGGGAACAAGACCGGCGTCCCATCTGGCTCGCCCCGGTAAACAAATAATGATGGCGCCCCGCGTGCTCCATGACGACGGCGGCTCTCAGCCCCTTACGGAAGCAAGGAGACGTCAACAAGGACTCGACAGCCCCGACAGTTGTCCTTCCGCAAGGCTCCAGCGCTCCTCCGACGGCCACGACATCACATGAACAGGGTGCCAAAACCTCTCCGGCTGCCACGACGGCATGTACTTAGGGCACTAGCTCCTCTCTGCTAGACACGTTAGCACACTGCTACATCTCCTATTGTACACCTGGGCCCTCTCCTTACGCCTATAAAAGGAAGGTCCAGAGCTCTCGTACGAGAAGGTTGGCCGCACGGGAGAACGGGGCGGCACGTATAAGCCTCTCGCTCCCTCCCAAGCGGACGCTTGTAACCCCCTACTGCAAGCGCACCCGACCTGGGCGCAGGACAACATGAAGGTCGCGGGTTTCCCCTTTTGCCTGTCTCCTTCTTTCCCCCTTCGTGCTCCGTCTCGCGCCGACCCATCTAGGCTGGGACACGCGGCGACAATTTACTCGTCGGTCCAGGGACCCCCCGGGGTCGAAACGCCGACAGTTGGCGCGCCAGGTAGGGGCCTGCTGCGTGTTGACGAACAGCTTCCCGTCAAGCTCCAGATGGGTAGTCTCCAGCAACCTTTCTAGCCCGGGACGGTGCTCCGTTTCGGGAGTCTTGAGTTCATGTCCCTCGACGGCAGCTACGATATGATACTCCTTCCTCTGCCGCGCGACAGCGACAATGGCGGCCAACAACCCGCCCGCCAGCGGCGGAATCAACAACGTCTTCCCCACGTGGCGGAAGAACGACATTCGGGCTTGTCCCGTCGCCTCCCCTACCGACGGAGGAGGAGGCGGGGCAACCAAGGCCAAGCAGGAGGCGGCACCTCGTCGGCTGTCGAGCGAGTCGACGGCGCCGACGCCCCAACGGGGGACACGTCGGGCGTCGACCTCGCGTCTGAGACGAAGACGAGCGTCGTTTCCCCGCAACACGCCAACTCCAAGCGGACGGACGACGCCAGCACGCTTGCAAGGGACTTGTTGGGTGTCACCCTCGTACCCGAGACGACGGTGCAGTCTGCCCCTGACGCGACTTCGTCACTGCCCGTCGACCAAGAGGTACCGACCGATTCCCATCTCGTGCCTTTTGGATTCAGCCTCGACCCACCAAGCGACTTCGCTTCGGTGGAAGCCTTCATAGAGGCATGTCCAAACCCTCCGGGGTACGGTATGCGGTCACCCTGGGACCGGCTGACGGCCGTCTCGACCTACGAACCCTCGGGTTCCGAGGAAGATGACGAGCCCGACTTTTGTTGGGATTTCTCCGGACTCGGTAACCCCAGTGCCATGCGGGACTTCATGACCGCATGCGACTACTGCCTTTCCGATTGTTCCAACGGTAGCCGCAGCTTCGGCGATGGGGACTGTGGCCCAAGTCGTGAATGTTTCCACGTCGATCTAGGGGGTCCCGACGAAGGCAACCATCTTGGTATACCGAAAAACGGTGATCCCCCTAGACCTGCGCCTCACGTTGACATCCTTCGAGAGCTAGCTGTGGTCCCAGTCCCTGAGGGGGGTCAGGACGCACAGCTCGAGCAAATCCGCGAGATGCAGTCCAGGCTCGATGAGGGAGCAGGAACACTTGAGCCGTTTCGGCGGAACATCGGGCAGGAATGGGCAGACCGAGCTCCGGCCGGAGAAGCGCGTCATCTGCCCCAGGGCATCCAGCTCCGCATTGCCGATGACGTCAGGGCAAGGCCGCCACCGGCTTCTAGTGGGATCGGCCAGAACCTGGCTGCGACAACGATACTACTCTGCGCGATGCTGGAACCATCGACCACCGAAGGGCGGCGTATCCAGGGAGAGCTCAAGAATCTCCTGGAGGATGCCGCGGTCCGACGGGCCGAAAGCTCTGCCTCCCGAAGGCAGGGGTACCCCTCGGAGCATCGCGCCACGACTTCCCGATTCATGCGGGAAGCCTCGGTCCACACCGGGCGCACGCGCAACACAGCGCCTGCGGCCCCGGGTCGCCTCGGCAACGAGCACCACCACCGCAACCGTCGAACCCACCTCAACGAGAGGGTGCGCCGAGGCTACCACCTCAGGCGTCGGGGATGCTACGACAGCGGGGAGGATCAGAGCCCTCGCCTGAACCACCCGGTCCGCAGGCTTTCAGCCGGGCCATACGACGGGCGCCGTTCCCGACCCGGTTCCGAACCCCGACTACCATCACAAAATACTCGGGGGAGACGAGGCCGGAACTGTAGCTCGCGGACTACCGGCTGGCCTGCCAGCTGGGTGGAACGGACGATGACAACCTCATCATCCGCAACCTCCCCATGTTCCTCTTCGACACCGCTCGAGCCTGGCTGGAGCATCTGCCTCCGGGGCAGATCTCCAACTGGGACGACCTGGTCCAAGCCTTCGCCGACAACTTCCAGGGCACGTACGTGCGCCCTGGGAACTCCTGGGATCTCCGAAGCTGCCGCCAGCAGCCAGGAGAGTCTCTCCGGGACTACATCCGGCGATTCTCGAAGCAGCGCACCGAGCTGCCCAACGTCACCGATTCAGATGTCATCGGCGCGATACTCACCGGCACCACCTGCCGCGACCTGGTGAGCAAGCTGGGTCGCAAGACCCCCACCAGGGCGAGCGAGCTGATGGACATCGCCACCAAGTTCGCCTCTGGCCAGGAGGCGGTTGAGGCCATCTTCCGGAAGGACAAGCAGCCCCAGGGCCACCAGCCGGAAGATGTCCCCGAGGCGTCCACTCAGCGCGGCACCAAGAAGAAAGGCAAGAAGAAGTCGCAAACGAAACGCGACGCCGCCGACGCGGACCTTGTCACCGCCACTGAGTACAAGAACCCTCGGAAACCTCCCGGAGGTGCCAATCTCTTCGACAAGATGCTCAAGGAGCCGTGCCCCTATCATCAGGGGCCCATCAAGCACACCCTCGAGGAGTGCGTCATGCTTTGGCGCCACTTTCACAAGGCCGGGCCACCTGCTGAAGGTGGCAGGGCCCACAACAACGACAAGGAGGATCACAAGGCAGAGGAGTTCCCCGAGGTCCACGACTGCTTCATGATCTACGGTGGGCCAGTGGCGAACGCCTCGGCTCAGCACCGCAAGCAAGAGCGACAGGAGGTCTGCTCGGTAAAGGTGGCGGCGCCAGTCTACCTAGACTGGTCCGACAAGCCCATCACCTTCGACCAGGGTGACCACCCCGACCGCGTGCCGAGCCCAGGGAAATATCCGCTCGTTGTCGACCCCGTCATCGGCAACTTCAGGCTCACCAAGGTCCTCATGGATGGAGGCAGCAGCCTCAACATCATCTACGCCGAGACCCTCGGGCTCCTGCGGATCGATCTATCCTCGGTCCGGGCAGGCGCGACGCCTTTTCACGGGATCATCCCCGGGAAACGCGTCCAGCCCCTCGGACAACTCGATCTACCCGTCTGCTTTGGGACTCCCTCCAACTTCAGAAGGGAAACCCTCACGTTCGAGGAGGTCGGGTTCCGAGGAACCTACCACGCGGTGCTGGGGAGGCCGTGCTACGCCAAGTTCATGGCCGTCCCCAACTACACCTACCTCAAGCTCAAGATGTCGGGCCCCAACGGGGTCATCACCGTCGTCCCCACGTACCGACACGCGTATGAATGCGACGTGGAATGCGTGGAGTACACCGAGGCCCTCGCCGAATCCGAGGCCCTCATCGCCGACCTGGAGAGCCTCTCCAAGGAGGCGCCAGACGTGAAGCGCCATGCCGGCAACTTCGAGCCAGTAGAGACGGTTAAGTTCGTCCCTCTCGACCCCAACAACGACGCCTCCAAGCAGATCCAGATCGACTCCGAGCTCGACCCCAAATAGGAAGCAGTGCTCGTCGACTTTCTCCGCGCAAACGCCGAAGTCTTCGTGTGGAGTCCCTCGGACATGCCCGGCATACCGAGAGAAGTCGCCGAGCACTCGCTGGACAACCGAGCTGGAGCCCGACCCGTGAAGCAGCCTCTGCGCCATTCGACGAAGAAAAGCGTAGAGCCATAGGCGAGGAGATCCACAAGCTGATGGCTGCAGGGTTCATCAAAGAGGTATTCCATCCCGAATGGCTTGCCAACCCTGTGCTTGTGAGAAAGAAAGGAGGGAAATGGCAGATGTGTGTAGACTACACTGGTCTAAACAAAGCATGTCCGAAAGTTCCCTATCCTCTGCCTCGCATCGATCAAATCGTGGATTCCACTGCTGGGTGCGAAACCCTGTCTTTCCTTGATGCCTACTCAGGATATCACCAAATCAGGATGAAAGAGTCTGACCAGCTCGCGACTTCTTTCATCACACCTTTCGGCATGTACTGCTACGTTACTATGCCGTTTGGTTTGAGGAATGCGGGTGCGACGTACCAAAGGTGCATGAACCACGTGTTCGGCGAACACATTGGTCGAACGGTCGAGGCTTACGTCGATGACATCGTAGTCAAGACGAGGAAAGCCTCCGACCTCCTTTCCGACCTTGAAACGACATTCCGGTGTCTCAAGGCGAAAGGCGTAAAACTTAATCCCGAGAAGTGCGTCTTCGGAGTCCCCCGAGGCATGCTCTTGGGGTTCATCGTCTCCGAGTGGGGCATCGAGGCCAACCCGGAAAAGATCGCGGCCATCACCAACATGGGGCCCATCAAAGACTTGAAAGGCGTACAGAGGGTCATGGGATGCCTTGCGGCTCTGAGCCGTTTCATCTCGTGCCTCGGCAAAAGAGGCCTACCTCTGTACCGCCTCTTAAGAAAGGCCGAGTGCTTCACTTGGACCCTCGAGGCCGAGGAAGCCCTCGGGAACCTGAAGGCGCTCCTCACGAATGCGCCCATCTTGGTGCCCCCCGCTGCCGGAGAAGCCCTCTTGATCTACGTCGCCGCTACCACTCAGGTGGTCAGCGCCGCGATTGTGGTTGAGAGACAAGAGGAAGGGCATGCATTGCCCGTCCAGAGGCCGATCTACTTCATCAGTGAGGTACTGTCCGAGACCAAGATCCGCTACCCACAAATTCAGAAGCTGTTGTACGCGGTGATTCTAACACGGCGGAAGTTGCGACACTACTTCAAGTCTCATCCGGTGACTGTGGTGTCATCCTTCCCTCTGGGGGAGATCATCCAGTGCCGAGAGGCCTCGGGTAGGATTGCAAAGTGGGCAGTGGAAATCATGGGCGAGACAATCTCGTTCGCCCCTCGGAAGGCCATCAAGTCCCAAGTCTTGGCGGACTTTGTGGCTGAATGGGTTGACACCCAACTTCCAGCAGCTCCGATCCAACCGGAACTTTGGACCATGTTTTTCGACGGGTCGCTAATGAAAACAGGAGCGGGCGTGGGCCTGCTCTTCATCTCACCCCTCGAGAAACACCTCCGCTACATGATGCGCCTCCATTTCCCGGTGTCCAACAATGTGGCCGAGTACGAGGCTCTTGTTAACGGGTTGCGCATCGCCATCGAGCTAGGGGTCCGACGCCTCGACGCTCGTGGCGACTCGCAGCTTGTCATTGACCAAGTCATGAAGAACTCCCACTGCCGCGACCCGAAGATGGAAGCCTACTGCGACGAGGTTCGGCATCTAGAAGACAAGTTCTACGGGCTCGAGCTCAACCACGTCTCCCGACGATACAATGAGACTGCGGACGAGCTGACTAAGATAGCCTCGGGGCGGACAATGGTTCCCCCGGACGTCTTCTCCCGAGACCTACATCAACCCTCAGTCAAGACCGACGACACGCCCGAGCCCGAGAAGGCCTCGGCCCAGCCCGAGGCGCCCTCGGCTCAGCCCGAGGCACCCTCAGCCCCCGAAGGTGAGGCACTGCGCGTCGAGAAAGAGCAGAATGGGGTCCCGCCTAATCGAGACTAGCAGACCCCGTACCTGCAATATCTCCACCGAGGAGAGCTGCCCCTCGACCGAGCCGAAGCTCGGCGACTGGCGCGGCACGCCAAGTCGTTCGTCTTATTGGGGGACGGGAAGGAGCTCTACCACCGCAGCCCCTCAGGCATCCTCCAGCGATGCAATATCCATCGCCAAAGGCCAGGAGTTATTACAAGAGATACACTCAGGGGCTTGCGGTCACCACACAGCGCCTCGAGCCCTTGTTGGAAACGCTTTCCGACAAGGTTTCTACTGGCCGACCGCGGTGGCCGATGCCACTAAAATTGTCCGCACCTGCCAAGGGTGTCAATTCTATGCAAGGCAGACCCACCTGCCCGCTCAGGCTCTGCAGACAATACCCATCACCTGGCCGTTTGCTGTGTGGGGTCTGGACCTCATCGGTCCCTTGCAGAAGGCACCCGAGGGCTACACGCACCTGCTGGTCGCCATCGACAAATTCTCCAAGTGGATCGAAGTCCGACCCCTAAACAGCATCAGGTCCGAACAGGCGGTGGCGTTCTTCACCAACATCATCCATCGCTTTGGGGCCCCGAACTCCATCATCACCGACAACGGCACCCAGTTCACCGGCTGAAAGTTCCTGGACTTCTGCGAGGATCACCACATCCGGGTGGACTGGGCCGTCGTGGCTCACCCCATGACGAATGGGCAAGTAGAGCGTGCCAACGGCATGATTCTGCAAGGACTCAAGCCGAAGATCTACAATGACCTCAACAAGTTCGGCAAGCGATGGATGAAGGAGTTCCCCTGGTGGTCTGGAGTCTGAGGACAACGCCGAGTCGAGCCACGAGCTTCACACCGTTCTTTCTAGTCTATGGGGCCGAGGCCATCTTGCCCACAGACTTAGAATACGGTTCCCCGAGGGCGAGGGCCTACGACGACCAAAGCAATCGAACAAACCGAGAAGACTCACTGGACCAGCTGGAAGAGGCTCGGGACATGGCCTTACTACACTCGATGCGGTATCAGTAGTCCCTGCGACGCTACCACGCCCGAGGGGTTCGGTCCCAAGAACTCCAGGTGGGCGACTTGGTGCTTCCGCTGCGACAAGACGCCCGAGGACGGCACAAGCTCACGCCTCCCTGGGAAGGGCCATTCGTCATCGCCAAGGTTCTGAAGCCCAGGACATACAAGCTGGCCAACAGTCAAGGCGAGGTCTACAGCAACGCTTGGAACATCCGACAGCTACGTCGCTTCTACCCTTAAGATGTTTTCAAGCCATTCATATACCTTGTTTACATACAAAGTCTAACCATCAAGGAAGGGTCAGCCTTGCCTCGGCAAAGCCCGACCCTCCCTCGGGGGCTAGAAGGGGGGAACCCCCTCCGCGTCAAAATTTTCCTCGAAAAAGATCTTTTCTGTCAGAACGTCTTTCGTGCTTTTCGACTACTTCGAAAGTGGGATCCTGAAAACGACGGAGTACACGTAAGCAGCCAAGGCCGACCGAGCCGAGGGACTCCTACGCCTCCAGGATACGGATACCTCACTCATCACCTTCTGCGATAAGTAACTCACGCTTGGATAAGCGATTCCGCTGACCGAACAAGTCTTAATGCTCGGAAACCTTTCTGCCCAAATGATTTTTCGGGCCTTCTCGACTATATCGATAACATAATCCTACGGACGAGTAAGAGTACACGTAAGCGGCAAGGCCGAACGAGCCGAGGGACTCCTACGCCTCCGGGATACAGATACCTCACTCATCACCTTCCGCGAAAAGTAACTCTCGCTCGGACAAACAATTCTGTTACCGACAAATAAGTCCAGATACTCGAGACAAGAGGAAAAGAAACGCAGCTTTACAACACGATGACAGTATGTTTGGGCCTCGGCGGCCGCAGAAAACATACGCACACTACAAGATGAACCGATCCTGCAGGCTCATACGTCGACGGAGGGGGAGCATCAACACCCTCGACGTCAACTCCACCTTCGGCGAAGTCCTACCGAGCCTCGGACGGCAACATGGTCGGAGGGTCTCCACTCCGAAGGACGACGTCAGCACCATGCTCGGGCCATCGCCGCCGGGGTCTCCTCCAGGAATCCGGCCCGAGCAGACGGCTCGGCCGGCCGCCCCGAAGCCTCAGCCGGCTGTCCTCCGAGGACACCAGCCCAGCTCGTAGCCTCGGCAACTCGACTCCGACGTCGGTCCCGCCAGTGGACGGCCCGGCCAGGCTCCGGCCGACGAAGTCTTCTTTTCGAGCCAACTCTGTCTCTGTCCATGCTAACACCGCTGCCTCCGGCTTCGGCTCATCGAAGAGCGGCCGAGGATTCCCTTAACTAAGCAAGAGAAGCCTCGGGCGGCAAGGCCGACCGAGCCGAGGGACTCCTACGCCTCCGGGATACGGATACCTCACTCGTCACCTTCGCACGAGGCAACTCACGCTTGGTGAAGCGGTTCAGTTAGCCGACAGGCGAGTCCTAGTGCTCGAAATGAGGAAAAAACACGGCTTCATGCCAAAAATACATACATGTTCAGGCCCAGACAGCCACAATGAACAAGACACCGGCACTCAAGGTGCCATTACAAACGGAACTTCGGTTCCACCCCCGCAGGTACGAACAACCCCCCACGCTAGAGGGCCTGCGGGGCGACGAAACCCCAGGCGGCTCACCTCGCTCTCCGCCCCAGCAAGGATGATGAAGATCCTTGAAGCTGAGGGCAGGGCAGAGGCCACAACCCGACTCGCTTCTCCCCACCATCGAACTGGTGGTCACCGTCTTGGGTGACCACCGGCGAGGGGATGCAGCTGGGCCGCCTGATGAAAATCCTTGAAGCCGAACAATGGCTGAAAGGTACCAACTTCCGCGAAGTTGCGTTCCTCCAACGACGACAAGGCGGAAGAACCGGGGGCGCCCCATCCGGGGGCTCGGAAGGTGGAAAGACGCGATGCATGAGGGGAGCGCGAAGACATGGTTGCCTTTCAAGGGGGTCACCCTCCTTTTAAAGGCAACTCTCCCCACTTGCGTCCTCAGCCGTCGCGGGCTGAGTCTTCTCCAACACGCTCCAAGGTCCTCCCCCTACGACACGGGGGTTGGGTCCCACGCGTCATGCAAGCTGGCCCAGGGCAGAAGAAGCCAAACCGCCGCGCGCGGTGCGCGTAACTGCCCAGCGGTTACGAGCATTCCTCCACTTTCGCCTAGACCAGCGGGTGAAAGGGCGGACCGCCATGCAGGCGGCATGCAACCGCACCAAGGGGCGCACCCTTTCATCTTCGACGCGTCCAGCATGGAGGCCCAGGCCCACACGTCATGTAACCGGCGCGCCGGTTACTACGTGCGAGAAACTGCACCGCCACTTGTGCCAGTACCACGCCTCCTCGACTGCGGAACCAGTGCTACGACTCGAGGCGACCCTGCGCACGGCCCAACAGTGCCAACCGAGCACATCGGTCACGGGTCAGTCAGCCGCGGGAGAAGGTGTGACAGTCGATACGGCCAGAAATGGGCCGGCAGTAATGGCGGTGGCAGGCGGGCGGAAGCAGCGGTCAAGTCGTCAGCAAGCTCACGGCCCCTCCTGGGACAGCGAGAGAACCCTCTCCCACGGCGTGAAGACGACGCGCCCGTGTTCCGTTCCTCGAACGGCTCGCGCATGCACAACGGCCGCCCCGCGAGCCACTCGTCCCGTCGCATTAACTCTGCGACAGGACAGGCGGCACCTTTGATAGGCGAAGCAGGCGACGCTTCACCTCCGCCATAATGACCGCATCAAAAAAGGTGCGCCACGTCATTCGATTTCGTATCCTTTTCCACTTCCTCTTTCTCTCTCTTGCCTCAAGGATCGGGAAAGGGGATACTCCGAAAGGGATCCTTCTCCGCGAAGGAAGCGGGCCCCGAGCCCCCCTACTGATCAGTGGTTCGAAGGCTGGCCCCTCGGAAGGGTTCAACAGCCGCCTCAGAGCACTCGGGCTCCGCGGCCACTACTGATCAGAGGTTCGAAGGCCGGCCCCTCGGAAGGGTTCAACGGCCGCCTCAGGCCACTCGAGCTCCGCGCCCACTACTGATCAGGGGTTCGTAGGCTGGCCCCCAAAGGGTTCGACAGCCGTCTCAGACGCAGAGCGAGGGATGACCCTGGGTATGTTCGATACATAACCAAGGCTCGGGCTACGCTCCCGAGGTACCCTAGGACATTTCCGAGACCAACGGGAACGATCTCGTAATGGAATCCCACCAGAGGGAGGCATCGAGCCCTCGAACCCCGTCAAAAGGGGACCGGGTCCAGCAAATCACCCGCAGGTACTTTTGGAGCGCGCCTCTGGGCCACTAGCCGACCCCTAACGAATGGGGCACGGGCGTCCACTCGGATTACCCGTTAGCAACTCACTGGAGACACCATGTTCGGCGCCCTCTAGGGGCAACATGGCGCTTTCCCCCCCCCCCTCCTCCTTGCGGAAAGGCGACGCAGGGGTGTATGTAAAAAAGTCGAGTCTGTCCTTGACCGTCCTCTCGCTCTGTGCGGAGGCTCGGGGGCTGCTCTCGCAAACCCGGCTCCGGCCAAACCGTTGACAGCGTCAACATACCAGCCCGAGAACTTGGGACTCGACTATGCACCCGGGCTACGACCAGTTCGCATGAGGGAACAACCAGACCGGCCGAAGCATCACGAAACGCGCTAAGACCTCGAAGGAGTCAAATCACTCCTCCGAGGCCTCGGGGGCTACACCCGGCGGGTGCGCTCGCGCGCACCCACCGGAACGAAACGTAACCGAGAAAGGCCAGTCCCCTTGCAAAAAAGTGCGCCAAAAGCCTCCAAGCGAGTATCAACACTCCCTTCGAGGCTCGATGGCTACTGTCGGGGACCATAATTAGGGGTACCCCCAAGACTCCTAATCTCAGCTGGTAACCCCCATCAGCACAAAGCTGCAAAGGCCTGATGGGTGCGATTAAGTCAAGGCTCGGTCCACTCAAGGGACACGATCTCGCATTGCCCGAGCCCAGCCTCGGGCAAGGGCAGCCGACCCCGGAGGATTCACGTCTCGCCCGAGGGCCCCCTCAAGCAACGGACACACCTTCGGCTCGCCTAAGGCCCAGTCTTCGCCGAGAAGCAACCTTGGCCAGATCGCCACACCGACTGACCGTATCGCAGGAGCATTTAATGCAAGGATGGCCTGACACCTTATCCTGACGCGCGCCCTTCAGTCGACAGAGCCGAAGTGACCGCAGTCACTTCGCCGCTCCACTGACCGGCCTGACAAGAAGACAGCGCCGCCTGCGTCGCTCCGACTGCTGTGCCACTCGACAGAGTGAGGCTGACAGCAGCAAAGTCCGGCCTCGGGCGCCATAGGAAGCTCCGCCTCGCCCGACCCCAGGGCTCGGCCCCCGTCTCGACCTCGGGCGACAAACTCCGCCTCGCCCGACCCCAGGGCTCGAACTCCGCCTCGGCTCCGGAAGACGACGAACTCCGCCTCGCCCGACCCCAGGGCTCGGACTCAGCCTCGGCTCCGGAAGACGACGAACTCCGCCTCGCCCGACCCCAAAGCTCGGACTCGACCTCGACCTCGGAGGAGCCTCCGCCTCGCTCGACATAGGGCTCAGGCCGACCACGTCGCAGGGGGGGGCATCATTACCCTACCCCTAGCTAGCTCAGGCTACGGGGAACAAGACCGGCGTCCCATCTGGCTCGCCCCGGTAAACAAATAATGATGGCGCCCCGCGTGCTCCATGACGACGGTGGCTCTCAGCCCCTTACGGAAGCAAGGAGACGTCAGCAAGGACTCGACAGCCCCGACAGCTGTCCTTCCGCAAGGCTCCAGCGCTCCTCCGACGGCCACGACATAACATGAACAGGGTGCCAAAACCTCTCCGGCTGCCACGACGGCATGTACTTAGGGCACTAGCTCCTCTCTGCTAGACACGTTAGCACACTGCTACATCTCCTATTGTACACCTGGGCCCTCTCCTTACGCCTATAAAAGGAAGGTCTAGGGCTCTCGTACGAGAAGGTTGGCCGCGCGGGAGAACGGGGCGGCACGTATAAGCCTCTCGCTCCCTCCCACGCGGACGCTTGTAACCCCCTACTGCAAGCGCACCCAACCTAGGCGCAGGACAACACGAAGGCCGCAGGTTTCCCCTTTTGCCTGTCTCCTTCTTTCCCCCCTTCGTGCTCCGTCTCGCGCCGACCCATCTGGGCTGGGACACGCGGCGACAATTTACTCGTCGGTCCAAGGACCCCCGGGGTCGAAATGCCGACAATTTCACTTTCACTTATTTGTATTAGTTACATGTGAAATCACTGTAAGTATTCAAGTTTCAACATAATCAGTACTTTACTTTACCATTTTCATATAAGGACTTGAGTTATCTTCGTATAAAATGTTTATTAGTTTTTAAACTATTTGCAATTTTTGAGTGAATCTACAATATTTTATGAATTTTTAATACTGTGGTGTTATTTCTACAATGTCCTTGTGATTAGTAAATTTGAATTGTATGATGTCAATTTTATCGTTTTACTTTCCTACATTTGATTTATCATATACATGATTATGTATTGCTTAATTTACGTATTTGTTGGATGGTTCGACATTTAATATCATAGGGACCAGGGCCGGGCATAGGCATGTGCGAGCAGTGCGCTCGCACAGGGCCTCCAAAAATTGAGGGCCCCAAAACTTAGTAGATGTATATATTTTAGTTTTATGATCTTCTATACATCTTAATATGTAGCACATATTTTCCTCCCTACCAGACCGCTGCGCTGAAGCGAAACTACTGAGCGCTGCACTAAATAATAAATCTTCATAGAATCTTAACATATTTGTCCGCGTGAACGAAGTTCTCTAAATTAAAGCTACTAAATCCATATTTGTGTTCTATTATGATAAAAAAGACGTATTATTTAGCCACAACAGCACTCGAGAGTGAAGCTTTGGAGAAGATCGAATATAAACATATTGTACAACATTTTCTTTAAAACCCACCAAAATAACGGTGTTATTTAAATAAAATAGAAATGTTTCTTTAGATATTCTATTACAATATATATTATTGCAACTTAGAGATTGTTATTACTGATTTTTTGATAAAAATATACATTACACTACTTTAGATTTGGCACAGGGCCTCAAATTTCTCTGGCCCGGTCCTGATAGGGACGGACTACCTGACAACTATCCGGTACCTACCGCCCGAATTATTACCCGGTTCTATTCTATATCCGTTCCGAATCTTAACTACCCGTATCCGATACTGTATTCGAGAAAAATATATTAAGATAGGATACGAAATAACCACTGTATTCGTCTCATTTTCATCTCTATTTCCAGTCCGTCGCCGTCTCCACTCCACGCACCCATCATTTCATCAAACGCCGCTCCCGCAGCCCAGCCTGTTGTTGGTACTGATCCAGCACCTGCAGGCTGCACCTGCACCCCATCGTGCATGGACGTGGGCTTGTTCGCTGCGGCTGGATTAAAGCCGTTTGGACTGCTGCAGCTGCAATCCATAGAGAGAAAAATACTGTAGAAGCCGCAGCCGCAGCCGGATTAAAGCCGCAGCGAACAAGCTGGTAGTAGGCGGCATTCGCCACTGAATCCACACACCACACCAACCAAACAGCTCAGCGCGCGGGCGCGGCACACGTAGATACAGGGCACCAAACACCGCATCTCGAACCCATCACGCCGCGCGGTGTATCAGCAAAAAATGCTCACAGACGTCACCCCATTCTTCATCGGTTCCCTTCCTCGCCTCGGTTCGCGGCCTCGCGGGTACGCCGAGTCGCAGACGCACCTCAATCGCAACCTTTTGGACTCAAAGGGGGGCAATAGACAGCAGGGAACAGAACTGAGCGAGGAGATTCCCAAGGATCTCGTCGGACGCTAGAGGAAGGGACGGGGGACGGGCGATGGCGGGGGACGCCGGCAGCGGGGTGGACTGGGAGAGCCTGGCGGAGGCCACCTCCGGGGCAATCGGCTCGCTCGTCAGCACCACCGTGCTCTACCCGCTCGACATCTGCAAGACCAAGTTCCAGGCCGAGCTTCAGACTCACCAGGGCGCGCAGAAATATAGGTACTTCCCATTCATCCCTTCCTTATCGCTCTTCTCTGGCCGCCTGATCCGTGCGACGAGGCTCGTGTGGCTGGCTCGTCGGAGGATGGTAGAGGTCTCCTGATTTCTCTCTCTCAAGATCGCGCTTTGCAATTTTCCCTTTTGTGTAAAGTGAGATTTCCTGAACTGTGCAGTGGGCGATGAGAGTGATTGGGACGGCTTAAAGAGTCTTGCTTTAGTCAGTTAGGACGATGACGCTTTCCTTTTCACATTGGTGGCAACGACTGTTATGCAAGCAGTCTTTCTGTGCAAGCGTGCAAGCAAACTATCTGATCCATTAGATTACGATCCAACCACAGATACAACCATGATTTATTAGGGTTTTTTATAAAGATTATTGAGCTGCTGGTGGAAGGGTTTAAGTGTTAAATGTGACCTACAGTTGGATCATGATCTAATGGATCAGATGTTTTGCTTGCACGCTTGCACAAAAGGACTGCTTGCATAGCAGTTGTTGCCCACATTGGTTGATCCCATCTTCTCTGCAAATCCTCTGCGATTGCGATCGAATCGAACCGTCTGCCGATGATGTCACAATCCATGCATGCTTATGAGCATTCCTGTGTCAAGTTATTGTGAAACTGGAAGAGCCGAAGAGGGTAAATGGTTTGCTTATAACCTTTAGAACTAGTAGTAGACTGAATAGCTTACGTGAGATGAGCACGTGAATGAGTTCCTTCTCCATTAGGTTCACGATAAATCCTGGCATCCAGGGACTGAAAATATGGTCAGCAATTATCATAACCAGGCTAGCAGGGAAAGAATTTTGCATATAACGCCTAATCACCTTTGGTGAGAAAACTAAATATGGTCAGCAATTATCATAACCAATTTAGCTGGGAAAGAATTTTGGTGTAGCTTGATTCTATGGCCAATTTCCTGGACAGCTATGGTGTGAAAAGCTAGGCTGAAACAGTACATTGTCTTATATTATGGTCATCCTTGAGGATAGGCCTGCTAATGGGTACAGTTGTAATGGTTTTATGTGTGAGTATTGGTATTTGTGTTGTTCGGATGGGTGGAAATGGGTTTTAAAGCTAAATGGGCGGGTTGGTGCGGATTTTCTTAGAAGTGGGTTGGAACGGGTTCTCAGGAACGCCCCTCACCCCATGCTAGACATGTAAGTGGGTCCCGCTTTTAAGCTATGGTCCACATGTGGATCTTCTTAAAATATTCCATACAGTTTAATCGATTGTCAAACTAAGACATTTCCAACAAACTAGTCGGTTACCTTTGCGTTGTGACGGCTCACAAGAATATTCACGTAAATTATCCACCAAAAAGATCTGAAGATTTTTTATTGATTGTCTCCGCTCTTCGCATAATATTTTGATGAACGCACGAGTACCATAGGCAACAAATCAGAGACCCCATCCCTCGCCTCCCCCACTTCCAAGGTTTCGTAGAGCAGGAGGGGAAGGGAAGAGGTGGACATACCTGTTCGTTGCCAGAGAAGGACACGACGAAGACCTGGACATCTGGAGGCGACAAAGGTAGTATACCGCTAGATATATAGGGAGAGAGCACGCAAGCGGAGAAAGAAGCCCGGCCGGAGCAGCTCCAAACCGAGAGGCACCCGTACCAGGCGTCAATCCGAGAAGGGTGAGAGAACGCGAGTGTCTTCCCAGCCCTGGACCCGCCGAAGCGACACAACACCACCACCAACTCCATAGCATATGCCGACTGCTGCCACGCTACGGGCCTTGGTTGTCCAATATCTCAGACCTGGACTCCTCATCGCCAAGATAACCTAAGCGTGGCAGGCGCCACCATGTCCTCCTCGACGACACGCACGGAGAAAGGGCAGGAGCATGACCGACTCGCCCCGTACCCGCGTCAACGAGCGTCGGTCGGCTCGCGGCTGCGACCGTGGGCGAGGGCATCAGGTTGAGGAGGAAGAACAGGGCGAAGGCCGGGAAGACGAACGGGACGTCCGACGACAGCGAAAACGATGGTGCGTGCATGATGTGAAACGTCGTCGTGGACGTGCAATAGCCACTGCGCGAGTCGGTGTTGGGGCTGGTGTCGGACGAATACGGGGATGAGGCGCATGCTCCTACGCCCTCTGCCGAGAATGGGGTGGTGCTGAGGTGGAGGCATGAGGGGAGAGAGAAAAGAAGTAGAATGGCGAACGAGGTGGTGGCAACTGAGGCGAGGACCATCATTAACGTGCGGGGGTATAGATGGCCAGATGGGTCGTGTCTGCCGAGCCGGTCCGAGGCATGACCCATTTAATAGTGTCTGGGCCAAACGAACGTCGTGCGGTGCTTGGGCCGTAGCCTCGGCCCGTATTGCTGATCCGACCCGACACGATTATTTTTGTTATTTTACAAAAAATCATATATACATATGTACAATTTATATTCAATATTATAAACACCTGAGCATGATGTTCTACTGGTTGGACAACTTCGTCTAGTGTCTTCCACCCTTCTTCCATCAGGGTGTGGGTTCAAACCCCAACTCCTGCACCGCTTTTTAACATAACCCACCTCCTACATGGAAGAAATGTAGGGACTTTTTTGTAAAAAGATGACCATTGAAACTGGTGCTTTAAGTATAGTAGAGACAATTTATATTCAATATTATAAACACCTGAGCATGATGTTCTACTGGTTGGACAACTTTGTCTAGTGTCTCCCACCCTTCTTCCATCAGGGTGTGGGTTCAAACCCCAACTCCTGCACCGCTTTTTAACATAACCCACCTCCTGCATGGAAGAAATGTAGGGACTTTTTGTAAAACAATGACCGTTGAAACTGGTGCTTTAAGTATAGTAAAGATTTTGTTAATTTTGTGAAAATTTTCAGATGTGAATGCGATGTTTTAATTTTAAGGTCGTGCTTTTTAAAGTGGGTCGTAGATCTAGCTACACCGTTTCACACAAATTAGTCGATTATTATTCTTTGGCTCTTTACTATTTCCAACAAAGTTCAATTAATTTTGTGAACATTTTAAGGTGTGAACGTTAGGTTTTAATTTTAGGGTTCAGCTTCTAAGGTGGGACTCAAACATGGATCTAGCTACATTGTTACACACAAATTAGCAGATTATCGTTCTTACTCATTTCCAAAAAAAAGTTTTTTTTTGTGAAAATTTTTAAGTGCGAACGCGATGTTTTAATTTTAGGGCCCGACTTCTAAGGTGGGACCTACACGTGGATCTTACTACACTGTTACACAAACTATCAGATTATCATTCTTATTCATTACCAAAAAAATCAATTAATTATGTGAAAATTTTAAAGTGTGAACGTGATGTTTTAAGTTTTGGGTCTGGCTTCTAAGGTGGGACCTACACGTGGATCTAGCTATACTGTTACACACAAATTAGTAGATTATCATTCTTTCTCATTTCCAAAAAACCAATTAATTTTGTGAAAATTTTAAAGTGTGGACACGATGTTTTAATTTTATGGTCTAACTTCTAAGGTGGAACCTACACGTGGATGTAGCTACACCGTTACACACAAATTAGTATATTATTAGGAAGGTTTTAAAGTCAACTCTAGTCGCCTGAGCACCGATAAGGTGACTAATCGCGATAAGTCATCGATTTGCTTGATTAGTCGAGCCTAGTCGACTCCTAGTCGTCCACCTATAACAGAACCATATGTATTTATATATATCAATATATATAGCTGTAGCAGCATCATAGGTTCAAAATTTAAATGCAAGCCATAAGATTAAATGCAGGACAGCAGGACACTACATTGCAAATACCATTTTGCATAAAGGCAATGTAGCATTAAAACAGTACTATTGCAGATCTATTGACAATATTACTGAAGCAGCATGTTTTCACTAAAAGTCATAAGAATGGCCGCAGCTGCAGAAGGCTGTCGCGCGCTGGAGCAGAGACGCCACGCACTGGAGGCTGCAGCAAAGGTGACACACTGGAGGCTCGAGCAGAGGGCCTCTGCAGCAGCCACACGATGGAGGGGGGCAGCCATACGATGGAGCAACAGACGCACAACAGGGCGGAGGGAGAGGAGCGCAGCAACGCTAGAGAAGGGGGCAATAGAGCAAGGGCGGTGGCGCCGAGCAGGGTGCACTCTGCGTACATTTGGTGGCGGCTATAGTGCTGCGTATCCAGGACTCTAGGTAGGGCAAAACAGTGTATTTAGACCTTTAGTGATGGTGGGCTGGCCCATAGAAAAGAGACCGGATACTGCGCAAAACAAACAAAATTAGTCGGTCATAACACTAGTCGAACGACTAATCACGATTAGTTCGGGAGTTACTTTTTCTCAAACACGCAGGAGAGTTGTGTATCATTATATTAGAAAGAAACAAAAGGGGTACAGACCCTTACAGCAACCATACCAACACACCCAACAAGAGACCCTACATGTCTTTTACTCTAGTATAGGAAAAAATCACATATTAAGAACATAGAAAGGAAAAAAACAACCATAGCTCAAGCTGAACTAACCCTCATCTGGCACTAAAGCGAGGAGGTGATTGAGTCCTTGAGCTCCAGTCAGACCCTAAGAAAACAATTCATCACTAGCCGACAGCAAAGCTCTAGCGACACTAGGAGACCCCATCAAACACACATCAGTTATGATGGTTCACAAAATCCAACTCCAAGCACCCTAGGCGATCAGAGAATTCAGCCCTTTTTCAAATGAGATAAGGAACACTGCTGGAGCTAAGATCCCATTCCCACCATTCCTCAAAAGAATTTACCTCTGGCTGAGGGGTGAGAGATTGCAAACCATCCCTTCCTAGAATGTTGAACCAAAACTCCCTGACAAATACGCACTCTAGTAAAAGGTGATTGATGTTTTCAGGAGCTTGATCTTGTGGGTAGCTTGTAGGATGAGGTAGATTTTTTCTCAAAATGCATGAGAACTGTGTGATTATATATTTAAGATAAGAATAATGAGATAAGAGCATCTCCAACAAAGTGCCTGAAAATAGTGCCCCAAAAATTAAAATACTACATCATTTAAAGTGTTTAGGCCAAGTGAGCTCCAACAGTTAAGCCCTAAATCATTTATTTTAGGAAATAAATTACATTATTAGGAAAGAAAAGTTTTAGGATAATGTAGAAAATAAGGATAGGGCACTAATCCGAGGTGTAGTATATTTGGTCACTTCATGGTGTGCCCTATACTTTTTTGATAAAAAATTATGAAATAGGGCACCGTTAGAGCTGTTTTTTATGAGTTGAGCTCTATATTTCAAAATAAGGCACTGTTGGATATGCTCAAAGGTCCAAAAGGACTACTACAAAAACTATTAGTTACTCCTTACGACAGCCAATAGCAGGTGTACATAAACCCATCCATGACTAAACACTACCAAAGACTACCACAAACAACACACAACTAGCTAGCTAAGGCTATCTCCAGCAGCTTACTCATCCACATCCCCTACTTCAAACTTCATTCTGTGCAGTCTACAGTGCAAAACAGTGTTTTGCAAAACCATATGCACGATCTGCTAGCCATAGCCTAACAAGTGAGCCTGTGATGGGGGCGGTAAGCAAAGACAACTTCTTTGCACTAGCCATCTCCCACAACTCTATTTCGAAGCCAACTTTTCTATTAGCATTAGCAATACTAGGACTCTTTTTGTAAAAACACTCAGCCATTGCGATGCTTCCATAGGGTCCATATTGTAACCATACTCCCAGGATGACAAGAGAATTGAGGCCATCCTGCGCGATCCCATAAACATGGGTACTTAACCATCGTCACCACTCCAAGAAAGCACCTACACCAGATTGGGGTGCCAAGTTCTGAAGGTTCACCTGAAGCTGCTTGAACCAAAATTACCGAGCAAAAACACATCCAATCAACATATGATCCAAAGTTTCTTGATCCCGATCACATAATGGACTTCTCGGGGTGATCCATATCCCCTTTTAGCAGCCTATTAGCTGTCCAAACCCAGGATGTGCGACCAACCACATAAAAAACTTAGTTTTCGGTGGTGTGCAAGTCTTCCATATTCTGTGGAAAGGTTCAAACTCTATTGACCCAATTAAAAAAATCCTTATAAGCTTTCTTTGAAGAAAACTTTTCATTGGCAGCTAGGCGGAAAAATGCTTGTCTTCAAATTGAGGTGTTAGCTGAACCGATTCAATTAAGTCCGCACAAGGTAAGATACTCAGTGATAACCCCGACAGATAGGGCCCCTTGAATATCAGAAATCCAGCTCTGATTAGAGAGAGCATCCAACACTGTTCTCTTGTTGACCCTTTGTTTAGGAATAATCCCAAATAACCGTGGTGCAAAATCCATGTTTCTGTGTCCCAACAGCCACCTATCAGACCAGAAAAGTGTTGTAGCACAGTTGTCAAGATCAGTTTGCAGAGCCATTGAGAAAAATCTTTCACTTCCTTAGGGACTTGGATAGATAGAGAGACCCAAGGATGATTCGGTTCAGTTTTAGCCAACCATAGTCATCCCATTCTAAGCGCCCAAGCAAGCTCTTTTATGCTAGAAATGCCAAGACCACCCAGCTCAAGAGGCCTACAAACATTCCCCAAGGCCACATGACAATGTCCACCTTTTGCATCTTTCCGACATCTCCAAAGAATGCTCGACGAATCTTATCAATAGCTTTTTAAGTGCTCAAGTTGGAAGATCCACTGCCATGGCTAAGTAAATGACCATCCCTGTGAGAACATATTGAACATGAACTTTCCGACCAGCCCTAGTCAATATTTCAGCCTTCCATCTTGAAAGTTGGTTGGCGATCTTGTCAATGGAGGATGAGGTAGATTCCTCCTTTCTAAGCGATTGGCTGTCCAACACCTATCTCTGATTACCATCCACGTGAAGAATCAGTATTTGCCAGGTGCCCAATTCTTCCAGATCCTCTCCATGAGCTAAACGACCACCATTCCATGAAACTAGTTTTCATAAGCTAACTTTGCCGAGTATTTGCCATCACTAGAGAACCTCCAAATATGTGTATCATCAGTCTCT
This sequence comes from Zea luxurians, assembly GCA_029449295.1. Lineage (NCBI taxonomy): Eukaryota > Viridiplantae > Streptophyta > Magnoliopsida > Poales > Poaceae > Zea > Zea luxurians. Next base: position 135,274,686 of record JAOPSE010000005.1, on the reverse strand, counting down.
GGCTGCAGGCCCACTTCAGAGAGTAAATCCCATGAGGTCAGATACTTAGCAATGACTCCCAGAGTCAGAGCCCCCTGGATATCTCTCACCCACGCATTATTAGTGAATGCCTCCTGAATAGTTCGTCTCTTGACTCTTCTGTTGGATACTATTTGCAAAGACTTATGGTGCTAATTCTGCTAGCCATGTAACCATCTGTCCGACCAGAACAGAGTTTTTTTTTTGAGGAAACAGGAGGGGTAAAACCCCTACTGATTAGGAATATATTAAGAGAATAAGTTAAAGGGCCATACAAAGGGAAAATCCATCAAGGAACAAAGAAGGAAAAGAAGAAGATCAAAACAATCACACAAAATCTGTCCGACCAGAACAGAGTTGAAGTCCCATTACCCACTTCTGTCCTCATAGCTATGGAGAAAAGGCCTGAGCACATCTATGGACTGAAAAATTGAAGGAAGCCTAGGGTAGGTTTGGATCAGTTTTCTTCAACCGCATCCACCTCTTCCCGAGGGCCCAATTCAGGTTTTGCAGTTTAGGACCACCGAGTTCTTTTGGAAGGCACACTCTGGGCCAAGCTACCAGACAGTGACAGCCCCTTGCTTCCTTTCTTCCTCTTCACAGAAAATCTTTCGTATCTTATCAAAAACCTTGATAGCCCAGGGTGGAAGATCAATGGCCATCGCCAAATAAACCAACATTGGCGTTAGCACATGCTGTACCAGAATTTTTCGCCCTTCTTTGGTCAACAGTTCAGCCTTCCATCCAGGTAGACAGGCAACCAATGTACCTATATATGGCTGCAATTGGCCTTCGTCAATTTATTCAGTGACAGAGGAAGAACAAATGATTTGCATGGAAACTCTAATTGTTCCCAGGGCAGGAGTTCTTGTACAGTGGCGGTGTCTGCTTCTGTACATTGAACTGGAAATACATTGCTTTTCTGCACATTTGTCCTTAGGCTAGAAGTGGTCTCAAAGAGGTTAAGAAAATCAAGGCAACCATTAATATAATTAGCTGAGGGTTTAATAAACACCACCACATCAGCAGATAGATAGAAATTCTATGTTTCAGGCCTCATGGATGATAATGACTACAACACCCCCTCATTCAAAGCTTTGGTGACCATATGCCTTAGCACATCCATTACCACAATAAAGAGCATGGGTAATAACGGGTCACCCTGCCTCAAACCTCTATGATGGAGCATTACTTTACAAGGAACCCCATTCAGTAGGACTTGTGGGCGAAGTTGCCAGAAGGCCACATAGAATGTCCTGCCACACCAGTCCAAGAAAGCTCTAAGGTGGCTGAGTCAAAAGCTTTTGATAGATCCATTAAACAGCAAACCTGGCAGCTTTTGTTATTGTAGAAACCTTGCATTTTGTTTTACTAACATGAAATTGCCATTGTTAGAGATTGTATAGGATTGTATCTAGACATATCCTAGATTTGTAATTGCTCTGTACTCCAATCCATATTGGCCCTGTATATATGGTCACCCCCACCTAAGGGTGTGTGGTGTTTCCCATCTTTCTACATGGTAACAACAGTTTAGGTTTTCCTCTTGCTGCACCAGCGCACTAGCCACCGAGCCCCTTCTTTGGTGCTGCCTCCCTGTGCACTGATCCTCCCCTCCCTTGGGACCTCCTTCTCTGTGCCCCTTACACCCATTGGCACTGATCCTCCCCTCTCTAGCCCTGATCATTGGACTGCATCATGTTGTCCATCACCTCCACCACCTCAACGACTAGTCTGTCACAAACCAGCGGCCGCCTTCCTGCTCTCCAACCCTACACCACTATCTGTGTCAAATCCTATGTTTCTGTCGTTCTAGAACTCTAGAACCCGAACTACACTCATTGGTACAACTTTTTCACAGCCATATGTGACAAATTCGGCCTTGTGGGGCACATTGACGACACACCAAAGAAGGTAAAGGCGGTTGGTTGAGAGAATGCAGAACGAGTAGCCGACACTGAAGAAGATGGCACTAAACCAGCTCCGCAAAGACGAGTCTCCTCTACGAACATCCGCAAGAGCATCCATCAGTGAAACATGAGGATTGTGAGCGAGAAGCTGAGCATGAAGAGATTCAAACTCATCATGAAGTTGAGTTAGGAAATCATACATCCAACAAACTTGAAGTTCAATTGACTGACCGAGGCAGAACTTACAGTTGCCGAGGGAAACTGCGGATGAAGAGCATCAATCTGATGCCAAACTGTAGACATCTGGCTATAGAACTCATGACTATTTAATCTCTCTAACGTAACAACTGATCCTGATGAATAGCAACAATGTAAGTAGAGTGACCAATATGCTCGTAGCGATAATGAAGAGAAGTCCACATCTGATGAGACTGATCAAAGTGAACAATCTCCGCAACAAATTGATCCTCCACACTAGTTGCAAGAATAGAACCAGCACGAGCATCCTCATTCAAACACAACTTGTAAGCACTGATTTGAGACTTTTATGATGCCATGAGATCATCAAAATCAGCAAGAAGCTTTGCCTTGTCTTCATCGGATGCCTTCTCTGGTATCCGAGGGCGCACAAGAGCTGTGGGAGAAGGAGGCCATGAAAGCTCGCCAGTGAGAAACTTCCAGAGATGTAGGCCACACATGTGACATCGCATGTGAGGAACCCAGGCATGATAGTTGGTTGCATCAAATATTAGCGGACAATGATGGATGGGAACTCCACCGTTGGAGGAAGACGTGACATCTTAGACAAACAGACAATACAATTTTTTAAGGACTTAAAAGTCACAAAATCGTGAACTTGACAAATTCACAGACAGAGGAGCGGCGCAGGAGGCCACACACGACGATCGGCGCGAGCAAGCAATGGAGGGGGTTGCAACATGCATTGGTGGGCAGGTGCACGAGCGAGAGACGAGTAGGCAGATTAGCGGATAAGAGCGAGCGTCGACAGACAGGCGAACTCTGGCGAGCGTTCGCGGAGATGAGTGCCGCTAGACCAAAGGAGCCGACTGCGAAGATGTGCAAAGCCACAAGGCGACGAGATAGAGCCACCAAATGACGTGAAAGAGGAATGATTAGAGAAAGAGAGGAATAACTCTAACCCTAATTTTTGGCTCTGTATACCATGTATGAATAGCACTTATATTCAATATGAAAGTACTAGGCTCGAATATATACACCGATATAGGATAGTGTCATGGGCATCATAGGGAGCGAGACGCAACGGCCAGGCTGGGATAAGGCTAGAGAATAAGATTGAGATGAGCTGGGATAAGGCTAGAGAATAGGATTAGGATGAGAGAATTGTGGAGAGTTGGTTAGCATCAGATAAGTCCAAGAAAGTAGGAGTTAGTTGAGAGTTTGTAGGAGAAGTTGGTTAGCCATAGGGCTATTTATAAGCCGCATGGCAGCAGGGAATAAATCAAGCAAGATCATTATCAAACCAATCTCTCTCCCTTGCAATGACCCTCTCAAGCGCCTAGGGCTGCTACCCTAGAACCAAGCCTACGGCAGAGGGGTATAACCTCGCCGGAGAAGACAGCTATCCCTATGGACCGAAGGTCCATGACACCTGGTATCGTCATGGACCTTCGGTCCATGGGGATAGCTGTCTTCTCCGGCGAGGTTATACCCCTCTGCCGCAGGCTTAGTTCTAGGGTAGCAGCCCTAGGCGCTTGAGAGGGTCATTGCAAGGGAGAGAGATTGGTTTGATAATGATCTTGCTTGATTTATTCCCTGCTGCCATGCGGCTTATAAATAGCCCTATGGCTAACCAACTTCTCCTACAAACTCTCAACTAACTCCTACTTTCTTGGACTTATCTGATGCTAACCAACTCTCCACAATTCTCTCATCCTAATCCTATTCTCTAGCCTTATCCCAGCTCATCTCAATCTTATTCTCTAGCCTTATCCCAGCCTGGCCGTTGCGTCTCGCTCCCTATGATGCCCATGACATCTCCCCCTCCCTTGAGGACCAGCTCGTCCTCGAGCTGCCATAGACTTACCTGACACGACTTAAGGTTAAGCCTTTTACATCTCGGCTTACCTTTATTATTTAAGACGAAAATACAAAATAATTGTGGAACTAAAATATAAATTTGAACTGCAGCTATGTCCTCCTGTCCTCCTGGATCCCAAGGAAAGAGTTGAACTGCGGACTTCACGTTGGATGACAGGTGAAGGAGGAACCAACCCGTTCTTATGTTGGGTCTGTCCAGCACCAAGGCAGTTGCCCGAATGAAGGAGACGACCCTCTTTGGCCGTGCAGGGGGGCTGCATACCCAGATCTCGACTTCTTCAGGGGGTTCAAAAAGTATAGACGAGACCTGGTGGTTGGGCGCGCAGGGTGCGAGTTGGTGCAGCGATGAACTGATCAGCAAGTGCAGCTTCCGCACCGCCCGCCTAACAAGGAAGCCGCGCACTGCGGCTTGCAGGCGCACCACGGCCTGCTCATGTGATGACGGCCATGGGGTGGCCCTGGAGGCCACAGCAAGTTGCTTCTCCCCACGAAGGGACTGTACCTGGCGGCGTGCCAGGAACCCTCGCGCTGCCGCCTGAAGCCGAACCGTTGCTTGGAGTTCCTTCTCTGTCTTCTCCTTGTAGCGGTGGAACATCACAACGAACTGATCCCACTTCTCTTCGAGACGGCCAAAACTCTCTTCGAGCCGAGTGAATGCATCTGGAGTTGGAGAGGGCGGGTGGGAGGGCGTTGCGGTGGCTGATGGCGCGGCGACTGGTGGTGGTGAGGGATGGGCGGCTGGTGGTGGTGAGGATAACCTGGAGCTGATACCAGGTGTCATGGACCTTCGGTCCATGGGGATAGCTGTCTTCTCCGGCGAGGTTATACCCCTCTGCCGCAGGCTTAGTTCTAGGGTAGCAGCCCTAGGCGCTTGAGAGGGTCATTGCAAGGGAGAGAGATTGGTTTGATAATGATCTTGCTTGATTTATTCCCTGCTGCCATGCGGCTTATAAATAGCCCTATGGCTAACCAACTTCTCCTACAAACTCTCAACTAACTCCTACTTTCTTGGACTTATCTGATGCTAACCAACTCTCCACAATTCTCTCATCCTAATCCTATTCTCTAGCCTTATCCCAGCTCATCTCAATCTTATTCTCTAGCCTTATCCCAGCCTGGCCGTTGCGTCTCGCTCCCTATGATGCCCATGACAGATAGATATTGTACAACAAGGAATCTATATATGAGACCGAATACAACAAGGGTACCTCCATAGGCATCTAACAGTTACATCTCCAACATCTATCTTGTGCATGTCTAGTTACTCCACACATAAACTAAGTGGCTTCAAATGTTTTTTTCAGGAACCTTTCAGATGTGTTCTGGGAAGCGATTTGTAAAAGGCAATTTTTGTCCCTATATCAGGGCCTTAACACGAAGAACATCCAGTCTTTTGTTTCCTCGTTTTTTTATTTTTATGGGTATAGCTATTTTAAAAGACTCTACCTGGAGAAGAGTGGAGCAAAGTCTATTGGAACAACAGCCAATTTGTTAGTTGCAGCTGCTGCTGGTGCTTGCAATGCAATCGTGACACAGGTAACTAATGCTATAGGTTTGCTGAAAATTAATCTTGGCAGCCTGATCTTATTTGTGCTTCTTTCCTACCAGCCATTAGATACAGCAACTTCTAGAATGCAGACGAGTGCCTTTGGAAAGTCTAAAGGGCTGAGGGAAACTCTTGCAGAAGGTACTTGGATGGAAGCATTCGATGGCCTAGGCATTTCCATTATATTGACTTGCAATCCTTCTATTCAGGTATTAAACTTGGCAAGGTTTTTGTACAATGAATATTGTATCTACTTGAGTTAGTTAGGTGGTCTGAGTAACATTCCTTAGGTCATTCGACTCTATGGGAGCAAATTTTAAGCTATGGTTAAAAAAAGTCCCTTCGTATGTCTCACTCCAAAACACATGCCTAAGGCACGACCCTGGTCGCGGTCGTTCTCACATGGGCTACGGTGTCACTATATATGGGTGGGGCAGAGGTGAGGTGGTTTTCTCAACCTATGTGAGAATGTCTTCTTGATACAATGCTTGGAGGTTGTCTTAACCCCGCGGGTCGAGTTTTTTTATAGGGGTTCAAATTGATAATATGAGCTTTGGTGTCCAATTGTGTCAACTTTTTGTTTATAAACAATTAAACATAGATACTGAAGATTGTGTTGAAGAGATATTATACTCCGAACAGACTCTGATGAAGGTGCTCAGTTTTTATTGTCTGAAGCCAGACATTTTTTGCATCACAAACACAGGCAGGGGAAAAACTTGGGGCTATTGATTCGGGCATCAGGGCATGTATATACTCTGCTTCTGCAATATTACCATAAATTATCAAATGCGATAATAGGGATATAGCTATCCCTATTTCCATAAATAAAAATGAAAGAACCTCAGAACTTACTTTGCTAAGGAAGCCGTAACTGGAGCACTTAGAATCTTAGATATCTACTATTGTCAAGATTTTTAAACTACAAATACGTACACCAAGATCTTGGTTCTGCAAAATGTTGTGCAAACTGCAAAGCTGTTGCAATTTTTGTTGATTTCCCTTTCAGTCATCAAAACAACTGTGCATAAACAGTCTACTTCTACACCAGTGCTTCCTTCAAACCTTTTTCCAGTATCATCAACTGTCATGTGTTTGCCTTTAACTTGTTAGAAGCGACAAGTAAAAAACGTGCATGCCTAATCAAAGATCACATTTACAGCATAACTGTCTGTTTTGAACTATAGTTTGGCTTATACAAGGAGTCAAAACTGATATACTCCCATTGTCTAAAATGCAGGACATTTTTGTTTTTTATGAACTCAGTTTCCTAATTTTGACCAAGTTAATGAAAAATGCATCACCATCTATAACATTAAATTAGTTTTATTAAATCCACCATGAAATGTCTGGACAGTGCATTTATTTCGGATTGTAAATGTTAATTATGTGGTTTAAGGATGCATGCAAACAGACTTTTTTTAGATTTGTGTTGTGAAAACAACAGCAATATTTTTTTTTCCGAACGCACAAGAGGTGTCTCATTTGATTAAAGTAGACTAGATGTTTAGGCTATGGCCAGCAGACTATGCATATGGTCATGCAAAATACCGTCTACACTGTAGATTACACTGTTTATATATTGGAGTTTGAAATAGTGAATGATATGAATAACGATGTTCGAGTCTTGGAGATAGCTTTACAATACTATTATTTTTTTGTCGAATGGCCAAGAGAGCTGCATGCCATTTCAGTAAACAACGCTAGTAGAATTAATATCATAAATATTTTCAGACATTTAAATTTTTAGTGTATTTTACTGACATATTTGTAGAAGTAACCGTCATATTTAGATTGTAATGGTGGCCAACAAGGTAAAGAAAGGGAGAACGGATCAAGGATTGTTTGATGATTGTTGGTATCTGTCTTCTGCAGTACACTGCATTTGATCAGCTCAAGAAAAGGATAATTCAGAGGCAGCGACGCAAAAATGCAGCAACGGCAGAGGATAATTCCATAGTGTCTCTTTCTGCTTTCTCAGCTTTTCTGCTTGGTGCCGTCTCGAAAAGTATTGCTACAGTATTGACTTATCCATTAATCAGGTTTGCAAACTTTTACTTGACAACAGAAGTGTATCTGGGCCTTACCACCTGCTTTTGCTTGTTATTTTTTCTAGATGGATTCCTTTATGTATGCGTGTTTCTGGCTCCTGTAGGGCATATGTTCGGTTATACCAATCCATAAGGGGATTGGAGGGGATTTAATCCTCTCCTAGTCAAAAATGACTAGGAGAGGATTTAATCCCCTCCAATCACCATCTGGATTGGTGTAACCGAACAAGCCCGTAAGGGGTTTTCTGTATTGGGCCTTTCTTTAGACCCTGGTTCCAATTTTTTCTTAATATAACGAGGCACAGTTTTTCTGCGCGTTTCGAGAAAAAATACTATCTAATGATTTGTCTCTTACTACAATTAACTGTCAAACAGGTGCAAGGTGATGATTCAGGCTGCAGACCCTGATAAGGATGATGACGATGATTCTGAAAGGCCAAGCAAGTCAAGAACACCAAAAACAATGCTAGGTGCCTTGCATGCTATCTGGAGCAAGGAAGGCATTCCAGGCTTCTTCAAAGGCCTGAATGCTCAGATCCTTAAAGCAGTTCTGAGCTCCGCCTTGCTGCTGATGATAAAGGAGAAGATCTCGAAGTTCACTTGGGTCTCGCTGCTTGCCCTGCGGCGGTATCTTTTCGTTTCTCAGAAGAGGATCAAGAGTGTAACTGTATAAATACTAGTTCCAAACATAGCGACATCGTGCTTCTGGAGATGTTATGCCAAGGAATTAATCTGAGGAATAATGAGCAGAAATACTGAAGCAAAAGAGTGTGTGTAAAGTGTGTATGTGTGATCGATAGCATCAGAGGGCTCTTCAATAAGTTTGTTCATTCTTTTTTTCCCCTCTCTGAATCTCTGATAGCTAGTGACACAGTGTTGCACGGATCTGAAACTGGACTGTACTTTTGGCTTTGGTTGTCTGTAATGTGTAAAATAGCAGCCGTGTTAATATTCCCTTTCTCTTAAAAGAAAATGAATCGATTGGCAGTTTGATGTAAGATGTGTTGTCGATCGTTCCCTTTTGCATTGGATGGTGACTGTCAGATAAGCATGAATCAGTTTGGTATGGCTCCCGGAAAGACTTTAGCCTGCAGGAACCGTTATCAAATGGCAGTGTGAACCGTATCAAACGGCAGTGTATGAAATAATTTCAGCAACAAAGGTATCGGAGGTAAACTTCAGCCGGGTGGATGGAAAGCACCTGCCTAATCCTAAGAACGAGGGGCAACCTAGGGCTATCCTACGGAGATACATGAACACACAAGGGTGTATAGTAGTTTGGACCGTTGGAGCGTAATACTTTATATCCACTATGAGTTGTATTGCCGAGAGCTTGAGCGTGGATAATGTTGAGTCTGTATGAGCATGCCCCATATATTGTATGTCTTTCCTTTTTATAGTTTAAGAGTGACACGTATAAGGGTGCTGAGCAGCCCCGACAGGTGGGCCCCAACGAACTAGCATTAAACATATACAATATGGAGCAGTAAGCGCTACGTTGGATAGAGATCTTATCGTTGCCGTGCAGATCATTTGACTAGGCGTGTCATCCGACTCATTTGTCCGCCTGTGTCTGTCGTGGAGTGTACCTGATATGTTGACGTATGTAGGGACCGGGCACACTGATGTGCGCGGGAGTTAATGCGATGGACGTGTGCGATCTGCCCGAGCAAACGACCGCTCATGATGGCCCCGCCCACGTGCGTGGTGCCAAGACACAACCGCCTGCCACGGTGTCACGTGACTCACTGTACAAGGCCTGCGCGCGGCGCTGACAAACAACTGCCGCATCGGTAATGTACGGAGCTGTCATTCACGCCTCACAAAAGCTTGTCCATGTCCTCTGCGCGACAAGGCCCGCCTCAGTCGCTCGCATTGAATGTGGGTGGCGAGCTTGCTTCTAGCTAAATGCTTGTGCCATGCGTCCATGGGCCACGTGGCAGCATCAAACCTCTACCCGAGTCGAGAGCAGGGACCAAGAGCGCATCCTGACTTGAAGTCATAAGCCCCCCTTGGCAGGGGCCCAGATGACATATGTGGAGGTCCAGGACCCTCAGCGGGGGCTGAACGATACACGTGGAGGTCCGTGACCTGCCTGCAAAGGTCTGGACTCATGGCGGTAGTCCCTGAGCATTTTCACCCTTGAGACACGTGGCGGCACCGGACCTGTCCCCAAGCGGGGAGCAGGTCTCGAGGCCAATGGTCCAGTCAGACAAGTCCGGCCCTCTAGGACCGACACGCTCAGTTCCTTAGTGCTATCTGGCCTTGGCACAGTAGGAGAGGATACCCCAGATACGAGGTATCGACAGTGCCCCTAAGGCCCACCTTGGGAGAGGTTACGAACCCATCGGTGGGGCCACAACTGCGATCCTGTTTCAAACAATCTGATTGAGACTAGCGCACAACGGTGCCACCTCAGTTATCACATATGTCTCCGCGGCTCACTGACATGCGCCCCCACGCATGGCAGTACAACCAGTCATGCGCATGACGCTCGTCACCACATCGATAGTAAAAATGGTTTTTTACCACCACAGCGGTTCTCGAGGAGGTACTCATTGCCCGCCGCATGCCCAATGGTTCAAATCCTGCCTTTTCACACTGCACCTGCCACTCGCTACATATGACCAGCGGGCCCAGTCTCCATGTCATGGTCTAGGTTGCTAGCACCTTGTGTGGGTGTCCATTGATGTCTACGCGAGCCCTGGGCGCATGTGGGTGAGCCAGGCCTTAATAAGGGTTTGCACCGCATATAGCGGTTACCTTTTCACATCCACCTTCTCTCCCAAGCAGTCGTGCCCGTTTGTTTTCGTGCATCCTCCTCTCACACGCCTCCACCACCACAATTGCTTCCCTCGGCCATCCTCACCACTTCCAGAGCCAAGGAGATCTCGATGTAGTGTGTTTGCTTGTTGCACATGACTCAAGATTGGTGTTTAGTAGCGCACCCATGGGACTCATACTCTGTTGCACTTGATCCTTTTAGACATGCAACCGGGCTTGACGAGCAGAGATTAGGCACCAGCCTTTAAGCTAGAATGAGGTCTGGGACCCTAGGTGCACAGTTCTAGGTAATAGGGCACCTGTTACAGAGTGGTGGAGTATGCAGGCTTAGGACCAGGCTAAGCGGCTACATGGCTCCGGACCACCCTAGAAAACAGGTACCTTTACTTTGAACCCGGTCCCCAGCGATCCGAACATCTTTCAGTAGTAAAAGGAGGTCCCTAACTAAGTCACAAGCATCCGAACACGACAAGTAGAGTTTAGGAAGCAGACCTTTAAGCTAGAATGAGGTTCGGGACACCAGGTGCGCAATTCCAGGTACTAGGGCACCTATTGCAAAGTGATGGAGTATGTAGGCATAGAGTACAGAACCAGGCTAAGCGGCTACACGACTCTGGACCACCCCAGGAAACAAGTACCTTTTCTCCGGACCTGGCCCCGAGCGATCCAAACCTCTCTCAGCAGTAAAGGGACACCAAACTAAGCTACAAGCCAACTAACTCGATTTGGATCTCAAAATAGCAACAAGAGTGGGGAACTGCATGGGGGTTAGGAGAAATAATGCTCGCAAGTCAAAATGAGAAAGAAAATTATCGTAAAGACGGAACTAAGGGTAAATCTTTCCTATATAACTTGGTACACATGAGCTGTGCGATGAACGCTAGGGACCGAGTTTATGAGGTTGGACCCACCAGACGGACCACACATAGGTGCTACTTAATTATAAAGGAAGAAACTCATTCATTATCCTGCCCTTACAAATAAAACTTATAGAGATGCTCTATGCTCTATGGATTGGGCAGTGGCGTGACGGTGTTGAACGCCTCAACGCCCCTGGCGAGGCCACAAAACTTAGGGGTTGCGGAGCAACTCCCAGCTGCCGATAGCGGCCCACCAGGGCCACCCGCGAGGAGGCTCTAGATGCCCACGACGGCAGCATGTGCTGCTGCGCAACGTGCGTAGCAGCCCCAAGCGCAGGGCGGTGTGGAACCCGTGACGTGGATGATGCCACATCCTCCCCCATCAAGATGTCATCGTTGGAGGAATCGAGGTGCATGACAATTCGAACCATCATGTCAAGCAAGAAATCAGGCAAAAACCTAAGCCAAAGCCCCTACCTAGCACGTCAAATGTCGGACGTAAACTCCAGTCGGGTTGTGGAGGGCACCCGCCTAATCCTAAGAACGAGGGGCAACCTAGGGTTAGCTTATGGAGATGCAAGCACATAAGAACACACAAGGGTTTAGAGTGGTTCGGGCCACCGGAGCATAATACCTTACGTCCATTATGAGTTGTATTGCCAAGAGCTTGAGCGTGGATGGTGTTGAGTCTGTATGAGCTTGTCCCATGTATCACATGTGCCTTCCCATTTATAGTCCAAGGGTGACACATACAAGGGTGCTGAGCAGCCCCGATAGGTGGGCCCAGTGAACTAGTATTAAATATATACAACATGGAGCAGTAAGTGCTACGGTGGACATAGATCATCTCCTCGACCGCTGTGCAAATCATCTGACCAGACATTTCATCCGCCTCATTTGCTGCCCTGTGCCTGCCGTGGAGTGTACCTAGTATGCTAATGTATGTAGGGACCGGGCACGCTGACGTGAGCAGGAATTAATGCGATGGACGTACACACTTTTCCCGAGCAATCGACCGGTTATGATGGCGCCGCCCATGCGCGCGGCGTTAAGACACGACCGCCTACCACGGTGTCACACGACACACTATACAAGTGAAAGTCGCCTAGAGGTGGGGTGAATAGGGCGAATCTGAAATTTACAAACTTAATCACAACTACAAGCCGGGTTAGCGTTAGAAATAGAAACGAGTCCGAGAGAGAGGGCGCAAAACAAATCGTGAGCGAATAAAGAGCGATACACGGTGATTTGTTTTACCGAGGTTCGGTTCTTGCAAACCTACTCCCCGTTGAGGTGGTCACGAAGACCGGGTCTCTTTCAACCCTTTCCCTCTCTCAAACGGTCACTTAGACCGAGTGAGCTTCTTCTTCTCAATCAAAACGAGACACAAAGTCCCCGCAAGGACCACCACACAATTGGTGTCTCTTGCCTTGGTTACACTTGAGTTTGATCACAAGAATGGAGAAAGAAAGAAGCAATCCAAGCGCAAGAGCTCAAATGAACACAACAAATCACTCTCTCTAATCACTAAAGCTTTGTGTGGAGTTGGGAGAGGATTTGGTCTCTTTGGTGTGTCTTGTATTGAATGCTATAGCTCTTGTAAGGTGTAGAAGTGTAGAAACTTGGATGACATTGAATGTGGGGTGGTTGGGGTATTTATAGCCCCAACCACTAAAAATGGCCGTTGGAAGGCTGCAGTCGCATGGCGCACCGGACAGTCTGGTGCGCCACCGGACACTGTCCGGTGCGCCAGCCACGTCAGCAGACCGTTGGGGTTCGACCGTTGAAGCTCTGACTTGTGGGGCCACTGGGCTGTCCGGTGGTGCACCGGACAGGTCCTGTAGACTGTTCGGTGCGCCACCCGCGCGTGCTCTGACTTCTGCGTGCACTGTAGCGCATTGAATGCGGTTGCAGTCGACCGTTGCGCGCGAAGTAGCCGTTGCTCCGCTGGCACACCGGACAGTCCGGTGAATTATAGTGGAGCGCCCTCTGAAATTCCCGAAGGTAGCGAGTTCAGCTTCAAGTGCCCTGGTGCACCGGACACTGTCCGGTGGCACACCGGACAGTCCGGTGCGCCAGACCAGGGTGCCTTTGGGTTGTCTTTTGCTCTCTTTGTTTGAACCCTTTCTTGGTCTTTTTATTGGCTTATTGTGAACCTTTGGCACCTGTAAAACTTATAGACTAGAGCAAACTAGTTAGTCCAATTATTTGTGTTGGGCAATTCAACCACCAAAATCAATTAGGAAAAAGGTGTAAGCCTAATTCCCTTTCAATCTCCCCTTTTTGGTGATTGATGCCAACACAAACCAAAGCAAGTATAGAAGTGCATATTTGAACTAGTTTGCATAATGTAAGTGCAAAGGTTACTTAGAATTGAGCAAATATAAATTCTTATAGGATATGCATGGATTGTTTCTTTACATTTTTAATATTTTGGACCACGCTTGCACCACATGTTTTATTTTTGCAAATTCTTTTGTAAATTCTTTTCAAAGTCCTTTTGCAAATAGTCAAAGGTAAATGAATAAGATTTTGAAAAGCATTTTCAAGATTTGAAATTTTCTCCCCCTATTTCAAATGCTTTTCCTTTGACTAAACAAAACTCCCCCTAAGTGAAATCCTCCTCTTAGTGTCCAAGAGGGTTTTACAATTTTTCAAAGATACTACTTTCTCCCCTTATTGATCATAATAAGATATCAATTTGAAAACACCATTTTTAATATTAGGTGGTGGTGCGGTCCTTTTGCTTTGGGCCAATACTTTCTCCCCCTTTGTCATGAATCGCCAAAAATGGATACTTGAGTGAAATATAAGCCCTTGTAAACTACTTTCTCCCCCTTTGGTAAATAACATATGAGTGAAGATTATACCTAAAGACGAAGAGTTGCTCGGAGCGACGGTGAAGGATGAGTTATGGAGTGGAGTGGAAGCCTTTGTCTTCGCCGAAGACTCCAATTCCCTCTCAATACACCTATGACTTGGTTTGAAATTCACTTGAAAACACATTAGGCATAGCATATAAAAGAGACATAATCAAAGATATATTAATGAGCTATGTGCGCAAAACATCAAAAGAAATTCCTAGAATCAAGAATATTTAGCTCATGCCTAAGTTTGTTAAAGGTTTGTTCTAGTGGCTTGGTAAAGATATCGGCTAATTGATCTTTAGTGTTAATATATGCAATCTCGATATCTCCCTTTTGTTGGTGATCCCTTAGAAAATGATACTGAATGGCTATGTGTTTAGTGCGGCTATGTTCAACGGGATTATCCGCCATGCGGATTGCACTCTCATTATCACATAGAAGAGGAACTTTGGTTAATTTGTAACCATAGTCCCTAAGGGTTTGCCTCATTCAAAGCAATTGCGCGCAACAATGACCTGCGGCAATATACTCAGCTTTGCCGGTAGAAAGAGCTACGGAATTTTGCTTCTTTGAAGCCCAAGACACCAAGGATCTTCCCAAGAACTAGCAAGTCCCCGATGTGCTCTTTCTATTGATTTTACACCCTGCCCTATCGGCATCCAAATAACCAATTAAATCAAATGTGGATCCCCGAGGGTACCAAAGCCCAAACTTAGGAGTATAAACTAAATATCTCAAGATTCGTTTTACGGCCGTAAGGTGAGCTTCCTTAAGGTCGGCTTGGAATCTTGCACACATGCATACAGAAAGCATAATGTCTGGTCGAGATGCACATAAGTAGAGTAAAGAACCTATCATCGACCGGTATACCTTTTGATCTACGGATTTACCTCCCATGTCGAGGTCGAGATGCCCATTGGTTCCCATGGGTGTCTTGATGGGTTTGGCATTCTTCATCCCAAACTTGGTTAGAATGTCTTGAATATACTTCGTTTAGCTAATGAAGGTGCCTTCTTGGAGTTGCTTCACTTGAAATCCTAAGAAGTACTTCAACTCCCCCATCATCGACATCTCGAATTTCTGTGTCATGATCCTACTAAATTCTTCACAAGTAGATTCGTTAGTAGACCCAAATATAATATCATCAACATAAATTTGGCATACAAACAAATCATTGTCAAGAGTTTTAGTAAATAAAGTAGGATCGGCCTTTCCGACTTTGAAGCCATTATCTATAAGGAAATCTCTTAGGCATTCATACCATGCTCTTGGGGCTTGCTTGAGCCCATAAAGCGCCTTAGAGAGTTTATATACGTGATTAAGGTACTCACTATCTTCAAAGCCGGGAGGTTGCTCAACATAGACCTCTTCCTTGATTGGTCCATTGAGGAAGGCACTTTTCACGTCCATTTGATAAAGCTTAAAGCCATGGTAAGTAGCATAGGCAAGTAATATGCGAATTGACTCAAGCCTAGCTACAGGTGCATAGGTTTCACCGAAATCCAAACCTTCGACTTGTGAATATCCCTTGGCTACAAGTCGAGCTTTGTTCCTTGTCACCACACCATGCTCATCTTGCTTGTTGCGAAAGACCCACTTGGTTCCTACAACATTTTGATTAGGACGTGGAACTAAATGCCATACCTCGTTCCTAGTGAAATTGTTGAGCTCCTCTTGCATCGCCACCACCCAATCTGAATCTTGTAGGGCTTCCTCTACCCTGTGTGGCTCAATAGAGGAGACAAAAGAATAATGCTCGCAAAATGTGCAACATGAGATCTAGTGGTTACCCCCTTATGAATGTCGCCGAGGATGGTGTCGACGGAATGATCTCGTTTGATTGCTTGGTGGACTCTTGGGTGTGGCGGTCTTGGAACTTGTTCATCTTCCTCATCTTGATCATGGGCATCTCCCCCTTGATCATTGCTCTCCTCTTGAGGTGGCTCAACTTCTTGATTTTCTCCTTCATTATTTTGAGCTTCATCCTCATCTTGAGTTGGTGGAGATGCTTGTGTGGAGGAAGACGGTTGATCTTGTGCATGTGGTGGCTCTTTGGATTCCTTAGGACACACATCCCCAATGGACATGTTCCTTAGTGCGACGCACGGAGCCTCTTCATCACCTATCTCATCAAGATCAACTTGCTCTACTTGAGAGCTGTTAGTCTCATCAAACACAATGTCACAAGAAACTTCAACTAGTTTGGAGGATTTGTTGAAGACTCTATATGCCCTTGTGTTTGAATCATATCCTAGTAAAAAAGCCTTCTACAGCCTTAGGAGCAAATTTTGATTTTCTACCTCTTTTAACAAGAATAAAGCATTTGCTACCAAAGACTCTAAAATATGAAACATTGGGCTTTTTACCGGTTAGGAGTTCGTATGATGTCTTCTTGAGGATTCGGTGTAGATATAACCGGTTAATGGCGTAGCAAGCGGTGTTGACCGCCTCGGCCCAAAACCGATCCGAAGTCTTGTATTCATCAAGCATGGTTCTTGCCATGTCCAATAGAGTTCGATTCTTCCTCTCCACTACACCATTTTGTTGTGGGGTGTAGGGAGAAGAGAACTCATGTTTGATGCCCTCCTCCTCAAGGAAGCCTTCAATTTGAGAATTCTTGAACTCCGTTCCGTTGTCGCTTCTAATCTTTTTGATCCTTAAGCCGAACTCATTTTGAGACCGTCTCAAGAATCCCTTTAAGGTCTCTTGGGTATGAGATTTTTCCTGCAAAAAGAACACCCAAGTGAAGCGAGAATAGTCATCCACAATAACTAGACAGTACTTACTCCCGCCGATGCTTATGTAAGCTATCGGGCCGAATAGGTCCATGTGTAGGAGCTCGAGTGGCCTGTCAGTCGTCATGATGTTCTTGTGTGGATGATGAACTCCAACTTGCTTCCCTGCCTGACATGCGCTACAAATCCTGTCTTTCTCAAAATGAACATCTGTTAGTCCCAAAATGTGTTCTCCCTTTAGAAGCTTGTGAAGATTCTTCATTCCAACATGTGCTAGTCGGCGATGCCAGAGCCAGCCCAAGTTAGTCTTAGCAATTAAGCAAGTGTCGAGTTCAGCTCTATCAAAGTCTACTAAGTATAGCTGACCCTCTAACACTCCCTTAAATGCTATTGAATCATCACTCCTTCTAAAGACAGTAACACCTTTATCCGTAAAAAGACAGTTGTAACCCATTTTACATAATTGCGAAACTGAAAGCAAGTTGTAATCTAAAGAATCTACAAGAAAAACATTGGAAATGGAATGGTGAGGTGATATAGCAATTTTACCCAATCCTTTGACCAAACCTTGATTTCCATCCCCGAATGTGATAGCTCGTTGGGGATCTTGATTTTTCTCATAGGAGGAGAACATCTTCTTCTCCCCTGTCATGTGGTTTGTGCATCCGCTGTCGATGATCCAACTTGAGCCCCCGGATGCATAAACCTACAAAACAAATTTAGTTCTTGACTTTAGGTACCCAAATGGTTTTGGGTCCTTTGACATTAGATACAAGAACTTTGGGTACCCAAACACAAGTCTTTGACCCCTTGTGCTTGCCCCCAACATACTTGGCAACTACCTTGCCGGATTTGTTAGTTAAAACATAAGAAGCATCAAAGGTCTTAAATGAAATGTTAGAATCATTTGATGCCTTAGGGTTTTCTTCTTAGTCAATCTTGCATGGGTTGATTGCCTAGAACTAGATGTCTCACCCTTATATATAAAAGCATGATTGGGGCCAGAGTGAGACTTCCTAGAGTGAATTCTCCTAATTTTGGTCTCGGGATAGCCGGCAGGGTACAAAATGTAACCCTCGTTATCCTGAGGCATGGGAGCCTTGCCCTTTACAAAATTAGACAATCTTTTAGGAGGGGCATTAAGTTTGACATTGTCTCCCTTTTGGAATCCAATGTCATCCTTGATGCCAGGGCGTCTCCCACTATAGAGCATGCTTCTAGCAAATTTAAATTTTCCATTTTCTAAGTCATGCTCACTAATCTTAGCATTAAGTTGAGCTATGTGATCATTTTGTTTCTTAATTAAAGCTAGGTGATCATGGATAGCATCAACATTAATATCTCTACATCTAGTGCAAATGGAAACATGCTCAGTGGTAGATGTAGATGGTTTGCAAGTTTTTAATTCAACAACCTTAGCGTGTAATATATCATTTTCACTTCTAAGGTTAGAAATAGTAACATTGCAAATATCAAAATCTTTAGCCTTAGCAATCAATTTTTCATTTTCATTTCTAAGGCTAGCAAGAGAGAGATTCAATTCTTCAATCTTAGCGAGCAAATCATCATTATCATTTCTAAGATTTGAAATTGAAACATCACAGACATTTGAATCAACCTTAGCAATTAAATTTGCATTCTCATTTCTAAGGTTGGTAATAACATCATGGCAAGTGCTTAGCTCACTAGATAGTTTTTCACATTTTTCTACTTCTAGAGCGTAAGCATTTTTAACCTTAACATGCTTTTTATTCTCCTTAATTAGGAAGTCCTCTTGGGTGTCCAAGAGATCATCCTTCTCATGAATAGTGCTAATTAGTTCATTCAATTTTTCTTTTTGTTGCATGTTTAGGTTGGCAAAAAGGGTACGCAGATTATCTTCCTCATCACTACAATTGTCCTCATCACTAGAGGTTGCATATTTAGTGGAAGACTTTGATTTTACATTCTTCCTTTTGCCATCCTTTGCCATGAGGCACTTGTGGCCGACGTTGGGGAAGAGGAGACCCTTGTTGATGGCGATGTTGGCGGCGTCCTCGTCGGAGGAAGAGTCGGAGGAGCTCTCATCGGAGTCCCACTCGCGACATACATGGGCATCGCCGCTTCTCTTCTTGTAGTATCTTTTCTTTTCTTTCCTCTTTCCCTTCTTGTCGTCGCCCCTGTCACTGTCACTGGATAATGGACATTTTGCAATAAAATGACCGGGCTTACCACACTTGTAGCAAACTTTCTTGGAGCGGGATTTGTAGTCCTTCCCCCTCCTTTGCTTGAGGATTTGGCGAAAGCTCTTGATGATGAGCGCCATCTCCTCATTGTCGAGCTTTGAGGCGTCGATTGGTTGTCTACTTGATGTAGACTCCTCCTTCTTCTCCTCCGTTGCCTTGAATGCAACCGGTTGTGCTTCGGGCGTGGAGGGGCCATCTAGCTCGTTGATTTTCTTTGAGCCTTTGATCATCAACTCAAAGCTCACAAAATTACCTATTACTTCCTCGGGAGACATTTGTGTATATCTAGGATTACCATGAATTAACTGAACTTGTGTAGGGTTAAGGAAAACAAGTGATCTAGGAATAACCTTAACCATCTCATGGTCATCCCATTTCTTACTCCTGAGGTTGCGCACTTGGTTCACCAAGGTCTTGAGCCGGTTGTACATTTCTTGTGGCTCCTCCCCTTGGCGAAGCCGGAAGCGACCGAGCTCCCCCTCGATCGTCTCCCGCTTGGTGATCTTGGTCACCTCATCTCCTTCGTGCGCGGTCTTTAATACATTCCAAACCTTCTTGGCGCTTTTCAACCCTTGCACCTTGTTATACTCCTCTCGACTTAGAGAGGCAAGATGTATAGTGGTGGCTTGGGAATTGAAGTGCACGATTTGGGCCACTTCGTCCTCATCATAATCTTCATCCCCTATGGATGGTACCTGTACACCAAACTCAACAACATCCCATATACTTTTGTGGAGTGAGGTTAGGTGATATCGCATCATATCACTCCACCTAGCATAATCTTCACCATCAAACATTGGTGGTTTGCCCAATGGGACTGAAAGTAATGGCGTATGTTTAGGAATGCGAGGGTAGCGTAGGGGGATCTTACTAAACGTCTTGCGCTCATGGCTCTTAGAAGTTACGGACGGCGTGTCGGAGCCGGAGGTGGATGGTGACGAGGAGTCGGTCTCGTAGTAGACCACCTTCCTCATCTTCTTCTTCTTGTCACCACTCCGACGCGACTTGTGTGAAAGGGGATTCCTTTTCCTCCCCCTTCCCTTTGTTGTAGGACTCTCCCGATGGAGCCTTCCCGTGGCTTGTAATGGGCTTCTCGCCGGTCCCCATCTCTTTCTTGGCGTGATCTCCCGACATCACTTCGAGCGGTTAGGCTCTAATGAAGCACCGGGCTTCGGTTCTTGCAAACTTACTCCCCGTTGAGGTGGTCACGAAGACCGGGTCTCTTTCAACCCTTTCCCTCTCTCAAACGGTCACTTAGACCGAGTGAGCTTCTTCTTCTCAATCAAAACGAGACACAAAGTCCCCGCAAGGACCACCACACAATTGGTGTCTCTTGCCTTGGTTACACTTGAGTTTGATCACAAGAATGGAGAAAGAAAGAAGCAATCCAAGCGCAAGAGCTCAAATGAACACAACAAATCACTCTCTCTAATCACTAAAGCTTTGTGTGGAGTTGGGAGAGGATTTGATCTCTTTGATGTGTCTTGTATTGAATGCTATAGCTCTTGTAAGGTGTAGAAGTGTAGAAACTTGGATGTCATTGAATGTGGGGTGGTTGGGGTATTTATAGCCCCAACCACCAAAAATGGTCGTTGGAAGGCTGCAGTCGCATGGCGCACCGGACTGTCTGGTGCGCCAGCCACGTCAGCAGACCGTTGGGGTTCGACCGTTGAAGCTCTGACTTGTGGGGCCACTGGGCTGTCCGGTGGTGCATCGGACAGGTCCTGTAGACTGTCCGGTGCGCCACCCGCGCGTGCTCTTGAGAGCACCTAGAGGGGGGGTGAATAGGTGATCCTATGAAACTTAAACTTATAGCCACAAAAACTTGTTAAGTGTTAGCACAATAATTGCCAAGTGGCTAGAGAGGAGTCTCAACAAAACACAATACCACAAGAGATCAAACACAGAGATGACACAGTGGTTTATCCCGTGGTTCGGCCAAGACCAACGCTTGCCTACTCCACGTTGTGGCGTCCCAACGGACGAGGGTTGCACTCAACCCCTCTCAAGCGGTCCAAAGACCAACTTGAATACCACGGTGTTTTGCTTTGCCTTTCAATATCCCGTTTGCGAGGAATCTCCACAACTTGGAGCCTCTCGCCCTTACACTTGAGATTCACAAAGAAATACGGAGTAAGGGAGGGAAGCAACACACACAAATCCACAGCAAAATGCGCACACACACGGCCAAGAATCGAGCTCAAAAGACTATCTCAAAGTTCTCACTAGAACGGAGCTCGAATCACTGAGAATGACAAACGAATGCGCAAAGACTGAGTGTGGATGATCAAGAATGCTCTAAGGTTGCTTGGTGTGCTCCTCCATGCGCCTAGGGGTCCCTTTTATAGCCCCAAGGCAGCTAGGAGCCGTTGAGAGCAATTCTGGAAGGCCAATCTTGCCTTCTGTCGTCGGGTGCACCGGACAGTCCGGTGCACACCGGACACTGTCCGGTGCCCGATTTCTTTCCAAAAATGGCGCTGCCGACCGTTGCAGATCTAGGAGCCGTTGGCGCACCGGACAGTCCGGTGCCCCCTTCCGACCGTTGGCCCGGCCACGTGTCACGCGCATAATCCGCGGCCGACCGTTGGCGCAGCCGACCGTTGGCTCACCGGACAGTCCGGTGCACACCGGACAGTCCGGTGAATTTTAGCCGTACGCCGTCGGCGAATTCCCGAGAGCGGCCAGTTCGCGCGAGTTGGTCTGACGCACCGGACACTGTCCGGTGCACCACCGGACACTGTCCGGTGCACCACCGGACAGTCCGGTGCTCCAGACCGAGCTGAGTCTTGGCTGTACACAACCAAGTCTTTTTCACCTCTTTTCTTTTCTTCTTCTTTCTGTTTCTAACATTTAGACAAGTATATTAGTACTCAAAACCAATGTACTAAGACTTAGAAACATACCTTTTCTCTTGATTTGCACTTTGTCCATCCATGGGTATAGATTCACATTTAAGCACTTGTGTTGGCACCCAATCACCAAAATACTTAGAAATGGCCCAAGGGCACATTTCCCTTTCAATCTCCCCCTTTTTGGTGATTTATGCCAACACAACATAAAGTAACAAGAACAAGTGCAATATCACTTCAAATAAAACTCAAATTTATTTTGATTCAATTTTGGCATATATGGATCATCCTTTGCCACCACTTGGTTTGTTTTTGCAAATCAAACTCAAATCTCTATCTCTAAGTCAAACACACATGTTGAAGCATAAAGAGAGTCATTCCAAAAGAGATTGATCACAGATTTCAAAAACTCCCCCTTTTTCCTATAATCACTACTTCTCCCCACAAGAAGCCAACTTTTGACAAAAGAGACAATACAAGAGTTTTGACAAAACAAAAACTCTATTCTACTATTTTCAAAATCTCTTAAGTGGTAGCTGATCCATTTATCACTTTGGCCTTTATTTTCTCCCCCTTTGGCATCAAGCACCAAAACGGGATCAATCTTGGCCCTTTAACCCCATTGCCTCACCAAAATCTTCAATTAAGAGCGAATAGGCAATAAGAGTTAAAAGATGAACTTGGAAAAGTTACTCTTTTCATCGGAGTGCAGTGGAAGTCTTTCATGGTCCAAGTTCACCTGTTCCCTTTCAATTCTCCTTCGAGACTAAATCAAGCAAACTCAAGCATATGGTTAGTCTCAAAGGGTCAAGTTGTAACACATCTCCCCCTAAAACTGTGCATCACTTTGCAACGGACTTGTGAGGTCCAGGGAATGTTTGTACAACTTGAGCACCACAATAAGCAACAAAATGCAGAATGAACATGACCAAAGGCATAAACACATGTATGCTACAATTCAATCCAAGTTCCGCGAATCTAAGACATTTAGCTCACTACGCAGCCTGCAAAAGGTCTTCTCATCTAGAGGTTTGGTAAAGATATCGGCTAGCTGGTTCTCGGTGCTTACATGAAACACTTCGATATCTCCCTTTTGCTGGTGGTCTCTCAAAAAGTGATGCCGGATGTCAATGTGCTTTGTGCGGCTGTGCTCAACAGGATTTTCCGCCATGCGGATAGCACTCTCATTATCACATAGGAGTGGGACTTTGCTCAGATTGTAGCCAAAGTCCCTGAGGGTTTGCCTCATCCAAAGTAGTTGCGCGCAACACTGTCCTGCGGCAACATACTCGGCCTCAGCGGTGGATAGGGCAACGGAAGTTTGTTTCTTAGATTTCCATGACACCAAGGACCTTCCTAAGAATTGGCACGTCCCCGATGTACTCTTCCTATCGACCTTACATCCAGCATAATCGGAGTCTGAATATCCAATTAGGTCAAAGGTAGACCCCTTTGGATACCAGAGCCCGAGGCAAGGCGTAGCAACTAAATATCTAAGGATTCGCTTCACCGCCACTAAGTGGCACTCCTTAGGATCGGATTGAAATCTAGCACACATGCATACGCTAAGCATAATGTCCGGTCTACTAGCACATAAGTAAAGTAATGATCCTATCATTGACCGGTATGCTTTTTGATCAATGAACTTACCACCTTTGTTGAGGTCGGTGTGCCCGTCGGTTCCCATCGGCGTCTTTGCGGGCTTGGCGTCCTTCATCCCAAACCGCTTTAGCAAGTCTTGCGTGTACTTCGTTTGGGAGATGAAGGTGCCGTCCTTGAATTGCTTCACTTGGAACCCAAGGAAGTAGTTCAACTCGCCCATCATCGACATCTCGAATTTCTGCGTCATCACCCTGCTAAACTCTTCACAAGACTTTTTATTAGTAGAACCAAATATTATGTCATCGACATAAATTTGGCACACAAATAAATCACCATCGCATGTCTTCGTGAAAAGAGTTGGATCGGCTTTCCCAACCGTGAAAGCATTAGCAATTAAGAAATCTCTAAGGCATTCATACCATGCTCTTGGGGCTTGCTTAAGTCCATAGAGCGCCTTAGAGAGCTTACATACGTGGTCGGGGTACCGTTCATCCTCGAAGCCAGGGGGTTGCTCTACGTACACCTCCTCCTTTATTGGCCCGTTGAGGAAAGCGCTCTTCACATCCATTTGGAACAACCTGAAAGAATGGTGAGCGGCATATGCTAGCAAGATCCGAATTGATTCTAGCCTAGCCACAGGAGCAAAAGTCTCCTCAAAGTCCAAACCTGCGACTTGGGCATAACCTTTTGCCACAAGTCGAGCCTTGTTCCTTGTCACCACCCCGTGCTCGTCCTGTTTGTTGCGGAACACCCACTTGGTTCCCACAACGTTTTGCTTGGGACGAGGCACCAGTGTCCAAACTTCATTGCGCTTAAAGTTGTTTAGCTCCTCTTGCATGGCCAACACCCAGTCTGGATCTAGCAAGGCCTCTTCTACCCTGAAAGGCTCAATAGAAGAGACAAAGGAGTAATGTTCACAAAAATTAACTAATCGAGATCGAGTAGTTACTCCCTTGCTAATATCACCCAGAATTTGGTCGACGGGATGATCCCTTTGAATCATCGCTCGAACTTGGGTTGGAGGTGCCGGTTGCGCTTCTTCCTCCATCACATGATCATCTTGTACTCCCCCTTGATCACACGCCTCCTGTTGATGAACCTGTTCATCGTCTTGAGTTGGGGGATGCACCATAGTTGAGGAAGAAGGTTGATCTTGCTCATCTTGTTCCTGTGGTCGCACATCACCAATCGCCATGGTTCGAATAGCGGCCGTCGGAACATCTTCTTCATCTACATCATCAAGATCAACAACTTGCTCTCTTGGAGAGCCATTAGTCTCATCAAATACAACGTCGCTAGAGACTTCAACCAAACCCGATGATTCGTTGAAGACTCTATACGCCTTTGTATTTGAGTCATAACCTAACAAAAACCCTTCTACAGCTTTGGGAGCAAACTTAGAATTTCTGCCCTTCTTCACTAGAATGTAGCACTTGCTCCCAAATACACGAAAGTAAGATACATTGGGTTTGTTACCGGTTAGAAGCTCATATGAAGTCTTCTTGAGGAGGCGATGAAGGTAGACCCTGTTGATGGCGTGGCAAGCCGTGTTCACGGCTTCCGACCAAAAGCACTCGGGGGTCTTGAATTCTCCTAGCATCGTCCTCGCCATATCAATGCGCGTCCTGTTCTTCCTCTCTACCACACCATTTTGTTGTGGTGTGTAGGGAGCGGAGAACTCGTGCTTGATCCCTTCCTCATCAAGGAACTCCTCCACTTGAAGATTCTTGAACTCGGACCCGTTGTCGCTCCTTATCTTCTTCACCTTGAGCTCAAACTCATTTTGAGCTCTCCTGAGGAAGCGCTTGAGGGTCCCTTGGGTTTCAGACTTATCCTGCAAAAAGAACACCCAAGTGAAGCGGGAAAAGTCATCAACAATAACTAAACCATACTTACTTCCTCCTATGCTCAGATAGGCGACGGGTCCGAAGAGGTCCATATGTAGCAGCTCCAGGGGTCTTGAAGTGGTCATCACATTCTTGCTGTGATGTGCTCCTCCCACTTGTTTACCTGCTTGACAAGCTGCACAAGGTCTATCTTTTTCGAATTGTACGTTAGTCAAACCTATCACGTGTTCTCCCTTTAGAAGCTTGTGAAGGTTCTTCATCCCCACATGTGCTAAGCGGCGATGCCACAGCCAGCCCATGCTAGTCTTAGCAATTAAGCATGCATCTAGACCGGCCTCTTCTTTTGCAAAATCAACTAAGTAAAGCTTGCCGTCTAATACACCCTTAAAAGCTAGTGAACCGTCACTTCTTCTAAAGACAGACACATCTATGTTTGTGAATAAACAGTTATATCCCATATTGCATAATTGACTAACAGATAGCAAATTATAACCAAGAGACTCAACTAAAAACACATTGGAGATAGAGTGCTCATTAGAAATTGCAATTTTACCTAACCCTTTTACCTTGCCTTGATTCCCATCACCGAATATAATTGAATCTTGGGAATCCTTATTCTTGACGTAGGAGGTGAACATTTTCTTCTCCCCCGTCATATGGTTTGTGCATCCGCTGTCGATAATCCAGCTTGAGCCTCCGGATGCATAAACCTGCAAGGCAAATTTAGGCTTGGGTCTTAGGTACCCAACTCTTGTTGGGTCCTACAAGGTTAGTGCAAATATCCTTAGGGACCCAAATGCAAGTTTTGTCTCCCTTGCATCTTGCCCCTAATTTCCTAGCAACTATCTTCCTATCCTTTCTACAAATAGCAAATGAAGCATCACAAGCATGATAAATTGTAGAAGGACCATTCATAATTTTTCTAGGAACATCAACAATATTCTTACTAGGCATATGATGAATATTTTTCCTAGGCATATTTCTATCATGCACATAAGAAGAACTAGAAGCAAACATGGCATGAGCATCATATGCATTATAACTCCTATAAGCATTTCTAGTTTGTCTTCTATCATGATACAAAAAGGCATAGTTCTTTTTAGCACTACTAGCCATAGGGGCCTTCCCTTTCTCCTTGGCGGAGATGGGAGCCTTATGGCTTGTTAAGTTCTTGACTTCCCTCTTGAAGCCAAGCCCATCCTTAATTGAGGGGTGTCTACCAACCGTGTAGGCATCCCTAGCAAATTTTAGTTTCTTAAAATCACTTTTGCTAGTCTCAAGTTGGGCATTAAGACTAGCTACCTCTTCATTTAATTTAGAAATGCAAGCTAGGTGTTTACTATAAGCATCAATGTTAATATCTTTACACCTAGTGCACGTTACACCATTTTCTACACAAGAGGTAGATTTACTAACAATCTCTAACTTAGCATTCAAATCATCATTAATGCTCCTTAATTTAGAAATTGTCTCATGGCAAGAAGATAATTCACAAGAAAGCACTTCATTTCTTTTAACTTCTAGAGCATGAGATTTTTGTGCTTCTACAAATTTATCATGTTCTTCATATAACAAATCCTCTTGTTTTTCTAAAAGAATATTCTTATCATTCAAGGCATCAATCAATTCATTAATTTTGTCTACCTTGGTTCTATCTAGGCCCTTAAACAAACATGAATAATCTACTTCATCCTCATCACTAGATTCATCCTCACTTGAAGAAGCATAGGTAGAGTTTCGAGTACGTACCTTCTTCTCCCTTGCCATAAGGCATGTGTGACGCTCGTTGGGGAAGAGGGTTGATTTGTTGAAGGCGGGTGGCGGCGAGTCCTTCATTGTCGGATTCGGAAGAGGAGCAATCCGAGTCCCACTCCTTGCCTAGATGCGCTTCGCCCTTTGCCTTCTTATAATTCTTCTTCTTCTCCCTCTTGTTCCCTTGGTCCTGATCACTATCATTATCGGGACAGTTAGCAATAAAATGACCAAGCTTACCGCATTTGAAGCATGAGCGCTTCCCCTTGGCTTTGGTCTTGCTTGGCTGTCCCTTGCGACCCTTAAGCGACGTCTTGAATCTTTTGATGATGAGGGCCATTTCTTCATCATTAAGTCCAGCCGCTTCAATTTGTGCCACCTTGCTAGGTAGCGCCTCCTTGCTTCTTGTGGCTTTGAGAGCAAGAGGTTGCGGCTCGTTGATCGGTCCATTCAAGGCGTCGTCCACGTATCTCGCCTCCTTGATCATCATTCGCCCGCTGACGAATTTTCCTAGGACTTCTTCGGGCGACATTTTGGTGTACCTGGGATTCTCACGAATATTATTCACCAAATGAGGATCAAGAACGGTAAAGGACCTTAGCATTAGTCGAACGACGTCGTGGTCCGTCCATCGCGTGCTTCCGTAGCTCCTTATTTTGTTGATAAGGGTCTTGAGCCGATTGTATGTTTGAGTTGGCTCCTCGCCCCTTATCATTGTGAACCGTCCAAGCTCGCCCTCCACCAACTCCATTTTGGTGAGCAAGGTAACGTCATTTCCCTCATGAGAAATCTTGAGGGTGTCCCAGATTTGCTTGGCGTTATCCAAGCCGCTCACTTTGTTATATTCATCCCTGCACAATGAAGCTAGAAGAACAGTAGTAGCTTGTGCATTCTTATGGATTTGCTCATTAATGAATATAGGACTATCCGAACTATCAAAGTGCATTCCACTATCTACAATCTCCCATATGCTAGGATGGAGAGAGAATAGGTGACTACGCATTTTGTGCCTCCAAAATCCGTAGTCCTCCCCATCAAAGTGTGGGGGCTTGCCGAGTGGAATGGAAAGCAAATGTGAATTTGAACTTTGCGGAATACGAGAGTAGTCAAAGGAAAAGTTCGAATTAACCGGTTTCCTTCGCTCGTAGTCATTGTGGTCGTCGTCCTTTTGGGAAGACGTAGACTCATCGCTGTCGTCGTAGTAGACGATCTCCTTGATGCGCCTTGTCTTCTTCTTCTTCCCTTCCTTTCGTCTATGACCCGAGCCGGAGTCGGTAGGCTTGTCATCTTTGGGCTCATTGATGAAGGACTCCTTCTCCTTATCGTTGATCACGATTCCCTTCCCCTTAGGATCCATCTCTTCGGGCGGCTAGTCCCTTTCTTGAAGAGAACGGCTCTGATACCAATTGAGAGCACCTAGAGGGGGGGTGAATAGGTGATCCTGTGAAACTTAAACTTATAGCCACAAAAACTTGTTAAGTGTTAGCACAATAATTGCCAAGTGGCTAGAGAGGAGTCTCAACAAAACACAATACCACAAGAGATCAAACACAGAGATGACACAGTGGTTTATCCCGTGGTTCGGCCAAGACCAACGCTTGCCTACTCCACGTTGTGGCGTCCCAACGGACGAGGGTTGCACTCAACCCCTCTCAAGCGGTCCAAAGACCAACTTGAATACCACGGTGTTTTGCTTTGCCTTTCAATATCCCGTTTGCGAGGAATCTCCACAACTTGGAGCCTCTCGCCCTTACACTTGAGATTCACAAAGAAATACGGAGTAAGGGAGGGAAGCAACACACACAAATCCACAGCAAAATGCGCACACACACGGCCAAGAATCGAGCTCAAAAGACTATCTCAAAGTTCTCACTAGAACGGAGCTCGAATCACTGAGAATGACAAACGAATGCGCAAAGACTGAGTGTGGATGATCAAGAATGCTCTAAGTTGCTTGGTGTGCTCCTCCATGCGCCTAGGGGTCCCTTTTATAGCCCCAAGGCAGCTAGGAGCCGTTGAGAGCAATTCTGGAAGGCCAATCTTGCCTTCTGTCGTCGGGTGCACCGGACAGTCCGGTGCACACCGGACACTGTCCGGTGCCCGATTTCTTTCCAAAAATGGCGCTGCCGACCGTTGCAGATCTAGGAGCCGTTGGCGCACCGGACAGTCTGGTGCACACCGGACAGTCCGGTGCCCCCTTCCGACCGTTGGCCCGGCCACGTGTCACGCGCAGAATCCGCGGCCGACCGTTGGCGCAGCCGACCGTTGGCTCACCGGACAGTCCGGTGAATTTTAGCCGTACGCCGTCGGCGAATTCCCGAGAGCGGCCAGTTCGCGCGAGTTGGTCTGACGCACCGGACACTGTCCGGTGCACCACCGGACAGTCCGGTGCTCCAGACCGAGCTGAGTCTTGGCTGTACACAGCCAAGTCTTTTTCACCTCTTTTCTTTTCTTCTTCTTTCTGTTTCTAACATTTAGACAAGTATATTAGTACTCAAAACCAATGTACTAAGACTTAGAAACATACCTTTTCTCTTGATTTGCACTTTGTCCATCCATGGGTATAGATTCACATTTAAGCACTTGTGTTGGCACCCAATCACCAAAATACTTAGAAATGGCCCAAGGGCACATTTCCCTTTCAGCTCTGACTTCTGCGCGCACTGTAGCGCATTGAATGCGGTTGCAGTCGACCGTTGCGCGCGAAGTAGCCGTTGCTCCGCTGGCACACCGGACAGTCCGGTGTGCACCGGACACTGTCCGGTGAATTATAGCGGAGCGCCCTCTGAAATTCCCGAAGGTAGCGAGTTCAGCTTCAAGTGCCCTGGTGCACCGGACACTGTCCGGTGGCACACCGGACAGTCCGGTGCGCCAGACCAGGGTGCCTTTGGGTTGTCTTTTGCTCTCTTTGTTTGAACCCTTTCTTGGTCTTTTTATTGGCTTATTGTGAACCTTTGGCACCTGTAAAACTTATAGACTAGAGCAAACTAGTTAGTCCAATTATTTGTGTTGGGCAATTCAACCACCAAAATCAATTAGGAAAAAGGTGTAAGCCTAATTCCCTTTCAACAAGGCCTGCACATGGCGCTGACACAAAAGTGTCTACATCGGTAATGTGTGGAGTGGTCATTCACGCTTGCGCGGCCTAACAAAAGCTTGTCCATGTCCTGTGCGCAGTAGGGCACGCCTCGACTGCTCACATTGAATGAGGGTGTCGAGCTTGCTTCTAGCCGAAGGCTTGTGCCATGCACCGATAGGCCAGGTGGCACCACTAGACCTCTACCCGAGTAGAGAGCAGGGACCAAGAGCGCATACTAGCTTGAAGTCATGGGCCCCCTTGACGGGGCCCAGATGGCATATGTGGAGGTCCGGAACCCTCCACGGGGGCCCAAGTTGTACACGTGGAGGTCTAGGACCCGCCCACGGATGTCCGGACTCATAGCGGTAGTCCTTGAGCATTTTCACCCTTAGGACACGTGGCGGCACCGGACCTGTTCTCGAGCAGGGAAAGGGTCCCGAGGCCAATGGTCCAGTTAGACAGGTCCGGGCCTCTAGACCTAGCACGCTCAGTTCCTTAGTGCGCGGTTACAGGTAACCAAACGGGTATCTGTCCTTGATACAGTAGGAGAGGGTACCCCGGTTACGGGGTTCCGACATAATCTTTAAAGGACCTAGAACCATTCTATATTAGGGGAGTGAAAGTAGCCTAGAGGGGGGGTGAATAGGCTAATCTGAAAATTTTCACAACAAACTTCGAAAGATTGTTAGATACACAGTTCGACTGGTGCAGGCCGGTTCAACAGCTACGTATGCAAGTTGAACCACTCTGAACCAAACCAACTGTTTTAAAAACTTTAGACTAAAATCTACTCGAAAAGTATTTCGCAAGTTCTTGAGAGAAGTAAGATATAGCTAAGTGAGGATGAGAAGATGAATATGTAAAGGCTATTTTACTTCTAGATAAACTCTACGGAGAAATCTTTATGTCAATCTTGCAAGTAAGAATATCTCAAGTTGAAACAAGCAAGAACACAAGACACAAGATTTAATCCGAGGTTCGGCCACACCACAAAGGTGTCCTACTCCCCGTTGAGGAGCCCACAAAGGGCCGGGTCTTTTTCAACCCTAATCCTCCAAAAGCCGACCACAAAGGTCAAGGCAATCTCTTCTTATCTTAGCTCAAAGAGCGGGTGATACAAACTTCTTAGGGTCGTCCACAAATTTGGAGACTCCCAAGCAACCTCAAAGATCTTGAAACCTAGGGTTTCAAGAACACCAAGAAAGCACAAGAGGGGTTTGCACAAGCTCAAGTCTTTGAAAGAGAGATGGGAGAGGAAAACCAAATCGTGAGCACAAGCACAAACCTCACACCCAAGAGCTCCTCCAACAAGGTTGAATCTTGAGGAAGATTTAAGTGTGAGAGAGATGGAGAGATGAGTGCTTTGTCTCAAGTTAGGTGAGCAATAAATGAGTGAGTGTTCAGCCGTGTTAAAGAAGAGAGAGAGGGAGGGGTCTATTTATAGTCACGGCTCAAAAACTAGCCGTTTGACTAAAAAACCCGTTGAAAACCGGTTGAACCGCCCCCTAGGGCGGTTGAACCGCCCCCTGATAGGTCAGCAGACTGTCTGCCAGTCTGACTGCCAGACTGACTGGCAGACTGACCTCAGACAGCCAGGACCGGTTGAACCGCCCCCCAGGGCGGTTGAACCGCCCCCGAGACCAGTTGAGCTGCCCCCCAGGACCAGTTCAGCTGGTCTAGACCAGAGAGTTTTGGAGAGAAAACCCCAGCTCAGCTGCCCGGGGGCAAGTTCAGCTGGGTATGGTCAAAGAGGTCCACAGCTGAAGTTGAAGTTCAGCTGGAGTTGAAAAAGTTCAACTCAGCTGAAGTCCAGCTCAGCTGAAAAGCTCAGCTGCAGCTGAAGAAGCTCATCACAGCTGAAGTTAAGTTCAGCTGGAAAGCTCAGCTGCAGTTGAAGAAGTTCAGCTGCTTTTCAGCAAGAACACTCTAGGTTTCTCAACCCTAACCATGGTCAACCAAATAATGTTAAAGGATTTTTGGTTTTCAAAAATAGCTTTTGAATTTGGGGACTTGAGCTATAGCAAACACATGTACCTGTGCGAAAAAGAACAAGGAAGAATTACATCATGCAACACAAGATTTTACATAAATTTTATACGTTCGTTGCATGAAGTCCTTGGTGCTTCCTTAAGTTCCTGTTTCCTTCTAATCAAACACTGAGAACAAAAACTGTTAGTACCCTTATTTGTTTTGTCATTAAATCACCAAAACCCTCACTTGGGGTTGATTGCACTTACAATCTCCCCCTTTTTGGTGATTGATGCCAAAACAATTAAGGTCAAAAGATATATATTTGCAATAGAAAATTTCTTTTGAATGATTGTATGTAGATGGCTCCCCCTAAATGTGTGCACGATTGTGAATCCAACGTCTTGACATAATATGTCATGTGAGCAACACATTTAGATATAGTGACAACAACCATACTAAATACAATCATCCGAGGGGTGCAAAAGTGTCATAACAGGAGTTGTGATGCACATGACTATAAACACATTATTTTTACTTCATAGCAGAGTAGTCATTTCAAACTGATAGGACAAAAGATGATGGCCAGAAGACCATCATATTACTTTGAATAACAATCCAACAGTTTTATTTCATACAATGGAAAAAAAAAGATACAAGCCACAACAGTGGCCAAAAACAAAAATAATCCAAAAGAAAATACGAGAGAACCACAAACTAGAAGTTGGATTTTCTCCCCCTTTTTGGCAACAAGTACCAAAAACGGAGAGAGAGAGACAAGGATACAAGAATCAGTATCCTCCAGGAGGAGGATATGACGGAGGATACGATGGAGGATATGAAGTGTAGTCAGGGAAAAAAGTCCTCATCGCGTCCTCCTCAAAAGTGGAGTCCCGAGGTGGCTCATCAGCCGCAGAAAAAACAGATGCCGAAGATGTACGATGATCAGGAGGAGGTGGAGGGTGATGGTGGTAACCAGAGCCGGATGGCCTAGGGTCACCAGGAATGGGTCCCGGACCCGGGTAAGGAGGCGGAGGGTGGGAGGATGATTGACCCGGATCCCCATGGTAGGGAGGCGGGACAAACTCCTCGCGATCATCAACATAGACTTCTTCATCTTCATCGTTTGCAGACATAAAAGGCACCCCGTAGGCCTGCTGGTGCCACTCATTGATCTCCGGGGGAGGAGGATGGAGAGGCACATCAGGCGAACGAGGGACAAAAGGCATGCCCATGGAGGAAGCTTGACGACGAAGATTGTCGTCAGTCTCCCGCTGACGCCGTGCCACTTCATGGACATCAGCAGAAATGTTGCGGCACGTGGAGAAAAATGCCGCAAGCCCATGGAGCAAGCGAGCACCCATCCCGCGGCCACGACCTCGACCACGACCACGAGTACGTGGCATGGGAGATCCGCGGCCAGGAGAGGGACGCGAGGCAGCAGCGGGGGGAGAGGAGGAAGGATGGTGAGGAGGCTGGCGAGGTGGCTCAGAGGAGGAGGCAGGGCCTCCAGACCGAGAGGGAACCCGCTTTGTACGAGCAGCTGGGTTGGAGGAATCAACCCAGTAGGGTACGTAGCGGGAGTGTTTGACGGGTTTTTCGAAGTGGGTCTGGGTGACCACTTCGATCATCTTCATGATAAAGGGTGCATGAAGACACCCTCTGTGAGGAGACCAGGAAGCACGGACGATCTCCTCCCAGATCATGTCAAACACATTGATGCGGGCGAGATTATTTGGAGCAAGGAGGAGGACTCGACTCTCCCCAAGGACGTTCATTTGATTACCGCCCTTTGGGAGAACGGTCATCCGGGACAAGGAATTAAGGTACCTATAGTACCTATGCATGTTAGCGGTTGTCCAGAACTCCCGCTCAATAGAGACATGAATGAATTCCGTCTCTTCCCGCATGGGCAGCCGAATGCCATGCACTCGCATGTTGCTGCCCTGAATGTCTGCATCAGAGAAGCCCAGAATGTGGGCAAAACGACGATAACTGACTCTGTGCCAGTTACCCTGGATGAAGAAATACATGACTGGGTAATCATACCCATCGGCTTCCTCATCTACTTTCTTTATCCAGAGGGTGGCGTAGAACTGAGCTACCACCTCATCGTTCCAGGGGTATTCCATGGTCATAATGTTTCGTAACCCCTTTCTCTCAAGGTTTTCGAGAGCTGACGTCATGTCAGCATCTCCCATATTCTCACAACCCTCCCAGTCAATGAATCTATGTCGGACGACTGGGTGTTTCTTGGTAAGAATGACAGAATTGTAAAAGTCAGCCTGGAAAAGATTCCAGAACCGAGGGTCCTGGACACCAGGATGACGAGGAGTGAGAGTAGGGTTGGTAAACCTAAGACGCTGAAGGGTGTCTATTCCCTTCTGAGTGAAGTCGACGGGAGATTCATGCGGACCGCGGCTGACGTTCGCCGGATGCATGTGCAGTCCGGTGACGTAGAGAGCATCAGGCGCCAGAAGGTCGACGAAGTCGTCGAAAGCTCCATCCTCCTCTTGGCAGGGAGCATACCCTGAGGAAGACGTGCTACGACGAGGACGAGAGGCGCCAACCTTTTGGCGTCTCCCGCGAGTCGGCTGCGAGGGCAAGGAAGACCCCTCGCCAGGCATCCGACCAGAGCCACGTCCTCTCTTAGAGAGGGAGCGACGAGGCGGAGGAGAGGGGACGGGAGATTCCTCCTGAATCTCGTCGGAGTCGCTGCTAAACTCAACCACAGAGGGGTTGCGACGACGCACCATGATTGAAAAAGGTGGTGAAACTTGTGAAGCGGTTGAAGTGTGTGAAGGAGAGGCGCTAAAGGTTGTGAGGCGACCAAGGCGAGAGTGACTGAAGTGGGAAAAGAGAAGAGGAGTGTCAAATATATATAGGCAGTTGAGCTGGTCCTCAGGACCAGTTCAACTGCCCCCATGGCCCAGTTCAGCTGGTTTTGCTGCGCCGCGACCAAAAAGAAAACTGCTCCAAAAAAAAATGTCTGCGCGGGCAGAGCAGAAATGTCCAAGAAAAATCTGCGCGCGCGAAGAGACA
Organism: Zea luxurians; assembly: GCA_029449295.1. Taxonomy (NCBI): domain Eukaryota; kingdom Viridiplantae; phylum Streptophyta; class Magnoliopsida; order Poales; family Poaceae; genus Zea; species Zea luxurians. The sequence goes on along the minus strand of JAOPSE010000005.1, from coordinate 135,239,472 downwards.
GGACAGGGAAAAGTGGAAAAGCATCTGCATGCACAGCCAACAAAAAATAAAGAAGGTCTGGGCACGCAGCAGAGCTGAAGTGACCGGTCAAAAAAAAAATTCCTTACATGCGCACCCCTGCTGTTGACCGGACAACACAAATAAAAAGGTTCCTGCATGTGCACCCCTGCTGTTGACCGGACAGCAAAAAGAAATGGGCGCCAGGCCGTAGGAAGTGACGGGTCAAATAAAAAAAAATGTTGCGCGCCAGATGCATGAGTGCGGCTGAGACCAAATAGTGACAAAAAAAATTCTGCGCGTGAAGTGACCGGACCGGGGCGCTGACAGACGCTGTTGAGCGGCAGCAAGAAAAAAAAATTCGCGCCCAACAGAAGAAATGACCGGTAAAAAAAATGATGTGCGCCCTGCAAAAAAAAGCGACCAAAAAAAAACTTCCAACGCGCGCTGCAGCAGTTGACCGGATGCGCCAAAAAAAAATTAAAGAATCTCTGGCGCCGCTGCAGAGATGAGGCGACCGGACAGGGAAAGTGATCGGACAACAAAAAATAAAAGAAGTTCTGTGCGCGCGGCAGATGAAGTGACCTGACAATAAAGTAAAGACAACATGGCGAAGCAGCTGGCGCCCAGACAGAAATTTTTTTTTGCATGCGCATGTGACTGCAGCTGAGCACCAGTCAGAAAGAAAGAAAAAAATTTGGGCGCCCTGCAGCTGAGCGGATGTGACTGCGCGACAAAAAAAAATTTCTGCGCACCTGACGCTGCTGCCCATCTGAAAAAGCGACTGCGCGACTGAAAAAGTGTAGCGGACAGACCTGCGCGCGGACAGACCTGCGCTGACCGATCAGACACCGGTTCAACCGGTCCACCAAGGCAGTTCAACCGGTTTTAACCAGGATGGTCCTGGTAAAAACTGGTTAAGAACAGCTGAGCTGAAGTTCAGCTGCTAAGTTCAGCTGGCCTCCTCCAGCTGAACTAGAAAGTTCAGCTGGTCAAGCCAGTTGAACCCAAAAGAAATCTTAGCACTAAAATGCATTCAAATTTTAACATTTTCACCAAGTTTTTGAAAGATCATCACATAGCTTTAAAACTATCAATCAAAAACAGTGAATCAAACAATTTTTTGGTGACCGTTTTCAAGTTAAGTTACGAGAATCCAAGATATTTAATTCACTCCTAAGAAAGCAAAACCTAGTCTCATCGAGGGGTTTTGTGAAGATATCGGCTAGTTGATTTTCGGTGCTCACATGAAACAATTCGATATCTCCTTTGGCTTCGTGGTCTCTCAAGAAATGGTGTCTGATGTCAATATGTTTAGTTCTAGAGTGTTGCACAGGGTTGTTTGCAAGTTTTATGGCACTCTCATTGTCACACAAAAGTGGAATTTTGTTAAACTCACAACCAAAATCTCGAAGGGTTTGCTTTATCCATAACAATTGTGCACAACATGCCCCAGCTGCTATGTACTCAGCTTCTGCAGTGGAAAGTGCAACACAATTTTGTTTCTTGGAACTCCATGATACTAAGGATCGCCCAAGGAATTGGCAAGTCCCAGTAGTACTTTTTCGATCTACTTTGCAACCGGCATAATCTGAGTCAGAATAGCCAAGTAAATCGAAAAAGGAGCCTTTGGGATACCATAATCCTAGGTTTTGGGTGTGAACTAAGTATCTTAGAATTCTCTTAACTGCTACAAGATGGCAATCTTTAGGATTTGCTTGAAAACGTGCACACATGCAAACACTCAACATAATATCAGGTCTAGATGCACATAAGTAAAGCAGTGATCCTATCATTGATCTATATAATGTTTGATCTACGGGTTTACCTTCCTCATTTAGGTCGAGATGTCCATTTGATGACATTGGAGTCTTGGCGTGCTTTGCCTTTTCCATGCCAAATTTCTTGAGCATATCTTGTGTATATTTGGTTTGGCATAGAAAAGTACCTTCCTTGAGCTGTTTGACTTGAAATCCCAGGAAGTATTTAAGCTCGCCCATCATAGACATCTCAAACCTGTTCGTCATTACTTTGCTAAACTCTTCACAAAATTTCTCATTAGTACTACCAAATATAATGTCATCAACATATACTTGGCACACAAATAATTCATTGTCAACTTTTCTAGTAAATAAGGTAGAGTCAGCTTTTCCTATTGTAAACTCATTCTTAATTAAAAATTCTTTAAGACAGTCATACCAAGCTCTAGGGGCTTGCTTAAGCCCGTAGAGTGCCTTGTGAAGAAGATAAACATGATTTGGCTTCTTTGGATCTTCAAAACCCGGTGGTTGCTCCACATATACTCTCTCTTGTAGTGGTCCATTTAGAAATGCGCTCTTGACATCCATTTGATATAGCTTGAAATCATGGTTAGTAGCATATGCAATTAATATTCTAATTGATTCTAACCTTGCTACTGGCGCATATGTTTCGCCAAAATCAAGTCCTTCCACTTGAGTATAGCCTTGGGCAACCAACCGTGCCTTGTTTCTTGTAACCACGTCATGTTCATCTTGCTTGTTCCTAAAGACCCATTTAGTCCCAATCACATTTTGTTTAGGTCTTTGGACTAAGGACCAGACTTCATTCCGGGTGAAGTTGTTTAACTCCTCTTGCATGGCAATTATCCAATCCGGATCACCCAATGCTTCTTCAACCTTAAGTGGCTCAAGAGAGGAAACAAACGAGTAAAATTCACAAAAATTAGCTAAACGAGATCGAGTTGTTACCCCTCTCCTGATGCTACCCAGGATGTTGTCCACTGGATGATCCCTTTGTATTGTTTGATGGACTCTAGGATGAGGCACTGATGGATGTCTTTGTATTTGCTCCTCCTCATCAATTACTTGATCAAGAGGCACTTCACCATCAATACTTTCTTGTTCATCTTCTACCACTGTTGGCATCCTTTGATGATTTTCTTCGTGGCTTGGATGACTTGAGGTTGATGGGTTTGCTTGGGTGGAGACTTTGTCACTCACCACCCTTGCACCCACATCAACTATCTCATTGGTCATCCATAAGGTTCCTTCTTCATCATCCCTTTCTTGAGGTCTCACCTCACCTATTACAAGTTTCTTTATGGCCTCACAAGGTGGTTCTTCATTTCCTGCAGTGTCATTAGAAAAATGCCCTTGCGAGCCATTAGACTCATCAAACGTCACGTCTATCGCTATTTCAACAATACCGGTGGTATTGTTGAAAACACGATATCCATGCGCATTTGATGCATACCCAAGCAAGAAGCCCTCGTCCACTCTAGGAGCAAACTTTGAGCTCTTGACTTTCTTGTTAAGAATAAAACACTTACAACCAAATACTCTAAAATAATCAACTTTAGGTTTGTTACCAGTGAGAAGCTCATAAGCAGTCTTTTTGTAGATCTTATGAAGATAGAGACGGTTGATTGCATGACAGGCGGTGTTGACCGCCTCTGCCCAAAAGTTGTCAGGTGTCTTGTACTCATCCAACATGGTTCTTGCAGCTTCAATTAGAGTTCGGTTCTTTCTTTCCACAACACCATTTTGTTGTGGAGTGTAAGGCACTGAGAACTCATGCTTGATTCCCTCTTCTCCTAAGAATTCTTCGACACCTGTGTTCTTGAATTCCGTCCCATTATCACTTCTCACTTTTTGATTTTGAGCTCAAATTCATTTTGAGCTTGCCTCATGAATTTCTTTAAAATTTCTTGAGTTTCACCTTTATCACTTAAAAAGAAAACCCAGGTAAATCAAGAAAAATCATCAACAATAACTAAACCATACTTACTACCACCAATGCTAATGTAGGCCACAGGTCCGAAGAGGTCCATGTGAAGAAGCTCCAATGGCCTCTTTGTTGTGACCACATTCTTTGATTGATGTGGGACTCCATGTTGCTTTCCTGCTTGGCATGCGCCACAAACCCTATCTTTCTCAAATACAACATTTGTTAGTCCAATGATGTGATTATCCTTTTGAAGTTTGGCCAAATTCCTCATACCGACATGGGCTAGTCGATGATGCCAAAGCCAACCCTTGTCGGACTTTGCCACTAAACAAGTCTCAGGCGTCACTTTACTTGTTGTGAAATCAACAAGATAAAGCTTGCCCTTCAAGCGACCGGTAAAGGCAACTGAGGAGTCCTCCCTTCTAAGGATCTTCACATCCACATCCGAAAATAGGCAATTATAACCCATTCCACAAAGTTGTGAAACGGACAACAAATTATAGCTTAAAGAATCTACTAATAAAACATTTGAAAGTGATTGTTGGTCTGAGATAGGAATTTTACCAATACCAATCACCTTACTTTTGCCACTATCTCCAAACACAATTTCTTGTGCTTCTTGAGTTAGTTGCAATATATGAAACATGTCTTTCTCCCCGGTCATGTGATTTGTACATCCACTGTCAAGCACCCAACTTGACCCACCAGAGGAGTAGACCTGCAAAACAAGTTTAGGCTATGCTTTTAGGTACCCAAATTGAATTGGGTCCTACAGTGTTAGTTATAGCCTTGGGTACCCACACACTTCTTTTCATGACTTTTCGTTTAGTGTAGGCACCCACATATTTAACAACCAATTTTCCTAAATCCCAAGTCAACATATAATCACAAAGATATGAGTGGGAAATGGGAGCATTAGATTTTTGTCCACTTGAGGATCCCACTTCCTTCATCTTACTCTTTGTGGAACTCAAGTTGACCTTTACCTGAGGTGACTTGTCATTTGAGGAGTGAATCCTCCCCAAGGCATCATATAGGGTGGTTCCCTCTATGAACTTGGGGGATCTCCACCCCTTATGCACTGTGCTAGGGTTTTCCTTGGATGAGTTGAACCCAAGCCCCCTTCTTCCATTGTTGGGCTTAAGGGACTTGTACTTGGGTTCAACTTTCTTTAACCCATCATTGCTAGAGCATCTTTTCAAAATTTCTTTGACCTTCACCTGTGGGCTATTCTTCCTTGCATGGTTAGTTAGACAACAAGAAGCATGATATTTGGCACAATGTTTACAAGAATTATCATTTAAGCTAGACTTAGATTCAAGCACTAAAGATGAGGCATTGATGTTCTTGCAATTTTCAAGTTGCACTTGAAGTTCTTGATTTTGAACATTCAAGCTTAACATGCTTGCTTCAAGTGCATTCTTTTCATTTGCAAGATTAGCTATAGAGGTTTTCATGTTAATTACTTCTTTTTCTTTATTCTCTATAGTTATCTTGACTAAAGATACTTCCTTAGTCAAGACATCTAGCATTTCATCTTTATTGTGAAGCAATTCTTGAAGCTCTAGGTTTCTTTCCTTTTCAAGGATAAGCAAGTCTTCTTGAGCATCAAGAGTTGCTTTTCTTTTATCTAGCTTCTCCATTAATTTGGTGATAACATTGTATCCATTCAAGCCAAATTCTTTAATCATTTTATTTTTCATGGCAATTTGTTCATCATCATCATCATTTGAAAAATCATTACTAAATAAGGTTACCTTATCTCCTTTTGCCATGAGGCAAGTTGGAGTGTAGAATTCGTCTTGTAGGTTGGTGAAGAGTTGCGAGCTTGATGTAGATTGGATGGCCACGTTTGCCACCACTTCCTCTTCCTCGGAGCTAGAACTCTCTTCATCGGAGTTCCATTCTTCACCAATATGGGCTTGACCATATTTCTTCTTCTTGAAGTATCCCTTGGTCTTGCCCCCCTTTTTGAACTTGTCCTTCTTGTATTCCTTCTTAGCTTCTTGTTCCTTCTTGTTAGGACAATCCGCTATGAAATGACCGGTTCGGCCACATTCATAGCATGCCCTCTTCTTTCCTTTCCTTTGGAACTTGTCATTTTTCCTTACAAACTTCTTGAATGTTTTGACGAACATAGCAGTGTCTTCATCACTTGAGCTATCTTCATCACTTGAGGTCTCGACCACCTTCTTTGCTTTGTGGTCTTTGTTCTTCTTGGGGTTGTCTTGTTCATTAGTGATCAATGCATGAGAGTCCCTTGACTTGATAGGGGCTTCTTCGGACTCATGTTGTTGAATCTTTGCAAATAATTGATGAGGCGTCATATCCTCATAGTCATCACGATCCCTAATCATCCTTGCAAGACTCTTATCCTTTTCTTTATAAGCTCTCATGAACAATCTTGTGACCTTGGAGTCACTCCAATCTTCACTCCCAAGAACTCTTATTTTGTTGACCAACACCATCAACTGATCAAAGAGTGATTGAAGCGACTCACCCTTTGTCCAATCATATCTTGCAAGCTCACTTTCCAAAGCCTCAACTCTATGTCTTTTAGCTTTGGGATCTCCTTCATGTGACATTTTAAGAATATTCCAAATGTCACGTGCATCTTCTCTTCCTTGAACTTTCCGGTATTCTTCCGGACAAAGACTTCCTTTGATTATGCTCACTGCTTGAGCATTTCGATGAACCTCTTGCATCATTTCCGGAGTCATCTCTTCTCCTTGGGCGGGCTTATACATACCTACATTAACAATCTCCCAAAGACTAGGATGCACACCGATTAAATGCGACTTCATCTTGTCGGCCCACTCATCATAGTTCAACTCACTAAGAGTTGGTAACTTTCCAAGTGGGGCGGAAGAGAAGTTGGGAATATAATTTCTAGAGTAATCGAATTGAACTTTGCTAAAGTCATTACCTTTGCTTTTGGTAGATGATCCTTCGGTGTTGAGACTTACCTTGCTCAATACCTTAGACACCAAAAGATCCACTAGATCGTCATTATAATCAAATGTTCCCTTACCTTTATCTTCTTCGGCCTTTCTTCTTGATTCTTCTTCTTCGGCCTTTTTCTTAGCATCTTCCTCTTTCATCTTGAGGAACATCCTCTCGGCAATCTTCATGGCGAGGTCGAGGACCTTGGGGTCCACTTCCTCACCGGAGGATGTGACGGGAATATCCTCAAGGATAGGATCCACATGGTCCCGTTGAGTAGACATGATCGTTTCCTCACGCGGTTAAGCGTAAAACGAGGTACGAGGCTCTGATACCAATTGAAAGTAGCCTAGAGGGGGGGTGAATAGGCTAATCTGAAAATTTTCACAACAAACTTCGAAAGATTGTTAGATACACAGTTCGACTGGTGCAGGCCGGTTCAACAGCTACGTACGCAAGTTGAACCACTCTGAACCAAACCAACTGTTTTAAAAACTTTAGACTAAAATCTACTCGAAAAGTATTTCGCAAGTTCTTGAGAGAAGTAAGATATAGCTAAGTGAGGATGAGAAGATGAATATGTAAAGGCTATTTTACTTCTAGATAAACTCTACGGAGAAATCTTTATGTCAATCTTGCAAGTAAGAATATCTCAAGTTGAAACAAGCAAGAACACAAGACACAAGATTTAATCCGAGGTTCGGCCACACCACAAAGGTGTCCTACTCCCCGTTGAGGAGCCCACAAAGGGCCGGGTCTTTTTCAACCCTAATCCTCCAAAAGCCGACCACAAAGGTCAAGGCAATCTCTTCTTATCTTAGCTCAAAGAGCGGGTGATACAAACTTCTTAGGGTCGTCCACAAATTTGGAGACTCCCAAGCAACCTCAAAGATCTTGAAACCTAGGGTTTCAAGAACACCAAGAAAGCACAAGAGGGGTTTGCACAAGCTCAAGTCTTTGAAAGAGAGATGGGAGAGGAAAACCAAATCGTGAGCACAAGCACAAACCTCACACCCAAGAGCTCCTCCAACAAGGTTGAATCTTGAGGAAGATTTAAGTGTGAGAGAGATGGAGAGATGAGTGCTTTGTCTCAAGTTAGGTGAGCAATAAATGAGTGAGTGTTCAGCCGTGTTAAAGAAGAGAGAGAGGGAGGGGTCTATTTATAGTCACGGCTCAAAAACTAGCCGTTTGACTAAAAAACCCGTTGAAAACCGGTTGAACCGCCCCCTAGGGCGGTTGAACCGCCCCCTGACAGGTCAGCAGACTGTCTGCCAGTCTGACTGCCAGACTGACTGGCAGACTGACCTCAGACAGCCAGGACCGGTTGAACCGCCCCCCAGGGCGGTTGAACCGCCCCCCGAGACCAGTTGAGCTGCCCCCCAGGACCAGTTCAGCTGGTCTAGACCAGAGAGTTTTGGAGAGAAAACCCCAGCTCAGCTGCCCGGGGGCAAGTTCAGCTGGGTATGGTCAAAGAGGTCCACAGCTGAAGTTGAAGTTCAGCTGGAGTTGAAAAAGTTCAACTCAGCTGAAGTCCAGCTCAGCTGAAAAGCTCAGCTGCAGCTGAAGAAGCTCATCACAGCTGAAGTTAAGTTCAGCTGGAAAGCTCAGCTGCAGTTGAAGAAGTTCAGCTGCTTTTCAGCAAGAACACTCTAGGTTTCTCAACCCTAACCATGGTCAACCAAATAATGTTAAAGGATTTTTGGTTTTCAAAAATAGCTTTTGAATTTGGGGACTTGAGCTATAGCAAACACATGTACCTGTGCGAAAAAGAACAAGGAAGAATTACATCATGCAACACAAGATTTTACATAAATTTTATACGTTCGTTGCATGAAGTCCTTGGTGCTTCCTTAAGTTCCTGTTTCCTTCTAATCAAACACTGAGAACAAAAACTGTTAGTACCCTTATTTGTTTTGTCATTAAATCACCAAAACCCTCACTTGGGGTTGATTGCACTTACAATCTCCCCCTTTTTGGTGATTGATGCCAAAACAATTAAGGTCAAAAGATATATATTTGCAATAGAAAATTTCTTTTGAATGATTGTATGTAGATGGCTCCCCCTAAATGTGTGCACGATTGTGAATCCAACGTCTTGACATAATATGTCATGTGAGCAACACATTTAGATATAGTGACAACAACCATACTAAATACAATCATCCGAGGGGTGCAAAAGTGTCATAACAGGAGTTGTGATGCACATGACTATAAACACATTATTTTTACTTCATAGCAGAGTAGTCATTTCAAACTGATAGGACAAAAGATGATGGCCAGAAGACCATCATATTACTTTGAATAACAATCCAACAGTTTTATTTCATACAATGGAAAAAAAAAGATACAAGCCACAACAGTGGCCAAAAACAAAAATAATCCAAAAAAAAATACGAGAGAACCACAAACTAGAAGTTGGATTTTCTCCCCCTTTTTGGCAACAAGTACCAAAAACGGAGAGAGAGACAAGGATACAAGAATCAGTATCCTCTAGGAGGAGGATATGACGGAGGATACGATGGAGGATATGAAGTGTAGTCAGGGAAAAAAGTCCTCATCGCGTCCTCCTCAAAAGTGGAGTCCCGAGGTGGCTCATCAGCCGCAGAAAAAACAGATGCCGAAGATGTACGATGATCAGGAGGAGGTGGAGGGTGATGGTGGTAACCAGAGCCGGATGGCCTAGGGTCACCAGGAATGGGTCCCAGACCCGGGTAAGGAGGCGGAGGGTGGGAGGATGATTGACCCGGATCCCCATGGTAGGGAGGCGGGACAAACTCCTCGCGATCATCAACATAGACTTCTTCATCTTCATCGTTTGCAGACATAAAAGGCACCCCGTAGGCCTGCTGGTGCCACTCATTGATCTCCGGGGGAGGAGGATGGAGAGGCACATCAGGCGAACGAGGGACAAAAGGCATGCCCATGGAGGAAGCTTGACGACGAAGATTGTCGTCAGTCTCCCGCTGACGCCGTGCCACTTCATGGACATCAGCAGAAATGTTGCGGCACGTGGAGAAAAATGCCGCAAGCCCATGGAGCAAGCGAGCACCCATCCCGCGGCCACGACCTCGACCACGACCACGAGTACGTGGCATGGGAGATCCGCGGCCAGGAGAGGGACGCGAGGCAGCAGCGGGGGGAGAGGAGGAAGGATGGTGAGGAGGCTGGCGAGGTGGCTCAGAGGAGGAGGCAGGGCCTCCAGACCGAGAGGGAACCCGCTTTGTACGAGCAGCTGGGTTGGAGGAATCAACCCAGTAGGGTACGTAGCGGGAGTGTTTGACGGGTTTTTCGAAGTGGGTCTGGGTGACCACTTCGATCATCTTCATGATAAAGGGTGCATGAAGACACCCTCTGTGAGGAGACCAGGAAGCACGGACGATCTCCTCCCAGATCATGTCAAACACATTGATGCGGGCGAGATTATTTGGAGCAAGGAGGAGGAGGAGGACTCGACTCTCCCCAAGGACGTTCATTTGATTACCGCCCTTTGGGAGAACGGTCATCCGGGACAAGGAATTAAGGTACCTATAGTACCTATGCATGTTAGCGGTTGTCCAGAACTCCCGCTCAGTAGAGACATGAATGAATTCCGTCTCTTCCCGCATGGGCAGCCGAATGCCATGCACTCGCATGTTGCTGCCCTGAATGTCTGCATCAGAGAAGCCCAGAATGTGGGCAAAACGACGATAACTGACTCTGTGCCAGTTACCCTGGATGAAGAAATACATGACTGGGTAATCATACCCATCGGCTTCCTCATCTACTTTCTTTATCCAGAGGGTGGCGTAGAACTGAGCTACCACCTCATCGTTCCAGGGGTATTCCATGGTCATAATGTTTCGTAACCCCTTTCTCTCAAGGTTTTCGAGAGCTGACGTCATGTCAGCATCTCCCATATTCTCACAACCCTCCCAGTCAATGAATCTATGTCGGACGACTGGGTGTTTCTTGGTAAGAATGACAGAATTGTAAAAGTCAGCCTGGAAAAGATTCCAGAACCGAGGGTCCTGGACACCAGGATGACGAGGAGTGAGAGTAGGGTTGGTAAACCTAAGACGCTGAAGGGTGTCTATTCCCTTCTGAGTGAAGTCGACGGGAGATTCATGCGGACCGCGGCTGACGTTCGCCGGATGCATGTGCAGTCCGGTGACGTAGAGAGCATCAGGCGCCAGAAGGTCGACGAAGTCGTCGAAAGCTCCATCCTCCTCTTGGCAGGGAGCATACCCTGAGGAAGACGTGCTACGACGAGGACGAGAGGCGCCAACCTTTTGGCGTCTCCCGCGAGTCGGCTGCGAGGGCAAGGAAGACCCCTCGCCAGGCATCCGACCAGAGCCACGTCCTCTCTTAGAGAGGGAGCGACGAGGCGGAGGAGAGGGGACGGGAGATTCCTCCTGAATCTCGTCGGAGTCGCTGCTAAACTCAACCACAGAGGGGTTGCGACGACGCACCATGATTGAAAAAGGTGGTGAAACTTGTGAAGCGGTTGAAGTGTGTGAAGGAGAGGCGCTAAAGGTTGTGAGGCGACCAAGGCGAGAGTGACTGAAGTGGGAAAAGAGAAGAGGAGTGTCAAATATATATAGGCAGTTGAGCTGGTCCTCAGGACCAGTTCAACTGCCCCCATGGCCCAGTTCAGCTGGTTTTGCTGCGCCGCGACCAAAAAGAAAACTGCTCCAAAAAAAATGTCTGCGCGGGCAGAGCAGAAATGTCCAAGAAAAATCTGCGCGCGCGAAGAGACAGGACAGGGAAAAGTGGAAAAGCATCTGCATGCACAGCCAACAAAAAATAAAGAAGGTCTGGGCACGCAGCAGAGCTGAAGTGACCGGTCAAAAAAAAAATTTCCTTGCATGCGCACCCCTGCTGTTGACCGGACAACACAAATAAAAAGGTTCCTGCATGTGCACCCCTGCTGTTGACCGGACAGCAAAAAGAAATGGGCGCCAGGCCGTAGGAAGTGACGGGTCAAATAAAAAAAAATGCTGCGCGCCAGATGCATGAGTGCGGCTGAGACCAAATAGTGACAAAAAAATTCTGCGCGTGAAGTGACCGGACCGGGGCGCTGACAGACGCTGTTGAGCGGCAGCAAGAAAAAAAAATTCGCGCCCAACAGAAGAAATGACCGGTAAAAAAATGATGTGCGCCCTGCAAAAAAAAAGCGACCAGAAAAAAAACTTCCAACGCGCGCTGCAGCAGCTGACCGGATGCGCCAAAAAAAATTAAAGAATCTCTGGCGCCGCTGCAGAGATGAGGCGACCGGACAGGGAAAGTGATCGGACAACAAAAAATAAAAGAAGTTCTGTGCGCGCGGCAGATGAAGTGACCTGACAATAAAGTAAAGACAACATGGCGAAGCAGCTGGCGCCCAGACAGAAAATTTTTTTTGCATGCGCATGTGACTGCAGCTGAGCACCAGTCAGAAAGAAAGAAAAAAATTTGGGCGCCCTGCAGCAGAGCGGATGTGACTGCGCGACAAAAAAAAAATTTCTGCGCACCTGACGCTGCTGCCCATCTGAAAAAGCGACTGCGCGACTGAAAAAGTGTAGCGGACAGACCTGCGCGCGGACAGACCTGCGCTGACCGATCAGACACCGGTTCAACCGGTCCACCAAGGCAGTTCAACCGGTTTTAACCAGGATGGTCCTGGTAAAAACTGGTTAAGAACAGCTGAGCTGAAGTTCAGCTGGCCTCCTCTAGCTGAACTAGAAAGTTCAGCTGGTCAAGCCAGTTGAACCCAAAAGAAATCTTAGCACTAAAATGCATTCAAATTTTAACATTTTCACCAAGTTTTTGAAAGATCATCACATAGCTTTAAAACTATCAATCAAAAACAGTGAATCAAACAATTTTTTGGTGACCGTTTTCAAGTTAAGTTACGAGAATCCAAGATATTTAATTCACTCCTAAGAAAGCAAAACCTAGTCTCATCGAGGGGTTTTGTGAAGATATCGGCTAGTTGATTTTCGGTGCTCACATGAAACAATTCGATATCTCCTTTGGCTTCGTGGTCTCTCAAGAAATGGTGTCTGATGTCAATATGTTTAGTTCTAGAGTGTTGCACAGGGTTGTTTGCAAGTTTTATGGCACTCTCATTGTCACACAAAAGTGGAATTTTGTTAAACTCACAACCAAAATCTCGAAGGGTTTGCTTCATCCATAACAATTGTGCACAACATGCCCCAGCTGCTATGTACTCAGCTTCTGCAGTGGAAAGTGCAACACAATTTTGTTTCTTGGAACTCCATGATACTAAGGATCGCCCAAGGAATTGGCAAGTCCCAGTAGTACTTTTTCGATCTACTTTGCAACCGGCATAATCTGAGTCAGAATAGCCAAGTAAATCGAAAAAGGAGCCTTTGGGATACCATAATCCTAGGTTTTGGGTGTGAACTAAGTATCTTAGAATTCTCTTAACTGCTACAAGATGGCAATCTTTAGGATTTGCTTGAAAACGTGCACACATGCAAACACTCAACATAATATCAGGTCTAGATGCACATAAGTAAAGCAGTGATCCTATCATTGATCTATATAATGTTTGATCTACGGGTTTACCTTCCTCATTTAGGTCGAGATGTCCATTTGATGACATTGGAGTCTTGGCGTGCTTTGCCTTTTCCATGCCAAATTTCTTGAGCATATCTTGTGTATATTTGGTTTGGCATAGAAAAGTACCTTCCTTGAGCTGTTTGACTTGAAATCCCAGGAAGTATTTAAGCTCGCCCATCATAGACATCTCAAACCTGTTCGTCATTACTTTGCTAAACTCTTCACAAAATTTCTCATTAGTACTACCAAATATAATGTCATCAACATATACTTGGCACACAAATAATTCATTGTCAACTTTTCTAGTAAATAAGGTAGAGTCAGCTTTTCCTATTGTAAACTCATTCTTAATTAAAAATTCTTTAAGACAGTCATACCAAGCTCTAGGGGCTTGCTTAAGCCCGTAGAGTGCCTTGTGAAGAAGATAAACATGATTTGGCTTCTTTGGATCTTCAAAACCCGGTGGTTGCTCCACATATACTCTCTCTTGTAGTGGTCCATTTAGAAATGCGCTCTTGACATCCATTTGATATAGCTTGAAATCATGGTTAGTAGCATATGCAATTAATATTCTAATTGATTCTAACCTTGCTACTGGCGCATATGTTTCGCCAAAATCAAGTCCTTCCACTTGAGTATAGCCTTGGGCAACCAACCGTGCCTTGTTTCTTGTAACCACGCCATGTTCATCTTGCTTGTTCCTAAAGACCCATTTAGTCCCAATCACATTTTGTTTAGGTCTTTGGACTAAGGACCAGACTTCATTCCGGGTGAAGTTGTTTAACTCCTCTTGCATGGCAATTATCCAATCCGGATCACCCAATGCTTCTTCAACCTTAAGTGGCTCAAGAGAGGAAACAAACGAGTAAAATTCACAAAAATTAGCTAAACGAGATCGAGTTGTTACCCCTCTCCTGATGCTACCCAGGATGTTGTCCACTGGATGATCCCTTTGTATTGTTTGATGGACTCTAGGATGAGGCACTGATGGATGTCTTTGTATTTGCTCCTCCTCATCAATTACTTGATCAAGAGGCACTTCACCATCAATACTTTCTTGCTCATCTTCTACCACTGTTGGCATCCTTTGATGATTTTCTTCGTGGCTTGGATGACTTGAGGTTGATGGGTTTGCTTGGGTGGAGACTTTGTCACTCACCACCCTTGCACCCACATCAACTATCTCATTGGTCATCCATAAGGTTCCTTCTTCATCATCCCTTTCTTGAGGTCTCACCTCACCTATTACAAGTTTCTTTATGGCCTCACAAGGTGGTTCTTCATTTCCTGCAGTGTCATTAGAAAAATGCCCTTGCGAGCCATTAGACTCATCAAACGTCACGTCTATCGCTATTTCAACAATACCGGTGGTATTGTTGAAAACACGATATCCATGCGCATTTGATGCATACCCAAGCAAGAAGCCCTCGTCCACTCTAGGAGCAAACTTTGAGCTCTTGACTTTCTTGTTAAGAATAAAACACTTACAACCAAATACTCTAAAATAATCAACTTTAGGTTTGTTACCAGTGAGAAGCTCATAAGCAGTCTTTTTGTAGATCTTATGAAGATAGAGACGGTTGATTGCATGACAGGCGGTGTTGACCGCCTCTGCCCAAAAGTTGTCAGGTGTCTTGTACTCATCCAACATGGTTCTTGCAGCTTCAATTAGAGTTCGGTTCTTTCTTTCCACAACACCATTTTGTTGTGGAGTGTAAGGCACTGAGAACTCATGCTTGATTCCCTCTTCTCCTAAGAATTCTTCGACACCTGTGTTCTTGAATTCCGTCCCATTATCACTTCTCACTTTCTTGATTTTGGGCTCAAATTCATTTTGAGCTTGCCTCATGAATTTCTTTAAAATTTCTTGAGTTTCACCTTTATCACTTAAAAAGAAAACCCAGGTAAATCGAGAAAAATCATCAACAATAACTAAACCATACTTACTACCACCAATGCTAATGTAGGCCACAGGTCCGAAGAGG
This sequence comes from Zea luxurians, assembly GCA_029449295.1. NCBI lineage: Eukaryota > Viridiplantae > Streptophyta > Magnoliopsida > Poales > Poaceae > Zea > Zea luxurians. The sequence goes on along the minus strand of JAOPSE010000005.1, from coordinate 135,224,296 downwards.
TCCATGTGAAGAAGCTCCAATGGCCTCTTTGTTGTGACCACATTCTTTGATTGATGTGGGACTCCATGTTGCTTTCCTGCTTGGCATGCGCCACAAACCCTATCTTTCTCAAATACAACATTTGTTAGTCCAATGATGTGATTATCCTTTTGAAGTTTGGCCAAATTCCTCATACCGACATGGGCTAGTCGACGATGCCAAAGCCAACCCTTGTCGGACTTTGCCACTAAACAAGTCTCAGGCGTCACTTTACTTGTTGTGAAATCAACAAGATAAAGCTTGCCCTTCAAGCGACCGGTAAAGGCAACTGAGGAGTCCTCCCTTCTAAGGATCTTCACATCCACATCCGAAAATAGGCAATTATAACCCATTCCACAAAGTTGTGAAACGGACAACAAATTATAGCTTAAAGAATCTACTAATAAAACATTTGAAAGTGATTGTTGGTCTGAGATAGGAATTTTACCAATACCAATCACCTTACTTTTGCCACTATCTCCAAACACAATTTCTTGTGCTTCTTGAGTTAGTTGCAATGTATGAAACATGTCTTTCTCCCCGGTCATGTGATTTGTACATCCACTGTCAAGCACCCAACTTGACCCACCAGAGGAGTAGACCTGCAAAACAAGTTTAGGCTATGCTTTTAGGTACCCAAATTGAATTGGGTCCTACAGTGTTAGTTATAGCCTTGGGTACCCACACACTTCTTTTCATGACTTTTCGTTTAGTGTAGGCACCCACATATTTAACAACCAATTTTCCTAAATCCCAAGTCAACATATAATCACAAAGATATGAGTGGGAAATGGGAGCATTAGATTTTTGTCCACTTGAGGATCCCACTTCCTTCATCTTACTCTTTGTGGAACTCAAGTTGACCTTTACCTGAGGTGACTTGTCATTTGAGGAGTGAATCCTCCCCAAGGCATCATATAGGGTGGTTCCCTCTATGAACTTGGGGGATCTCCACCCCTTATGCACTGTGCTAGGGTTTTCCTTGGATGAGTTGAACCCAAGCCCCCTTCTTCCATTGTTGGGCTTAAGGGACTTGTACTTGGGTTCAACTTTCTTTAACCCATCATTGCTAGAGCATCTTTTCAAAATTTCTTTGACCTTCACCTGTGGGCTATTCTTCCTTGCATGGTTAGTTAGACAACAAGAAGCATGATATTTGGCACAATGTTTACAAGAATTATCATTTAAGCTAGACTTAGATTCAAGCACTAAAGATGAGGCATTGATGTTCTTGCAATTTTCAAGTTGCACTTGAAGTTCTTGATTTTGAACATTCAAGCTTAACATGCTTGCTTCAAGTGCATTCTTTTCATTTGCAAGATTAGCTATAGAGGTTTTCATGTTAATTACTTCTTTTTCTTTATTCTCTATAGTTATCTTGACTAAAGATACTTCCTTAGTCAAGACATCTAGCATTTCATCTTTATTGTGAAGCAATTCTTGAAGCTCTAGGTTTCTTTCCTTTTCAAGGATAAGCAAGTCTTCTTGAGCATCAAGAGTTGCTTTTCTTTTATCTAGCTTCTCCATTAATTTGGTGATAACATTGTATCCATTCAAGCCAAATTCTTTAATCATTTTATTTTTCATGGCAATTTGTTCATCATCATCATCATTTGAAAAATCATTACTAAATAAGGTTACCTTATCTCCTTTTGCCATGAGGCAAGTTGGAGTGTAGAATTCGTCTTGTAGGTTGGTGAAGAGTTGCGAGCTTGATGTAGATTGGATGGCCACGTTTGCCACCACTTCCTCTTCCTCGGAGCTAGAACTCTCTTCATCGGAGTTCCATTCTTCACCAATATGGGCTTGACCATATTTCTTCTTCTTGAAGTATCCCTTGGTCTTGCCCCCCTTTTTGAACTTGTCCTTCTTGTATTCCTTCTTAGCTTCTTGTTCCTTCTTGTTAGGACAATCCGCTATGAAATGACCGGTTCGGCCACATTCATAGCATGCCCTCTTCTTTCCTTTCCTTTGGAACTTGTCATTTTTCCTTACAAACTTCTTGAATGTTTTGACGAACATAGCAGTGTCTTCATCACTTGAGCTATCTTCATCACTTGAGGTCTCGACCACCTTCTTTGCTTTGTGGTCTTTGTTCTTCTTGGGGTTGTCTTGTTCATTAGTGATCAATGCATGAGAGTCCCTTGACTTGATAGGGGCTTCTTCGGACTCATGTTGTTGAATCTTTGCAAATAATTGATGAGGCGTCATATCCTCATAGTCATCACGATCCCTAATCATCCTTGCAAGACTCTTATCCTTTTCTTTATAAGCTCTCATGAACAATCTTGTGACCTTGGAGTCACTCCAATCTTCACTCCCAAGAACTCTTATTTTGTTGACCAACACCATCAACCGATCAAAGAGTGATTGAAGCGACTCACCCTTTGTCCAATCATATCTTGCAAGCTCACTTTCCAAAGCCTCAACTCTATGTCTTTTAGCTTTGGGATCTCCTTCATGTGACATTTTAAGAATATTCCAAATGTCACGTGCATCTTCTCTTCCTTGAACTTTCCGGTATTCTTCCGGACAAAGACTTCCTTTGATTATGCTCACTGCTTGAGCATTTCGATGAACCTCTTGCATCATTTCCGGAGTCATCTCTTCTCCTTGGGCGGGCTTATACATACCTACATTAACAATCTCCCAAAGACTAGGATGCACACCGATTAAATGCGACTTCATCTTGTCGGCCCACTCATCATAGTTCAACTCACTAAGAGTTGGTAACTTTCCAAGTGGGGCGGAAGAGAAGTTGGGAATATAATTTCTAGAGTAATCGAATTGAACTTTGCTAAAGTCATTACCTTTGCTTTTGGTAGATGATCCTTCGGTGTTGAGACTTACCTTGCTCAATACCTTAGACACCAAAAGATCCACTAGATCGTCATTATAATCAAATGTTCCCTTACCTTTATCTTCTTCGGCCTTTCTTCTTGATTCTTCTTCTTCGGCCTTTTTCTTAGCATCTTCCTCTTTCATCTTGAGGAACATCCTCTCGGCAATCTTCATGGCGAGGTCGAGGACCTTGGGGTCCACTTCCTCACCGGAGGATGTGACGGGAATATCCTCAAGGATAGGATCCACATGGTCCCGTTGAGTAGACATGATCGTTTCCTCACGCGGTTAAGCATAAAACGAGGTACGAGGCTCTGATACCAATTGAAAGTAGCCTAGAGGGGGGGTGAATAGGCTAATCTGAAAATTTTCACAACAAACTTCGAAAGATTGTTAGATACACAGTTCGACTGGTGCAGGCCGGTTCAACAGCTACGTACGCAAGTTGAACCACTCTGAACCAAACCAACTGTTTTAAAAACTTTAGACTAAAATCTACTCGAAAAGTATTTCGCAAGTTCTTGAGAGAAGTAAGATATAGCTAAGTGAGGATGAGAAGATGAATATGTAAAGGCTATTTTACTTCTAGATAAACTCTACGGAGAAATCTTTATGTCAATTTTGCAAGTAAGAATATCTCAAGTTGAAACAAGCAAGAACACAAGACACAAGATTTAATCCGAGGTTCGGCCACACCACAAAGGTGTCCTACTCCCCGTTGAGGAGCCCACAAAGGGCCGGGTCTTTTTCAACCCTAATCCTCCAAAAGCCGACCACAAAGGTCAAGGCAATCTCTTCTTATCTTAGCTCAAAGAGCGGGTGATACAAACTTCTTAGGGTCGTCCACAAATTTGGAGACTCCCAAGCAACCTCAAAGATCTTGAAACCTAGGGTTTCAAGAACACCAAGAAAGCACAAGAGGGGTTTGCACAAGCTCAAGTCTTTGAAAGAGAGATGGGAGAGGAAAACCAAATCGTGAGCACAAGCACAAACCTCACACCCAAGAGCTCCTCCAACAAGGTTGAATCTTGAGGAAGATTTAAGTGTGAGAGAGATGGAGAGATGAGTGCTTTGTCTCAAGTTAGGTGAGCAATAAATGAGTGAGTGTTCAGCCGTGTTAAAGAAGAGAGAGAGGGAGGGGTCTATTTATAGTCACGGCTCAAAAACTAGCCGTTTGACTAAAAAACCCGTTGAAAACCGGTTGAACCGCCCCCTGACAGGTCAGCAGACTGTCTGCCAGTCTGACTGCCAGACTGACTGGCAGACTGACCTCAGACAGCCAGGACCGGTTGAACCGCCCCCCAGGGCGGTTGAACCGCCCCCCGAGACCAGTTGAGCTGCCCCCCAGGACCAGTTCAGCTGGTCTAGACCAGAGAGTTTTGGAGAGAAAACCCCAGCTCAGCTGCCCGGGGGCAAGTTCAGCTGGGTATGGTCAAAGAGGTCCACAGCTGAAGTTGAAGTTCAGCTGGAGTTGAAAAAGTTCAACTCAACTGAAGTCCAGCTCAGCTGAAAAGCTCAGCTGCAGCTGAAGAAGCTCATCACAGCTGAAGTTAAGTTCAGCTGGAAAGCTCAGTTGCAGTTGAAGAAGTTCAGCTGCTTTTTAGCAAGAACACTCTAGGTTTCTCAACCCTAGCCATGGTCAACCAAATAATGTTAAAGGATTTTTGGTTTTCAAAAATAGCTTTTGAATTTGGGGACTTGAGCTATAGCAAACACCTGTACCTGTGCGAAAAAGAACAAGGAAGAATTACATCATGCAACACAAGATTTTACATAAATTTTATACGTTTGTTGCATGAAGTCCTTGGTGCTTCCTTAAGTTCCTGTTTCCTTCTAATCAAACACTGAGAACAAAAACTGTTAGTACCCTTATTTGTTTTGTCATTAAATCACCAAAACCCTCACTTGGGGTTGATTGCACTTACAGGGAGGAAACATGGTTGGTAACATCTGTTGATCCATTTGAGTGTATGACATCTTGCTTGTTGAATCTGGGTATGAAACAGTTTCAGCAACAAAGCTTTAGGCTCCGTTCTAGGGTATGTTTATTTCTATTAATATGGATTAGCTGGAATAGTTTCTGGTCTCAATCCGATGTAAAGAACTGACCCAAGATGGAACCATTCTATACTAGGGGAGGAAACATGATTGGTAACATATGTTCATCCATTTGAGTGTATGACATCTTTCTTGTTGAATCTTGGATTTTACCAATATATGCAATGGGAGCTGCTCGGTGGGGCGCGAAGGCTAGGCACCTAACTTTATCTTGTAGGGTCATTTATTTATCATTGTACGTGGTGCGCTTGTACTCAAGAGTGTTGGTGTGGTGAGGGGCGGACCTCATCCCTCCCCTCATGTTATGTATTGTATCTTTCTTTCTTAATGAAATGAAGCGTAGCTCTCCTACGTCATTCGAGAAAAAACATTAAAAAGTAGGATAAAAAGGCATGTTTAAGGGCATATTTGGTATTGGGCTTCAGCCAATACAACTCTAGTTGTAGATTCTCATGAAATAGATTTTTGGGCTCTAGTTTCACTTAGAAAAATGTTTGGTAAAATAATTTTTCTAGAATGTTAAAAGAACTGAAATGTTAATAATATCGTTGTTCAATTTTCTTTCTCTCTCTCTTTCCACCTTATCACAACCACACGGAAGAATCACCACCGTATGGAAGCGCAACACACAACACGCGTATCGCGACACTAGTCTTGTGTTTGTTTCTCCACCTTTCACCGTATGGATGTGCCATCGTCTCACCCACAAACGTTGCCACACCTCCACAGACCTGAGCATGGGTCATCCAACTAGACCAACCCGACCCGACATGTTTGAAAAAACTGATCTGACCCAATCCGACCAATGCAACTGACAGGTATGAGCAATAGTTTTTTACCCGCAATATTCCATGGATCAGTCACAGACTATGATTTTTTATCCAAAACCTGATCCAACCCCAAAAAAACCCAACCCAAACCAGAAAATCCAACCTAGCACATCCAACAGGGAGGCACAGACCAACCCGACCCCATAGTAGGCACGGGTTGGGCACATGCCGTGCCAAAACCCACAACGTAACCTTTACCCAATCTGAACCTGATCCGACCTAACGTTTAAACATGTATAATCTAGCCTAGTTCGAGCCGCTATCTTCATACCCCACGTCCATGTCTCCCAACCTTAAAAAACTCAACCTATAAGATAAGATAGACCCATGTATTGTATTCAGAAGATAATATTCTCACACATATCAAGAAAATGTAACACCTCGTTCACTTCTGGACCGGCATTACTTACTCCTGGCAGCTCTCTAGATCAAATATTGTCCCCATTGTCCCCACAAACCAACACGAGTCTTTTGTGCGCATTTTGTCCTCACTCATGCGCACCAGAGAAAACTTCCTAGTCGGTCACCCATCCCAAATTGCTCCAAGCCAAGCATGCTTAACTTGGAGGTCCTTTCGAGATAGGCTTCCGAAAAGAAGATGCACCTTGTTGATAGAGTACTCTATTAATTCTATTAAGATTTGGACTAGGATATCACCATCCATTAGGGCCAGGATATCACAATCCACCCCCTAGAAGACTGACGTCCTCGTCGGTCAACCCCAATCCAGGAACATTCTCTCTTGGCCACGTCTGCATGTCTAGTGTCGTCATATGCCATGCCATGTGACTACTCCAGGCCCACATGCGTCATGCACCATATATCCGAACCCCTAGCCCACATACGCCCGTGAAACCGTGAGAGTTAGCTTCGATAACATTTGTAACACCCCGTCCACTCCCGGACCGGCAATACTTACTCCTGGCAGCTCTCTAGAATCATATATTGTCCCCATTGTTCCCACAGACCAACACGAGTCTTTTCTGCGCCATGTGCACCCGAGAAAACTTCATGGTCGGTCACCCATCCCAAATTGCTCTAAGCCAAGCACGCTTAACTTGGAGGTTCTTTCGAGATAGGCTTCCGAAAAGAAGACACACTTTGTTGATATGAGTACTCCATTAATTCTATTAAGCCTTGGGCCAGGATATCACCATCCATTAGGGTTAGGATATCATAGAAAACCCCTGAACCATTTCCTTACCCATACACAGTGGCATTGTAGCCCATGTGCGAACGACATCGAGATTTTTTAAATCACAGTCTAAAATTTGCTCACACAGAGAATCTGACTTAGGACCTGAGAAGTGCTACTTGGACCATCTAACCAAATCAGTTAGGGGCCCTTTCACGACGTCTCAACCTTGCCTGCCCCAACATCGCTCGAGCTGCTGTCGCTCGACCTCACCTTGCATCAGCTACTGGTGTCTCTTAGCGGCATCTCCTGGGCTTCATCGGGGAAACAGAGCAATCCGAGGGTGTTTCCCGACATCGCTCAAGCTGCTGTCGCTCGACCTCACCTTTGCATCAGCTACTGGTGTCTCTTAGCGGCATTTCCTGGGCTTCATTGGGGAAACATAGCAATCCGAGGGTGTTTCCCGACATCGCTCGAGCTGCTGTCGCTCGACCTCACCCTTGCATCAACTACTGGTGTCTCTTAGCGGCATCTCCCGGGCTTTATCGAGAAACAAAGCAATCCGAGAGTGTTTGGTTATCACGGACACGAAGCTACTCAGAGCGCTACCAAATCCACACTAATAGTCATACTCCTACACCACAAAACAAGTGGGTTAAGAGTATAATATGATAACTTAAGATTTAATTAAAAAGTTATATATAATACAAAATGATCATTGAACAAAGGATAATAGAAATGGTATCGTACCCACGGCGTATACGCTCCATGAGCTGTGGATGCGCACACTAAAAACTCAGTCGATAGGGAAAGATCATCTCCACAATATTATATTAAGAAGAAGCTCATTAGAAGCCCTAACAAAAAAGTCACAAAAGTTGGTCCCCCATGTAACATGAGGGTACACCCCCTATAGGCCATATTTTTACTCGTGTTTTGAGCCCTCCCAGGCTCTACACGAGGATCTACTCCCTATAGGTCAGTCCATCTCATGTGCACATAACCAGAGGAACCAACAAGTGACTTTTTTTTAATCTTAACCTAAAACTCATACTAGGATTTAAACTTAGGATCTAAAGAGTGCTACTCAAACTAATTAACCAACTAACCAACTCAGCTAGAGGATCGTTCGCTGGATGGACACACTAACAAAGATGGATGTCACCGGTGACATGAGTTAGTCTCCCAATCCCAACGGTCGACTAAACCCTGTGCCCCATCAAACTACCTCAAATTCTGTGGGCACCTTCCAACCGATACGAGGGATATGTTTTAACCATGTACGTACAAATTCGGTGAATCCAAGGGTTAGCTAATCCCCTAGAGGCCGTCCAACCCCATATAGGCTCCAAACTATCTTAACCTTACCTATAAGTATCTCATGCTACCTAGATCCTATTACCTGAGAAGGCTCCACTTTGTTGATACACATCCAAAAGAATCTCCCACGTGCTCACTTTAGCGTCCAGTTACTATGCTAGTTAGCATGGAGTTAGAGTGAGTCAAATCAAGCTAGTATCAAATTCCCTAAGTAGTTTTTGGAAGCTTGGTTAAGCATTTATTGTCAGTGTTTATGACCCGACTGCGCACCATGTGGTTCCCCACATGATGCTTTTGAGCAGGACGATCATAGATTGTAACTCGATGTACGTGCGAATGCACGTCAGATCACACAAGGGTTTATACAGGTTTGGGACGCTAGAATGTGTAACACCCTACTTCCTATCGTGGCTAAATATTTGAGTATCACTGGTGTACACAGGTTATAGATGAGCTGTGGCAGTGGAGAGTGAGTTGATGTGAGATGATTGATGAGCTATAAGGTGGTGATGGGATGTGCTGAGATAAGATGAGATGAGCTTAGATGTCTGTTCATAGGGGTACCCCCTCGACCTTAGATGTGCTGAGAGGATTATCCCTTTATAGGTTGTGATCACTATCTAACTCTACTTGAATCCTCCTTTTAACGCGGCATGCATTCCTTCTTATCCAGAGTTCAGTTGCCCTTCATTCAAGTTATCTCTAGGTATCTAGCACTTCGGGTACGTTGAGGCTTTAGCGCATGACTCGTTCATCCAGTCTTCACCTCCTCGGGTTGAGCTCATCCAGCTTGTTTGTGGCCCGAGGGTATGCCTTTCTAGGCAAGTCATCGGGAGACCCATCAAATGGGCCATGGAGCGTTTCTGCACTCCCGCCCGAGGTCAGCCTTGGACGAGTCGCGACTGCATCTCCGGTCCAAGGATGGCCTCTAGCGAGTCGTGAATGCTTCTCTCGCCCAGAGCTGGCTTCGGGCGAGTCATGACCACATCTCCCGCTTGAGGTTTGACTCAAACGAGACGGAACAACGTCTCCCATCCGAGGTTGGCCTCGGGCAAGACGGAACAACATCTACCATCCGAGCTTTGCCTCGGGCGAGACGAAACTGCTAATATTTTTGGATATAGTTCAAAGAATGCAAAGTCGATATGAATAAAGTAAAGTGATAATCTAGATGATCAACACCTCAACAAATACATTAGAAGACCTATTAAAGATTCGCAAGAGCATGTAAGAGTCCAAGACAAAATTGAAAGGGAAATGTGCCTTTGGGCCATTTCTATTACTTTTTGGTGATTAGATGCCCAACACATAGAGTTATGACTTTATTGAGCTAAGGCTTAAAGAGATACAAATGCAAAAGCAAGGTATGATTCTAGCCTTAGTAAATTGTTTTTGGTACTAACATTATTCTACTAAGTGCTAGGAACCTTCTCAAAGTGAGAGAAATTGAATTGGAGAAGTTTGGCTAAAGCAAGCCAGACTTGCACCAGCCTGTGGTGCACTGAACTGTCCGGTGCTCAGGCTGGCGCCTCGGCAAACAAGCCGCTCTCGGGAAAATGCTGAGGGCTCCACGGATATAATTTACCAGACTGTCCGGTGTGCACCGGACTGTCCAGTGTGCCAGCCACGCACCCGCCAACGGTCGACCGCGCGATCAGCGGATGAAACGTGGCTCAGCTAATGGTCAGAAAGTTGCACCGGACTGTCCGGTGTGCCACGAGGGCCGGTGGCTGCAATGGTCAGCTTCACCAAAAAAGAAAGGGGATCGCACATTGTTCACTGTCCGGTGGTGCGCCGGACTGTCCGGTGCGCCCACGGATAGAAGGTAATCAGGGCCTTCCAAATGGAACTCAAATAGCTCCTAGCTGCCTTGTGGCTATAAAAGGGACCCCTAGGCGCATGGAGGATTACACCAAGCAGTCATTGAACATCCAACAACGTCGAGACATCGAATTCGCGCTTTTGCTTTAGTTGATTGAGATCTGAGAACTTGTTTTAAGCTATAACTCCGTTGTGCTGTCTTTGTGCTCCTCTCTCTCGCTTTGTGTGCGTGAGTCGCTGCAAGTTTGTCTCGTGTGTGTGGTTTCATTCCCTCCCTTACTCTTGTGGTCTAATTGTAATCAATCTTGTAAGGGTGAGAGACTCCAACTTGTGGAGATTCCTCACAAAGGGAATACTTGAGAAAAGGAAGAAAGCCATGGTACTCAAGTTTGATCTGTGGATCACTTGAGAGGGATTGAGTGCAATCCTTGACCGAAGGAGGTCACCACAACGTGGAGTAGGCATTGGTTGAACCACGGGATAAAATCACCGTGTCTCTTGTGCATCCTTCTATTGTGATTGTTTTCTTCCATAGAGTTCTCATTTGATCACTTGCTCTATTGTTCCTAAGTTCAATATATATTCTAAAGGAACAATCAAGTGAAGAGTTCTCTTCTATCTATTCATATCACCTTGGTTTTAATCTTACTAAAATTTATTATAAACCAAGTTTGTGTTGTTTAGACTTGATTTTTACAGGATCACCTATTCACCCCCTCTAGGTGCTCTCAATAATATGGAACCAAGCTAGACACAAAGAAACAAAGATAAGAAGGGTTTTAGAATGTGCTAGACGATCTCGAGGGAGCATTGGACCATATGGTTGTAGCTAACCCTAGGCAACAGAAATGCAAGAACATCATACCAAGGTATCGAACTAGCGGTGGCATGATGCCAGTAAAACAATCACATTGTTCACTCTTAGGAAGATCATTGGATTGTCCCTGCATGAGATCACCGAACCAATGAGATGGAGTCCAATAGTGAATAGAGAGGTTCTAGAGAAGGAATAGGGGCATCAGAGTGGTCTGATGGTAGGTGCCAGACCATATGCTAGTAGAGGCATGTCCCAATGGTAGATAATGACCAGCGCTAACATAGTACTGACACTGCAACCATTGAGACACGTCAAAGTCTAACATAATGATTCAATGGTATACCCATGGGATGGTCTAACGGTACACAGAGTTTATTGTTGAGGGTACAACAACTATATCTCCCTTTAAGGGCTATGAATATGACCTCGACCTGCTACATAAGGTGTATGAAAGTTGAGGAACATAGAAAAAGAGTTAAAGCTGATCTCTAGTATCTATAGACACCTAAGTGCTAAAAATCAATCGGTTATTAGTATAGGTGCTTTGCGAAGTGCTTATATTAGTTATACCATTGCTTAAGTGTTTCTCTAGGTTTAAGCCTAGTGTTTGGGTGAGGTTCAAACACATCTTATGATCTTATCTCTTGGTGCTTGCGTGCACCATTGCAATAGTTATAGCGGAGGGATTTATAGTCTTGCGATATCACATGAAGTGCATTTATAGTGTGGGTGTCATCATATAGTTGAGGAAATGAGACCCACAATGTTTTGACTAGAAACTCGATAGTTGGTCGTTGAGGGTGCAACAACTATAACTCTCCTTGGGGCTATAAATAGGACCCAAACCAACAATTCGAGAGGTGTGGGAGCTAAGGAATATACCAATAGAGTTGAGGATCATGTCTAGTAGCTCAAGACACCCAAGCGCTCAAATATCACTCGATGATTAGCTTAAGTGCTTTTGTGAAGTGCTTAGGTTAGTTCGATCGCTTCCTTAGCGTTTGCTCTAAGGTTTAGGTCTAGTGATTAAAAGTGAGGTTACAAACACCTCTTACTCCTTGACGCTTGCACATGTCATGGTAATAGTTACACCAAGAGGGGTTGTAAGTCTTGTGACATCACACCAACTACGTTTGTGGTGTGGCCACCACCGTGTGCTGGAGAGAACCAGGCTCGTGACATTTTAGCAAGAAACTGGATAGTGGAGACAGCGGGAGCATCTAATAGAGGGCACAACTGGGCACCACTTGCATGTGGAGAAGTCATGAGGTTATCCTTGAAGTTACCTGACCCGAAGCTTGTCCTTCGCGTGGACATTCCCTTGCATGGGGCTCCAATGAGAATTAGAGAAAAGTTTGCTCTTTTTGAAAACCTTTGTAAAAATACGAGAGTCATCAATAGGAATTTGTATCTCTATTATATTTTAAGCTTTCACATTAACATTGTGTTAACTTGGTTATGTGCTTTAACTTTTCAACTTAGTTATATGCTAGTGGATAGGTTTGGAAACTATGTTGTATAACTTTTTGTGGTAGAGGTAACAACACTGAGTCAAAACTGTAGTTGCGCATAAGATAGTTTATTTATTGCATAGGTTTTGACTAGAAGAAAAATAGAGGCCATAGTTATTAGAATAAGAATTAGACTGTCTTATTCACCCCCTCTTAGGTATCACCATTTTCAACAAGAGGTATCAGAGCAATTGGCTCAATATAGAACTTTGGCTTATCCGACATTGGACTGATGCTATTTAGAAAGAGAAGGATGAATACCTCTGTGGCACTTCAGTTCCACGGTAATAACTTCATTTACTATAGTGCTAAAATGACTTGCCACCTAGAAGTTATTGATTTAGGTGTTTGAAAAGTCACTCGTCATAGGATAAAACTCCTCAAGGATCCCAAAAAGCCAACCACGAGTGACAAAAAGTAAATTTATCTAAATCTTTACTTCTATAAGCACCAATTTCAATGGTCGTCCTGCATCAACACTTTTAAGAAAACTCCACGCCCCACCTAACAACTGAATAATATAAGCCTTACTTTAAAAAAACTCCAGCCTCGCCTAACAACCAGATAAGATAAGTCTTACCTTGTATGTAGTGCATCACACGCGTAGTTTTATTTTTTCCCCCACGTCTCATGGTCTCACCTAACAACCAGATAAGATAAGCCTTACCTCTTGCATGCGCAACCAACCATGCAACCACCACGAACGCTCCCTCCTTCTTGCTGTTGTCATTTTATATTAACTCCCAACTTTCCATCTCTTTCTCCATCTCCATCTTCATCGCTCAGATTCATTTGCACCACCATAGAGGACATCGATCTTTTCCCATCGGCAAGCGTCTCGAACCGCTGCCGCGACTCTTCGCCGCCGTGTGCCAGCGGAGCAAGAAGATGAGCCCAAGGAGAGGAGACATGATCCTGGGTTTAGTTTTGAATTGATTGTTAGCAATTAGTATTAAAAATTTTAACAAAATATTTACTCTTATAAAAGCTAATATAATATGTTTAATATTACATGAACTCTATGATAACAAACATTCTCTAGCTTTGCATAATTATGAGTTTTTAAATTAAATAAAATGATATTGTTAAAGATATGTATTCTCGGTTGAATCTAATATTTAATGAGCTTAACTATATTGTCGGCGTTCCGAGACCGGGGGGTCCTCGAGCCGACGAGTGAGAGTGCCGCGTGCCCCAGCCCAGATGGGTCGAGCGCGTGGAGCGAGCGCAAAGGGGGGAACGGAGTGAGAGAGAGGTCGGTGGCCGGAGCCGGATCGCGAGGGAGTCGGAGAAATTCCCACGGCCTTCGTGTTCGTCCCGCGCCCAGGTCGGGTGCGCTTGCAGTAGGGGGTTACAAGCGTCCGCACGAGGTGAAGGGAGAGGGCGGCCCCGAGAGAGCGCCTGCCCCTGCCTTTCGTCCCCGCGAGGCCAACCTTTTTTAAGAAGGCCCTGGCCCTTCCTTTTATAGTCGTAAGGAGAGGGTCCAGGTGTACAAGATGGGGGTGTAGCGAGGTGCTACGTGTCTAGCGAGGGAGAGCTAGCGCCCTATGTACATGCCCAGGTGGCAGCCAGAGAGATCGTGGCACCCTGTTGGAGTGGCGTCGTGGCTGTTGGAGGAGTAACGGAGCCGGACGGGGGGACAGCTGTCGAGGTGGCTGGGTCCTTGCTGACGTTCTCCTGCTTTCGTAAGGGAGCTGGGAGCCGCCGTCGTCATGATCTAGCGGGGCGCCATCATGGCCTATCTGGCATAGCTGGCCAGATAGGACGCCGGTCTTGTTCTCTGCGACCCAAGTCGGCTCGGGGCAGGGTGATGATGACGCTTCCTGTTGACGTGGCGGTCTCGTATCCTAGGTCGGGCGTCGTGGAGGCTCCTCCGAGGCTGTGGCCGAGTCCGTCCTGCAAGACAGAGACAGAGTCCGAGCCCTGGTCGGGCGAGGCGGAGATTATTCGGCAGAGGCCGAGGCGGAGTCCGAGCCCTGGATCGGGCGAGGCGGAGGTCGCCGTCTTCCGAGGCCTTAGCCTGAGTCCGAGCCCTGGGTCGGGCGGAGCGGAGTTCGCCGTCTTCCGAGGCCTTAGCCTGAGTCCGAGCCCTGGGTCGGGCGGAGCGGAGTTCGCCGTCTTCTGAGGCCTTAGCCTGAGTCCGAGCCCTGGGTCGGGCGGAGCGGAGTTCGCCGTCTTCCGAGGCCTTAGCCTGAGTCCGAGCCCTGGGTCGGGCGGAGTCTACTATGGCACCACTGGCGAAGTCTGGCCGCCCGTCAGTCTTACCTTTTGCGTTAAACGCCCCGGTGACTCGGTCGGTTGGTGCGGTGATTTAGTCAGGGTTTCTCCTTATCGGAGGCGGGGCCTAGGGCGAGCCGGGGATGCGCCTGCCGTGAAAGAGGAGACCTCAGGCGAGACAGAGTCATCTTAGGGTCGGCTGCCCTCGCCCGAGGCTAGGCTCGGGCGTGGCGTGGTCAAGTCACTCGTGTGGACTGATCCCTGACTTAATCAAACCCATCAGGCCTTTGCAGCTTTATGCTGATGGGGGTTACCAGCTGAGAATTAGGTGTCTTGAGGGTACCCCTAATTATGGTCCCCGACAGTAGCCCCCGAGCCTCGAAGAGAGTGTTAACACTCGCTTGGAGGCTTGCATCGCACTTTTTTGCAAGGGGACCAGCCTTTCTCGGAGGTACCTTGTTCCGGTGGGTGCGCGCGAGCGCACCCGCCGGGTGTAGCCCCCGAGGCCTCGGAGGAGTGGTTTCACTCCTTCGAGGTCTTAATGCCTTGCGCAATGCTTCGGCGTGACTAGCGGTTCCCTCATGCGAGCAGGGCGTAACCCAGGTGCACTGTCGGGGCCCAAGTTCTCGGGCTGGTATGTTGACGCTGTCAACGGTTCGGCCGGAGCCGGGTTTGCGAGAGCAGCCCCCGAGCCTTCGCACGGAGCGAGAGGACGATCAGGGACAGACTCGACTTTTTATATACGCCCCTACGTCGCCTTTCCGCAAGGAGGAGGGGGGGAGTGCGCCATGTTACCCTCGATGGGCACCGAACATGGTGTCTCCGGTGAGCTGCGATCGGGTAATCCGAGTGGACGTCCGTGCCCCGTTCGTTAGGGGTCGGCTAGGGGCCCGGAGGCACGCCCAAAAGTACCTGCGGGTGATCTGCCGGACCCGGTCCCCTAGCGACGGGGTCCGAGGGCTCGTTGCCTCCCTCCGATGGGATTCCGTTACAGAGTCGTTCCCGCTGGTCTCGGAAATGTCCTAGGGTACCTCGGGAGCGCAGCCCGAGCCTTGGTTATGTATCGAACGTACCCCTGGTCATCCCTCGCTCGGCGTCTGAGGCGGCTGTGAACCCTTCGACAGGCCAGCCTTCGAACCCCTGATCAGTAGGGGGCACGGAGCCCTAGTAGCCTGAGGCGGTCATGGAACCTTTCGGGGGCCGACCTTCGAACCCCTGACCAGTAGTGGGTGTCGGGCCCACGCGATCTGAGGCGGCTGTTGAACCCTTCGGGGGGCCAGCCTTCGAACCCCTGATCAGTAGGGAGGCTCGGGGCCTAGTTCCTTCACGGGGAAGGATCCCTTTGGGGTTATCCCCCTTCTCGGTCCCTGTTGCAAGAGATAGAGAAAGAAGGAAAAGGAAAAGGGATTCGAAATTGAACTTCGTGGCGTACCTTTCTCGGCGTGGCCGTTTTTGGCGGAGGCGAAGCGCCGCCAGCTGCCCCTGCCAGAAACGTCACCTATTTCGCCGTGGAGTTAATGCGCTGGGGTGAGTAGTTGGCGAGGTCGCCGTTGTGCGCGCGCGGGCCGTTCGAGGTACGGGTCACGGACGTGTCGTCTTCACGCCGTGAGAAGGGTTCTCTTGCTGCCCCCGGATGGGACGTGAGCCTGGCCGATGGCGTAACCGCTGCCCTCACACGCCTGCCACCGTCATTACTGCCGGCCCATTTTTGACCGCGTTTGACCGCTGCGCCAGGCTGGCGCCGCTGGATCGCAGGCTGGGCGGCCTCGAGTCGCGGTATCGGTTCCGCAATCGAGGAGGTGCGGTGGTGGAGCGAGAGGCGCAGCGGTTCGCATGCAGCGCCTGGCGCGCCGGTTGAACGACGCGTGGTCTTGAGCCGTCGCGCTGGCCTGTCAGGAGTCGGGGAGGCGCGTCCACTTGGCGTGGTTGCATGCCGCTTGCATGGCCGCTCGCCCCCTTTGCCCGTTGGCCTGGGCAAAAGTGGAGGGTTACTTGTAACCGCTGGGCGGTTGCGTGCGTCGTGCGCGGCGATTTGACTCCCTCTGCTTGGAGCTGGTCTTCATGACAGGCGGGCCCCAGCCCCCGCGCCGCGGGGAAGGGCCTTGGAGGTGTGTTGGAGAAGACTCAGCCCGTGACGGTTGAGGGCGCTAGCAGGGGGAGTTGCCTTTAAAAGGAGGGCGACCCCCTTCGTGAGGCGACCATGTCTCCTTTCTCCCTTATGCATTGTGTCTCTCCATCTTCCAGGCCCCCGGATGGGGGGAACCGCCGTCTTTTCGCTCCATCGTCGGAGGAACGCGACCCCGCGGGGGTTGGTACCTTTCAGCCATCGTTCGGCTTCAAGGATTTTCATCATGCAGCCCGGCTGCACCCCTCCACCGGCGATCGCCCGAGAAGGCGACCTCCGGCTTGATGGTGGGGGAAAGCGAGCCGGGCTGCGGTCTCTGCCCCTCCCTCGGCCTCAAGGATTTTCATCATCAGGCCAAGAGGGAGGACGAGGCGAGCCAGGGGGCTGTCTCCGTGTGGGTCGGTTGCCCTCTTCTTCCCCGTGTTCCCGGGGTGAGAACGGCATCCTCCAGCATCTCGGAGACTTCCTCTAGCCATGCCGGAAGTGGGGGGTCCCGAGGCGCCGGCGGACGGAACTGGCTTCTCTACTGATGAGATTGCCAACTCCGTCAGTAGCCCTGGGTCTCCGTCTCCCGGCCTGAATGGCTGGCTCTCGTCCTCGAGGGGTGAGAGTCTTTCCGCTGCCCCGCAGGCCCGCCCCTATCGAGTGGGGTTGTTCGTACCTGCGGGGGGGGGAACCGGAGTTCCGCCTGTAGTGGCACTTCGAGTGCCGGGTTTTTTGTTCATTTCGGCTTTCGGGGCCTGAACATGTATGTAACTCCGGCACAGAGCCGTGTTTTTTCCTCATTTCTGAGCAATAAGACTTGCCTATCGATTGTCTGAATCGCTTTACCAAGCATGAGTCGCCCCGTGTCCAGGGGACGAGTGAGGTATCCGTATCCCGGAGGCGTGGGAATCCCTCGGCTCGGCTGGACCTGTTGTCCGAGGCTCCTCTAGCTTAGTTAAAAAGACCCCTCGGTCGCTCTTCGACGAGCCGAGGCCAGGGGTAGCGATATCAGCACAAGCAGAGGCGTCGTTGGCTCGGAAATGGAACCTGGTTGGCCGGAGCCCAGCTGGGTCGTCTGCTGGCAGGCTCGGCGCCGGAGTTGATTGGCCGAGGCCTCGGACCGAGCTGGCGCCCTCGGAAGGGGTCGGCCGAGGCCCCGGAGGTGGCCGGCCGAGCCGTCCGCTTGGGCCGGATTCTCGGGGAAGCCTCTGGCGGAGATTGCTCGAGCGTGGTGTCGACGTCGTCCTTCGGAGCGGAGGCCTTCGGGCCGCGTGGCCACCCGAGGCCAGGTCGGGTCTTGCCGAAGGTGCTGCTGACGCCGAGGGTGTCGTCACCCTCTTCCAGCGCCGAGGTCCGCGCCTGCAGGGTCAAGTCGTTCTGTAGCGTGGGCCTTGTGCGGCCGTCGAGGCCAGAACACACACCCTTGTCGCGTTATAAAGCTGTGTCTCTTTTCCTCTTGCTTCGAGCATCTGGACTTTTTGTCGGTAGCAGGGATGTTAGTGCGAGCGAGAGTTGCTTCTCGCGGGAGGTGATGAGTGAGGTATCCGTATCCCGGAGGCGTGGGAGTCCCTCGGCTCGGTCGGCCTCGCCGCTTACGCGTACTTTTACCCATCCATGAGGCCCTGTCACCGACTCGGTCGAGAAGGCTCGAAGAACCTGCTTCAACAGAAGAGCCTCCGTACGTAAAGACTCATTCGATCCGCGGAGTCACCTTATCCGAACGCGAGTTACTTATCACAGAAGGTGACGAGTGAGGTATCCGTATCCCGGAGGCGTAGGAGTCCCTCGGCTCGGTCGGCCTTGGCTGTTTACGTGTACCCCGTCGTTTCTAGGACCCACTTTTCGAAGTAGTCAAAAAGCACGAAAGATGTTCTGGTAAAAGAGGTTTTTTGTTCGAGGAAAATTTTGACGCAGAGGGGGTTAACCCCCTTTTAGCCCCCGAGGGAGGGTCGGGCCCCGCTGAGGCGAGGCCGACCCTTCCTTGTTGACTAAACTTCGCGTGTGTACGGGATATAAGAACAACTTGGAAACATTCTTAAGGATAGAAGCGACGTAGCTGTTGGATGTTCCAAGCGTTGCCGTAGACCTCGCCTTGACTGTTGGCCAGCTTGTAAGTTCCGGGCTTCAGAACTTTGGCGATGATGAACGGCCCCTCCCAGGGGGGCGTTAGCTTATGCCTCCTTCGGGCGTCCTGCCGCAGCCGAAGCACCAGATCGCCCACCTGGAGATCTCGGGGTCGAACCCCTCGGGCGTGGTAGCGTCGCAGGGACTGCTGATACCGCGCTGAGTGGAGTAGGGCCCTGTCCCGAGCCTCGTCCAGCTGGTCCAGCGAGTCTTCTCGGCTGGCTTGGTTGCTTTCTTCGTCGTGAGCCCTCGTCCTCGGGGAACCGTATTCCAGGTCCGTGGGCAGGATTGCCTCGGCCCCGTAGACCAGGAAGAACGGCGTGAAACCCGTGGCTCGGCTTGGAGTCGTCCTCAGGCTCCAGACCACCGAGGGGAGTTCCTTCATCCATCGCTTGCCGAACTTGTTGAGACTGTTGTAAATCCGAGGCTTAAGCCCCCGTAGAATCATGCCATTGGCACGTTCCACTTGCCCATTCGACATGGGGTGAGCTACGGCGGCCCAGTCCACCCGGATGTTGTGATCGTCGCAAAAATCCAAGAATTTTTTGCCGGTGAACTGGGTGCCATTGTCGGTGATGATGGAGTTCGGGACCCCGAAGCGATGGATGATGTTGGTGAAGAATGCCACCGCCTGCTCGGACCTGATGCTGCTTAGGGGTCGGACCTCGATCCACTTGGGGAATTTGTCGATGGCGACCAGCAGGTGCGTGTAGCCCCCGGGTGCCTTCTGCAGTGGGCCGACGAGGTCCAGACCCCACACAGCGAAGGGCCAGGTGATGGGTATCGTCTGCAGAGCCTGAGCGGGCAGGTGGGTCTGCTTCGCATAGAATTGGCACCCTTCGCAGGCGCGGACAATTCTAGTGGCGTCAGCCACCGCCGTTGGCCAGTAGAAGCCTTGGCGGAAAGCATTCCCGACGAGGGTTCGAGGTGCTGCATGATGACCGCAAGCCCCCGAGTGTATTTCCTGCAGGAGGTCCTGACCCTCGGCGATGGTGATGCATCGCTGGAGGATGCCCGAGGGGCTGCGGTGGTAGAGCTCCTTCTCGTCGCCCAGCAGGACGAACGATTTTGCTCGTCGCGTTACCCGCCGAGCCTCGGTTTGGTCGAGGGGCAGCTCTCCTCGGCGGAGATATTGCGGGTACGGGGTCCTCCAATCTTGATCTGGCACGACCCCGTTCCGCTCCTCCTCGACGTGCAGCGCTTCGCGCTCAGGCCCCGAGGGTTCCTCGGATTGAGCCGAGGACGGCTTGGGCTGAGCCGAGGTCACCTCGGACGAGGCCAAGGGTGCCTCGGGTTCGGGCGCGTCGCCTATCTTGACTGAGGGTTGGTGCAGATCCCGGGCGAAGACGTCCGGGGGAACCGTTGTCCGCCCCGAGGCTATCTTCGCCAGCTCGTCCGCAGTCTCGTTATAGCGTCGGGCGATGTGGTTAAGTTCGAGCCCGTTGAACTTGTCCTCCAGGCGTCGAACCTCTTCGCAGTAGGCCTCCATCTTCGGGTCGCGGCAGAGGGAATTCTTCATGACTTGGTCGATGACGAGCTGCGAGTCGCCACGTGCATCGAGGCGTCGAACCCCTAGCTCGATGGCGATTCGCAACCCGTTGATCAGAGCCTCGTACTCAGCTACATTGTTAGACGCCGGGAAATGGAGGCGAAGCACGTAGCGTAGGTGTTTTCCGAGGGGCGAGACGAAAAGCAGGCCCGCGCCAGCTCCCGTCTTCATCAGCGACCCGTCGAAAAACATGGTCCAGAGTTCTGGTTGGATCGGAGCCGTTGGTAACTGGGTATCGACCCATTCGGCTACGAAATCCGCCAGTGCCTGGGACTTGATGGCCTTCCGAGGGGCGAACGAGATCGCCTCGCCCATGATTTCCACCGCCCACTTTGCGATCCGTCCCGAGGCTTCTCGGCACTGGATGATCTCCCCCAGGGGGAAGGATGACACCACAGTCACCGGATGGGACTCGAAGTAATGTCGCAACTTTCGCCTCGTCAGGACCACAGCATATAGCAGCTTCTGGATTTGTGGGTAGCGGGTCTTGGTCTCGGACAGCACTTCGCTGACGAAGTAAACTGGCCTCTGAATGGGCAAAGCATGCCCTTCTTCCTGCCTTTCGACCACGATCGCGGCGCTGACCACCTGAGTGGTTGCGGCGACGTAGACCAGTAGGGTCTCTCCATCAGTTGGGGGTACCAAGATGGGCGCCCGTGTGAGGAGTGCCTTCAGGCTCCCGAGGGCTTCTTCGGCCTCGGGAGTCCAAGTGAAGCATTCGGCCTTCCTTAAGAGGCGGTACAGGGGCAGGCCTCTTTCGCCGAGGCGCGAGATGAAGCGGCTCAAGGCCGCGAGGCATCCCATGACCCTCTGTACGCCTTTTAAGTCCTTGATAGGTCCCATGTTTGTGATTGCTGCGATCTTCTCCGGATTGGCTTCGATGCCCCGCTCGGAGACGATGAACCCCAAGAGCATGCCCCGGGGCACCCCGAAGACGCACTTCTCGGGATTGAGCTTGACGCCCTTCGCCTTGAGACACCGGAATGTCAGCCCGAGGTCGGAGAGAAGGTCGGAGGCTTTCCTCGTCTTGACCACGATGTCGTCGACGTAGGCCTCGACCGTGCGACCAATGTGTTCGCCGAACACATGGTTCATGCACCGCTGGTACGTTGCACCCGCGTTCCTCAACCCGAACGGCATTGTGACATAACAGTACATGCCGAAGGGCGTGATGAAAGAAGTCGCGAGCTGGTCGGACTCTTTCATCTTGATTTGATGATACCCTGAGTAGGCATCGAGAAAAGACAGGGTTTCGCACCCTGCTGTGGAGTCCACAATTTGGTCGATGCGAGGTAGAGGGTAGGGGACCTTTGGACATGCTTTGTTGAGGCCAGTGTAGTCTACACACATCCGCCACTTCCCCCCTTTTTTCCTCACAAGTACAGGGTTGGCAAGCCATTCGGGATGGAATACCTCTTTAATGAACCCTGCTGCCATCAGCTTGTGGACCTCCTCGCCTATCACTCTGCGCCTTTCCTCGTCGAATCGGCGCAGAGGCTGTCTGACCGGTCGGGCCCCGGCCCGAATATCCAGCGAGTGCTCGGCGACTTCCCTCGGTATGCCGGGCATGTCCGAGGGACTCCACGCGAAAACGTCGGCGTTTGCGCGGAGAAAGTCGACGAGCACTGCCTCCTATTTGGGGTCGAGCCCCGAACCGATCCGGATCTGCTTGGAGGCGTCGCCACTGGGGTCGAGAGGGACGGCCTTAACCGTCTCCGCTGGCTCGAAGTTGCCGGCATGCCGCTTCACATCCGGCACCTCTCGGGAGAGGCTTTCTAGGTCGGCAATGAGGGCCTCGGACTCGGCGAGGGCCTCGGCGTACTCCACGCACTCCACATCGCACTCGAATGCGTGTTTGTACGTGGGGCCGACGGTGATGACCCCGTTGGGGCCCGGCATCTTGAGCTTCAGGTAGGTGTAGTTGGGGATGGCCATGAACTTCGCGTAGCATGGCCTTCCCAACACCGCGTGGTAGGTCCCTCGGAACCCGACCACCTCGAACGTCAAAGTCTCCCTTCGGAAGTTGGAGGGTGTTCCGAAGCAGACAGGGAGGTCGAGTTGTCCGAGGGGCTGGACACGCTTCCCGGGAATGATCCCGTGGAAGGGCGCAGCGCCTGCTCGGACAGACGACAAGTCGACGCGCAGGAGCTTGAGAGTCTCGGCGTAGATGATGTTGAGGCAGCTGCCCCCATCCATCAGGACCTTGGTGAGCCTGACGTCGCCAATGACAGGATCGACGACGAGCGGGTACTTCCCCGGGCTCGGCACGTGGTCGGGGTGGTCGTCCTGGTCGAAGGTGATGGGCTTGTCGGACCAGTCTAGGTAGACTGGCGCCGCCACCTTCACCGAGCAGACCTCCCGACGCTCTTGCTTACGATGCCGAGCCGAGGCATTTGCCACATGCCCTCCGTAGATCATGAAGCAGTCGCGGACCTCGGGGAACTCTCCTGCTTGGTGATCCTCCCTTTTGTCGTCGTCGTGAGCCTTGCCACCCTCGGCGGGTGGCCCGGCCCGATGGAAGTGACGCCGAAGCATGACGCACTCTTCGAGGGTGTGTTTGACGGGCCCCTGATGGTAGGGGCACGTCTCCGTGAGTGCCTTGTCGAAGAGGTTTGCACCTCCGGGGGGTTTCCGAGGGTTCTTGCGCTCGGCGGCGGCGACAAGGTCAGCATCGGGGACGTCGCGTTTCGCTTGCGACTTCCTCCTGCCTTTCTTCTTGGCGCCGCGCGGAGCAGACGCCTCGGGAGCATCTTCCGACGGGCGGCCCTGGGGCTGCTTGTCCTTTCGGAAGATGGCCTCTACCGCCTCCTGGCCGGAGGCGAACTTGGTAGCGATGTCCATCAGCTCGCTCGCCCTGGTGGGGGTCTTGCGACCCAACTTGCTTACCAGGTCGCGGCAGGTGGTGCCGGCGAGGAACGCGCCGATGACATCGGAGTCGGTGATGCTGGGCAGCTCGGTGCGCTGCTTCGAGAACCGCCGGATGTAGTCCCGAAGGGACTCTCCCGGCAATTGCCGACAGCTTCGGAGGTCCCAGGAATTCCCGGGGCGCACGTACGTGCCCTGGAAGTTCCCGGCGAAGGCCTGGACCAGATCCTCCCAGTTGGAAATCTGCCCCGGGGGCAGGTGCTCTAACCAGGCACGAGCGGTGTCGGAGAGAAACAGGGGGAGGTTTCGGATGATGAGGTTGTCATCGTCCGTCCCACCCAGCTGACAGGCCAGGCGGTAGTCTGCAAGCCACAATTCCGGTCTCGTCTCCCCCGAGTACTTCGTGATAGTTGTCGGGGGTCGGAATCGGGGCGGAAACGGCGCCCGCCGAATGGCTCGGCTAAAGACCTGCGGACCGGGTGGTTCGGGCGAGGGACTTCGATCCTCCCCACTGTCATAACGTCCCCCACGCCTGGGGTGGTAGCCTCGGCGCACCCTTTCGTCGAGGCGTGCCCGACGGTCACGATGAGGGTGCTCGTCGCCGAGGTGGCCCGGGGCCGCAGGCGCGGTGTTGCGCGTGCGCCCGGTGAAGACCGAGGCTTCCCGCGCGAGTCGGGAAGTCGCGGCACGAGGATCCGGGGTGTATCCCCGCCTTCGAGAGGCAGAGCTCTCTGCCCGCTGGGCCGCAGCGTCTTCCAGGAGATGCCTGAGTTCTCCCTGGATCCGCCGTCCCTCGGTGGTTGATGACTCCGGCATCGCGCGGAGGAGCATTGCTGCAGCGACCAGGTCCTGGCCAGTCCCGCCGGATGCGGGTGGCGGTTTGTCCCTGGCATCGTTGGCGATGCGGTGCTGGAGACCTTGGGGCAAGTGACGTATTCCTCCGGCCGGGGGTTGGCTCGCCCATACCTGCCCGATGTTCTGACGGATTGCCTCGAGCGCTCCTGCTCCTTCATCGAACCCGGCCTGCGCCCCGCGGACTTGCTCGAGCTGTGGGTCGTGACCTCCCGCCGAAGCGGGGACCACAGCTAGCTCCCGCGGGATGTCCGCGCGAGGCGCTGGCCTAGGGGGATCACCATCCTCCGGCATGCCGAGACAGCCGCCTCCGGAGGGATCCCCTAGCTCGATGTGGAAACATTCGCGACTCAGGCTGCAGTCCTTGTCGCCAAGGCTGCGGCTGCCGTCGGAACAGTCGGAGAGGCAGTAGTCACATGCGGTCATGAAGTCCCGCATGGCACTAGGGCTGCCAGATCCGGAGAAATCCCAGCAGATGCTGGGGTCGTCGTCTTCCTCGGACCCAGAGGGTCCGTAGGTCGAGACACCCGTCAATCGGTCCCAAGGCGACCGCACAGGAAACCCCAGAGAGGTTGCACTCGCCTCAATGTGAGCGCCCGCCAAAGCGAGATCGCCAGGCGGGCTGAGGCCGAGTCGAAATAACGAAAGATGGGTAGCAGTCGATACCTTTTTGTTGACGAGGAGCGATGAAGTCGCGTCGGGGGCTGACCGCGTCGTCGTCTTGGGCCCGAGGGCGACGTCCTGCAGGCCTTCCGTGAGCGTGCTGGCGTCGTCCACTTGCTCGGAGTCGACGTGTTGCGGGGGGATGGCGCTCGCGTCTGCCTTGAACGCGAGGGCGACGCTTGGCGTGTCCTCCGTCGAGGCGCCGGGGATGTCGATTTGCCCGACAGCCGTCGGAGCGCGGCCTCCCGCTCGGCCCCGGTTGCCCTGCCTCCTCCTCCTTCGACGGCGAGGGAGAGGATGGGGCGAGCTCGAAAGTTGTCCTTCCCCTACGCGGGAAAGACGTCGTTGATTCCGCCGCCAGCGGGCGGGCTGTCCGCCATCAATGTCGCCGTCGCGCGGCGGTGGAAGGAGTATCATGTCGTAGTCGCCGTCGAGCGAGATGAACTCGAGGTTCCCGAAACGGAGCACCGTCCCGGGTTGAAGAGGTTGTTGGAGACTGCCCATCTGGAGCTTGACGGGAAATCGAACGTCAACACGCAGCGCAGCCCCTACCTGGCGCGCCAACTGTCGGCGTTCCGAGACCGGGGGGTCCTCGAGCCGACGAGTGAGAGTGCCGCGTGCCCCAGCCCAGATGGGTCGAGCGCGTGGAGCGAGCGCAAAGGGGGGAACGGAGTGAGAGAGAGGTCGGTGGCCGGAGCCGGATCGCGAGGGAGTCGGAGAAATTCCCACGGCCTTCGTGTTCGTCCCGCGCCCAGGTCGGGTGCGCTTGCAGTAGGGGGTTACAAGCGTCCGCACGAGGTGAAGGGAGAGGGCGGCCCCGAGAGAGCGCCTGCCCCTGCCTTTCGTCCCCGCGAGGCCAACCTTTTTTAAGAAGGCCCTGGCCCTTCCTTTTATAGTCGTAAGGAGAGGGTCCAGGTGTACAAGATGGGGGTGTAGCGAGGTGCTACGTGTCTAGCGAGGGAGAGCTAGCGCCCTATGTACATGCCCAGGTGGCAGCCAGAGAGATCGTGGCACCCTGTTGGAGTGGCGTCGTGGCTGTTGGAGGAGTAACGGAGCCGGACGGGGGGACAGCTGTCGAGGTGGCTGGGTCCTTGCTGACGTTCTCCTGCTTTCGTAAGGGAGCTGGGAGCCGCCGTCGTCATGATCTAGCGGGGCGCCATCATGGCCTATCTGGCATAGCTGGCCAGATAGGACGCCGGTCTTGTTCTCTGCGACCCAAGTCGGCTCGGGGCAGGGTGATGATGACGCTTCCTGTTGACGTGGCGGTCTCGTATCCTAGGTCGGGCGTCGTGGAGGCTCCTCCGAGGCTGTGGCCGAGTCCGTCCTGCAAGACAGAGACAGAGTCCGAGCCCTGGTCGGGCGAGGCGGAGATTATTCGGCAGAGGCCGAGGCGGAGTCCGAGCCCTGGATCGGGCGAGGCGGAGGTCGCCGTCTTCCGAGGCCTTAGCCTGAGTCCGAGCCCTGGGTCGGGCGGAGCGGAGTTCGCCGTCTTCCGAGGCCTTAGCCTGAGTCCGAGCCCTGGGTCGGGCGGAGCGGAGTTCGCCGTCTTCTGAGGCCTTAGCCTGAGTCCGAGCCCTGGGTCGGGCGGAGCGGAGTTCGCCGTCTTCCGAGGCCTTAGCCTGAGTCCGAGCCCTGGGTCGGGCGGAGTCTACTATGGCACCACTGGCGAAGTCTGGCCGCCCGTCGGTCTTACCTTTTGCGTTAAACGCCCCGGTGACTCGGTCGGTTGGTGCGGTGATTTAGTCAGGGTTTCTCCTTATCGGAGGCGGGGCCTAGGGCGAGCCGGGGATGCGCCTGCCGTGAAAGAGGAGACCTCAGGCGAGACGGAGTCATCTTAGGGTCGGCTGCCCTCGCCCGAGGCTAGGCTCGGGCGTGGCGTGGTCAAGTCACTCGTGTGGACTGATCCCTGACTTAATCAAACCCATCAGGCCTTTGCAGCTTTATGCTGATGGGGGTTACCAGCTGAGAATTAGGTGTCTTGAGGGTACCCCTAATTATGGTCCCCGACATATATTAACATAACAAATCTAGGAGATGTAGACATTGTGATAAAGACTTTCTTCGTACTTCGACACAACAAAAATGTTAGCATCATCATCGTTCTTCACAACATGGAGAACTTGAGCATAATGATTCTGGGGTTTGTCATTGGAAAGTTAGCGGTATTTGACATATCACGAAAGATGGGCCAAGAAAAACTACTTTATCAAGAAATGCATTGCTCTCATATGCAAAGATCGCAAAAAGGTAAAGGACAAAGCTCCTTAAGTGAAGATGAAGATGATGATTATGATAATGATGAAGCAAATAACCAACCCTCTACCTTATTCTTCAAAGTTAACCAAGATGATTCAGAAGATGAACCTAAAACATACCTTAATGTTTTGCATATAAAAAAAACTTGAGCTTGTTTTTCGCTTCAATTTTCCCCAGCAAAACGAAACTTAGGCTATCTTCAGCAAATCCCCTATCTCAACTCTTATTTCAAATTTTACTCTTCAAACAGTGTCAAATAGTATCATCTATAGTTCTGCGTCCTCTATTTTACACTACCCACTAGAAACAATATTAAGGTTTTGCATGTAAAAAAACTTGAGCTCGTTTTGCTTCAATTTTCCCCCGCAGAACTCCCAAATACATCATTCTCCGTACACTCGAAGGAAGAAAATTCAACATTTTCTCTGTACCTTTTTTTCCAATTCCAAAACTAGTGCAAAAATGATGTTCGGCAAAAGATGATCTTCACCTGAGCCTGACTGAAACATCGGTTACCATGCAAGTGGTCCAGTTTCAGTCTTCAACAAAGTTGCATCTTATTTTAATGTTAAAGACGAACATGGACCGGGACAGCTTGGTTATAATATTTCCAGATTGGACCACATGCTGAATGGCTGAACCTAAGCATAATAAAAGCTCATCTTCTACAAACTACTGATGACCATCTTCATAATGGTACTACTGCATTTTCAAGTTTGGAAGACTATACACTTGCTAGTTGCTATAGTCCAGCTATACAATCTTGTCCATTTAGATATAACACCTCCCTCTTGCAACAAACATAATCTGACCGTACGGGTATTTCATCATAGAAGGCAAAGGAAATTTAAACTTTGAGGGCATGTTTGGGAGAAGGGGATTGATGGGGCTAAAATCCTCTTTCTATTCAATAGAAAGGAGATTTTAGCTCTCTCAATCCCCTTCAATTTCTTGTTCTCAAACAAGCCTTAGGTGGGTAGTTTGACAATGCAAACATAAAAAAAAAGAATATTTTCTCTTCTGATACTGTTGGTAAGAAGGCAGGATACCATTTTTCAGTATTCCTGGTATCATGAGATCATATATGATCTATAAATAACATATCTGTAGTAGAGAATACATATATCAGTGCACCTCATGGACTACGGTTGATATTTCATGGTGGCAAGGATAATAACGCAATGAAAGTGGAACATCCAAAATGCTGAAAGGGGGCAGAGCCCATGTATTCGAATTGAGGCTGTCTTTTATGAAAATAAAATTGAACCGCCAAAAAGTCCAATAGTTTTATTATTATACATGACATTTGGATATAGGTATGGGCATCGAAATGCCCACAACCTTGTGAACCACCATGTACATTGTGGCTCTGCCACCCATTATTAACTTCTGCTTTTAGTCCTTCCCAAGATACAAAATTGCAGATTCATTGTGCGGTAGACAATAATAAAGAAAATGAAGCCTGCAGGGTCCTCCCACGCATGCCTAGCCTGCAGGAAAACATTTGGGAAAACGCAAGTCAGTCATAGACAACACAATTTTAAACATTTATTTAGTTTGTTACAAACTAATAAAAAACACTAAACCCGATAACACGCATAATTGCATATGTGTATGATGGCAACATAAAGTTAGCTTTAATGCAAATGCTGAGAGAGCTCCAATTTTACAACTAGTCAAACAGGATGACAAGCAAAATAAGAATAAAGCAGTTTAGTGGGAGAGGACAAAATTATTGCTTCATGCTCTGCCCTGAACATAAAATCAACATAGAAAATAGGAGATGTTGAGATGACAACCAAATTATCAAGATAGCACCACATTAACTTCTCATAAACAATTTGGTTCACAAACACTACATATACAATATACAGCGGCAATCAGACAGAGAACAGAACATTACTCCATCTGTAATTGTATATAAGATAGTGTTTGCAATAACAGAACTAATATAAAGCTACAGCATCTATACGAAGAAGTCAGAAATTTTGAGCATACCATAGATATAGACAAACAATCTGGTGCTGACTATTACCACCGACTTCACTCAGTAGCAATTTGATTGTAACTATAGACAATGTTTGACTCAGTTGGTGGATAATGGATCTTCAAAAACATTCCTTTAAGTTGATCGTGGGAAGTCATCTCCTCCAAAACTTTATCTTCTGAGATAAACTTAGAACAGTGCTCCATTTCAGCTTTAGATAACATGTTCCTAACATTATTGAACTCGTCTTCTGTAGAGAAGACCAACTTGGATAAGTGATCCTTTTCTGCTTGCCTATCATATTTGTCACCTTCACCTGTTCCATAAGTTATCAAATTATATGTATATACAAATTTCTTCTGACCTATCCTAAATGCTCTGCTGATGGCTTGCCTTCCAACAGCTGGGTTCCAAACAACATCTAGAAGCACAATTCTTGAAGCACCTGTCAAGCTAATCCCTTCACAGCATGCTCTTGTGGATGCAAGTAACACCCTGGAATCATTATTTGGATTATTGAAGGCTTCAATGGAAGCCTGGCGATATCTTGGAAGGATCTTTCCATCCATTTGAAGAATTTCTTTCCCTTCTCTCCATTTGAAGAACTTGCGAAGATGCTCTTTTATCAACTCTAGAGGCTGAATAAATTGGCTAAAAATCAAAACCTTCTCTCTTAATGCTTCAGACAAACGAACAACTTCGATCACAAATCTTGTTTTTACCCCTTCATATGGATTTGATCTCACTTTAGCAAGCATAGGTTTATCAATAAGTGAAGCTTCCTCCTCAGACATGTTAATGGCGGTTACAAGGGAAGGGTGTGTAGAAGCTAAAGAAATGACATATTCATGTTCGAAGTTGTTACCAGAACCAATGTTTTCCACCTTTTTAATGATACTCTTTTGAAGGGGAAGAGGCTTCAGAATAATTACACTCTCCCTGAGTCCTGGAAGAGTTCGAAGAATATTGCCATTATGTATATGAACAAATGGTTTCAATATTGATCTTACTTTCTCCGCATTATCATCAGTTACATTGCTAGTCAGTGATGCCCAAACACCCTTTTCATATTTATCAGAAAACTTATCCTTTTGCTTTTTTGAGACATAATGTCTTCGACCTACTCTTGACTTCGTCAAAAACATTTCACCAAATCTAGGCCTTACCAGACAAAGAATGTTGTAAAGCTCAAGAAAATTGTTCTGAAAAGGAGTTCCGGATAAAATTATACGCTTCTCAGTTTTCACATTTCCTAGAGTTTTCCACATAACACTGCGCTCATTCCTAGGTGTATGTCCTTCATCAAGAACAAGTAAGCCAGGGTTATCAAGAAGAATGCTTCTTACTTTGTTTTCTTCTGTGCAGCCAGGTTTTTCAGAGGTCAGTTTTGTGTACAAACCATAACTTATTCCAAGAATACCATGACCTTTGTTCCATGAAAGCAGTTTGACTAGTCTTGTCAACTTTTCTGTCCTATGTTCTTTCTTTATTAACTTGCATATGTCCCGGTCCTCTTTTCCAGTGTAATCAGTTGTGTTTAGTATATGAAAAGGAACATCAACATTCCATTTCTTAAATTCCTCATCCCAAGCAAAGAGCATACCACGTGGTGCAATAATCACTGGCCGACAGTCTGGAAACACTTTCATGTATGTTTGGATAAATACAATAGCTAATCGTGTCTTTCCTGTTCCAGGAGCATGACAGATAACACATCCACCAACAACATCAGGTTTTGCTCCATGCTTTATCTCATCAAGTCTAATATCACCAACTAAATTTGTCCACATAAATTCAAATGCTTCACGCTGATGCTCATACATAGTACTGATGACCCCTGGAATAAGATTCCACACTGTTCCATATTGATGAATATCTTGAGATTGTTCAGTGTCATTGACTCCTTGTTCATAAAGATCATGAAACATCAGCGTATTCTTCACGCCTTTGTCATTTGGCCATGCTGATTTCTCGGCAAACACTGACACCTAAAAGAAAATGATGACTTAAATGACCAAATTTAGAAGCTTATACTGTAGAATAGATGTCATGATTTATGACCATAATAAAGCTTACCAGTGATGGAAACATGAATTTGATCTCCAGGTTTACCAAGGAACAATATTTGCATCTGATCCCTATTTGATCATCAATAACAAATTCATGCTTCCCACGAGAACAGGGTGTTACTGGGGCAAGAGAAAAATCTAGTTGATTGCCTTCTTGACACTACAATACAACATAAGCTAATAAGTTCATTTAGTCATTCTCACAGTGGCAAATCAAAGTATCTACAATGGAACAAACTCTTGCATTCAAGAAAATAAACATTAAAAATTGAGTAGTATATCATGGACGCACGACCTTGAAATGCTATATAACTTTTACATGAAAACAGTAGGGGTGTCTAGTTTCTAAAAGATGAAACTATTTATGTTGATTGCCGAATTAAGAGTAGGAACCAACCTATGGTATCAGATATGCAGAATACTACATATGTTTGAGTAACGTCGTCAAGTTAGAAAATTCCATTCGCAAAAACAACATGTAACTGAGTCATTAATGTTGGGACAAAAGAAATCATTAAATGAAACACACTGGTGATGAAACTTTTGACAAAGAACAAACATTTCTGCTTCCTTTTTGTCTAAACATTCACACAGGCTATAATAAAGTTTTCTTGACCTTCTGAGGCTATCTGAATTGCCCCTTAAAGTTATGGTTATAAACTATTCTATAGTAACTCCTTTAAGTGAACTAGATTTCTTGACCTAAAAAAAACATTTCTAATGTTTACAAAGTTACTCTATTCTGGGAAACAACGTTTCCTGCACATTAGCTGCAAACTACCTTGCTGCCCCTCTTCGGTCGGATTTATAGTAGGATTGATTTAATGGATCATTTTCTGTATCTTACTTTTTGGCCGCCATAAAGGGCCTTTTGTACTATCTTGTGCTGGTCTATTTTGGACCTATTCATCTCTTCTTAATATAATGATGCGCATCTCTTCTGCGCATTCGAGAAAAAAAAACTACCATGACGTAGACATGATCTGAGAAACAATAGAGCCAGATCAAACTGAAGAAAATGCAGAAAGAATGCTTTCCATGCCCTAATAGTTTTTTCTGTACATTTCTGGGTTCTAGCTTCAATAGTGTTCCCGAAGAAGGATTATTGATTCCTGTGCTTTCTTTATGGACACTACAGCAGTGTGAGGCCCTTGACAAACACCACAGATATATGCATTCTGAGAAAACGAGGCTACATTTCACATGCACATATTGTTCACAGAAGTGTTGTACTATCAAAGTGAGCTCAAATGGTTTATTTCTTCTCTTGTTAGTTATGTTAACGATAGATGTAGATGATTGAGGCAAGTCTGTTGATAAGGGTTTATTTCATGGTTCTGTCCTCTTGGGCCTTGGGAAAGAATTTGAAAACCTTGGGCCCCAGGAAGTGTTGGTTCTTTTGTGGTTACTTACTCATAATAGGTAATGGACTGCCGATCAGCATGCATGATGAGTCTTCTGCACCCTACCTGCTGTGCTCTTTGTGATCAAGCTGAGATGATCATTCACCTGCTCACATTGTGTGTTTTTGCATGAGAATTCTGGTTTAGACTGCTGCAGCCTGCAGGTCCTCCAAAGATAGATGATGTTTCCTTTGATGAATGATCGGCAAGGGGAGAAGCAAGGGTTGATGGTTAGGTTTCACAAGGTTCACTGAAAAAAATGGTGAGGAACAAAATGGGCTTAATTCGATCTTCACCCTTGGAGCATGGGCAATTTGGAAATGACAAAGCTGATATGTGTTTGATGGTGCATCTCCAAAAATAGCTGGAGTTCTGCTCCCTAGAGAGGAGTTGCATGATTGGGGTTTGGCCAGAGCAAGGGGCATCTCCTGCATCTTTGCCCTTGTGCCAGATGGTGAATAATGAGAGTTTTTTTTTGTTTGATCGAGATTGTTTCATCAAACTTTTTGCGTTTGTCGCCATTGACAAACTTTTTGCTGAGAATAACATGGTAGTGCATCTCCAGTTGGACATTGTTAATTTTACCATAATTCTAGTTGTAGAGTCAGTGTTCAAATAAATAAACCACACATATTTATACCTGCATGTGTTTTGATAGATAAAAATAAAATGAAAACCAGTACTGAATGTACCTCATCATCATAATAAGTACCGATATTCTCAGACTCTAAAGCAAAGTCAAAGTCAGCCCATAACATATCCAATCCAACATCTTGCTCTGGCCTGTCAGCTGCTACTAGATCTTCATCTCCAAATGAAAATACCAATGGATGCATTTCTTTGAAAATAAACTGAAGCTGAGGATTCTGATCAAATGGAAAAGATGCTAAACTTTTATCACCACTCATTTTATCTACCAAAAGCTTCAAAAGAGACTGCCGCTTTAGTATGATTGCGCTGCTGGGTTTCTTGCCCGATTTGGGCGATGTATGCTTCTTTTTCCTATCAACTTTATGACTCCCATCACTTTTGAAACCATACTTTCTGATCTGGTCAGAACCTGATGAGTTCGGATCTGAGTCCAAATCCCGCTCATGCAAAGGATTTGTCTTCATCTCAAGCTTAAGCTTTTTCCTCCTCTCAAGCTCCCAAGTAAATCGTGATCGCTTTTGTTGCTCAGTAAATGTGTCGTTGCCAACAGCCACAGGCTTCCAGCTGCTATCTTTCTTAAAGGAAACTGGCTGCAACATATCAACACTTGCATCTTCATCCTCCACCCACTCAATATCATACCTTGAGGAATTTTTTTTCTTAAACATATCATATCTTGATGTAGGAACAGTAATATTGATCATGTCTTCATCGGATGTGCAAATCCTGTTATTAAGTTTTCTTCTTTCAGCCTCTTCTTCCTCTTCCTCCTTCTCTTCGTCATCTTTATCATAAGCATCACTACTGTCATCGTCATTGTTGTCATCCTCAACTTCATCAAGTTCCACCTCTGTATCATCATCATCCTCTTTTGGCTCATCAGATAATTCCTCAAAATATGTATCGTACGATAGTCTATCTTGATTTACCCCCCATGATGATCGGGTTCTCCATGCAACACAAGATGGAATAGTTGGTAACTTCGATTGAACTGACGCCTTCCTGGATGGGGCACTACTCATATTTTCAAGCACCTTGATTTCCTCATCGGAACCTAGGATTTCTAACTGCAAGACCCTTTTATCAGAACCTGGAGCTGCTTCACTCTTTGGTTCCACGTCCTCCTCATCTGCTTCCTTTCCCACACCCAATTCTTCCTCCAGATCCCCCTCGCCCCTCGCCTCACACCTCCCTCCACTCAAAACAACTTTCTGGTTCACCCAGTCTTGTATTTCCAACTTAGCATGATTTTGAATTGGTTTGGAATTGCCACCTTCATAAGCATCATCCATAAAATCACTATCGTCAGCATCATCCATAAAATCACTATTGTCAGCATCGTCATTGAACTCCATCTCATCCTCTGCCTCCCAATCCACTCCATCTGAATCGAAGTTTCTGCCATTACTGTAAGCACGAATCACATCTCCAACAAGCTGCTCCTCCAACATCTCATCATCGTAGTCATCTTCAAAGGGTGCCATCTCCTCAGCAACCACATCAGCAGTCGATGCTAGGCCACTGTTCTCTCCGTCCCCTGTGTCCTCGTCACCAGCACCTTCCACTACCTCTGCATTACATGAGACCAAGTCATCATTCAAATTCACAGCACTCTTCTCTTAATATGATCCTCACCTTTAGCTGCCGGATGGTCCCCGTTAACCAGATCAGTGCCAATGGCGACCCCGCCGCGAGGCTCCGCATCCCCGTCATGAGAAGCGTCATCGCCTCGCCCGCTGTTGTCATCACTTTCACTGACACATGGCGCCTTCACACGTTCTCTCCGAGCGGGGGCCTCCAACTCGTTCCTTTTGCGCTTGCGCGCGCGGCCCACGCGAGCTGGCTCCGAGGCACGTCCCGAGCGCGCGCGCCGCTTATCTCTCGACGTCGACCTCGAGGTCCCAGCGCGCCGCTTATGGCTCGACGTCGCCATCGAGGTAGCAGCGGCCTTGCTCCCGTGGCCACGGGGCGCCTCCGCGGCATCTGGGATCGCTCCTTCCTTCTTCTTCTTCTTCTTCTTCGTTGGCGCCTCTTCCACCACTGCCGCCGCCAGCATCGCCCGCCTCCTCGATCGTGTCCGCAGCGCCACCGCTCCCGCCGGCACCATCATCGGCGGCAGCAGAGGCAAAGGAGCCTTCGTGGATCCCTCGCACCTACCTGCAGCGCCACCAACCGTCTTCCTGGCCCCGCCACCGCCGCAGTCGTCGTCGCCAAGGTCCATGACAACGGCCGGCGCCTTATCGCGGCGGCGCGCGCGGGAGGAGGACGGCGCAGCTTCCACCGCCGCTTGGGATACGCCGCGGCGGCCGCAAACGCGCGGCGTGGCGCGATCCATGCGTGCGGTGGGGGCGCTAGATTCTGTTGCTGCAACGGCGCGGCGCGGCGCAGAGGAATTGAAGGGGGTAGTTGAGACTTGAGAGTACGGTGGGTTGGGGGAGGTTTATGGCCCAGGAGGGACTATGACGGGTGGGCCCCGTAGGGGTTTGGGCAGGTGC
This sequence comes from Zea luxurians, assembly GCA_029449295.1. Taxonomy (NCBI): domain Eukaryota; kingdom Viridiplantae; phylum Streptophyta; class Magnoliopsida; order Poales; family Poaceae; genus Zea; species Zea luxurians. Next base: position 135,188,704 of record JAOPSE010000005.1, on the reverse strand, counting down.
TCCATGCGGCGGGCGCGGGGCCAGGGAGGGATCCGGTCATGGGGAGGCGGACGACAAGGAGAGACAAATGCCCGGGAAATGGCTGCCGGGTGCGCGGCGGGTGCGGGGGGCGAGGCCCGAGGCGGCCGGATCGAGTGCGGCGTGCTTTCCCTAGGCCGAAATGTGGTTGGATGGTTTTCCGAGGATGGATGTTGCAGGGGCATCAATCATGCCGGGATGCTGCTACACCCGCATCCTCTTTTTCTTCCGCATCGAACCACTGCAGTGGCAGTGGATTCTGAAGAATTTGATAGACACTTTATTCGATTCTCAGCTGATTTTGGAAATACTCAATGGAAACATGAATGGGCGTCAGTGTCCCTACTCTGGGTCCGTTCGACAGATATGACTAACTAGTTGTGTGCCCGTACGTTGCAACGAGAACATATAATATCATTCATAGCTTATGTACGTTGGGATGAGCATCGACATATATCTGACCGGATCTTCTTCTCCCTTGGGGATCTGGAGAAAAGCCTGTTCGGAAGCCAAACATGTTAAGACCTGATCATGTGTTGTTCTTGTGTCTCTGATCATCATCAGCACACTGTTCGACGCTTGTATAAGTCTTGTTAATTTGCATGCCTCGTGCATAGTCTCTCAACCATCAATTCATTATGGTATACATAATTCGTGTGAGTTGTGACAAACATTATCAAATTCATATAAATTATTTTAAAGAATCAATATAGAGTTTTATATGATAGAGAAATACATGTGGATTAAAAAATGCTAAACAAAAGATCTAAAATATAACAGTTCGATCAAGTTGCATAAGATGTACAATTTTCCAATTGCTTCTGCATTTGGAAGTCCACCTTTCTATGTTGTCTTTGCTATTTTTGACTTAATAGAATCCAAATAGTATTGAACACTAAGAAAACTACAAAATGAGATGGAGTTGTGTTGACTGAAAAACATATGTATGTAGCATTTGGAATAAAAAAATACAGTTTAAGTATTCAAGTACCAGATAATGCCAGACAAGGGATTAATTCCAGAGAGCAAAGTACAAAATCCATGACAAGATATTTCATAATTGTCGGGGACCATAATTAGGGGTACCCTCAAGACACCTAATTCTCAGCTGGTAACCCCCATCAGCATAAAGCTGTAAAGGCCTGATGGGTACGATTAAGTCAGGGATCAGTCCACACGAGTGACTCGATCACGCTTCACCCGAGCTTAGCCTCGGCCAAAGGCAGCCGACCTCGAGAGACTTCCGTCTCGCCCGAGGCCCCCCTTTTTAACGGCGGACACACCTCCGGCTCGCCCGAGGCCTTGGCTTCGCTTAGAAGCAACCCTGACTAAATCGCCGCGCCGACTGACCATATTACAGGAGCATTTAACGCAAAGGTGGCCTGACACCTTTATCCTGACACGCGCCCCCCGGCAGAGCCGAAGTGACCGCCGTCACTCCACCGCTCCACTGACCAGTCTGACAGAAGGACAGCGCCGCCTGCGCCACTCCGACTGCAGTGTCACTCGACAGAGTGAGTCTGACGGGCAGTCAGGCCTTGCCAAAGGCGCCATAGGAAACTCCGCTCCGCCCGACCCCAGGGCTCGGACTCGGGCTAAGACCCGGAAGACGGCGAACTCCGCTCCGCCCGACCCCAGGGCTCGGACTCGGGCTAAGACCCGGAAGACGGCGAACTCCGCTCCGCCCGACCCCAGGGCTCGGACTCGGGCTAAGACCCGGAAGACGGCGAACTCCGCTCCGCCCGACCCCAGGGCTCGGACTCGGGCTAAGACCCGGAAGACGGCGAACTCCGCTCCGCCCGACCCCAGGGCTCGGACTCGGGCTCAGCCCCAGAAGACAACGAAACTACGCCTCGCCCGACCCCAAGGCTCGGGCTCCGCCCTGGCCTCGGCCAAACGATCTCCGCCTCGCCCGACCCGGGGGCTCGGGCTCGGGCTCGGCCTCGGCCACGGAAGACAGGCTCGACCTCGGCTTCGGAGGAGCCCCCACGTCGCCCGACCTAGGACTCGGGCCCGCTACGCCAACAGGAAGCACCATCACCATCCTACCCCGAGCCGACTCGGGTCACGAAGAACAAGAACGGCGTCCCATCTGGACAGCTCCGCCAGATGGGCAATGATGGCGCCCCACAAGCTCTATGACGACGGCGGCTCTCAGCTCTCTTACGGAGGCAAGGCGACGTCAGCAAGGACTCGACCGCTCCTACAGCTGTCCTTCCGCCAGGCTCCGTTGCTCCTCCGACAGCCACGACATCACGCCAGCAAGGTGCCAAGACCTCTCCGGCTGCCACATTGGCATGTACCCAGGGCGCTAGCTCTCTCTCCGCTAGACGCGTAGCACTCTGCTACACCTCCCATTGTACACCTGGATCCTCTCCTTACAACTATAAAAGGAAGGACCAGGGCCTTCTTAAAAAAGGTTGGCCGCGCGGGGACGAGGACGAGACAGACGCTCTCTTGGGGCCGCTCGCTTCCCTCACCCGCGTGGACGCTTGTAACCCCCCTACTGCAAGCGCACCCGACCTGGGCGCGGGACGAACACGAAGGCCGCGGGATCTCTACCTCTCTCACGCCCGTCTCCGACCACCTCGCCTCTCCCCCTTCGCGCTCGCCCACGCACTCGACCCATCTGGGCTGGGGCACGCAGCACACTCACTCGTCGGCTTGGGGACCCCCCGGTCTCGAAACGCCGACAGTTGGCGCGCCAGGTAGGGGCATGCTGCGTGCTGACGAACAGCTTCCCGTCAAGCTCCAGATGGGCAGTCTCCAGCAACCTCTCCGGCCCGGGACGGTGCTCCGTTTCGGGAGTCTTGAGTTCATGTCCTTCGACGGCAGCTACGACATGATACTCCTTCCACCGCCGCGCGACAACGACAATGGCGGCCGACGACCCGCCCGCCGGCGGCGGAACCGACGACATCTTCCCCGCACGATGGAAGAACAACATTCGAGCTCGCTCCGTCCTCTCCCCCGCCAACGGAGGAGGAGGCGGGGCAACCAAGGCCAAGCGGGAGGCCGCGCTTCGTCAGCCGTCGAGCGAATCGACGCCCCCGACACCCCGACGGAAGGCACGCTGGGCGTCGACCTCGCGTTCGAGACGAAGACAAGCGCCGTCCCCCCGCGACACGCCGATCCCGAGCAAGAAGACGACGCCAGCGCGCTCGCGGAAAGCCTGCAGGACGTCGCCCTCGTACCTGGGACGACGGTGCAACCAGTCCCCGATGTGACTACGTCGCTCCTCGTTGACCCAAAGGTACTGGCTAACTCCCATCTTACGTCATTTCGACTCGGCCTCAACCCGCCAAGCGGCCTCGCCTTGGCAGGCGCTCTCATTGAGGCGAGTGCAACCCCACTGGGGTTTCGTATGCGGTCGCCTTGGGACCGGTTGACGGACGTCTCGACCTACGGGCCCTCTGGGTCCGAGGAAGATGACGATCCCAGCATCTGTTGGGATTTCTCTGGACTTGGCAACCCCAGTGCCATGCGGGACTTCATGACCGCATGTGACTACTGCCTCTCCGACTGTACCGATGGAAGCCGCAGCCTCGACGATGAGGATTGCGGCCCAAGCCGCGAATGTTTCCACGTTGAGCTGGGGGATCCCTCCGAAGGCAACCATCTTGGCATGCCGGAGGACGGTGATTTTCCTAGGCCCGTGCCTCGCGCCGACATCCCGCGGGAGCTAGCTGTGGTCCCCGTTCCGGCGGGGGGTCACGACCCACAGCTCGAGCAAGTCCGCGGGGCGCAGGCCAGGCTCAACGAGGGAACGGGAGCGCTTGAGACGATCCGCCGGGACGTCGGGCAGGTATGGGCGGGCCAACCCCCGGCCGGAGAAATACATCACCTGCCCCAAGGTCTCCAGCACCGCGTCGCCAACGATGTCAGGGTCAGGCCGCCACCCGCATCCAGCGGGGTTGGTCAGAACCTGGCAGCCGCAGCGATGCTCCTCCGCACGATGCCCGAGCCATCAACCACCGAGGGTCGGCGAATCCAGGGAGAGCTCAAGAATCTCCTGGAAGGCGCTGCGGCCCGACGAGCCGAGAGCACTGCCTCCCGAAGGCAGGGATACCCCTCGGAACCTCATGCCGCGACTTCCCGATTCATGCGGGAAGCCTCGGCCTACACCGGGCGCACGCGCAACACTGCGCCTGCGGCCCCGGGCCACCTCGGCAACGAGCACCATCGACGCGACCGTCGGGCCCACCTCGACGAAAGGGTGCGCCGAGGCTACCACCCCAGGCGTGGGGGACGCTACGACAGCGGGGAGGATCGGAGTCCCTCGCCCGAACCACCCGGACCGCAGACCTTCAGTCGGGCCATCCGACGGGCGCCGTTCCCGACCCGGTTCCGACCCCCGACTACTATCACGAAGTACTCGGGGGAAACGAGACCGGAACTGTGGCTCGCGGACTACCGCCTGGCCTGCCAACTGGGTGGAACGGACGACGACAACCTCATCATCCGTAACCTCCCCCTGTTCCTCTCCGACACTGCTCGCGCCTGGTTGGAGCACCTGCCTCCGGGGCAAATCTCCAACTGGGACGACTTGGTCCAAGCCTTCGCCGGCAATTTCCAGGGCACATACGTGCGCCCCGGGAATTCCTGGGACCTTCGAAGCTGCCGGCAACAGCCGGGAGAGTCGCTCTGGGACTACATCCGGCGATTCTCGAAGCAGCGTACCGAGCTGCCCAACATCACCGATTCGGATGTCATCAGCGCGTTCCTTGCCGGCACCACCTGCCGTGACCTGATGAGCAAGCTAGGTCGCAAGACCCCCACCAGGGCGAGCGAGCTGATGGACATCGCCACCAAGTTCGCCTCTGGCCAGGAGGCGGTTGAGGCTATCTTCCGAAAGGACAAGCAGCCCCAGGGCCGCCCATCGGAAGAGGCTCCCGAGGCGTCTACTCCGCGCGACGCTAAGAAGAAAGGCAAGAAGAAGTCGCAATCGAAACGCGACGCCGCTGACGCGGACCTTGTCGCCGCCGCCGAGTACAAGAACCCTCGGAAGCCCCCCGGAGGTGCTAACCTCTTCGACAAGATGCTCAAGGAGTCGTGCCCTTACCATCAGGGGCCCGTCAAGCACACCCTCGAGGAGTGCGTCATGCTTCGGCGTCACTTCCACAGGGCCGGGCCACCCGCCGAGGGTGGCAGGGCCCGCGACGACGACAAGAACGAAGATCACCAAGCAGGAGAATTCATCGAGGTCCGCGACTGCTTCATGATCTACGGAGGGCATGCGGCGAATGCCTCGGCTCGGCATCGCAAGCAAGAGCGCCGGGAGGTCTGCTCGGTGAAGGTGGCGGCGCCAGTCTACCTAGACTGGTCCAACAAGCCCATCACTTTCGACCAAGCCGACCACCCCGACCGCGTGCCGAGCCCGGGGAAATACCCGCTCGTCGTCGACCCTGTCATCGGCAACGTCAGGCTCACCAAGGTCCTGATGGATGGGGGCAGCTGCCTCAACATCATCTGCGCCGAGACCCTCAAGCTCCTGCGCGTCGATCTGTCCTCCGTCCGGGCAGGCGCTGCGCCCTTCCACAGGATCGTCCCTAGGAAGCGCGTCCAGCCCCTCGGACGACTCGACCTCCCCGTCTGCTTCGGAACGCCCTCCAACTTCCGAAGGGAGACCCTGACGTTCGAGGTGGTCGGGTTCCGAGGAACCTACCACGCTGTACTGGGGAGGCCATGCTACGCGAAGTTCATGGCCGTCCCCAACTACACCTACTTGAAGCTCAAGATGCCGAGCCCCAACGGGGTCATCACCGTCGGCCCCACGTACAAACACGCGTTCGAATGCGACGTGGAGTGCGTGGAGTACGCCGAGGCCCTCGCCGAGTCCGAGGCCCTCATCGCCGACCTGGAGAATCTCTCCAAGGAGGTGCCAGACGTGAAGCGTCACGCCGGCAACTTCGAGCCAGCGGAGACGGTTAAGGCCGTCCCTCTCGACCCCAGCGGCGACACCTCCAAGTAGATCCGGATTGGGTCCGGACTCGACCCCAAATAGGAAGCAGTGCTCGTCGACTTTCTCCGCGCAAACGCCGATGTCTTTGCGTGGAGGCCCTCGGACATGCCTGGCATACCGAGGGATGTCGCCGAGCACTCGCTGGATGTTCGGACCTGAGTCTGATCCGTCAGGCAGCCTCTGTGCCTCGGTCATCAAGGAAGGGTCGGCCTCGCCTCGGCGGATCCCGACCCTCCCTCGGGGGCTAAAAAGAGGGAACCCCTCTGCGTCGAGATTGGGCATACTTCTCCGCGTCGAAAATTTTCAATCAAAAAAGGGAACTCCTGTGCCTCCGGATGGAAAGAAAGGAGAGTACGATTTCATGCAAGAAAGACAAAGTGTTCAGGCCTCAGCGGCCGCGGTGACACGCACATCCAACAAAAGATTATTCAAACAAGAATTAGGCGCCGCCTTGGGAAGGAGCCGCGCCCTCAGCTCCATCCCCGCCGTCGGTGAGGTCCATCTCGGCCCCCGGTGACGGTGCAGGGGGAAGGATCTCCGCCTCAAAGGTGGTCGCCAGCACCGCGCTCGGGCCCGCGGTGACCGCGTCAAGCCGCTGGACCTCTGCCAGGGCAGCATCGTCTTCGTCGGGAAGACAGTACCCCTCACTAACCCGCTCCAGGTCCATAACATAGTGGGAGGCGAGCACGGCGAAGGCCCGCCTGACGCCATGGTGTAGCGCCTCGCGGACTCTGCCGCGCGCGTGATCACCCAAGGCTCGAAGGCGGCTTTGAGGGGAGCTTCCTGAAGGGACGTCGCCGGAGCCAAGGGTACGATAAAAGTCCGAGACGGCCTCGGACATGGCCGCGAGATCAGCTTCCCTCTGCTCGGCAGCTCCAGCAAGCGCCTCGGCGAGCGCCTTGGCGGATCCGTCAAGGGCGGACTCAAGCTCTGCGAGCAACCAGGAGGAATACCTCAAGCACAAGCGAAGGAAACAGACAAGAACAAGAGCCAGGGAGGACCAAGACGTACCTTCGGCTCGGGCACGATGCTCCGAGGCCGCAACCTGGGCCGCGGCTAGGTCGGCTGCGAGGGTCTCTGCTCGGCTTTCGGCCTCGGCAGCTCGGCCCCGAGATTGATCCCGCTCCTCGACGACCTGGACGAGCTCCGATCGCTGCCGTTGCGCCTCCACGCGCGCTGCTGCCGCCTCGGCTCTCAGGTCGGCGCAGAGCAGCTGGAGGTTCGCCACCTTGGCATCCTGCTGAGAAAGGCGCGCGGTAGCCCCAGCGAGCGAGGACCTCAGGGATCGCAGCGAGCTCCAGACATCGACCTCGCGGCGGATGAACGACGACTTGGCGGCGCTCCGGTCCGTCAGATCCTGGGGAAAGGAAACAGGGCGTCACGACGAATGTCTCGCTCACAGAAGGAAAAAGGTATGCCTGAAACCGCTACCTGGAGGATTTTGGGGACGTCTCTGCAGAAAACCTCCAGCGACGACCGGAGCGACCCCACCGTTGCCTCAGCACACTCGCGGAGCTCATCCCAGGACTGGTCCTCCTGCTCATCGTCGAGAACGAAGACAGGGTCCGAGGCCTCGCGGGTCCGGAATCGGAGCAATGGGCGCCGGGCCTCGGGGCTCCGCCGCACAGCGATGAGGCTGTCGCCCGGCCGGACGGATCGCGCGTCCACGCCCACCTCTTCTGAGGCCTTGGGCGCCGACGCATCAGCCATCCCGACGCTGGCGGCAACTGGTCGCTCTTCGACAGGGACGACGGCAACCTCGGCGGTGGCGGGCGCCGGCATGGCTGGCACGACAGGCGGGCTCAGGGCCACGTTGGCGTCAGCCGCCTCCTCAACCACGATGGCCGCCTCGGCAGAAGAGCCAGCCTCGGGAGCCCGCTCCTCCGGGACCGGCGACGCCCGAGCCCCCTGCGGTGAAGTACCCCGCGAAAGGGTCGGCTGGATGACAAGGCCCGGGGCGGTGCTGGCCACACAATCCGGCGCCGTCTTGAGGGCCTTCCGGGGTGCCAGGTCGGTCTGGCCGTGACTTCGCTTGCTGGATATAAAAGAAAGAAAAGAGAAGAAGGGAGGAAAGAAAGATCACGGCCGAGACATATGAATGGGAAGTCAAGACGAAGACATTCCGAGATACTCACCCACTCCGGGCCATTATCCACCGCGCCTGGGGGGAGGTCTCTTGGATCCCGGCTCCCAAGACGGCCGCCGAGGTCCGCTTCGCCGGCATCTTCGGCGCTGCCCTCGTCGCGGACGCCCGGGAAGTAGATTGCTCGGGCGTGGTCGCGGTGGCCTAGGGGTCACCCCCATGCGCCACCGGTACGAACGGCGACCCCTGGGGAGCGGACGCCCCGACCTGGCCCTCCGGAGCCACCTTGGCTGCTCTGGCCGAGGGAACGGGTGACACCTCGGGTCGCCCCCGTGCCTCGGACTGGGACCCCGACGCCCCAACTCCGGGGACTGATGGTGTCGACCCGCGCGGGGGCTGGCTCGACGACTCCTGGCCACACCCCGGGCCGGTGCCGAGGCCGAGACGGGCGGCCATGTCGTCCTCCTCCTCATCGTCGTCATCATCGTCGTCGTCGGGCGTCTCCGGCGACGGCTCCCTCGGGAGTCCTTCCCTCTCCTGCTGGCGACGGCGCTTCTCCAAGGCGTCCCGAGCCCGCCTCCGCTCGCGGGCCCGGGCCTTCTCCGCGTCCTTCTTTTTCTTCTTCTCCTCCGCGGCGACCCGCCGCGCTGCACGGTCCGCCGCGTCCTCCGGGACCCGTGGCAGGGAGGGCTTGTGCCACCCCACATCCTAAAAGAAGGGGAGAAAGGAACCCGGTCATAAGGACCCGGAGCAACCCGATGTACGAAGGAGGAAGGAGCGAACAACTCACCAAAGTTACACACCCCTGGTCGGGGCGCATCCGAAGCTGGGAGTATGCGTGGGGGTCCGGCTTCCCCATTGCAGCCGACACCCGCCATTGGAGGACGTTGAAGGGAAGGGGATCAGGGGACATTCGCGAGCCCTCCCAGTCAGCCTCTAGGGTCATCTCCCAGAGCGACAGCCGCCGCTCCGCCAAAGGAAGCACCCTCCGACGGTGGATAGCGGCGATCACCCCCGCAGCAGTAAGTCCCCCCTCCCGCAACTCCTTCAGGGCCTGAAGAAGGGGTTCGAGATTCTTCTGTCTCTCGTGGGGGGTCCCGTGGCGCCAGGCGTCGGTGGCAGCAGTAACTACTCGCTGGGAGAACGGTGGGAGCAACTCACCGTCATTCCGAAGGTAGAACCACCGGCGCTGCCACCCCTTGTTCGAGGACGCAAGAATGGCAGGAATGTACTGTGACGCCCGCGACTGCCTCAGCAAAAGAGTGCAGCCGCTGGCCCGCACCGCCGCACGGATCCTCCTCTCCCCCGTCGGCAAGGCGAAAGGCTCGGCGAGGAAGAGATGAGTCCACAAATCCCAATGGGGGCAATCCCCAAGTACCCTTCGCATACCGCTACAAAGATAGCGGCCTGCGAGATGGAGTTGGGGGTAAGGTTGTGCAACTCCACCCCGTAGTGGAACAGGATGGCCCGCATAAAGCGGCCCGTCGGCACACTGAATCCCCGCTCGTGGAAGGAGACGAAGCTCACGACGTACCCCGGCGGTGGGGACGGAGCGGCTCCGCCCACGGGAGGAATCCACTCTGGCCGCTGCTTATCGGTGAGGGGGCGGAGCAAACCCTCGCCGACCAGCTCCTCCAGATCGCTCGCCGTCACCGTGGAAAAAGGCCACGGATCGCGCGGGGGGATTATGGTCACTCGATCCGCCATCACCAAAATGGAAGAAATGGCGGCGCGGGGGGCAGGAAGGGCGGTTTTTTTCTCTTCTCCGACTAAAGTTTCCCGGGTTGTGAAAACCTAAGGGGAGAGGAAGGAAGCAGAGCAAAGAACCGTCACCAGACTTTCTCTCGAGTATATGAAGGCCGGGGCGAAACCGTTTCCAGCGCTCCGCCCGGACCGGACGCGGGATTCAAAAAACGCGAGGCCAAACAGCCGTTCCTCGAACGGCTCGCGCACGCGCAAACGGCCGCCCCACCGACCATTCGCCCCGTCGCATTAACTCCGCGGCGGAACAGGCGGCGCCTCTGGCAGGAGAAGCGGACGACGCTTCGCCTTCGCCGTAACAACCGCGCCAAAAAAAAGGTACGCCACGACGTTCGATTTCGTATCCTTTTCCTTTTTTCCTCTTTCTCTATCTCTTGCAACAGGGACCGGGAAAGGGGGATACCCCGAAAAGGATCCTTCCCTGTGAAGGAACCGGGCTCCGAGCCTCCCCTACTGATCAGAGGTTCGAAGGCTGGCCCTCCGAAGGGTTCAACAGTCGCCTCAGATCGCGTGGTCCCGACACCCACTACTGGTCAGGGGTTCGAAGGCCAGCCCCCCGAAGGGCTCCATGGCCGCCTCAGGCTACTCGGGCTCTGTGCCCATTACTGATCAGGGGTTCGAAGGCTGGCCCCCGAAGGGTTCACAGTCGCCTCAGACACCGAGCGAGGGATGACCAGGGGTATGTTCGATACATAACCAAGGCTCGGGCTGCGCTCCCGAGGTACCCTAGGACATTTCCGAGACCAGCGGGAGCGATCTTGTAACGGAATCCCATCGGAGGGAGGCATCGAGCCCTCGGACCCCGTCGCCAGGGGACCGGGTCCGGCAGATCACCCGCAGGTACTTTTGGGCGTGCCTCTGGGCCCCTAGCCGACCCCCAACGAACGGGGCACGGACGTCCACTCGGATTACCCGCTTGCAGCTCACCGGAGACACCATGTTCGGTGCCCATCGAGGGTAACATGGCGCTCTCCCCCCCTCCTCCTTGCGGAAAGGCGACGTAGGGGCGTATGTAAAAAAGCCGAGTCTGTCCTTGATCGTCCTCTTGCCCTGTGCGGAGGCTCGGGGGCTGCTCTCGCAAACCCGGCTCCGGCCAAACCGTTGACAGCGTCAACATACCAGCCCGAGAGCTTGGGCCCCGACCGTGCACCCGGGCTACGGCCAGTTCGCATGAGGGAACAACCAGACCAGCCGAAGCATTACGCGAGGCATTAAGACCTCGAAGGAGTGTAACCACTCCTCCGAGGCCTCGGGGGCTACACCCGGCGGGTGCGCTCGCGCACACCCACCGGAACGAAATGCAACCGAGAAAGGCTGGTCCCCTTGCAAAAAAGTGCGACGAAAGCCTCCAAGCGAGTGCTAACACTCCCTTCGAGGCTCGGGGGCTACTGTCGGGGACCATAATTAGGGGTACCCTCAAGACGCCTAATTCTCAGCTGGTAACCCCCATCAGCATAAAGCTGTAAAGGCCTGATGGGTACGATTAAGTCAGGGATCAGTCCACACGAGTGACTCGATCACGCTTCACCCGAGCTTAGCCCCGACCAAAGGCAGCCGACCTCGAGAGACTTCCGTCTCGCCCGAGGCCCCCCTTTTTAACGGCGGACACACCTCCGGCTCGCCCGAGGCCTTGGCTTCGCTTAGAAGCAACCCTGACTAAATCGCCGCGCCGACTGACCAGATTACAGGAGCATTTAACGCAAAGGTGGCCTGACACCTTTATCCTGACACGCGCCCCCCGGCAGAGCCGAAGTGACCGCCGTCACTCCACCGCTCCACTGACCAGTCTGACAGAAGGACAGCGCCGCCTGCGCCACTCCGACTGCAGTGTCACTCGACAGAGTGAGTCTGACGGGCAGTCAGGCCTTGCCAAAGGCGCAATAGGAAACTCCGCTCCGCCCGACCCCAGGGCTCGGACTCGGGCTAAGACCCGGAAGACGGCGAACTCCGCTCCGCCCGACCCCAGGGCTCGGACTCGGGCTAAGACCCAGAAGACGGCGAACTCCGCTCCGCCCGACCCCAGGGCTCGGACTCGGGCTAAGACCTGGAAGACGGCGAACTCCGCTCCGCCCGACCCCAGGGCTCGTACTCGGGCTAAGACCCGGAAGACGGCGAACTCCGCTCCGCCCGACCCCAGGGCTCGGACTCGGGCTAAGACCCGGAAGACGGCGAACTCCGCTCCGCCCGACCCCAGGGATCGGACTCGGGCTCAGCCCCAGAAGACGACGAAACTACGCCTCGCCCGACCCCAAGGCTCGGGCTCCGCCCTGGCCTCGGCCAAACGATCTCCGCCTCGCTCGACCCGGGGGCTCGGGCTCGGCCTCGGCCACGGAAGACAGGCTCGACCTCGGCTTCGGAGGAGCCCCCACGTCGCCCGACCTAGGACTCGGGCCCGCTACGCCAACAGGAAGCGCCATCACCATCCTACCCCGAGCCGACTCGAGTCACGAAGAACAAGACCGGCGTCCCATCTGGACAGCTCCGCCAGATGGGCAATGATGGCGCCCCACAAGCTCTATGACGACGGCGGCTCTCAGCTCTCTTACGGAGGCAAGGCGACGTCAGCAAGGACTCGACCGCTCCTACAGCTGTCCTTCCGCCAGGCTCCGTTGCTCCTCCGACAGCCACGACATCACGCCAGCAAGGTGCCAAGACCTCTCCGGCTGCCACATTGGCATGTACCCAGGGCGCTAGCTCTCTCTCCGCTAGACGCGTAGCACTCTGCTACACCTCCCATTGTACACCTGGATCCTCTCCTTACAACTATAAAAGGAAGGACCAGGGCCTTCTTAAAAAAGGTTGGCCGCGCGGGGACGAGGACGAGACAGGCGCTCTCTTGGGGCCGCTCGCTTCCCTCACCCGCGTGGACGCTTGTAACCCCCCTACTGCAAGCGCACCCGACCTGGGCGCGGGACGAACACGAAGGCCGCGGGATCTCTACCTCTCTCACGCCCGTCTCCGACCACCTCGCCTCTCCCCCCTTCGCGCTCGCCCACGCGCTCGACCCATCTGGGCTGGGGCACGCAGCACACTCACTCGTCGGCTTGGGGACCCCCCGGTCTCGAAACGCCGACAATAATAGATTTAAAAAAGGAAGGCTTTTGCTTAAAATATGAGGCCTTAATCTCAAAATGTGTATATGTGATATTGAACGGGTCACTACCAATGCCTACACAAGTTGACTGCCCCAAACCTACAGCTGTTGTTTGAAACACTCGTCAACAGAAATCAGACATGCATTAACCAAACATAGTCAGGTGCTCGTGCGTTGCCACGACTCACAAATTATTAATCTTTATTTTTGCATAATTTTAGATTTTTACCGTTTCAATGTGGGAGAGGAGAGAGAGGTGAATGGAATAGTAGACATAAGATTTATAAGAAATAAGGATCTGCACCAAGAACATAAACACAAATTAATTAGCATATTCTTGCCCCCTCAAGTTAAAATCATGCATCAATAGTACGGCAACAATACAAATCCGGTGTGCATACTACAGAACAGGAATGTAGGCATTACCTTAATTAAAAAAGTAATGTGCTAGTATTAGTAGTACCTTCTAGGGTTGAGTCTTCCTCAACACCCTTGTATGCCCAGTGGCATGATGCAATGATGTTCTCAGACGCATATCTTGCGATATTTATTTATAACCAGTCAAAAACTCATAGAGTAATTTTACTTTACGAAGGATTTGAAACATAAAGAAAATTATGAAAATTACTGCATTAATCAACGAAAAAACACTCGATGCAACAACATACAAAGATCAATTAAATGCCCAAGCACAAAAATCTGAATGTGAAGCAAAGCATTTATACATATCTGGACATACAGTCTCGTTCTTCCCGCATGCTTCCCAGCTGGACACTTCTCCGACCATTCTCTGTGCTACCAAGCGAATAAAGGTCTGAATAATTAACATTTAGCTTCTCTCTTTCTCTCTATCTATAGAAAACTCTTATCCTAGTTCCATATCATTATGTTTTTCTTCAGTGTGTCGATGTAACCGGCTACGCTGTCTCCATAGAAGTCGTCTTTAGTCGGCTGATGCTGGTGTTCCAAACCGGGCAATTAGTGAAGAAAACAGAGCATGCCCTAGCATCCAGGTTCCTATAGATTTCAAGATCATGACTGATGATGTCCAGTATTTGACGTACGTACATAGTATAAAACAGTCTTCCTTGCGTACCTGTCGGGGACCATAATTAGGGGTACCCTCAAGACGCCTAATTCTCAGCTGGTAACCCCCATCAGCATAAAGCTGCAGAGGCCTGATGGGTGCGATTAAGTCAGGGATCAGTCCATACGAGCGACTTGATCACGCCTCGCCCGAGCCTAGCCTCGGACAAGGGCAGCCGACCCCGAGGGATTTCCGTCTCGCCCGAGGCCCCCCTTTAACGGCGGACACATCTCCGGCTCGCCCGAGGCCTTGCCTTCGCTAAGAAGCAACCCTGACTAAATCGCCGCACCGACCGACCGAGTCGCAGGAGCATTTAACGCAAAGGTGGCCTGACACCCTTATCCTGACGCGCGCCCCCCGGCAGAGCCGAAGTGACCGCCGTCACTTCGCCGCTCCACAGACCGGTCTGACAGAAGGACAGCGCCGCCTGCGCCACTCCGACTGCAGTGCACTTGACAGAGTAAGACTGACAGGCGGTCAGGCCCTGCCAAAGGCGCGATAGGAAACTCCGCTCCGCCCGACCCAGGGCTCGGACTCGGGCTAAGCCCCGGAAGACGGCGAACTCCGCTCCGCCCGACCCAGGGCTCGGACTCGGGCTAAGCCCCGGACGGCGAACTCCGCTCCGCCCGACCCAGGGCTCGGACTCAGGCTAAGCCCCGGAAGACGGCGAACTCCGCTCCGCCCGACCCAGGGCTCGGACTCGGGCTAAGCCCCGGAAGACGGCGAACTCCGCTCCGCCCGACCCAGGGCTCGGACTCGGGCTAAGCCCCGGAAGACGGCGAACTCCGCTCCGCCCGACCCAGGGCTCGGACTCAGGCTCGGCACCAGAAGACGACGAACTCCGCTCCGCCCGACCCAGGGCTTGGACTCGGGCTAAGCCCCGGAAGACGGCGAACTCCGCTCCGCCCGACCCAGGGCTCGGACTTGGGCTAAGCCTCGGAAGACGGCAAACTCCGCTCCGCCCGACCCAGGGCTCGGACTTGGGCTAAGCCCCGGAAGACGGCGAACTCCGCTCCGCCCGACCCAGGGCTCGGACTCGGCACCAGAAGACGACGAACTCCGCTTCGCCCGACCCCAGGGCTCGGACTCCGCCCTGGCCTCTGCCGAACGACCTCCGCCTCGCCCGACCCAGGGGCTCGGGCTCGGCCTCGGCAACGGAAGACAGACTCGACCCTAGCTTCGGAGGAGCCCCCACGTCGCCCGGCCTCGGGCGTGGGCCCGCCACGTCAACAGGGAGCGCCATCATCACCCTACCCCGAGCCAACTCGGGTCGCAGAGAACAAGACCGGTGTCCCATCTGGCTAGCTCCGCCAGATAGGCAATGATGGCGCCCCGCGTGCCCTATGACGACGGCAGCTCTCAGCTCCCTTACGGAAGCAGCGAGACGTCAGCAAGGACTCGACCGCTCCGACAGCTGTCCCTCCGCCAAGCTCCGTTGCTCCTCCGACAGCCACGACATCACACCAGCAGGGTGCCAAGATCTCTCCGGCTGCCACATTGGCATGTACTTAGGGCGCTAGCTCTCCCTCCGCTAGACACGTAGCACTCTGCTACACCCCCATTGTACACCTGGATCCTCTCCTTACAACTATAAAAGGAAGGACCAGGGCCTTCTCAGAGAAGGTTGGCCGCGCGGGGACGAGGACGGGACAGGCGCTCTCTTGGGGCCGCTCGCTTCCCTCACCCGCGTGGACGCTTGTAACCCCCTACTGCAAGCGCACCCGACCTGGGCGCGGGACGAACACGAAGGTCGCGGGACTTTCCACCTCTCTCACGCCCGTCTTCGGCCACCTCGCTCTCCCCCCTTCGCGCTCGCCCACGGGCTCGACCCATCTGGGCTGGGGCACGCGGCACACTCACTCGTCGGCTTAGGGACCCCCCGGTCTCGAAACGCCGACAGTTGGCGCGCCAGGTAGGGGCCTACTGCGTGCTAACGAACAGCTTCCCGTTAAGCTCCAGATGGGCAGTCTCCAGCAACCTCTCCGGCCCGGGACGGTGCTCCGTTTCGGGAGTCTTGAGTTCATGTCCTTCGACGGCAGCTACGACATGATACTCCTTCTACCGCCGCGCGACAACGACAATGGCGGCCGACAACCTGCCCGCCGGCGGCGGAACCGACGACATCTTCCCCGCGTGGTGGAAGAACAACATTCGAGCTCGCCCCGTCCTCTCCCCCGCCAACGGAGGAGGACGCGGGGCAACCAAGGCCAAGCGAGAGGCCGCGCTTCGTCGGCCGTCGAGCGAATCGACGTCCCCGACGCCCCCACGGAAGGCACGCCGGGCGTCGACCTCGCATTCGAGACGAAGGCAAGCGCCGTCCCCCCGCGACACCCTGATCCCGAGCAAGAAGACGACGCCAGCGCGCTCGCGGAAAGCTTGCAGGACGTCGCCCTCGTACCTGTGACGACGGTGCAGCCAGTCCCCGACGCGACTATGACGCTCCTCGTCGACCAAAAGGTACCGACTAATTCCCAACTTACATCATTTCGACTCGGCCTCAACCCGCCTAGCGACCTTGCCCTGGCGGGCGCTCTCGTTGAGGCGAGTGCAACCCCACTGGGGTTTCGTATGCGGTCACCTTGGGACCGGTTGACGGACGTCTCGACCTACGGGCCCCCTGGGTCCGAGGAAGACGACGATCCCAGCATCTGTTGGGATTTCTCCGGATTTGGCAACCCCAGTGCCATGCGGGACTTTATGACCGCATGTGACTACTGCCTCTCCGACTGTTCCGACGGTAGCCGCAGCCTCGACGACGAGGACTGCGGCCCAAGCCGCGAATGTTTCCACGTCAAGCTAGGGGGTCCCTCCGAAGGCAACCATCTCGGCATGCCGGAAGACGGTGATCTCCCTAGGCCGGTGCCTCGCGCTGACATCCCGCGGGAGCTAGCTGTGGTCCCCGTTCTGGCGGGGGGTCACGACCCACAGCTCGAGCAAGTCCGCGGGGCGCAGGCCAGGCTCGACGAGGGAGCAGGAGCGCTTGAGCCGATCCGCCGGGACGTTGGGCAGGTATGGGCGGGCCAACCCCCGGCCGGAGAAATACGTCACCTGCCCCAAGGTTTCCAGCACCGCGTCGCCAACGACGTCAGGGTCAGACCGCAACCCGCACCCAGTGGGGTCGGACAGAACCTGACAGCCGCAGCGATGCTCCTCCACGCGATGCCGGAGCCATCAACCACCGAGGGTCGGCGAATCCAGGGAGAACTCAAGAATCTCCTGGAAGGCGCTGCGGCCCGACGGGCCGAGAGCACTGCCTCCCGAAGGCAGGGATACCCCTCGGAACCTCATGTCGCGACTTCCCGATTCATGCGGGAAGCCTCGGTCTACACCGGGCGCACGCGCAACACCGCGCCTGCGGCCCCGGGCCACCTCGGCAACGAGCACCATCATCGCGACCGTCGGGCCCACCTCGACGAAAGGGTGCGCCGGGGCTACCACCCCAGGCGTGGGGGACGCTACGACAGTGGGGAGGATCGGAGTCCCTCGCCCGAGCCACCCGGTCCGCAGGCCTTCAGTCGGGCCATCCGACGGGCGCCGTTCCCGACCCGATTCCGACCCCCGACTACTATCACAAAGTACTCGGGGGAGACGAGACCGGAACTGTGGCTCGCGGACTACCGCCTGGCCTGCCAACTGGGTGGAACGGACGACGACAACCTCGTCATCCGTAACCTCTCCCTGTTCCTCTCCGACACTGCTCGCGCCTGGTTGGAGAACCTGCCTCCGGGGCAGATCTCCAATTGGGATGACTTGGTCCAAGCCTTCGCCGACAATTTCCAGGGCACGTACGTGCGCCCCGGGAATTCCTGGGATCTCCGGAGTTGCCGACAACAGCCGGGAGAGTCTCTCCGGGACTACATCCGGCGATTTTCGAAGCAGCGCACCGAGCTGCCCAACGTCACCGACTCGGATGTCATCGGCGCGTTCCTCGCCGGCACCACCTGCCGCGACCTGGTGAGTAAGTTGGGTCGCAAGACCCCCACCAGGGCGAGCGAGCTGATGGACATCGCCACCAAGTTCGCCTCTGGCCAGGAGGCGGTCGAGGCCATCTTCCGAAAGGATAAGCAGCCTCAGGGCCGCCCGTCAGAAGATGCTCCCGAGGCGTCGACTCAGCGCGGCGCCAAGAAGAAAGGCAAGAAGAAGTCGCAAGCGAAACGCGACGCCGCTGACGCGGACCTTGTCGCCGCCGCCGAGTACAAGAACCCTCGGAAGCCCCCCGGAGGTGCTAACCTCTTCGACAAGATGCTCAAGGAGCCGTGCCCCTATCATCAGGGGCCCGTCAAGCACACCCTCGAGGAGTGCGTCATGCTTCGGCGCCACTTCCACAGGGCCGGGCCACCCGCAGAGGGTGGCTGGGCCCGCGACGACAACAACAAGGAAGATCACCAAGCAGGAGAGTTCCCCAAGGTCCGCGACTGCTTCATGATCTACGGTGGGCATGCGGTGAATGCCTCGGCTCGGCATCGCAAGCAAGAGCGCCGGGAGGTCTGCTCGGCGAAGGTGGCGGCGCCAGTCTACCTAGACTGGTCTGACAAGCCCATCACCTTCGACCAAGCTGACCACCCCGACCATGTGCCGAGCTCGGGGAAATACCCGCTCGTCGTCGACCCCATCGTCGGCAACGTCAGGCTCACCAAGGTCCTGATGGATGGGGGCAGCAGCCTCAACATCATCTACGCCGAGACCCTCAGGCTCCTGCGCGTCGATCTGTCCTCCGTCCGAGCAGGCGCTGCGCCCTTCCATGGGATCATTCCCGGGAAGCGCGTCCAGCCCCTCGGACGACTCGACCTTCCCGTCTGCTTCAGAATGCCCTCCAACTTCCGAAGGGAGACTCTGACGTTCGAGGAGGTCGGGTTCCGAGGAACCTACCACGCGGTACTGGGAAGGCCATGCTACGCGAAGTTCATGGCTGTTCTAACTACACCTACCTGAAGCTCAAGATGCCGGGCCCCAACGGGGTCATCACCATCGGCCCCACGTACAAACACGCGTTCGAATGCGACGTGGAGTGCGTGGAGTACGCCGAGGCCCTCGCCGAATCCGAGGCCCTCATCGCCGACCTGGAGAACCTCTCCAAGGAGGTGCCAGACGTGAAGCGTCATGCCGGCAACTTCGAGCCAGCGGAGACGGTTAAGGCCGTCCCTCTCGACCCCAGTGGCGACACCTCCAAGCAGATCCGGATCGGTTCTGGGCTCGACCCCAAATAGGAAGCAGTGCTCATCGACTTTCTCCACGCAAACGCCGACGTCTTTGCGTGGAGTCCCTCGGACATGCCCGGCATACCGAGGGATGTCGCCGAGCACTCGCTGGATATTCGGGCCGGAGCCCGACCCGTCAGGCAGCCTCTGCGCCGATTCGACGAGGAGAAGCACAGAGTGATAGGCGAGGAGATCCATAAGCTAATGGCAGCAGGGTTCATCAAAGAGGTATTCCATCCCGAATGGCTTGCCAACCCTGTGCTTGTGAGGAAGAAAGGGGGGAAATGGCGGATGTGCGTAGACTACACTGGTCTCAACAAAGCATGTCCGAAGGTTCCCTACCCTCTACCTCGCATCGATCAAATCGTGGATTCCACTGCTGGGTGCGAAACCCTGTCCTTCCTCGATGCCTACTCAGGGTATCACCAAATCCGGATGAAAGAGTCCGACCAGCTCGCGACTTCTTTCATCACGCCCTTCGGCATGTACTGCTACGTCACCATGCCGTTCGGGTTGAGGAATGCGGGCGCGACGTACCAGCGGTGCATGAACCATGTGTTCGGCGAACACATCGGTCGCACGGTCGAGGCCTACGTCGATGACATCGTAGTCAAGACAAGGAAGGCTTCCGACCTCCTCTCCGACCTTGAAGTGACATTCCGATGTCTCAAGGCGAAAGGCGTCAAGCTCAACCCCGAGAAGTGTGTCTTCGGGGTGCCCCGGGTCGTCTCCGAGCGAGGCATCGAAGCCAACCCGGAGAAGATCGCAGCCATCACCAACATGGGGCCCATCAAGGACTTAAAAGGCGTACAGAGGGTCATGGGATGTCTCGCGGCCCTGAGCCGCTTCATCTCACGCCTCGGCGAAAGAGGTCTGCCTCTGTACCGCCTCCTGAGGAAGGCCGAGTGCTTCGCTTGGACCCCTGAGGCCGAGGAAGCTCTCGGGAGCCTGAAGGCGCTCCTTACAAAGGCGCCTATCTTGGTGCCCCCAGCTGATGGAGAAGCCCTCTTGGTCTACGTCGCCGCGACCACTCAGGTGGTTAGCGCTGCGATTGTGGTCGAGAGGCAAGAAGAAGGGCATGCATTGCCCGTTCAGAGGCCAGTCTACTTCGTCAGCGAGGTACTGTCCGAGACCAAGATCCGCTACCCACAAGTTCAGAAGCTGCTGTATGCTGTGATCCTGACGAGGCGGAAGTTACGACATTACTTCGAGTCTCACCCGGTAACTGTGGTGTCATCCTTCCCCCTGGGGGAGATCATCCAGTGCCGAGAGGCCTCGGGCAGGATCGCAAAGTGGGCGGTGGAAATCATGGGCGAAACAATCTCGTTCGCCCCTCGGAAGGCCGTCAAGTCCCAGGTGTTGGCGGACTTCGTAGCTGAATGGGTCGACACCCAACTGCCGACGGCTCCGATCCAGCCAGAGCTCTGGACCATGTTTTTCGACGGGTCGCTGATGAAGACGGGAGCCGGCGCGGGCCTGCTCTTCATCTCACCCCTCGGGAAACACCTGCGCTACGTGCTACGCCTCCATTTCCCGGCGTCCAACAATGTGGCTGAGTACGAGGCTCTGGTCAACGGGTTGCGGATCGCCATCGAGCTAGGGGTCAGACGCCTCGACGCCCGTGGTGACTCGCAACTCGTCGTCGACCAAGTCATGAAGAACTCTCACTGCCGCGACCTGAAGATGGAGGCCTACCGCGATGAGGTTCGGCGCCTGGAAGACAAGTTCTACGGGCTCGAGCTCAACCACATCGCTCGGCGCTACAACGAGACTGCGGACGAGCTGGCTAAAATAGCCTTGGGGCGAACAACTGTTCCCCCAGACGTCTTCTCCCGGGATCTGCATCAACCCTCCATCAAGATCGACGACACGCCTGAGGCACCCTCGGCACAGCCCGAGGCACCCTTGGCACAGCCCGAGGCACCCTCGGCTCGGCCCGAGGCGCCCTCGGTTCAGCCCGAGGTACCCTCGGCCCCCGAGGGCGAGGCACTGGACGTCGAGGAGGAGCAGAGCGGGGCCACGCCTGATCGAAATTGGCAGGCCCCGTACCTGCAATATCTCCGCCAAGGAGAGCTACCCCTCGACCAAGCCGAGGCTCGTCGGGTAGCGCGACGCGCCAAGTCGTTCGTCTTGCTGGGCGATGAGGAGGAGCTCTACCACCGCAGCCCCTCGGGCATCCTCCAGCGATGCATCTCCATCGCCGAAGGTCAGGAACTCCTACAAGAAATACACTCGGGGGCTTGCGGCCATTATGCAGCGCCTCGAACCCTTGTCGGGAATGCCTTCCGGCAAGGCTTCTACTGGCCAACGGCGGTGGCTGACGCCACTAGAATTGTCCGCTCCTGCGAAGGGTGCCAATTCTATGCGAAGCAGACCCACATGCCCGCTCAGGCTCTGCAGACGATACCCATCACCTGGCCCTTTGCTGTATGGGGTCTGGACCTCGTCGGTCCCTTGCAGAAGGCGCCCGGGGGCTACACGCACCTGCTGGTCGCCATCGACAAATTCTCCAAGTGGATCGAGGCCCGACCCCTGAACAGCATCAGGTCCGAGCAGGCGGTGGCGTTCTTCACCAACATCCTCCATCGCTTCGGGATCCCAAACTCCATCATCACTGACAACGGTACCCAGTTCACCGGCAAAAAATTCTTGGATTTTTGCGAAGATCACCACATCCGGGTGGACTGGGCCGCCGTGGCTCATCCCATGTCGAATGGGCAAGTAGAGCGTGCCAACGGCATGATTCTACCAGGGCTCAAGCCCAGGATTTACAACGACCTCAACAAGTTCGGCAAACGATGGATGAAGGAACTCCCCTCGGTGGTCTGGAGCCTGAGGACAACGCCAAGCCGAGCCACAGGTTTCACGCCGTTCTTCCTGGTCTACGGGGCCGAGGCCATCTTGCCCACTGACCTGGAATACGGCTCCCCGAGGACGAGGGCCTACAACGATCAAAGCAACCAAGCTAGCCTAGAAGACTCACTGGACCAGCTGGAAGAGGCTCAGGACAAGGCCTTACTACACTCGGCGCGGTACCAGCAGTCCCTGCGACGCTACCACGCCCGAGGGGTCCGGTCCCGAGGCCTCCAGGTGGGCGACCTGGTGCTTCGGCTGCGACAAGACGCCCGAGGGAGACACAAGCTCACGCCCCCCTGGGAGGGGCCATTCGTCGTCACCAAAGTTCTGAAGCCCAGAACATACAAGCTGGCCAACAATCAAGGCGGGGTCTACGGCAACGCTTGAAACATCAAACAGCTACGTCGCTTCTACCCTTAAGATGTTTTCAAGTTATTCATACACCTCGCACCCACGCAAAGTTTAGTCATCAAGGAAGGGTCGGCCTCGCCTCGGCAAAGCCCAACCCTCCCTCGGGGGCTAAAAGGGGGGAACCCCCTCTGCGTCGAAATTTTCCTCGAAAAAAAGATCTCTTTTAGCAGAATATCTTTCTTGCTTTTTGACTACTTCGAAAAGCGGATCCTGAAAACGACGGAGTACACGTAAGCAGCCAAGGCTGACCGAGCCGAGGGACTCCTACGCCTCCGGGATACGGATACCTCACTCATCACCTTCTGCGATAAGTAACTCGCATTCGGATAAAGTGATCCCGTGGACCGAACAAGTCTTTACGTTCGGAAGCTCTTCTGCCGAAGCGGTCCTTCAAGCCTTCTCAACTGAATCGGAGACAGGGCCTCATGGACGGGTGAAAGTACGCGTAAGCGGCGAGGCCGATCGAGCCGAGGGACTCCCACGCCTCCGGGATACGGATACCTCACTCATCACCTTCCGCGAGAAGCAACTCTCGCTCGCGCAAACATCCCTGTTGCCGACAAAAAGTCCAGATACTTGAAATAAGAGGAAAGGAGACGCAGCTTTACAACGCGGCGAGGGTGTGTTTTCTGGCCTCAGCGGCCGCAGAAGGCACACGCTACAAGACAATCTGATCCTGCAGGATCGAGTCTTCACGCTGGAAGGGGGCTCTAGCACCCTCGGCATCGACGGCACCTTCGGCGAGGTCCGACCCAGCCTCGGACGGCGACGCCATCCAGGGACTTCCCCGGAAACCCGGCCCGAGCAGGCGGCTCGGCCGGTTACCCCAGGGGCCTCGGTCGACCATCTTCCAAGGGCGCCAGCCCGGTCCGAGGCCTCGGCTGATCAACTCCGACATCGGCCCCGCAGACGGGCGACCCAGTTAGGCTCCGGCCAAACAGGTCTTCATTTCCGAGCCAACTCCGCCTCTGTTCGCGCTGATATCGCTACCCCTGGCCTTGGCTCATCGAAGAGCGGCCAAGGGGTCTCTCTAACTAAGCTAAAGGAGCCTCAGACAACAAGGCCGATCGAGCCGAGGGATTCCTACGCCTTCGGGATACGGATACCTCACTCGTCACCTTGACACGGGGCGACTCATGCTTGGTGAAGCGGTTCAGACAATCAACAGGCGAGTCTTAGTGCTCGAAAATGAGGAAAAAACATGGCTCCGTGCCAAAATTACATACATGTTCAGGCCTCGACAGCCACAATGAACAAAAACACCGGCACTCAAAGTGCCATTACAAACGGAACTTCGGTTCCCCCTCCGTGGGTACGAACAACCCCACTCCATGGGGGAAGGCCTGCGGAGCAACAGAAGACCGACGAACGGCGCGCCGTCACCTGCTCCAGCAGCGGCGACGACGACTTCTGCTCCGGGGGGCCGAACAGCGGCAGCACTGACCTCAGAGCGGATGCTGCTGCCAGGAGGCCCCCGCCCATGCCAAAACTTGTGAGGCAAGGATGGGCAGAAGGCCGTAGAGTTGGAGGTCGGCCCGTGGCCAGCCTTGGCTACCGCGTCGGCGGAAGAACCTCTTCCAGCTGCCGTGGCAGACGCCGGCGCCGCGAGTGGCTCCGAAGCCACTCGCGTCCGAAAGCCGAGCACACTGCAACTGCCAGCGCCACGGACGGCAACCGCTCCTCCCTCCCATCACTGAGTGAAGGAGCGGGCCACCGCCCACGCAGGGGCCGACCCCAACTCGGCACACTCCCCTCCCCAGCCTTGGTGATGAAAATCCTTGAGGCTGAGGGAGGGGGAGAGGCCGCAGCCCGGCTCGCTTTCCCCCACCATCAAGCTGGAGGTCACCATCTTGGGTGACCGCCGGTGGAGGGGTGCAGCCGGGCTGCATGATGAAAATCCTTGAAGCCGAACGATGGCTGAAAGGTACCAACTCCCACGGAGTTGCGTTCCTCCAACGATGAGGCGAAAAGACGGTGGATGCCCCCCATCCGGGGGCTTGGAAGGTGGAAAGACGCGACACATAAGGGAGGAAGAAGACATGGTCGCCTTCCGAAAGGGGTCGCCCTCCTTTTAAAGGCAACTCTCCCTGCATGCGCCCCCAAACGCCACGGGCTGAGTCTTCTCCAACACACTCCAAGGCCCTTCCCTGCGGCGCGGGGGCTGGGTCCCGCACGTCATGCAAACCGGCTCAGAGCAGAAGAAGCCAAAGCGCCGCGCGTGGTGCACACAACCGCCCAGCGGTTGCAAGCGACCCCCCACTTTTGCCCAGACCAACGGGCGGAAGGGGCGGGCAGCCAGGCAGGCGGCATGCAACCACGCCAAGTGGACGCGCTTCTCTGACTCCTGACGCACCAGCATGGAGGCCCAGGCCCACGCGTCACGCAACCGGTGCTCCGGATGCTACATGCAAGCTACTGCACCGCCACTTGCGCCACCGTCGTGCCTCTTCGGTTGCGGAGCCAATACCGCGACTCGAGGCGGCCCAGCGCACGACCCAGCAGCGCCAGCCTGGCGCGACGGTCAATACGGCCGAAAGTGGGCCGGCAGTAATGACGGTGGCAGGCGGGCGGGAGCAGCGGTCACGTCGACAGCCAGGCTCACGTCCCATCCAGGGGCAGCAAGAGAGCCTCCTCTCACGGCGTGAAGACGGCGCACCCGTGATCCGTCCCTCGAACGGCTCGCGCACGCGCAACGGCCGCCTCGCCAACCACTCGCCCCGTCGCATTAACTCCGCGGCAGGACAGGCGGCGCCTCTGGCAGGAGGAGCGGGCGACGCTTCGCCTTCGCCGTAACAACCGCGCCAAAAAAGGTACGCTACGACGTTCGATTTCATATCCTTTTCCTTTTTTCCTCTTTCTCTATCTCTTGCAACAGGGACCGGGAAAGGGGGATACCCCGAAAAGGATCCTTCCCTGTGAAGGAACTGGGCTCCGAGCCCCCCCCCCTTTTTACTGATCAGAGGTTCGAAGGCTGGCCCTCCGAAGGGTTCAACAGTCGCCTCAGATCGTGTGGGCCCGACACCCACTACTGGTCAGGGGTTCGAAGGCCGGCCCCCCGAAGGGCTCCACGGTCGCCTCAGGCTACTCGGGCTCCGCGCCCATTACTGATCAGGGGTTCGAAGGCTGGCCCCCGAAGGGTTCACAGTCGCCTCAGACGCCGAGCGAGGGATGACCAGGGGTACGTTCGATACATAACCAAGGCTCGGGCTGCGCTCCCGAGGTACCCTAGGACATTTCCGAGACCAGCGGGAGCGATCTTGTAACGGAATCCCATCGAAGGGAGGCATCAAGCCCTCGGACCCCGTCGCCAGGGGACCGGGTCCGGCAGATCACCCGCACGTACTTTTGGGCGTGCCTCTGGGCCCCTAGCCGACCCCCAACGAACGGGGCACGGACGTCCACTCGGATTACCCGCTTGCAGCTCACCGGAGACACCATGTTCGGTGCCCATCGAGGGTAACATGGCGCACTCCCCCCCTCCTCCTTGCGGAAAGGCGACGTAGGGGCGTATGTAAAAAGCCGAGTCTGTCCCTTATCGCCCTCTCGCCCTGTGCGGAGGCTCGGGGGCTGCTCTCGCAAACCCGGCTCCGGCCGAACCGTTGACAGCGTCAACATACCAGCCCGAGAGCTTGGGCCCCGACCGTGCACCCGGGCTACGGCCAGTTCGCATGAGGGAACAACCAGACCAGCCGAAGCGTTACGCAAGGCATTAAGACCTCGAAGGAGTGAAACCACTCCTCCGAGGCCTCGGGGGCTACACCCGGCGGGTGCGCTCGCGCGCACCCACCGGAACAAAATGCCACCGAGAAAGGCTGGTCCCCTTGCAAAAAAGTGCGACGAAAGCCTCCAAGCGAGTGCTAACACTCCCTTCGAGGCTCGGGGGCTACTGTCGGGGACCATAATTAGGGGTACCCTCAAGACGCCTAATTCTCAGCTGGTAACCCCCATCAGCATAAAGCTGCAGAGGCCTGATGGGTGCGATTAAGTCAGGGATCAGTCCATACGAGCGACTTGATCACGCCTCGCCCGAGCCTAGCCTCGGACAAGGGCAGCCGACCCCGAGGGATTTCCGTCTCGCCCGAGGCCCCCCTTTAACGGCGGACACATCTCCGGCTCGCCCGAGGCCTTGCCTTCGCTAAGAAGCAACCCTGACTAAATCGCCGCACCAACCGACCGAGTCGCAGGAGCATTTAACGCAAAGGTGGCCTGACACCCTTATCCTGACGCGCGCCCCCCGGCAGAGCCGAAGTGACCGCCGTCACTTCGCCGCTCCACAGACCGGTCTGACAGAAGGACAGCGCCGCCTGCGCCACTCCGACTGCAGTGCACTTGACAGAGTAAGACTGACAGGTGGTCAGGCCCTGCCAAAGGCGCCATAGGAAACTCCGCTCCGCCCGACCCAGGGCTCAGACTCGGGCTAAGCCCCGGAAGACGGCGAACTCCGCTCCGCCCGACCCAGGGCTCGGACTCGGGCTAAGCCCCGGAAGACGGCGAACTCCGCTCCGCCCGACCCAGGGCTCGGACTCGGGCTAAGCCCCGGAAGACGGCGAACTCCGCTCCGCCCGACCCAGGGCTCGGACTCAGGCTCGGCACCAGAAGACGACGAACTCCGCTTCGCCCGACCCAGGGCTCGGACTCGGGCTAAGCCCCGGAAGACGGCGAACTCCGCTCCGCCCGACCCAGGGCTCGGACTCGGGCTAAGCCCCGGAAGACGGCGAACTCCGCTCCGCCCGACCCAGGGCTCGGACTCGGGCTAAGCCCCGGAAGACGGCGAACTTCGCTCCGCCCGACCCAGGGCTCGGACTTGGCTAAGCCCCGGAAGACGGCGAACTCCGCTCCGCCCGACCCAGGGCTCGGACTCGGCACCAGAAGACGACGAACTCCGCTTCGCCCGACCCCAGGGCTCGGACTCCGCCCTGGCCTCTGCCGAACGACCTCCGCCTCGCCCAACCCAGGGGCTCGGGCTCGGCCTCGGCAACGGAAGACAGACTCGACCCCAGCTTCGGAGGAGCCCCCACGTCGCCCGGCCTCGGGCGCGGGCCCGCCACGTCAACAGGGAGCGCCATCATCACCCTACCCCGAGCCAACTCGGGTCGCAGAGAACAAGACCGGTGTCCCATCTGGCTAGCTCCGCCAGATAGGCAATGATGGCGCCCCGCGTGCCCTATGATGATGGTAGCTCTCAGCTCCCTTACGGAAGCAGCGGGACGTCAGCAAGGACTCGACCGCTCCGACAGCTGTCCCTCCGCCAAGCTCCGTTGCTCCTCCGACAGCCACGACATCACACCAGCAGGGTGCCAAGATCTCTCCGGCTGCCACATTGACATGTACTTAGGGCGCTAGCTCTCCCTCAGCTAGACACGTAGCACTCTGCTACACCCCCATTGTACACCTGGATCCTATCCTTACAACTATAAAAGGAAGGACCAGGGCCTTCTCAGAGAAGGTTGGCCGCGCGGGGACGAGGACGGGACAGGCGCTCTCTTGGGGCCGCTCGCTTCCCTCACCCGCGTGGACGCTTGTAACCCCCTACTGCAAGCGCACCCGACCTGGGCGCGGGACGAACACGAAGGCCGCGGGACTTTCCACCTCTCTCACGCCCGTCTCCGGCCACCTCGCTCTCCCCCCTTCGCGCTCGCCCACGCGCTCGACCCATCTGGGCTGGGGCACGCGGCACACTCACTCGTCGGCTTAGGGACCCCCCGGTCTCGAAACGCCGACAGTACCAGTGGAAGTCGACGGTGTTCCCTCCTTTGTCGGAGTGAAGTGGCTATGGAGTACAGGTAGTAGTTGTGTTAGCAGTCAGTAGCATGAGCGATCAGCCACATTGTTGATCTGATCAAACACACCAAATAGTGCACATCAAACCTTGCTTGCGGTTTGTACTACCTAGTGTATGTCTCTGATGAAGTGCGAGAGGAACATGAGCGCTTGTGTTATATTATCTGCACTGCAGAAAAGCAACGTCCATGACTTTTAATGACAAATTGTCCAAAACTTTGCAGAATTGGAGCATGCACATACGAGTAGCAGAGTAGCAACATTACATTATGGGGGAGAAGATCTCCCATAGGTGGGGAGCTGGGAGGTACAGTTGTTGATGGCGCCCACGACGCACAGGCCCTTGACACCATCCTTGTCCTTGTAGTCCCCTGACGAAACAGAAAAAACGACGCATGACGACCATGAGCACAAGATTGCGTGTCAGATTCATCTTGGAACAAGGGGCGTGGTCGCTTACCGTCGTAGTTGTAGGTGCAGAGGAAGTAAGAAGAATTCGTTAATTACTGTTATAGAGAATAAAATGAAGTAGATGGCTTAATCTAGGTTGTCGAATGTAATTATCATAAGGCATATCCACTATGCTGCAAGCCTGGAACCTTTTATTCACGTAAAGTAAGCATGTGATGTGAACTCCGTCATGCTAGCTTCATACAAGTTACACACACTCAAAGAAGTTGTCAGGAAACCAACATTTTTGTCTCTTGTATCTAGTCTTGCACTGGGGGCAGCATTGGTTCCCCTCGCGCTCATACTCATAGCATGGGCGGCAGACAAGGAAGGCACACTCATTGCAGGCAACAAAGACATCGCCAGTGGCTGAAACACCTATAGAGTCACCACAAATCTGGCAGACCTGCCCATTCGCACTCTTTGTGGGCTTAGCCTGCATTAGCGAGATAACGACAAAGTCAGCACACATGCAATCAGAAATTCAGCATTAGAGGACACCTAAGTGACTCATGCACTTTACTGGTGAGCAACAGACTGTAAAATCAACCTGCGATCAAGTGTCTATTAGTCTTGAAGTCAAGGCTAAGATCAAAATGCCTGGAAGGTAATTTCGAATTTACATAAGATGAACTAATTCAATGGTGTAGTAGTCATAAACAAAGGCACGCTGCAGCAGGGCAAAGAAGGATCTAATTCACCGTCGGTCCATGGTAATTATGACAAGGAATTGTTGAGGAATGGGTAAACACAGGGATCTAAACAATCTGAGGCTCCATTTCACTGGATCTCCAAGACAGCGAAACATGAACAGTATATCATTACCTGTTGCCGATTTGGCAACTGTTCGAAGAATTGGACCGAGCATGAACAGTTCAGAAATTTCCAGGAGGGCATGTCTGATCTGGTGACTTACACGGCGCAACAGAAGCATCCCTGAAATGGACAAGCAAAATCTACGAGCAGAGACACGCAGAAGCGACCGCATTTGAGGGGCGAACCCCAAGCGTTAGACTAAAGACTAACACCTCGGCCCAGATCCAGCAACAGACGCGCGCGCACGACATGAGCCGCTAGAAACTGAATCTGAAGCAGGCAGCGAGGGCGGCACTGGATTGGCTGGATGTACCGGGCTCGGCGCATCGCCATCATGGCGGATCATGACGAACTCGTTGCTGTTGTGCGAGCCCGCTACCATCCCCATTTTGATCAGCAAACCACACCAGCAAGCGCCCATGAGAAGACGGGTCGCGACCGGTCAGACCCACCGCTCCTGCGTCGGTTGGGAAATCAAAGTCGTGGTCGGATCTGGGCGAGCAGGGCGCGAATCCGGGCATGGTGGCGATAATGGCGAGGAGATCTAGGGAGGAGCGGGCGGGATCAACGAGGTGGCGCTCGTGCCCCTCCGGTCTCGCTTTGGGCTGGTTCGGGGGCGGCTGCAGGGTTCCACGGGTCGTGCTAGGTGGGCGTGCGGCATGCGTCGGGCGGGCGGGATTGCGGCGTGTGGGCGGTAGGGCAGGCGGGAGGGCGGTTCGCCATGGTCACGGCAGGATTTGCGGGCTTGCGGTGTGCGGGCGGGAGGACGGTTCGCCTTGGTCGCGGTGGGGTTTGCAGGTTTGCGGCGTGCGGGTGGGCGGGCGTAGGGAGGCAGGGGCAGTCTACAGTAAGTTTTTAATAGTTAGTAGAGATTACTGTTTCTATATGCCTATATCAATCATAGCTGAATGCCCGTGTGTTGCAACGGGAATATATAATACCAGTATACTACGATAACTTATATACAAAATATGTGTTATACCGTTATGAGAAAATATTTCATAATCAATTTGTGATTCTGACCATACATAAATTTTGTTATTTATAAGCTATCTGTTATACCATTATGTCACGATTTGCATGGTCTCATTATTGGAGAGCACGTTTCACACATACCGGAAGAAATTCCCTCGTACATCGTTAGTCATCGGACACGTACCACCATACGCTTTTGCTTAAAGAAAAAGGTAAGTGTGTGTTTGCAAGACTAATGGTCAAACATCGTATAACCATAAAGTTAGAATACTATATTAATATATTAAATAAATTAATCCAATAGACATAGATTAACCCAATTAACATAAGATAAATAAATATCTAATTATAAAAGTATGAAACATGGTATAATCAATGTTGTTACTGCGTAGTAAATATTCATACGAGACTAACACAACTGGAACGGTTCAATTTGGAATTAAAATGGGGAAGTTACGAATTTCCAAAGTTTCTATGTATTTGATATAGGATTAATTAGGAAATCAATTTTATTGTTGTTTTCATGACAAAACAGAGGTATTATGTGATAAAAATAATATTATAGAATTATAGAAATTGGAATGAACTCATTTGGATTTAATATGAAATTTCCATGAATTAAATGGGTTTCTGCAATTATTTTTAAACTAAAAATCAATTTCTAAACTCATTTTCCCTATTTTCTTTATTTCCTAGACTGCGTCCCAAATTCCAGAAAGATCAGGGGCCAAGCTATAAATGTTTTTCTAGACTCAATGAGCATACGGAGTGGACGACGGGTTAAACACAAAAGACGTTTTAGTTGAAGTTGTACACAATTCAACATGAGTCACGTTGGCTAGAAGGTGGAAGGTTAGACATTCTGCTCAATAGATCCAAGGTTCAATCCCTCAGCAGCCATGGTTTGATTTTTTTCTGCGCGCGGTACGGAGGAAGGCAAAACGACAGAACGCGGGAGGGCAGAACGGCAGACTACTCTTACCTTTTTAATAAGTAGTATAGATTAGAGCATACTAGCTGTTCAATCCCTCAGCAGCCATGGTTTGATTTTTTTCTGCGCGCGGTACGGAGGAAGGCAGAACGCGGGAGGGCAGAACGGCAGACTACTCTTACCTTCTTAATAAGAGCATACTAGCTGAATGACTAGTCAAGTCAGCAAAATAACTTTTCAACAAACTAATCATCTAACTCGCCAAATTTAACTAGTCACTCCAGCTAGCCAAACTAACTTGTCGCCAAACTTAACTAGTCACTTCAGCTAGCCAAACTAACTTGCCTGTTACAAAGTCTGTTGGAATAAGATGCTACGTACAAGGACTAGTTTGAGAACCTTATTTTTTCCAAAGGATTTCCATTTTACTAAGAGAAATTAGTTTATTTTTCCTTTGGAAAATGTAAATACCTTGAAAATGGGGTTCTCAAACTAGCCCTAAGATTTAATATTTATGGAGAGATAAATAAAGAGTAAAAATGTAGTCTTTTGGAGATGCTCTTAGGCCATTATCCGTGGTAGTTTTACCACACTATTTCCAATGTTACCATATCAATAAGAGTATGATAAAATGAATAATAAAATATGCTTTCTCAATAAAGAATTTCATGACACAATTTTATAGACCAACATGTGACTTAAATGATACATCTAAATAATGGTTTCACGCGCTTTCGAATACCTTGGAAACGAGTTGGCATAGTTTCATGGTGATGAAACTATTTTCACCTGTTTCATAATAAACGTAGTATCATGTCATCAAAAATCCTATATGGCATACTAATTATTGTCATGAATCTGTCGTGAAAAGAATGTCCTTACTACAAATTATTTATGGTTATATATAGGGCAACATTAGTTATCACCTTAGGTGATGATCACTCACCCTAAAATGACTTAACAAATTTAAGTTATTCACGATCTTTGTAAGTAATTCTTTAAGTTATTCTAGAATAGGATAGGTGATCATCATCTAGGATGACAAATAGCGCTGAGTGCTATTTGTCATCTAGGGTGAAGCTTCACTTGAACCCTCCGGTCGGTCGCCTCTGTGTGCATCCTCCGCACCATCCCGACGGGATCATGTGCAAAAAAGACATCGGGCAAAAAGCACACGTGTCTTCGATTTATTTTTTAGCGCCCAATCCATTAAACCAGCAACTTCGATCCTAATAAAACCCTAAAATAGCCCCTATTGTTTCCTAGCGCAGCCCTTCACGTCGCTCTAATTCACCTACATCGAGACTCTCCCTAATTGTGATGCCACACCTCCTCCCTCGACGAGTCTCTTTCATGCAACAGGGTCGTCGTCGATGACTAAACGTCCTCGATCAGTCGCCTCTACGTCGTCGACATTGATAGAAAATCGATGGTAATTTCGGGTTGTTCGTTCCCTCGGTTATTTCCATAGTCTGGTAAGTGGCCCGAACACTCGATTATTTCTAGGTTCGCTGGTTATTTTCTGAGCAAACAATTACAGAGCGGTCCATGTATATTTAATGAGAAATCGTTGTAAAATTATTGACTATTTAGTTAGTTACAGTGCATGTGCTATATTTTGTTATATACAAACTAGAAATAACTGAGTGAAAGTATCCTAAAGGGGTGAATAGGCTACACCTGCAATTCTCAACAAAAACTTCAAACTTTTACGAGAACTGACAGTTCAACAGGGAAGGCCGATTCAGCCGGGATTGAGGCCGGTTCAGTCGGGCTTCTCCTGTTAAACTGCAAACTTAATTAAAACTACTTAGATTTGCTAACAATAAACACGGTGGAAGCGTTGAATTAAACATAACTAGGTAGATCGAAGATATGAGAAGATGAGAGACCAAAAATACACCCACAAAAGCACACGAGACACACGATTTTTACCGAGGTTCGGTCATACCACAAAGGTGTCCTACTCCTCGTTGAGGTGCCCACAAAGGGCCGGGTCATTTTCAACCCCGTTCCTTATTGCCGACCACACATGTCAAGGCAATCACTTACTCAAATGCCCACAAAGAGCTAGTGATACAGATCGTTCTTGAGGTCATCCATAACTTTAGAGACTCCCAAGGAAAGATTACAAGCACACAAGTAACAACGCATTCCAAGAACAATGAATTTGCAAGTAAGAATGATTGCACCAACTCGAGAGAGAGAGAGAGAGATCAGAGAACTTGAATCAAAATCACGCTTTAGATCTAGAACTTATCTCACATCGAAGAATCTTCCCACCAATCGAAGGGAGATGAAATTGGGGCGCGAGATCGGAGTTAAATCGCTTTGAATCGAGGTAGAGCAACTATCAAAGTGATTTGGTTCGTGAGCCTTAGGGTTTAAAGAGAGAGGGAAAGACTTATATAGCCGTTCCCAAAACAGATCTGGCGAAACAGGGCAGCTGCGCAAATCCCGATTCAACCATCATAATTCCCAGTTGAACCGCAATTCAACAGAGAGCTCTATGCAAAATCCTAGTTGAACCTGAATTTGAATCACGGTTGAACCTTGATTTTCTAGAGAAGAACTTGATGAATCCTGATTGAACCGGTCCTAATCCCGGTTGAACCGCGATTCCCAAAAAACTCAGATTTTGAGCAGAAACAAGGAAGAAACTAACCAAAACCTCGCGACTTTTCAAAACAAGAATTTTGAAGTGGATAGAATGAGTTGGTGCATACCATTCTTACCTTGCGAAAGATCTAAACAAGCGGAGATTCCTACCACTAAGAATAGACATTAAATTAGGGTGGATATTCGCCGGGAATCACATGGAAATACTTCACTTTTCATCGCTTGGTTCCCTGTTCATTCAACTTTACTTTCCTGTGCATCCTTTTATATTTTAAACTGGACATACACTAGGAGCAAAACTGATTAGAACATTTTTATTTGTTTTGTCCATTAATCACCAAAACCCTCAAGTTGATTGCACTTACACTAAGTAAAAAAATAATAAATGTTTGTTCCTAATCTAGTGAGTAATTAATGTAATAATTATTGAGTATCTATAAGATATTTTGGGTTAATGTAATAATTACTGAGTGGTCCAAACACTCAATTATTTCTAAGTCTATCGATAATTTCTGAGCAAACAATTACTGAGTGACCAAGAATATTTATTGAGAAATTTTTGTAAACTTAATGACTGTTTGGTTAGTTACTATGTATGTGCTATATTTCATTGTAGAAAAAAATGGAAATTACTTAGTAAAAAATTAATGAATGTTTGTTCCTAATCTATTGACTAATTAATATAATAATTATTAAGTACCTATAAGATATTTCGAGTAAATGTAATAATTACTGAGTGATTACTAGAATATTACTAGCGGAATAAATGCTTGTATTATTGACGAGTGATTGACGTAAAATTACAAAGTCAGTACTTTATTATGACTAAGTTATTATTGATATATTGTCTATTTGTATGATATGGAAACAAAATGTTGGCGTCTTTTTTGACCAAACACTAATGATCCCTAGTCCATGCTCGTAAGGAATGAGACATTGGGGAACCTCTCTGTGAGGCGGCAGACCGTCCGTGATACGTCACCAGACGGTCCGCAGTAAATTACAAGACAAATAACACTGCCTACAATACGATCTCGAACTTCATCTCTATGCTGGCACCTTCTTAGGGCCAACTAGCAATGAACCCTAGGACCCATCTCTATCCTGAACGTGGCGATGAGCTCCTCCAGAACCTAGATCTTGCCCCCCCCCGAGAGGGTTCGTTAGGGCAATATCCTAGGGTCGTCTTAGGGTCGACAGGCCACCTAAGATGCCTTTAGATGATGTAGAGTCAAATAAAGTTGAAGATATTTAGAGGACTAATGATCCCTAGATCCCGCCTCACAGGGAGTCGAGATCTTTGGGGAACCTCTCTGCGAGGTGTCGGACGACGGTCCGTGATAGGTTGTCGGGCCGCCTGGCGGCGCAGACTGTCCACGACTCTGGGCTGGACGGTCCGCGACCCTGCTACAAGAGCAGATCTTCCCTGCACGCTGGTCGGACGATCCGCGCTTTAGGCCGAACGGTCTGCGATGACACAATCTTCTTCCTCACAAAGAACCCTAGAACTCATCCCCAGGAGAGATCCCATCATTGAGGAGAGTTTCAAGGCATGCCTCAAGATCGACAGGCCACCCAGGGCGTCCCTGATCGACGTAGAGTCGAAGAGAGATGGTTGTGGCAGGA
Source organism: Zea luxurians (assembly GCA_029449295.1). NCBI lineage: Eukaryota > Viridiplantae > Streptophyta > Magnoliopsida > Poales > Poaceae > Zea > Zea luxurians. The sequence continues at coordinate 135,153,036 of JAOPSE010000005.1, read as the reverse complement.
CACAAATAGATCTAAACTAAGGCTAGGCTACATCTATTCTTAGGGCAGGAATGATAAAGAAAGTAATAGATTGGTTCGATTGGAATGTGTTCGGGCGTTCTCAATCGGTTGTACCCCTTTATATTTATAAGGGAGGAGATTCGAACCTATTCCTAGGTGATATCCAACAGATCCCCACAGATAAGTTAGGATAACCACGCATGGGATAAGTACTCTCGCGCATGTTGATCTAGTTGCGGGGGTGCGGACCGTCCGAGGGGAAATAGGGCCAGACCGTCTGGCCGTGAGTAGGTGCCAAATATGATGCTCAACGCATGCCCCTTCCTTTTGGTGGAGCTTGGCAAACCAAAAACACCTCGTACTAACAGACTCTTTTGGGAAACAATAGATTACACAACTTTCCTTGTTCCCAAAATATGAACTCTAGCCCGACGTAAGTCACTAGCTCTTGTGATCAGATAATATAACTATTTGATAAACTCTAATGCACAGAGGCCTTTCAGATTGCATCCTCTTCGTCCATATTTATCTGATCAACATGTCAATAGGCAAAAACTTATGGTGCCCTGAAAGTCTCATAGAGGGGGGTGAATAAGCAAAACCTGAAAATTATAAATTTTGAACACAAACTTCACCCGATGTTAGTGTTAGAACAAGTATAAATGAAATCGGAGTGCGGAAGATAGTTCTTCTTGCCACGAGTTGCTTAATCGATTGTGGATTACTTTGGCAGCTAACTCAAATCGATCACAAGCAAGAGAACTTAGAGGAAGAGTAGAGGAAGAATCAAATCGTAATGCAAGATTAACACAAAGATACGAGCGATTTGTTTCTTGAGGTTTGATTTCGAAGAACCTACTCCCCGTTGAGAAGGCCACGTAGGCCAGGTATTTTTCAACCATTTCCCCTCTCAAACGGTCACTTAGACCGGTTGAGTGCTTCTCCTTAATCTCGTCGGTGGATAGAGCTACTAAGTTTTGTTTCTTTAAAGCCTAAGACACCAGGGATCTCCCTAGAAACTGACAAGTCCCTAATGTGCTCTTTCTATCAACCTTACATCGGGCATAATCAGCATAAGAATTCCCAAGGAAATCAAAGGTAGAACCCTAGGGTACCAAAGCCCAAAGCTTGGAGTATGAACTAAATATCTCAAGATCCTTTTCACAACCCTTAGGTGGCATTCCTTAGGATCAGCTTGGAATCTTGCACACATGCATACAGAAAGCATAATATCCGGTGTAGAAGCACATAAGTAAAGCAACGAACCTATCATAGACCGATATACCTTTTGATCTATTGAATTACCACCTATGTCGAGGTTGAGATGCCCATTTGTCCCCAAAGGAGTCTTGATGGGCTTGGCATCCTTCATCCCAAACTTCTTGAGTATGTCTTGAGTGTACTTTGTTTGGCTGATGAAGGTAACTTCCTGGAGCTGCTTGATTTGAAATCCTGGGAAATACTTCAACTCCCCCATCATGGACATCTCAAATTTCTGTACCATGATCCTACTAAACTATTCACAAGATGACTTGTTAGTAGACCAAAGATAATATCATTGTTGGGGGCCTTCGTCTTTCGAAGGTCCTCAAAAACACAACTAACATATTTTCCAAGTATAATACATTCACATGGACCTTCGGCCTCGGAATGAAGCTGTACATGATATGAAAAGCATGGTCTGGGAGAAGGTTGAACTAGTTCCAAAGCTACACGCAGAGAAGCTTTGGCTTAGTGGCGGAAAATGAAACCGACTTAAAGAGGAAAAGGCTATCTAGTCCTCGATAGATTGTCCTTAAGTCAATAGTAAACATAAAGGGCATGTATGTAATTTTACACAGGATGTGTCATGTGCCTATAAATAGATGAACAGTAACACCGTACTGTTCACGCTGACTTATACTCACTCGCGCGTCACGCCTGGATTTTTACCTTCTGTCAAGCCGAAGGTATAAATGTAATTCGATATTGTTCATGTTTATCCATGATGATATAATAAAAATATCTTAATGATATCATATAATTATTCATGTTGTTTTTCATGTTTCATATGCTTCTACTTTCATTATTATATACTGAGATGATGAAGGTATGTCCCTCATAACCTTCGTCTGAAGATCGTTATCTCCTAAGGGAGGTAATGCTTTGAAGGACGAAGGTCTTTAATCATTAACATTTTGTGTTGCCTTGTTCTTAACTCATAGCATTTGAGAACAAGTCCCCGACATTGGCGCCCACCTCCGGTGAACTCATTCGACCACCTTCGGCAAGCTGTGACCTTCGTCATGCCGCCGAAGAAAGCTTCAAGGCTAGGGGCTGCTGAAAGGGAAATAGGGTCAAACCTTTTCCTAAATGATTTTGGTGGTTGAATTGCCCAACACAAACAATTGGACTAACTAGTTTGCTCTAGATTATAAGTTCTACAGGTGCCAAAGGTTCAACACAAACCAATAAAAAGTCTAAGATAGGGTTCAAAAAGAAAGTAGCAAAAGAAACCGAAGGCTGCCCTGGTCTGGCGCACCGGACTGTCCGGTGTGCCACCAGGCAGTGTCCGGTGCACCAGGGTGAATCAACTCCAACTCGCTACCTTCGGGTTTCTGGAAATGCCACTCCGCTATAATTCACCGGACTGTCTGGTGGGCCACCGGACTGTCCGGTGTGCCAGCGGTGCAATGGCTACAGCGCAACGGTCGACTCCAACGGAAACCTGTAAAAGCGCTACAGTGCGCACAGAGTTAGAGCAGGCGCCAGAAGGCGCACCGGACAGTGAACAGTACCTGTCCGGTGCACCACCGGACTGTCCGGTGGTCCCACCTGTCAGAGCTCCAACGGTCGAACCCTAACGGTTGGGTGACGTGGCTGGCGCACCGGATAGTGTCCGGTGGCACACCGGACTGTCCGGTGCGCCCATCGACAGACAGCCTCCCCAACGGCCACTTTGGTGGTTGGGACTATAAATACCCCCCAACCACCACACTTCAAGGCATCCAAGTTTTTCAGACTTCACATTCAATACAAGAGCTAGTGCAATAAATACAAGACACAAATCAAATAGAATCAAAGCCTCTCCAAGTCCCATTTCCACTCCAAACAAATAGTGACTAGAGAGAGAGAGTTTTTGCTCGTGTTCTTTGAACTCTTATTCTTGGATCGCTTTTCTCCTTCCCCATTTCTTGTTCTCAACACCTTTGTAATCAAAGCAAGAGACACCAAGTTGTGGTGGTCCTTGTGTGGTCTAAGTGACCCATTTGATTGAGGTGAAAAGCTCACTCGGTCTAGGTGACCGTTTGAGAGAGGGCACGGGTTGAAAGAGACCTGGTCTTTGTGACCACCTCAACGGGGAGTAGGTTTGCAAGAACCGAACCTCGGTAAAACAAATCATCGTGTTATCCGCTTTATTTCCTTGTGATTTGTTTTCACCCTCTCTTTCGGACTCGACTTTATTTCTAACGCTAACCCCGGCTTGTAGTTGTGCTTAAAGTTTATAAATTTTAGATTTGCCTATTCACCCCCCCCCCCTCTAGGCGACTTTCAATTGGTATCAGCGCCCGGTACTTCATTAGAGCCTAACCGCTCGAAGTGATGTCGGGAGATCACGCCAAGAAGGAGATGGTGACCGGCGAGAAGCCCGCCACAAGCCACGGGAAAGCTCCATCGGGGGAGTCCGGCAACAAGAAGAGGGAGGAATCACCTCCCCGCGTCAAGTCACACCGGAGTGGCGACAAGAAGAAGAAAATGAAGAAAGTGGTCTACTAAGAGACCGTGTCGTCTGTCACTTCTAAGCGCCATGAGCGCAAGAAGTTTAGTAAGATCCCCTTACACTATCCTCGCATTTCCAAACGCACTCCTTTACTTTCCGTCCCACTAGGCAAACCACCGGTTTTTTACGGTGAAGATTATTGTATGTGGAGTGATAAAATGAGGCATCATCTAACCTCACTCCACGCTAGCATTTGGGACATTGTTGAATTTGGAGTGCAGGAACCATCCGTGGGGGATGAAGGCTATGATTCGGACGAGGTAGCCCAAATCCGGCACTTCAACTCCCAAGCCACTACTATACTCCTCGCCTCTCTAAGTCAAGAGGAGTACAATAAGGTGCAAGGGTTGAAAAGTGCCAAAGAGATTTGGGACGTGCTCAAGACCGTGCACGAAGGAGATGAGGTGACCAAGATCACCAAGCGGGAAACGATCGAGGGGGAGCTCTGTCGATTCATGCTCAACCAAGGAGAGGAGCCACAAGCCATGTACAACCGGCTCAAGACCTTGGTGAATCAAGTGCGCAACCTCGGGAGCACAAAATGGGATGACCATGAAATGGTCAAGGTTATTCTAAGATCACTCGTTTTTCTTAATCCTACACAAGTTCAATTAATTCGTGGTGATCCTAGATATAAGCTAATGTCCCTCGAGGAGGTTATAGGAAAGTTTGTGAGCTTTGAGTTGATGATCAAAGGCTCCAAAAAAATCATCGAGCAAGATGCCACCTCCACACCCGAGGTTGAAAGGGAAATGTGTCCTTGGGGCATTTCTAAGTATTTTGGTGATTTAGTGTCCAACACAAGTGCCTAAGTGTTAAAAGGTGGACAAAGTACAAATCAAGTATAAAGGTATGTTTCTCAGACTTAGTACATTGTTTTAGAGACTAGTGTATTGTGTCTAAGTGCTGGAAACAGGAAAAATCAAGTTGGAATTAAAGATGGCTTTGTTCAGCCAAAGTCAGCTCTGTTTGGGTGCATCGGACAGTGTCCGGTGCGCCAGGCTGGCTCAGGCGAACTTGCTGCTCTTGGGAAGTGATTAACGGCGTACGGCTAAAATTCACGGACTGTCCGGTGTGCACCGGACTGTCCGGTGTGCACCGGACTGTCCGGTGAGCCAACGGTCGGCCGCGCGATCCGCGCGAGACACGTGGCCGAGCCAACGGTCGGAAGGGGGCACCGGACTGTCCGGTGTGCACCGGACAGTGTTCGGTGCGCCAACGGCTCCAAAGCGCCAACGGTCGGCTTCGCCAAAGAAGGAAAGAAATCCGCACCGGACTGTCCGGTGCGCCAGGCGACAGAAGGCAAGAATTGCCTTCCTGGAATGCTCTCAATGGCTCCTAGCTGCCTTGGGGCTATAAAAGGGACCCCTAGGCGCATGGACGAGTACACCAAGCAACCTTTGAGCATTGTTGATAATTCACACTTCATTCTTGCGCACTAATTCGACATTCTTAGTGATTTGAGCTCTGTTCTAGTGAGAACCTTGAGATATTGTTTTGAGCTCAAGTCTTGATCGTGTGTGTGCGTATTTGTTGTGGTTTTGAGTGTGTTGCTTCCCTCCCTTACTCTTGTGCTTCATATTGATTCTTATTGTAAGGGCGAGAGACTCCAAGTTGTGGAGATTCCTTGCAAACGAGAAAAGAGCAAAGTAAAAAGAACACCGTGGTATTCAAGTTGATCGTTGGATCACTTGAGAGGAGTTGATTGCAACTCTCGTCCGTTGGGATGCCACAACGTGGAGTAGGCAAGTTTTGTACTTGGCCGAACCACGAGATAAATCCTCGTGTCTCTTGTGCTTGTCCTTATTGTGTTTATTGTGCTTCACAAGAGCTCTCCTCTCTACTCACTTGAGTTCATCGTACTAACTCTTAATCAAGTTTGTGGCGTTAAGTTTTAAGTTTTACAGGATCACCTATTCACCGCCCCCTCTAGGTGCTCTCAGAGGTGCAACCCGTCGCATTCAAAGCGACGGAGGAGAAGAAAGAAGAGTCTACGTCAAGTAGGTTCCCCATCGACGCCTCCAAGCTCGAAAACAAGGAGATGACGCTAATCATTAAAAGCTTTCGCCAAATCCTCAAGCAAAGGAGGGGGAAAGATTACAAGCCCCGCTCCAAGAAAGTTTGCTACAAGTGTGGTAAGCCCGGTCATTTTATTGTTAAATGTCCATTATCTAGTGATAGTGACAAGGGCAATAAAAAGAAGGGAAAGAGGAGGGAAAAGAGGAGATACTATAAGAAGAAGGGCAGCGATGCCCATGTATGCCGGGAGTGGGACTCCGATGAGAGCTCCACCGACTCCTCCTCCGACGAGGACGCCGCAAACATCACCGTCAACAAGGGCCTCCTCTTCCCCAACGTCGGCCACAAGTGCCTCATGGCAAAGGATGGCAAAAAGAAGGTAAAATCTAGAGCCTCCACTAAATATGCAACATCTAGTGATGAGGATAACTCTAGTGATGATGAAGATAATTTGCTTGCCCTTTTTGCCAACCTAAACATGCAACAAAAAGAAAAATTAAATGAATTGATAGGTGCTATTCATGAGAAGGATGAACTCTTGGATAGTCAAGAGGACTTCCTTATTAAGGAAAATAAGAAGCATGTTAAGGTTAAAAATGCTTATGCTCAAGAAGTAGAAAAATGTGAAAAATTAACTAGTGAGCTAAGCACTTGCCATGATACTATTTCCAACCTTAGAAATGAGAATGCTAAATTAATTGCTAAGGTTGAGAAATTAAATGTTTGTGATGATTCTCTTATCAAACTTAAAAATGATAATGATAATTTGATTGCTAAGATTGACAAGTTGAATGAATCAATTGCTAGCCTTAAGATAGAAAATAATAAATTGATTACTAAGGCTAAAAATTTAAATGTTTGCAATGATATTGTTTCCAATCTTAGAAATGAAAATGACATGTTACATGCTAAGATTGATGAATTAAATGTTTGCAAACCCTCTACATCCACCATTGAGCATGTTACTATTTGTACTAGATGTAGAGACATTAATGTTGATGCTATCCATGATCACCTAGCTTTAATTAAACAACAAAATGATCACATAGCTCAACTTAGTGCTAAAATTAATGAGCATGAGATAGAAAATGAAAAATTTAAATTTGCTAGAAGCATGCTCTATAGTGGGAGACGCCCTGGTATTAAGGATGACATTGGCTTCCAACAGGGAGACAATGTCAAGCTTAATGCCCCTAAGAAATTATCTAACTTTGTTAAGGGCAAAGCTCCCATGGTTCAGGATAACGAGGGTTACATTTTATATCCTGCTGGTTATCCCGAACACAAAATTAGGAGAATTCATTCTAGGAAGTCTCACTCTGGCTCTCATCATGCTTTTATGTATAAGAGTGAGGCATCTAGTTCTAGGCAATCCACTCATGTTAAATTGCCTAAAAAGAAATCTCCTATTGCATCAAAAGAGCCTATTGTTTCATTTAAGACTTTTGATGCTTCATATGTTTTAACTAACAAATCAGACAAAGTAGTTGCCAAATATGTTGGGGCCAAACACAAGGGCTCAAAGACTTGTGTTTGGGTACCCAAGGTGCTTGTTTCTAATGTGAAAGGACCCAAGACCGTTTGGGTACCTAAGAAGAAGGCCTAAACTTGTTTTGTAGGTTTATGCATCCGGGGGCTCAAGTTGGATCATTGATAGCGGGTGCACAAACCACATGACTAGGGAGAAAAGGATGTTCTCCTCCTACGAGAAAAACCATGATCCCCAAAGAGCTATCACATTCGGGGATGGAAATCAAGGTTTGGTCAAAGGACTTGGTAAAATTGCTATATCACTTGACCATTCTATTTCCAATGTTTTTCTTGTAGATTCTTTAGATGACAACTTGCTTTCTGTTTGTCAATTATGCAAAATGGGTTACAACTGTCTTTTTACGGATATAGGTGTTACTGTCTTTAGAAGAAGTGATGATTCAGTAGCATTTAAGGGAGTATTAGAGGGTCAGCTATACTTAGTTGATTTTAATAGAGCTGAACTCGATACTTGCTTAATTGCTAAGACTAATATGGGTTGGCTCTGGCACCGACGACTAGCCCATGTTGGGATGAAGAATCTTCACAAGCTTCTAAAGGGAGAGCACATTTTGGGACTAACCAATGTTCATTTTGAGAAAGATAGGGTTTGTAGCGCATGTCAAGCAGGGAAGCAAGTTGGTGTTCATCATCCACACAAGAACATCATGACGACCGACAGGCCGCTTGAGCTACTCCATATGGACCTATTCGGCCTGATAGCTTATATAAGCATCGGCAGGAGTAAGTATTGTCTTGTAATTGTGAATGATTATTCTCGCTTCACTTGGGTGTTCTTTTTGCAGGATAAATCTCAAACCCAAGAGACCTTAAAAGGATTCTTGAGACGGGCTCAAAATGAGTTCGGCTTAAGGATCAAAAAGATTAGAAGCGACAACGGGACGGAGTTCAAGAACTCTCAAATTGAAGGCTTTCTTAAGGACGAGGACATCAAGCATGAGTTCTCTTCTCCCTACACGCCACAACAAAATGGTGTAGTGGAGAGGAAGAATAGAATTCTACTTGACATGGCGAGGACCATGCTTGATGAGTACAAGACTTCGGACCGGTTTTGGGCGGAAGCAATCAACACCGCTTGCTACGCCATCAACCGTCTCTACCTCCACCGAATCCTCAAGAAGACATCCTATGAACTCCTAACCGGTAAAAAGCCCAATGTTTCATATTTTAGAGTCTTTGGTAGCAAATGTTTTATTCTTGTTAAAAGAGGTAGAAAATCTAAATTTGCTCCTAATGTTGTAGAAGGCTTTTTACTAGGATATGATTCAAACACAAGGGCATATAGAGTCTTTAACAAGTCCACTGGACTAGTTGAAGATTCTTATGACATTGTGTTTGATGAGACTAACGGCTCTCAAGTAGAGCAAGTTGATCTTGATGAGCTAGATGATGAAGAGGCTCCATGCATCGCGCTAAGGAACATGTCCATTGGGGATGTGTGTCCTAAGGAATCCAAAGAGCCTCCACAATCATAAGATCAACCGTCATCTTCCATACAAGCATCTCCACCAACTCAAGATGAGGATCTAGCTCAAGATGATGAAAATGAATATCAAGAAGAGCCACCTCAAGAGGAGGACAATGATCAAGGGGGAGATACCAATAATGAAGACAAGGAAGATGATCAGGATTCAAGACCGCCACACCCAAGAGTCCATCAAGCGATACAACGAGATCACCCCATGAACTCCATCCTCGGTGATATTCATAAGGGGGTAACCACTCGATCTCGTGTCGCTCGCTCATTTTTGTGAACATTACTCTTTTGTGTCTTCTATTGAGCCATACAGGGTGGAAGACGCATTAAGGGATTCGGATTGGGTGTTGGCAATGCAAGAGGAACTCAACAACTTCACGAGGAATGAGGTATGACATCTTGTTCCACGTCCTAATCAAAATGTTGTAGGAACCAAGTGGGTCTTCCGCAACAAGCAAGATGAGCATGGTGTGGTGACAAGGAACAAAGCCCGACTTGTGGCCAAGGGATATTCACAAGTCGAAGTTTGGATTTTGGTGAAACCTATGCACTCGTAGCTAGGCTTGAGTCAATTCGCATTTTACTTGCCTATGCTACTTACCATGGCTTTAAGCTCTATCAAATGGACGTGAAAAGTGCCTTCCTCAATGGACCAATCAAGGAGGAGGTCTATATTGAGCAACCTCCTGGCTTTGAAGATAGTGAGTACCCTAATCATGTTTACAAACTCTCTAAGGCGCTTTATGGGCTCAACCAAGCCCCAAGAGCATGGTATGAATGCCTAAGAGATTTTCTTATCACTAATGGATTCAAAGTCGGCAAAGCCGATCCTACTCTCTTTACTAAAACAATTACAAATGATTTGTTTGTATGCCAAATTTATGTTGATGATATCATATTTGGGTCTACTAACAAATCTACTTGTGAAGAGTTTAGTAGGATTATGATTCAAAAATTCGAGATGTCTATGATGGGGGAGTTGAAGTATTTCTTAGGGTTTCAAGTCAAGCAACTCCAAGAGGGCACCTTCATCAGCCAAACTAAATACATTCAAGACATACTCACCAAGTTTGGAATGAAGGATGCCAAGTCCATCAAGACACCCATGGGAACCAATGGGCATCTTGACTTCGACACAGGAGGTAAATCCGTAGATCAAAAGGTATACAGGTCTATGATAGGATCTTTACTCTATTTATGTGCATCTCGACCAGACATTATGCTTTCCGTATGCATGTGTGCAAGATTCCAAGCCGATCCTAAGAAAGTTCACCTTAGGGCCGTAAAAAGAATCTTGAGATATTTAGTTCACACACCTAAGTTTGGTCTTTGGTACCCCAAGGGATCCACTTTTGATTTAATAAGTTATTCAGATGCTGATTGGACAGGGTGTAAAATTGATAGAAAGAGCACATCAGGGACTTGTCAGTTCTTGGGAAGATCCCTAGTGTCTTGGGCTTCAAAGAAACAAAATTCAGTAGCTCTTTCTACCGCCGAAGCCGAGTATATTGCCGCAGGCCATTGTTGCGCGCAATTGCTTTGGATGAGGCAAACCCTTAGGGACTATGGCTACAAATTAACCAAAGTCCCTCTCCTATGTGATAATGAGAGTGCAATCCGCATGGCGGATAATCCCGTTGAGCACAGCCGCACTAAGCACATAGTCATTCGGTATCACTTTTTGAGGGATCACCAACAAAGGGGAATATCGAGATTGCTTATGTTAGCACCAAAGAACAACTAGCCGATATCTTCACCAAACCATTAGATGAGAAAACCTTTACCAAACTTAGTAATGAGCTAAACATTCTTGATTCTAGGAACTTTGATTGATTCCTTGCACACATAGCTCATTTATGTACCTTTGATCATATCTCTTTCATGTGCTATGACTAATGTGTTTTCAAGTCCATTCTTATGCCAAGTCATAGATTGAAAGGGAAATGGAGTCTTCGGCGAAGACAAGGCTTCCACTCCACTCCATCGTATTATTTACCCTTCGCCGTCACTCCGCATCGCTCTCCACTTTGGTATAATTCTTCACTCATATATTGTTTGCCAAAGAGGAAGAGAATTTAAAAAGGGCTCTAAAGACTTTGGCGATTAATGCCAAAGGGGGAGAGAGTATTAGCCTAAAGCAAAATGACCGCACCACCATACCTGTCGGGGACCATAATTAGGGGTACCCTCGAGGCTCCTAATTCTCAGCTGGTAACCCCCATCAGCATAAAGCTGCAAAGGCCTGATGGGTGCGATTAAGTCAGGGATCAGTCCATTCGAGGGACTCGATCACGCCTCGCCCGAGCCTAGCCTCGGACAAGGGCAGCCGACCCCGGAGGATTTCCGTCTCGCCCGAGGCCCCCCTCCAGCGGCGAACATGTTCCCGGCTCGCCCGAGGCCCTGTCTTCGCCAAGAAGCAACCCTGACCAAATCGCCGCACCGACCGACCGAATCGCAGGAGCATTTAATGCAAAGGTGGCCTGACACCTTTATCCTGACGCGCGCCCCCCCCAGCCGGCAGAGCCGAAGTGACCGCCGTCACTTCGCCGCTCCACTGACCGGCCTGACAGAAGGACAATGTCGCCTGCGCCGCTCCGACTGCGGTGCCACTTGACAGACTGAGGCTGACAGGCAGTCAGGCCCGGCCGAAGGCACCATAGGAAACTCCGCTCCGCCCGACCCAAGGCTCGGACTCGGGCTAAGTCCCGGAAGACGGTGAACTCCGCTCCGCCCGACCCAGGGCTCGGACTCGGGCTAAGTCCCGGAAGACGGCGAACTCCGCTCCACCCGACCCAGGGCTCGGACTCGGGCTAAGTCCTGGAAGACGGCGAACTCCGCTCCGCCCGACCCAGGGCTCAGACTCGGGCTAAGTCCCGGAAGACGACGAACTCCGCTCCGCCCGACCCAGGGCTCGGACTCGGGCTAAGTCCCGGAAGACGACGAACTCCGCTCCGCCCGACCCAAGGCTCGGACTCGGGCTCAGCCCCAGAAGACGACGAACTCCGCTCCGCCCGACCCTAGGGCTCGGACTACGCACTGGCCTCAGCCGACGGTCTCCGCCTCGCCCGAACCAGGGGCTCGGACTCGACCTCGACCACGGAAGACAGACTCGACCTCGGCCTCGGAGGAGCTTCCACATCACCCAACCTAGGGCGCAGACCGGCCACGGCAATAGGAGGCGCCATCATCACCCTACCCCGAGCTGACTCGGGCCATGGGGAACAAGATCGGCGTCCCATCTGGCTCGCTCCACCAGATGGGCAATGATGGCGCCCCACCTATCCTGTGACGACGGCGGCTCTCAGCCCCCTTACGGAAGCAAGAGGACGTCAGCAAGGACTCGACAGCCCCGACAGCTGTCCCTCTGCCAGGCTCCAGCACTCCTCCGACGGCCACGACATCACACCAGCTGGGTGCCAAAATCTCTCCGGCTGCCACGACGGCATGTACTTAGGGCGCTAGCTCTCCTCCGCTAGACACGTAGCACTCTGCTATACCCCCATTGTACACCTGGATCCTCTCCTTACTCCTATAAAAGGAAGGACCAGGGCCCTCTTAGGGAAGGTTGGCCGCGCGGGGACGAGGACGAGACAGGCGCTCGCTTGAAGCCGCTCGCTCCCTCCCCCGCGTGGACGCTTGTAACCCCCTACTACAAGCGCACCCGACTTGGGCGCGAGACGAATACGAAGGCCGCAGGATTTCCACCTCTCTCACACCGGTCTCTGGCCGCCTCGCTTCCCCCTTCGCGCTCGGCCTCGCGCTCGACCCATCTGGGCTGGGGCACGCAGCGACATTCACTCGTCGGCTCAGGGACCCCCCGGTCTCGAAACGCCGACAGTTGGCGCGCCAGGTAGGGGCCTGCTGCGTGTTGACGAACAACTTCCCGTCAAGCTCCAGATGGGCAGTCTCCAGCGACCTCTCCAACCCGGGACGGTGCTCCGTTTCGGGAGTCTTGAGTTCATGTCCCTCGACGGCAGCTACGACATGATACTCATTCCACCGCCGGGCGACAGCGGCAATGGCGGCCGACAGCCCGCCCGCCGGCGGTGGAATCGACGACGTATTCCCCGCGTGGTGGAAGAACAACCTCCGAGCTCATCCTGCCCTCTTCCCCGCCGACGGAGGGGAAGGCGGGGCAACCAAGGCCAAGCAGGAGGTAGCGCCTCGTCGGCTGTCGAGCGAGTCGACAGCGCCGGCACCCCAACGGGGGGCGCACCGGGTATCGACTTCGCGCTTGAGACGAAGACGAGCGTCGTCTCCCCGCGACACGCCAATCCCGAGCAAGCGGACGACGCCAGCACGCTCGCGAAAAGCTTGCTGGACGTCACCCTCGTACCTGAGACGACGGTGCGGTCAGTCCCCGACGTGACTTTATCACCGCTCGTCGACCAAGAGGTACCGACCGATTCCCATCCCACGTTATTTGGATTCAGCCTCAACCCGCCTAGCGACTTCGCTTTGGCGGGCGCTCTCGTAGAGGCGAGTCCAAACCCTCTGGGGTTTCGTATGCGGTCACCTTGGGACCGGCTGACGGACGTCTCGACCTACGGGCCCTCCGGGTCCGAGGAAGACGACGAGCCCAGCTTCTGTTGGGATTTCTCTGGACTTGGCAACCCCAGTGCCATGCGGGACTTCATGACCGCATGCGACTACTGCCTCTCCGACTGTTCTGACGGTAGCCGTAGCCTCGGCGACGAGGACTGCGGCCCAAGTCGCGAATGCTTTCACGTCGATCTAGGGGGTCCCTCCGAAGGCAACCATCTCGGCATGCCGGAGGACGGTGATCTCCCTAGGCCGGTGCCTCGCGTTGACATACCACGGGAGCTAGCTGTGGTCCCCGTTCAGGCGGGGGGCCATGACCCACAGCTCGAGCAAATCCGCGGGGTGCAGGCCCGGCTCGACGAGGGAGCAGGAGCGCTTGAGCCGATCCGCCGGGACGTTGGGCAGGCATGGGCGGGCCAACCCCCGGCCGGAGAAATACGTCATCTACCCCAGGGCTTCCAGCACCGCATCGCCGACGACGTCAGGGTCAGGCCACCACCCGCATCTAGTGGGGTCGGCCAGAACCTGGCTGCAACAGCGATGCTTCTCCGCGCGATGCCGGAGCCATCAACCACCGAGGGGCGGCGAATCCAAGGAGAGCTCAAGAATCTCCTGGAAGGCGCCGCGGTCCGACGGGCCGAGAGCTCTGCCTCCCGAAGGCAGGGGTACCCCTCGGAACCTCATGCCGCGACTTCCCGATTCATGCGGGAAGCCTCGGTCTACACCGGGCGCACGCGCAACACCGCGCCTGCGGCCCCGGGTCGCCTCGGCAACGAGCACCATCACCGCGACCGTCGGGCCCACCTCGATGAGAGGGTGCGCCGAGGCTACCACCCCAGGCGTGGGGGACGCTACGACAGCGGGGAGGATCGGAGTCCCTCGCCCGAACCACCAGGCCTTCAGCCGGGCCATCCGACGGGCGCCGTTCCCGACCCGGTTCTGACCCCCGACTACTATCACAAAGTACTCGGGGGAGACGAGACCGGAACTGTGGCTCGCGGACTACCGTCTGGCCTGCCAACTGGGTGGAACGGACGATGACAACCTCATCATCCGCAACCTCCCCCTGTTCCTCTCCGACACCGCTCGCGCCTGGTTGGAGCACCTGCCTCCGGGGCAGATCTCCAACTGGGACGACCTAGTCCAAGCTTTCGCCGGTAATTTCCAGGGCACGTACGTGCGCCCCGGGAATTCCTGGGACCTCCGAAGCTGCCGACAGCAGCCGGGAGAGTCTCTCCGGGACTACATCCGGTGATTCTCGAAGCAGCGCACCGAGCTGCCCAACATCACCGACTCGGATGTCATCGGCGCGTTCCTCGCTGGCACCACCTACCACGACCTGGTGAGCAAGCTAGGTCGCAAGACCCCCACAAGGGCGAGCGAGCTGATGGACATCGCCACCAAGTTCGCCTCCGGCCAGGAGGCGGTCGAGGCTATCTTCCAAAAGGACAAGCAGCCCCAGGGCCGCCCATCGGAAGATGCTCCCGAGGCGTCAACTCAGCGCGGCGCTAATAAGAAGGGCAAGAAGAAGTCGCAAGCGAAATGCGACGCCGCCGACGCGGACCTTGTCGCCGCCGCCGAGTACAAGAACCCTCGGAAACCCCCCCGGAGGTGCTAACCTCTTTGACAAGATGCTCAAGGAGCTGTGCCCCTATCACCAGGGGCCCGTCAAGCACACCCTTGAGGAGTGCGTCATGCTTCGGTGCCACTTCCACAGGGCCGGGCCACCCGCGGAGGGTGGCAGGGCCCGCGACGACGATAAGAAGGAAGATCACCAAGCAGGAGAGTTCCCCGAGATCCGCGACTGCTTCATGATCTACGGTGGGCAAGCAGCGAATGCCTCGGCTCGGCACCGCAAGCAAGAGCACCGGGAGGTCTGCTCGGTGAAGGTGGCGGCGCCAGTCTATCTAGACTGGTCCGACAAGCCCATCACCTTCGACCGAGCCGATCACCCCGACCATGTGCCGAGCCCGGGGAAATACCCGCTCGTCGTCGACCATGTCATCGGCGACGTCAGGCTCGCCAAGGTCCTCATGGACGGAGGCAGCAGCCTCAACATCATCTACGCCGAGACCCTCGGGCTCCCGCGTGTCGATCTGTCCTCCGTCCGGGCAGGTGCTGCGCCCTTCCATGGGATCATTCCCGAGAAGCGCGTCCAGCCCCTCGGACAACTCGACCTTCCCGTCTGCTTCGGAACACCCTCCAACTTCCGAAGGGAGACCCTGACGTTCGAGGTGGTCGGGTTCCAAGGAACCTACCACGCGGTACTGGGAAGACCATGCTACACGAAGTTCATAGTCGTCCCCAACTACACCTACCTGAAGCTCAAGATGTCGGGCCCCAACGGGGTCATCACCATCGGCCCCACGTACAAACACGCGTTCGAATGCGACGTGGAGTGCGTGGAGTACGCCGAGGCCCTCGCCGAGTCCGAGGCCCTCATTGCCGACCTGGAGAGCCTCTCGAAGGAGGTGCCAGACGTGAAGCGTCATGCCGGCAACTTTGAGCCAGCGGAGACGGTTAAGTCCGTCCCCCTCGACCCCAGCGGCGACGCCTCCAAGCAGATCCGGATCGGCTCCGGGCTCGATCCCAAATCAGAAGCAGTGCTCGTCGACTTTCTCCGCGCGAACGCCGACGTCTTCGCGTGGAGTCCCTCGGACATGCCCGACATACCGAGGGATGTCGCCAAGCACTCGCTGGACATCCGAGCCGGAGCCCGACCCGTCAAGCAGCCTCTGCGCCGATTCGACGAGGAGAAGCGCAGAGCCATAGGCGAAGAGATCCACAAGATAATGGCGGCGGGGTTCATCAAAGAGGCGAAAGGCGTCAAGCTCAATCCCGAAAAGTGTGTCTTCGGGGTACCCCGGGGGATGTTCTTGGAGTTCATCGTCTCCAAGCGGGGCATCGAAGCCAACCCGGAGAAGATCGCGACCATCACGCAGCACCCCGAGCCCTTGTTGGGGACACCCGGGGGCTACACGCACCCCTGGGAAGGGCCGCTTGTCATCGCCAAAGTTCTGAAGCCCGGAACGTACAAGCTGGCCAACAGTCAAGACGAGGCCTACAACAACGCTTGGAACATCCAAAAGCTACGTCGCTTCTGCCCTTAAGATGTTTTCAAGTTGTTTGTATACCTCGCTCCCACGCAAGTTTTAGTCGTCAAGGAAGGGTCAGCCTTGCCTCGGCAGAGCCCGACCCTCCCTCGGGGGCTAAAAAGGGGGGAACCCCTCTGCGTCAAGATTGAAGAACCCCTCTGCGTCCAAAATTTTCAATCAAAAAGGCCTTTGCGTTCCCTCGGCTATGTCGGAAGCAGGACCCCAAGGAGCGAACGTGGGTGCATGTAAGTGGCAAGGCCGACTGAGCCGAGGGACTCCTATGCCTCCGGGTTACGGACACCTCACTCGTCACCCGCCACAAAAAGTGACCCCTACTTGGGGAAGCCACCCTGTTACTAACAGGCGAAGCCGGACACGCAAAATGAAAGGGAAAGGAGTACGACTTCATGCAACGGTAACAAAAGTGTTCAGGCCTTAGCGGCCGCAGAGAGACACACGGGCATCCAACATAAATTGTTCCAACAGAGTTAGGCGTCGCCTCGGGAAGGAGCCGCGCCTTCGGCTTCGTCCCCACCTTCGGCAAAGTCCATCCCGGCTCCCAACGACGGCACAGGTGGGAGGATCTCTGCCTCAAAGGTGGTCGCCAGCACTGCGCTCGGACCCGCGGCGGCCGCATCGAGCCTCTGGACTTCTGCCAGGGCGGCTTCATCTTCGTCGGGAAGGCAATACCCCTCGCTGACCCGCTCCAGGTCCACAACATAGTGGGAAGCGAGCACGGCGAAGGCCCGCCTGACGCTGTGGTGTAGCGCCTCGCGGAGTCTGCCGCGCACATGATCACCCAAGACTTGAAGGCGACTTTGAGGGGAGCTTCCTGAGGGGACGTCGCCGGAGCCAAGGACCCCGCAAAAGTCCGAGACGGCCTCGGACATGGCCGCGTGGTCGGCCTCCCTCTGCTCAGCCGCCCCGGCAAGCGCCTTGGCGGACTCATCAAGGGCGGACTCGAGCTCTGCGAACAGCCAGAAGAAAGATCTCAAACACAAGCAGAGGAAACAAGCAGGAACGAAAACCGAAGATGGCCAAGGCGTACCTCCGGCTCGGGCACGCTGCTCCGAGGCTGCGACCTGGGCTATGGCTAGGTCGGCTGCAAGGGTTTCAGCCCGGCTTTCGGCCTCGGCAGCTCGGCCCCGAGATTGGTCCCGCTCCTTGACGACCCGGTCGAACTCCGACTGCTGTCGTTGCGCCTCCGCGCGCGCCGCTGCCGCCTCAGCTCTCAGATCGGTGCAGAGCAACCGAAGGTCCGCCACCTCGGCACCCTGCTGAGAGAGGCGCGCAGTAGCCCCGGCGAGCGAGGTCCTCAGGGATCGCAGCGAGCCCCAGATGTCGACCTCGCGACGGATGAACGACGACTTGGCGGCGCTCAGATCCGTCTGATCCTGAGGGAAGGAAGCGGGGCGTCACGAAAGACGCCTTGGTCACAAAAGAGAAAAGGTATGCCTGAAACCGTTACCTGGAGGATTTTGGGGACGTCCCTGCAGAAAACCTCCAGCGACGACCGGAGCGACCCCACCGTTGCTTCAGCACACTTGCGGAGCTCGTCCCAGGACCGGTCCTCCCATTCATCGTCGAGAACGAAGACGGGATCCGAGGCCTCACGGGTCCGGAACCGGAGCAACTGGCGCCGGCCCTTGAAGCTCCACCGCACAGCGACGAGGCTGCCGCCCGACGGGACGGATCGCGTCTACGCGCCCCCCTCTTCCGAGGCACCGAGCGCCGACGCCTCAGCCGTCTCAACGTCGGCAGCGACCGGTCGCTCCCCGACTAGGACGGCGGCGACTTCAGTAGCGACAGGTGCCGGCATCGCCGGCACGTCCGGTGGGCCCGGGGCCACGTCCGCGTCAGCCGCCTCCCCTATCACAATGGCCGCCTCAGCAGAAGAGCCAGCCTCGGGAACCCGCTCCACGGCGACTGGTGCCGCCTAAGCCCCCTGCTGTGGAGCACCTTGCGAGAAGGTCAGCTGAACGGCAAGGCCCGGAGCAGCACTGGCCATGCAAGCCGGCGCCGTCTTAAGGGCCTTTCGGGGTGCCAGATCAGTCAGGCCATGGCTTCGCTTGCTGAGGGAAAAAGAAAAAATCACGGCCGGGACATACGAATGAAAAGCCAGGACGAAGACATTCCAAGATACTTACCCGCTCCGGGCCATGATCAACCGTGCCTGGGGGGAGGTCTCTCGGATCTCGACCCCCGGAGCCGCCGCCGAGGTCCGCTTCGCCGGCAGCTTTGGCACCACCCTTGCTTTGGGCGCCCTGGACGCCCGGGGGGTGGGCTGCCCAGGCACTGCCACGGTGACCCGAGGGTAGCTCCCCTGCGCTGCCGGCGTGGGCGGCGGCTCTCGGGGAGCAGACGCCTCGACCTGGCTCCCCGGGGTCGCCTCAACTCCTCCAGCCGAGGGGTCAAGTACCCTCTCGGATTGCCCCCGCTCCTCGGGCCGGGACCCCGGCGTCCCGACTCCGGGGACTGACGGCGTCAGCCTGCTCGGGGGCTGGCTTGACGGCTCCTGGCCTAACCCCAAGCCAGGGCTGAGGCCAAGGCGGGCAGCCATGTCGTCTTCCTCGTCGTCATCTTCATCATCGTCGTCGTCGTCAGGCGTTTCCGACGACGGCTCCCTCGGGAGCCCCTCCCTCTCCTGCCGACGGCGAAGCTTTTCCAAGGCGTCTCGAGCCCGCATCCGCTCGCGGGCCCGGGCCTTCTCCGCGTCCTTCTTTTTCTTCTTCTCCTCCGCGGCAACCCGCCGCGCTGCTCGGTCCGCTGCATCCTGCGGGACCCATGGCAGGGAAGGCTTGTGCCACCCTACCTCCTGAAGACGGATGGAAATCCCGACCGTAAAAACCAGGGGCAATCCGACGCAAGAAGAAAGAAGGAGTGGACACTCACCAGAGTCACGCACCCTTGGTCAGGGCGCATCAAAGGCTGGGAGAAGGCGCTGGGGTCCGGCTTCCCCAACGCAACGGACACCCGCCCGTGGAGGACGTCGAAGGGAAGAGGATCAGAGGACATCCGCGAGCCCTCCAAGTCAGCCTCCGGTGTCATCTCCCAAAGCGACAGTCATCGCTCCGCCAAGGGAAGCACCCTCCGGTGGTGGATGGCGGCAATCACTCCCGCAGCGGTGAGTCCCCCCTTCGCAACGCCTCCAAGGCCTTGAGAAAGGGGTTCGAGGTTCTTCTGTCTTTCGTGCGGGGTCCCGTGGCGCCAAGCATCGGCGGCGGTGGTGACTACTCGCTGGGAGAACGGCGGGAGCAACTCGCCGTCATTCCGGAGGTAGAACCACCGGCGCTGCCACCCCTTGTTCGAGGACGCGAGGATGGCGGGAATATACAGCGACGCCCGCGACTGTCTCAGCAGGAGGGTGCAGCCGCCGGCCCGCACTGCTGCGCGGACCTTCCTCTCCCCCGTCGGCGAAGCAAAAAGCTCCGCGAAAAAGAGATGGGTCCACAAATCCCAATGGGGGCGATCCCCAAGTACCCCTCGCACACCGCTACGAAGATGGCGGCCTGCGAGATGGAGTTGGGGCTGAGGTTGTGCAACTCCACCCCGTAGTGGTGCAGGATCGCCCGCATGAAGCGGCTCGCCGGCACACCAAATCTCCGCTCGTGGAAGGAGACGAAGCTCACGATGTACCCCGGCGGTGGGGACGGAGCGGCTCCGCCCACAGGGGGAATCCATTTCGGCCGCTGCTCATCGGTGAGAGGGAGAAGTAAACCCTCGCCAACAAGATCCTCCAGATCACTCGCCGTCACCGTGGAAAAAGGCCATGGGTCGCGCGGCGAGATGATGGTCACCCGGTCAGCCATCACCGAGCGGGAGGGGTGGCGGCGCAAGGGACAGGGAGGGCGGTTTCCTCTTCTCTGGCTAAGTCTCTCGGGTTGCGAAAACCTAAGAGGGAGGCAGGAAGCGGAGCAAAGAACCATCGCCAGACCCTCTCCCGACTATATAAAGACCAAGGCGAGACCGGTTCAAACGTTCCGCCCGGACCGGACGCGGGATTCAAAAACGCAAAGCGAAACAGCCGTTTCCCGAACGGCTCGCGCACGCGCAACGGCCGCCCCGCCAACCACTCGCCCCGTCGCATTAACTCCGCGGCGGGACAGGCGGCACCTCTGGCAGGAGAAGCGGGCGACGCTTCGCCTTCGCCATAATGTCCGCGTCAAAAAAGGTACGCCACGTCGTTCGATTTCGTATCATTTTCCTTTTTTCCTCTTTCTCTCTCTTGCAACAGGGACCGGGAAAGGGGGATACCCCGAAAAGGATCCTTCCCCGTGAAGGAACCAGGCTCCGAGCCTCCCTACTGATCAGAGGTTCGAAGGCTGGCCCCCCGGAAGGGTTCGACAGCCGCCTCAGATCGCGTGGGCTCTACACCCACTACTGGTCAGAGGTTCGAAGGCCGGCCCCTCGGAAGGGTTCCACGGCCGCCTCAAGCTACTCAGGCTCCGCGCCCATTATTGATCAGGGGTTCGAAGGCTGGCCCCCGAAGGGTTCACAGCCGCCTCAGACGCCGAGCGAGGGATGACCATGGGTATGTTCGATACATAACCAAGGCTCGGGCTGCGCTCCCGAGGTACCCTAGGACATTTCTGAGACCAGCGGGAACGATCTTGTAACGGAATCCCATCAGAGGGAGGCATCGAGCCCTCGGACCCCGTCGCCAGGGGACCGGGTCCGGCAGATCACCCGCAGGTACTTTTGGGCGTGCCTCTGGGCCCCTAGCCGACCCCCAACGAACGGGGCACGGACGTCCACTCAGATTACCCGCTTGCAGCTCACCGGAGAAACCATGTTCGGCGCCCATCGAGGGCAACATGGCGCTTTCCCCCTCTCCTCCTTGCGGAAAGGCGACGCAGGGGCGTATGTAAAAAAGCCGAGTCTGTCCCTGATCGCCCTCTCGCCCTGTGCAGAGGCTCGGGGGCTGCTCTCGCAAACCCGGCTCCGGCCAAACCGTTGACAGCGTCAACATACCAGCCCGAGAACTTGGGACCCGACCGTACACCCGGGCTACGGTCAGCTCGCATGAGGGAACGACCAGACCAGCCGAAGCATTACGCGAGGCATTAAGACCTCGAAGGAGTGAAACCACTCCTCCGAGGCCTCGGGGGCTACACCCGGCGGGTGCGCTCGCGCGCACCCACCGGAACCAAACGCAACCGAGAAAGGCTGGTCCCCTTGCAAAAAAAGTGCGACGAAAGCCTCCAAGCGAGTGCTAACACTCCCTTCGAGGCTCGGGGGCTACTGTCGGGGCCATAATTAGGGGTACCCTCGAGGCTCCTAATTCTCAGCTGGTAACCCCCATCAGCATAAAGTTGCAAAGGCCTGATGGGTGCGATTAAGTCAGGGAGCAGTCCATTCGAGGGACTCGATCACGCATCGCCCGAGCCTAGCCTCGGACAAGGGCAGCCGACCCCAGAGGATTTCCGTCTCGCCCGAGGCCCCCCTCCAGCGGCGAACATGTTCCCGGCTCGCCCGAGGCCCTGTCTTCGCCAAGAAGCAACCCTGACCAAATCGCCGCACCGACCGACCGAATCGCAGGAGCATTTAATGCAAAGGTGGCCTGACATCTTTATCCTGACGCGCGCCACCCAGCCGGCAGAGCCGAAGTGACCGCCGTCACTTCGCCGCTCCACTGACCGGCCTGACAGAAGGACAGTGCCGCCTGCGCCGCTCCGACTGCGGTGCCACTTGACAGAGTGAGGCTGATAGGCAGTCAGGCCCGGCCGAAGGCACCATAGGAAACTCCGCTCCGCCCGACCCAGGGCTCGGACTCGGGCTAAGTCCCGGAAGACGGCGAACTCCGCTCCGCCCGACCCAGGGCTCGGACTCGGGCTAAGTCCCGGAAGACGGCGAACTCCGCTCCGCCCGACCCAGGGCTCGGACTCGGGCTAAGTCCCGGAAGACGACGAACTCCGCTCCGCCCGACCCAGGGCTCGGACTCGGGCTCAGCCCCAGAAGATGACGAACTCCGCTTCGCCCGACCCCAGGGCTCGGACTACGCCCTGGCCTCAGCCGACGGTCTCCGCCTCGCCCGAACCAGGGGCTCGGACTCGACCTCGACCACGAAAGACAGACTCGACCTCGGCCTCGGAGGAGCTTCCACATCACCCAACCTAGGGCGTAGACCGACCACGTCAATAGGAGGCGCCATCATCACCCTACCCCGAGCTGACACGGGCCACGAGGAACAAGACCGGCGTTCCATCTGGCTCGCTCCACCAGATGGGCAATGATGGCGCCCCGCATATCCTGTGACGATGACGGCTCTCAGCCCCCTTACAGAAGCAAGAGGACGTTAGCAAGGACTCGACAGCCCCAACAGCTGTCCCTCCGCCAGGCTCCAGCACTCCTCCGACGGCCACGACATCACACCAGCTGGGTGCCAAAATCTCTCCGGCTGCCACGACGGCATGTACTTAGGGCGCTAGCTCTCCTCCGCTAGACACGTAGCACTCTGCTATACCCCCATTGTACACCTGGATCCTCTCCTTACGCCTATAAAAGGAAGGACCAGGGCCCTTTTAGGGAAGGTTGGCCGCGCGGGGACGAGGACGAGACAGGCGCTCGCTTGAAGCCGCTCGCTCCCTCACCCGCGTGGACGCTTGTAACCCCCTACTGCAAGCGCACCCGACCTGGGCGCGGGACGAACACGAAGGCCGCGGGATTTCCACCTCTCTCACGCCGGTCTCCGGCCGCCTCGCTTCCCCCCTTCGCGCTCGGCCTCGCGCTCGACCCATCTGGGCTGGGGCACGCGGCGACATTCACTCGTCGGCTCAGGGACCCCCCGGTCTCGAAACGCCGACAATACCAATTTCAAAAAATTTCGAAACATGTTTAAGTTTTAAATGTTGTTCTTCAATTGGTATCTTTGAAATTAATATTCCTCTAAGAAATTCTATCTCATTGATCGCCTCGTTTTAGTAGGGTGTTTCGATGTAAGGCATACGTCTATGTATCAGATAACCTTTGTTGAAGATCCAAACATAATCTAGCGTGGTATTGGTCCTTGTCAGTCCGCTACTGGCATTTCTGACAGTCTAGAATGTCAATTTGGTTGTGCATCACATCGGTGCAATATACTATATACGGTACCCGGTATACAATGAGTATAAACACTCGTGGAATAATAGGGCAAAAAAATTAACTTAATAACACAAGTTGTTTGCGACTGAAGAAAAAAAAATACGACATACACAAGTCGTTTCTCTCAGTGCAGATGATTGGCCCTTTTCGCCAAGATCTTCGTCCCCTTACGAATTTCTGCAAAGATTTGGAGAAGCTTCAGGTCTCAAGACGATTTTTCAGAAAAGTTGTGTTATCACCTAATTTTTCAAAGGATATGTGACGATCAAACTTCAGCGTTTCCGATACAAAACCCATGGTTCAATCTGTAACACCCAACTCTGATGATCGGGGACGATGTTTTAACCTTTACTTGAAACCACGATTTCATGGGATTCAGAGAGTAGGTTTTTGCTGATGAGGGGCCACTGTTGGAGGCTTCGTCAAAGGTAGAATGTGACCCTAATATTTGAAAACTAACAACCAACATTTGTATTTTGGTATTTATTTCTAGGGGCTATTTGGTCAAAGGAAGCAAATGGAGCAAGCCATAATCTAATATCGAAGAATCAATGTGAAGCTTCGTTGATAAAGTCTTCACGTGAAGCCTCGTCCACCTAAGACCTTGTTCGGTTAGAAAAGAATTAAAAGAGATTAGACTAGATTAATCTCATCCAATCTTTATCAATCCATCGAACGAACCTTTAGGAAGTCTCCTGAACCTTCGCCTACTTACAAAGATAGTGCGAGGCTTCGTTCACGAAGCGAAGACTTTCATACGAAGCTCTGCTCAAAGTATAAATTTGAGAACTTATTGGGATTTGACGCAAAGCCTCGCCCACTTACCAAAACTCTAATGGTGTGTTTGATTTGTGGAGTCACTCTAAGCTTTATAAGGTGATATATCATAAGTTTATTCCATCAATTTTGGTGGAATCAACTCACTCCTCATATACACTGATTATTAGCTTATAAGGAATGTGGTGGTGATGAATAAATCCATTCTATTCCACAAACCAAATAAAAAGTGAGAAACGAGAAAAAGATGAATCACTTCATTCCTCAAACCAAACCACTCTAAGAAGCTTCCCTCACTAACAAACATTGTGCAAGGCTGCGTTCAATCGCGAAGCGAAGATTCCATACGAAGTTCTGCTCACTAACAAACATTGTGCAAGGCTGCGTTCAATCGCGAAGCGAAGATTCCATACGAAGTTCTGCTCAAAGTATAAATCTGAGAGTAATCCTTATTGCATACGTGTAAACGAAAGTTGGCCTAGGTGATATCGTCCACATTGCGCTGATATCGTGCTATTCAGTTTTGAATGTTGGTTCGAGAACACAACAATTGCTCTTAGTTACAATAAAATCACCGCTCTTAGTTACAATAAAAATCACTATACGTAAAGTGACTGAGTGAAGAATGATCAAAGCTAAGTGTCCGTACAAGAATTGAAGGAAATTGAAACCACGGAGAATGGAGGACTAGTAGATCACATTTAGCACAAACACACATTTCTAACTGGAGCGAGCGTTTCTATGCCCCCAATTCCACATAACACTCTCCACTCGCATGGCATAGAGCATGCTGTTTCTAAGAGCCTTCTTTACGGAATCGGTTAGCTATAATGCCCCATGCAACTCAGGATAAATCAGAATGACCTCTCCTTAGTTTTCCTCTTCGTGAGCCGATGACGGTAACAGCCCAGTTGATTGTGTCAGAATCCTTCGGTGCAGTTTTGTGGCTTCAATGCAATCCTCTTTTCTGAGTGAACTGTGGAAATATCTCCCAAAGAATATTTTCGAAACCAACATCTCAGTAAGAAAAGAATGGTGCATGTTAACAAAGTTTCTTTTACTCCGCAAATCCAAACTCTGGATCCATATCAAGTTTCCGTTTTAAACGGGACTTGTCCGCACTGCAAAACAGGAGGTTGACATCACATGTTCAATTATTTCCCACAGCATGAGAGCTAATTATATGCATCGACAACAGCTGCATCTTTCATATAAACAGTACTACAAGCTTTATTCAGCAAGCCTAGTGCTGTTTACCTGTTCAATGTTGGCCTAGGTGCAGGTCGTGTGCCAAACACAGCTCCAACATCAACTGACATTGGAATTCTAGAACTCTTCTGACTGGGCATGTCATCGGTGTGCCTCATCCCAGAAGGATGCTCGTCCACTTTATCTGCCTTGTGCATACCTTCCATCCCTTCATGAGCTGTCACCCTACGTAACTTTCTTGGCGGAGAGATCACCAGAGGGCCATGCTGCAGGTTCAGATCGGGCATCTTGTTATTCCCTTGATCTCCTTTCCACCGTGACCTTAGAAGCTGTGATGGTCTTGTTGGAGCAGGTAACGATGAAAAGTACCTTAAGACCAAACATAAATATTTGTCATTCATACAAGCAAGAGAACGAAACATATAGTTTCCAATCAGTCTTCAGTCACATTGTTGCACCTGTGCTCTAGAGCCTGCTGAGCACTGATTCTTGCTTTTGGATCATACGTAAGCATTTTTGACAAAAGATCCAAAGCATCATCACTGGCCATCGGAAGCAATGTACGTAGCGGTGGTGCAGCAACATATTGGTATTCAACATAATCAGGAAGATAAACCATGTCAGGCCATTGAGAAGATTTTGGGGTCCCAAGTGCTGCGAAAATCTTCCCAAGTTGATCAATGTCACTAGAACCCTGCAAAAGAACTTTGTGACTGAGGTGTCCCTTAAAGCTGCTTGAATTGTCGCTACAATAATGGAATTGCCACCCACTCACTATAATATAGTTTCCCAATCCCAACATCTAGGTACATGGTCCACCATTCAACAAGAAAAACCATATGATGGTTCTCTGTAGTGCTAACTCTACAGTTTAGAAAAAATTAACTGCTGGGTATCAGTAATGCTTGCCTACTAATTCTGTTTTCAATTCAAATCGTTTAAATCGTTGTCAAATTTAAATTTCTTGATGCAAGAATAAAGAGAAATAAAACCCTAAAAACTAAACAAAGGAGCGCAACTCGATTGGTGAGAGGCATGGTTCATGCCCATACTTGAGATCGCGGGTTCTATTCACCTCCAGAACATAATATATAATTTTTCCATTTCCAAATGTGAGGACCATGTCAGCTAAACAAATTTGAGAGAAACAACACCTTAAGAAGGGATCAAAACCAGGACAAGGTGAGAACAACTAGCTGTAATATTATGTTGGTTTATTTAAATTCTACAGTATTATTTAATTCAAAAAAAAATAAAAAGTTTTGGCCAGTTCAAACTTCTAGGACCACCCAGTAAAGGCCATTACTACCAAAATTTTGAAGAAAAGAATTAAAGAAATCATCTACACTATTTCTATGTCACGGCTAAAAGTAATGATGTAACGCTCTCCCCCTTTTTGCAAATCAATTAATATCTAGTGGCACATGTGTAAAAAATACGGCAAAAGATCTGACATGCTAATGTGTTTCGGGAAATAAAATCATTAATAAGAACACGTATGTTTAGTCCAAGTCAAATGGCAGCTTAAGTCAAAACATTTATTGGCCTTCTACATATTCTATACAAGGAAGTTTATGTTACAATATTTATAGTTACTAGAAATACGTCCAATGAAAAGGTTACAATTTTTTTTAAAAAAGGCTACTACATGGAGACAGATAACAATTTCAATCTACTGCAATTTTGCACCCAAAAAACAGCATAAAGTGACAAGTTCACGTGAACGGTGAAACAAGATTACTTTCCTCATACAGGTAAAGGAATTTTTCATTCCAGATCATATCAACTTACAATTAACAAAAGAACACCCTAAAATAAACTAAAATACACAAACTTACGAACTGTGACAAAAAACAATCCATAACAGCTAGTTAGTGAATCATCAATGAACAACTGACTTAGCCATGGACATTAACTTCTCAGCACACAAACTCTTGGTCTTATGAAATAGAGTGAATTCTATTGAAAAAATTTAAGAGGTTCTTAACCTGGAGAAAGGCTCTGCGAGTAAGCAGTTCAGCAAAAATACATCCAGCGGCCCAAATATCCACCCCAGATCCATACTGCTTCGAACCAAATAATAATTCTGGTGCCCGGTACCAACGTGCAAAGACCTACGTGTAAAAACAGTCAAAATTCATGTGCCTGCCACCACCAGAACAAAATAAATCTAGTCTAGTTAATAAAGGAACGAAATACAATGGCAACATTAAATAACTGTTCAACACAGATAACTAGAGGTGGCCTTTGACTGCATAAAGTATGCTACTAAATAGGAACTATGATTAGCAGAACTTCCAAGTCTGCAATGCTCAGACAAAAACGAGCAATGGTAATTTTGTAAGAAGGATGATATCCTTCACAAATGAATAATATGTTATCATCCTCCCTAATCAGAAAAGTTTACTAGCTGGAAGCATACTTCCCAAATAAAAAGATCAGGCTTTTTTCTAATTGTGTCATGCAAGGAAAAAAGCAATATAAAATCTCTTATATGAAGAAGTATGTCCACTGGGATATCCTGGAAATACACTAAGATTTCCTCATGTATATGTATTTTCTTTTGCACAAGATTATGCAGTTTTCACTACTTATTAAGAAAGTCAGCAGTTGCAAAAAATAGTTTGGTGACTTAAGATATTGCATCGTTTGTATTACCAGATAATTTCTAGCAAAAGGGCTATGATAAAGCTCCAAAATAGATTACACTAAACAAAGTACAAAAATAACTAAACAAATTTACTAACTGACACAGTTCCAATTATCACTGCTCTTGCAAGGAAACTGCATAGAGACGACAAATTTGGGCATGCATGAGGGAAAATTAAGTCCATTTATCTAATTATCCAGTGACTAGAATACACTGCATCAGAAATATAATGTTAAAGGAAGGTGCTCTAAGTGAACCTTTGCTTCTGCAACCAGCTTCTAAGTTCAGGGAATAATTAACTAGACGCACATACACATAAGCTATAAAAATACCTGGTGAGTGAAGTTCCTTCCTGGACTCCCAAACATTCGGGCCAGACCAAAGTCAGCAAGCTTGAGCTGCCCATCGGCACCAATGAGTAAATTATTTGGCTTCATATCCCTGCAACACAGCTTATCAAATGATGTTTTCATTAGAAGGGGATTAGCAAGGTAGTAGGTACCTGTGTATCACCCATTTCTTATGACAGAACGATAGACCTTTTAACAGCATCTGGAGATATGATTTTGTGTCAGCTGGAGACAGTATTATGTTCTTATCTTTTATGAGAGCTTCCAGATCAGTTTCCATAAACTCAAATACAAGGTGCAAATTTTCCTTGTAAGGGAAACAATCAATCAGCTCTATAATATTAGGACCTTTCAGCTCCTTAAGTAGTTTAATTTCCCTCAATGCGGTGAAGTTAACACCTTCCTTCTTGTCCTTCCCTACCCAGATTCTCTTTACCGCGACTGTATTTCCAGTCTGAAAATGAACAGCATCCAGCAACTCATGAACAAAACAGGTCAACCAGAATGAAAAACTACTACTCCCTCCGTTCCAAATTATAAGTTGGCTTTTCTAGATACATTGTTTTCATTACTTATCCAGTTATTTTTTTAGACCAAAGACCCTACATCTGAGTGCATAGCAAAAGATATGTATCTAAAAAATTATGTATCTAGAAAAGACAAAATCTTATAATTTGGAATGTATAGAGTACAAAATATGAGAGAACATTAAGAACAGTCGGAAGGCTAAACCGTGGTGATTCTATCACAGCCACGTATACTTGACTGAGAAAAGTAAAAACGGTGATAACACCACTTAAGACCAGTGAGAACACATCCCACATCGGTTGTCACTCTTACACACGTGGAATACATAAGTCCACAAAAAAAAAATCAATCCCGGTATCCAACAGAACACGAGAACTACCAGCTGAACCTTTCACATCGTAGTGTCTACAGTCTACACTGACAGTTCAATCAACGCACAGCTAAACAAAGCAACACAAAACCACCAACTTCATTCTCATCAGAACGAATCGCAGTAGAACTACCCGAGTCCGAGTCGATCCAGAGCGAAGCCCCAACCACTCAATGACGCCAGTTCACGAGCTACGACGCGCAAAACCCTCCAACCCCCTAAAGCTAAATCCCGCGACCACACGTTCGAAGCTGGATGTATCGGACTAGCCAAGCTCCAACTCTCGAGTGGTGGCCGCCCACAGGCCACAGATCAGAAAGAGAGGGTTTAGGAGATTGGTGTGGCAAGGCGACCTTGGTGTCGATGGCCTTGAAGACGACTCCGTACGTGCCCTCGCCGAGGACCTCGCCCTTCTGGTAGCGATCCGCCAAGAGCTTCCCTCCTGCATCGTCGTCCCCGCTGCCGCTGATGGCGGCGCTCGCCATGGGAGCGGGTCCCCAAGCACCTCCGCCTTAACCCGGGAGGGCTGCGCACACTGGGCCCAGCGGGTCGGCCAGGGCAGAGGCGACGGCGCGGGAGAAGGGAGCGCACGTCTGGGCAAGGCAAGGCGCGGCGGGCGGCGCGAGCTGTGGTCCGGACTTTTGGCAGCACAGCCGTTGGGCGTTCTGCACCGGGGATGGATTGATTTTGGTTTACGTTCACTTTATTGGTTCCGGCTCTCTCTGTCTGATTTTGGTTTACGAGAAGTTTCGACCGTTGACGGACGTCGGGGCAGTGGCGGAGTTGGCTGCGTTTCGTTGCTCGTTGGCAACGTTTCTTCGTGCAACCGCGACTCAGGACTCTGATTCATCGTGAAACATCATGACTACAATCACCGATCAACAAGTGTACCTGAGACATTCCGCCACACTCCAGGGGCCAGGGGCCAGGGGCGGAGGCAGGCTTTTTTTTTGTCCCGATAATTTTCTGAATATCTAATAAAAAATAGTGTTATAATAGTTCTACAGTGAAGATATAATAGATAATATTGATGATCCCAATAAAATATTTGCTATCTTTGCTATTACCAGAGACAAACTCAACATAATACTCGCTCCATCCTAAAATATAGTTCTTTGTAACCCAATTTTTTGACCATTGTCGGCGTTTCGCACCTGGGGGTCCCTGTACCGACGAGTGAAATTGTCGCTGCGTGCCCCTGCCAGATGGGTTGGCGCGGGATGGAACACAAGAGGTGGGGCGAGTCTTGTATTATCCTGCACCAGGGATGCCGCTCGTAGTAGGGGTTACAAGTACGTCGCGAGAGGGAGAGAGAGAGAGGGAGCCTGTTCGTTCGCTCCTTCCCCAGCGCGAACCCCCCTCCAGGATGGCCCTGGACCTCCCTTTTATAGACGCAAGGAGAGGGTCCAGACGTACAATGGGGGGGTGTAGCTATGCGCTAACGTGTCCGGCAGAGAAATGCCTAAGCCCTGTGTACATGCCAACGTGGCTGTCGAGTGAGAGCTTGAGCCCTGTATACGTGATAGCGTGGCCGTCGGAGAAGCGCCTGAGCCCTGTAGGAGCACAGCTGGCAGTGCGGCAAGGATCCTGCTGACGTCTCCTTGCTGCCGTGAGGGGCTGAGAGCCACCGGCATCATGGTTGCACGCGGGACACCATCATTACCCGTCACCGGGGTAAGCCAGATGGGACGCCGGTCTTGTTCCTTGTAGCCTGAGCTGGCTAGGGATAGGGTAATGATGTATCCCCTGTTGGCGCGGTCGGTCCGAGCCCAAGGTCGGGCGAGGCGGAGACTTCTCTTGAGGCCGAGGCCGGGGTCGAGCGAGGACGCGATTCCTCCCGAGACCGAGGTCGAGGCCGAGTCCGGGGGTCGGGCGAGGCGGAGACCTCCTCCCTAGAGATGGCAATGGGTACCCGCTAACCGAAACCCGGTGGGTTTTTGCTCTATTAGGGTATGGGTTTGGGTTAATTTCTCTACCCATGGGTTTGTTAATGGGTTCAAATGGAAACCCAACGGGTACGTGGGCATGAGTTTGTTCTTCCACTACCCATACCCGCAAACCCATGGGTTTTTAAAACCCGCCTTAAAATCAACATTCCTTATAAATATGTCTCATAATATTATTAATTGAATATGTTCTAATTGAAATAAACTTCAGATAACAAATTTTAGGCTAAAATTAGTTATCACTTCTTCCTTTTATGCTAGCTTATTAATGTATTGATTTTCACTTACATGATGAATTATTTTTTACGTTAATGTTAGTGGGTATGGAAAACCCGTTGGGTACCCGAAACCCGCATGGGTATGGGTTTGGGCAAAATTTTATACCCATCACGGGTATGGGTTTTTTAGCGGGTGTATTTTTTCTTCGCGGGTATGGGTTTGGGCAAGTAATACCCAGCGGGTTTTTACCCATTGCCATCTCTACTCCTCCCGAGGCCGGAGCCTGAGGTCGGACGAGGCGGAGCTTCCTGTTGCGCCCGAGGCCGAACTCGGTGGTTGATCGTGACTTGTTGCCAGTCTTCGCCTGGGTGGTTGGCACGGCAGTCGGAGCAAGGCGAGCGGCGTTGTTTTCCCGTCATATCGGACAGTAAAAAAGAGGGGCGAAGTGACTGCGGTCACTTCGGCCTGGCCGACTGAGGCGCGTGTGTCAGGATACGGCGTCAGGCGTCCCCTGCATTGAATACGCCTGCGAAGCGGTCGGTTGGTGAGGCGGTCTGGCCAAGGCTGCTTCACAACGAAGCCTGCCCGAGCCAGGCTAGCCGAGGGGGTGCCCGCTGCCTGAGGAGGCCCTCGGGCGAGGCGTGAACTCGTCTGGGACTACTGCTCCAGCCCGAGGCTGGGCTCGGGCGAGGTCGCGTCCCTTGGGTAGATGAAGCCTTGACTTGAACCGCGCCCGTCAGTTGGTCTGAGAGTGTTTACCAGCCGTGATTAGGAGTGTTGGGGGTACCCCTAATTATGGTACCCGACAGTAGCCCCCGAGCCTCAAAGGGAGTGTTGGTACTCGCTTGGAGGCTTTTGCCATATTTTTGGTGAGGGGACCGACCTTTCTCGGTTTTGCTTTGTTCTGGTGGGTGCGCGCGAGCGCACCCGCCGGGTGTAGCCCCCGAGGCCTCGGAGGAGTGGTTTGACTCCTCTGAGGTCTTAATGCTTTTCGTGGTGCCTCGGCCGGTCTGGTCGTTCCCTCATGCGGCCTGGCTGTAGCCCGGGTGCGTGGTCAGGTTCCGAGTTTTCAAGCTGGTTTGTTGATGCTGTCAACAGTTTGGCCGTAGCCGGGTGCGAGAGCAGCCCCCGAGCCTCTGCACGGAGCGAGAAGACGATCAAGGACTTTCCCGACTTTTATCATACGTCCCTGCGTCGCCTTTTCGCAAGGAGGAGGGGGGGAAAGCGCCATGTTGCCCTCGGAGGGCGCCGAACATGGTGTTTCCAGTGAGCTGCTAACGGGTAGTCCGAGTGGACGCCCGTGCCCCGTTCGTTAGGAGCCGGCTGGTGGCCCAGAGGCGCGCTCCAAAAGTACCTGCGAGTGATTCGCCGGACCCGGACCCCTTCGACAGGGTCCGAGGGCTCGATGCCTCCCTCCGGTGGGATTCCGTTACAAATCGTTCCCGCCGGTCTCGGAAATGTCCTAGGGTACCTCGGGAGTGTAGCCCGAGCCTCGGCCATGTATCGGACGTACCTAGAGTCATCCCTCACTCTGCGTGCTCTGGGGCGGCTGTCGAACCCTTCCGAGGGGCCAGCCTTCGAACCCCTGATCAGTAATGGGTGCGGAGCTCGGGTGCTCTGGGGTGGCTGTCGAACCCTTCCGAGGGGCCAGCCTTCGAACCCCTGATCAGTAATGGGCTTGAAGCCCGAGTGCTCTGGGGTGGCTGTCGAAACCCTTCCGAGGGGCCAGCCTTCGAACCCCTGATCAATAGGAGGGCTCAGGGCCCGCTTCCTTCGCCGAGAAGGATCCTTTCCACAACATCCCCTTTCCCGGTCCCTGTAGCAAGAGAGAGAGAGAGGAGGAGGAGGGGAAGGATATGAATTTAAATAAGGAGGCGCACCTTTTTTGACGCGGTCATCATGGCGGAGGTGAAACGACGCCCGCCTCGCCTGCCAGAGGTGTCGCTCGCTCTATCGATGAGTTAATGCGACGGGACGGGCGATTCACGTGGCGCCCGTTGCGCGTGCGAGCCGTTCGAGGAACGGGACACGGGTGCGTCGTCTTTACGTCGTGGGAGAGGGCTCTCCCATCGCTTCAGGAGGGGACGCGAGCCTGCAAGCGATTTGACCGCTGCTTCCGCTCGTCTGTCGCTGCAATTACTGCCGGCCCACTTTTGGCCATGCCAACCGTCGTGCCTACCCCTGCGGCTGACTGACCTATGGTCGTCGCCTTTAATTGGCACTGTTGGGTCATGCACAGGGCTGCCTCGAGTCGCGGTACTGGTTCCGCAGTCGAGGAGGCGCGGCATTCGGCGCAAGTGGCGGTGCGGCTCTTTACACGTCGTAACTGGCGCGCCGGTTACATGACATGCGGGCCCGCTTCCTTTGCGCTGGTCTACCGGACGTGGTCGAAGCCGAAAGGGCATACAGTTGCGGTGCGGTTGGATGCCTGATCCTGCTGGAGCAGTTTATTTGTAGCATGCGTGTGTTCTTCGTGGCCGCCGAGGCCTAAACACTTTCATCGTCATATCATAAAGCTGCGTTTTCTTTCCTCTTGTTTCGTGCGCCATGACTTGTTCGTTGGTAGCAGAACCTAAAAGGGAAATAGGCTTACACCTATTCCTAATTGATTTTGGTGGTTGAATTGCCCAACACAAATAATTGGACTAACTAGTTTGCTCTAGATTATAAGTTTTACAGGTGCCAAAGGTTCACAATTGACCAATAAAATGACCAAGAAAGGGTTCAAACAAAGGGAGTAAAAGTCAACTGAAGCGTGCCCTGATCTGGCGCACCGGACTGTCCGGTGTGCCACCGGACAGTGTCCGGTGTACCAGAGAACTCAGCTCCAAAACTCGTCACCTTCGGGAAAATCAGCGGGCGCTCCGCTATAATTCACCGGACTGTCCGGTGAGGCACCGGACAGTGTCCGGTGGCGCACCGGACTGTCCTGTGTGCCAGCGGAGCAACCGCTACTTCAGCGCCAACGGTCGACTGCAACCGCATTCAATGCGCTACAGTGCGCGCCAGAGTTAGAGCAGTGTCAGAAGGCGCATCGGACAGTCTACAGGAGATGTCCGGTGCACCACCGGACAGCCAGAAGGCCCCACCTGTCAGAGCTCCAACGGTCAAACCCTAACGGCCGGGTGACGTGGCTGGCGCACCGGACAGTGTCCGGTGGCGCACCAGACTGTCCGGTGCGCCATGCGACAGTAGCCTCCACCAAACGGCTAGTTTGGTGGTTGGGGCTATAAATACCCCAACCACCCCACCATTCATTGCATCCAAGTTCTCCACCTTCCAACACCTTACAAGAGCTATAGCATTCAATTCTAGACACAACCAAAGAGATCAAATCCTCTCCAAGTCCGGAATCACTCCAAATCAAATAGTGACTAGAGAGAGTGACATTTGTGTTCATTTGAGCTCTTGCGCTTGGATTGCTTCTTTTCTTTCTCATTCTTTCTTGTGATCAACTCAATTGTAACCGAGGCAAGAGACACCAATTGTGTGGTGGTCCTTGCGGGGACTTAATGTCCCGTGTGATTGAGAAGAGAAGCTCACTCGGTCTAAGTGACCGTTTGAGAGAGGGAAAGGGTTGAAAGAGACCCGGTCTTTGTGACCACCTCAATGGGGAGTAGGTTTGCAAGAACCGAACCTCGGTAAAACAAATCCTTGTGTCTCACTCTTTATTTGCTTGCGATTTGTTTTCCACCCTCTCTCTCGAACTCATTTATATTTCTAACGCTAACCCGGCTTGTAGTTGTGCTTAAACTTTGAAAATTTATCAAATGGACGTGAAAAGTGCCTTCCTCAATGGACCAATCAAGGAAGAGGTCTATGTTGAGCAACCTCCTGGCTTTGAAGACAGTGAGTATCCTAACCATGTTTATAGACTCTCTAAGGCGCTTTATGGGCTTAAGCAAGCCCCAAGAGCATGGTATGAATGCCTAAGAGATTTTCTTATTGCTAATGGCTTCAAAGTCGGAAAAGCCGATCCTACACTCTTTACTAAAACACTTGCAAATGATTTGTTTGTATGCCAAATTTATGTTGATGACATCATAGTTGGGTTTACTAATGAATCTACATGTGAAGAGTTTAGTAGGATCATGACTCAAAAATTCGAGATATCTATGATGGGGGAGTTGAAGTATTTTCTAGGATTCCAAGTCAAGCAACTCCAAGAGGGCACCTTCATTAGCCAAACGAAGTACATTCAAGACATTCTAACCAAGTTTGGGATGAAGGACGCCAAGCCCATCAAGACACCCATGGGAACCAATGGGCATCTCGACCTCGACACGGGAGGTAAATCCGTAGATCAAAAGGTATACCGGTCGATGATAGGTTCTTTACTCTATTTATGTGCTTCACGACCGGATATTATGCTTGTTGGGGACTTGTTCTCAAGTGCTATGAATTAAGAACAAGGCAACACAAAAAAGGTTAATGATTAATGCCCTTCGTCCTTCAGAGCATTATCTCCCTTGGGATATAATGATCTTCAGACGAAGGTCATGAAGGACGTACCTTCGGCATTACAATATACCTCAGTGGAAAGAGAAACATATGAAACATGAGAAATAACATGAATAATCTCGTGTCATCATTAATATCATTTAATCATATGATCATGAATGTACTTGAATAATATTGAGTTACATTTTTACCTTCAGCTCGACAGAAGGCAAAAGACCAAGCGTGACGCGCGAGTGAACACAAGTCAGCGTGAACAGTACGGGGTACTGTTCATCTATTTATAGACACAGGACACAGCCTGTGACGAATTACAATTATGCCCCTCATAAAAGTTTACAATCATTGACTCAGACC
Organism: Zea luxurians; assembly: GCA_029449295.1. Taxonomy (NCBI): domain Eukaryota; kingdom Viridiplantae; phylum Streptophyta; class Magnoliopsida; order Poales; family Poaceae; genus Zea; species Zea luxurians. The sequence continues at coordinate 135,116,645 of JAOPSE010000005.1, read as the reverse complement.
TTTATGGATTAAAAGGTCATTCTATCTCTATGTCGGTTTGTAATGCCGAAGCTTCACGAAAAGGAACCTTCGGCCATCTTCTGGGGACAACTTCAGCCGAAGCTGCTTCTTCCCGTAAGACCTTCGGCGCAACGAAGCATGGCCCCAACAGTAGCCCCTTTCGCGGTGCTAGATCGTTTTTCGTAACGAGCTTGATCCGTGAAAAAAGCCTCTCAAGCTTCGGGAAGCCGAAGGTCCAAAAACACCTTCCCTGAGCTCGTTGCCGAGAAACGATCCAGTTTCCGAGCGCGTGCCAGGCCCACCTTGCAGAGTTACTGTTTGATCTTTGCGGTCCACCGCGCAGCGAGTGCAAGTGACTGCCCGCCTGGTGTAAAAATCCTGGCGCTTCGCCTTCTTACCTGCAGCACTATATAAACAGACGGGTAGGTGTGAAGTTACCACAGCATTCATTGCTATTTGCACTGTTTTGCTGCCAAAATTTTTAACTGTAGCCGAAGCTTGATTCTCAGAATCGAACGAAGGTCTATCTCGAAGTCTGCTTCGTCAGAGAGAAAGGCTTCGGGAGAAAAAGAAAAAGAAAAAAGTATTCAATTTCCCCAAACTCAGAATCAAATGGCCAGAGTGCGATCCACTGCCAGGGTTGAGCGTGAAGGGAACGAAGCTGAAGGTTTGGAGACTGTTCCCATCTCCGAAGCAATGCAACGATCCGGACTAGTAACCGCAGAAGAAACCCCCGCCGCCAAAGCAGACCCGACAACTGCCGAAGGAGAAGAAGAGAACATTGAAGAAACTGATCCCGAAGATGACTATCGCATTGCCATGCCCAGCAAGCCCAGCCACTTAGACTTCGGAAAGTCGACCATTTCGAAGGCTGATCTCTCGAAGATGGTAAAATCTGGTTATTTCAGTGAAAATCAGAAGAAACTACTTCGCTTCGGGGGAGAAGAGACTACCCCGAAGCCAGAGAAGGACGAGATAGTTATTTTCAAGAGCTTTTTAAAGGCTGGGCTGAGATTCCCCCTTCACGGAATTATTGCAGATGTATTGAAGAAATTTGGTATTTACTTTCATCAATTGACTCCTAACGCTATCGTTAGGCTTAATGTTTACATCTGGGCCCTCCGAAGCCAGGCTGTGGAACCGTTTGCCGACAGTTTTTGTCGAGTTCATGAGTTACATTACCAAACGAAGGCCAGAAAAGATGGATTACATGATAACTTTGGTTGCTACAATTTTGCCTACCGGAAGACAACAAAGTTTCCTGTTATCAGCTACCGAAGCAAATGGCCAGCAGGCTGGAAATCTGAGTGGTTTTATGTGAAGGTTGACGAAGATGAAGAGAAATTGGTACAAAGCCCACTTGAATTAATCTTCGGAGAGACAAGGCCGCGATGCCACATGACATTAGAAGGTCCCACCTGGGCTGCACTGGGTGAGTTTGAAATTATTTCAGATCATATCGGTACCAGGGATCTGGTTCAAGAATTCTTGGCGTTCAGGGTTTTCCCTACTCTAAAAGAATGGGAAATGCCAAAGCTAGAGGGGGAGAAGAAGAAGGGGGAACTTGTCCGGCTTCCTTACCATTTCAAATTCAAGAAATACTTTAAAAAACCTTGCAAAGAGTGGCTGGACACAGTTGAGGTGATGTGCAATGAAATTCTTGGGAATTATTCCAAAAAAGAAGATCAACTGATGACGGCGGCCTTCGGCACCCGTCCGAAGCGAAGGCTGAACCGAGTGTTTGATGCGCTGGGTTTCGAGTACCCTGACTATGAACGGTTGAACAAGGGTGCTGAGGGCCAAAAAAGAAAAAGAGTGGCCGAAAGTTTGAACAAAGATGAAGAAGGACCAGCAAAAGAGAAGAAAATTCCAAAGAAGAGAAAAATATCAACTCCAAAGCGAAAATTATCCGATGAAGAGGGGACTCCTGCACCACCTTCTACTAGCGACGTGGAGGAAATCTTAAAGGTAATGACTGAACCTCTGCCCGCGAAGCTAAGTCCATTAGGGCCCCAACTGACGAAGCTTTTTCGAAAGGTGGAGGAGCCGGAAAAAAACGAAGATAACCAAAACAAAGAGGCAAAGGATTATTGCAGTGACCGAAGTTATCGACAAGACGCCGCCGAGGGCGTCAATTCGGAAAACACCAGCTGTTGAGGGCACAACAAATGCCGAAGTCGCACCTTCGGAGGTCGCGGCTACCGAAGCTGCTTCAGCCGAAGATTTGAACTTAGAAACTACCATTGAAGACATCGACAAAATTTTACTAGACATGGCCGCAGAAGAAGCTGCCACTGCTGCTGAAGAAACCACGGCCACAGTGCCTGGAAAGGGAAAAGAAATAGCCGAAGATACTTCGGAAGACGAAGCCTACATATTTCAAAATTTAGTTGGGCAAAAACTGTCGAAGGCCGAAATAGAAGAGCTTAAAGACTATGCCAAATCTTGCGGATATAGGCCAGGAGCTCTTCTTTTCGGAGGTGTCGACGATGAAAAATTAGGCTGCATCCGAGACCAAACTGGAGCTAAGGTCATCGGTACTCTATCAAAGAGTATCGGTTTTCCGAAGCTAGAAACAGATATCAGCCGCTACCGACGACAACATATCGTCGGCAGCTTATTTTATTCCAATTTCAAGGTAAACAAATTTCTCTCTGACTTCTATTGTTTTTTAATAATGGAAATATTCCTAACGAAGGCTGTTTATTTGCAGAGCATGCTACTAAGTAAAGCTTTGAAGATGCAGCAAGATTTAGAGGATAAAAAACACGAAGCTATAATTGAAAATTTAGAGAGCAAGATAAAAGAACAATCAGCTATTATTGAAAAGAAAGACTTCGAACTCCAATCAACCGAAGGCTTGCTGGCAGAGACTGAAGCTAAAGTAGCAGAATTGAATTCGAAGCTTCTCTGCCAATCAAAACAATTTGAACAAGAGAAGCTAGAGCTTAATTCGAAACTTGAAGCCGAAGTCCAAACCAACTCAGACTTGAAGAAATCATTAACAAGCCTTCAAGACAAGTGCTTGAAATTTAGTAACAACTGTATCCAACAATTAAAGAAGATCTTTCACTCAGTTGGAGCCAGCAGTGGAAAGTTCAACCCTGCAGCTGAAAATTTGCCAAGAGCCTTCGAACATATTGAAGCTGAAATTGATGAGCTGGACGAAGTTATAGCCGGGCACGGTGACTTCTGTGCCTGGGTAGCTTCTCGGGGCACAGCTGCAGCGTTCCTGAAGGCCGGCTGTGATCATGGAAAAATCGTCAACAGGCCGAATTTCACTCTGTCTCCATCAATTTTAGACGATATTCCTGACCTCGCCCGAAGCATATCAAACAGATTTATAAAAATGATATGGACAAAAGGCGGGCGAGAGAAGGCTGGGGACGAAGCTCGAAGTCATCTTGAACCGGTAAGAAATCATACCTTGCGCTTACCTTCTCCTTCACACTTGATTTTTACTCGCAATACCTTGATTCATGTAGGATGACGAAGCTGAAGGTGATACTTGAAGAATATGCCGCCAAAGCGGAAGCCTGACGAAGATTAGTAGGAATAGACTAGAAAAACTCAAGAGACTTTTGTAACAACTTTTGTAAATACAGCTAAACTGTTCTTAATGAACTTTGTTCATACCTTGTAATATATCCTTACCCTTCCATTGAGGTGCTTTGATGTGGACGAAAGTAATATTTTGAGCTGAAAGCGAAAAAAACACATTCCCTTCTTTTCGTACACAACGAAGCATAAAAGATCGCTTCTTCTTTTTTGCCGAAACCTCTCTTTTTTGTACACAACGAAGCATAAAAGACCGCTTCTTCTTTTTTGCCGAAACCTCTCTTTTTTGTACACAACGAAGCATAAAAGACCGCTTCTTCTTTTTTGCCGAAACCTCTCTTTTTTGTACACAACGAAGCATAAAAGACCGCTTCTTCTTTTTTGCCGAAACAACCACGTATGCCATGAATGAATGTTTATGAATGCGAATGCTATGATGCCATGTGATGTGCGAATGAATGTCCAAACACATGTCCGAAGCCATACCCTCAGCCATTATTTCCTTAGAAACAACCACACATTAGCTCTGCATTCCCTTAGGAACGTCTTTTGAGCTTCTTCGCCTTTTACTTTCGGCGGAATCAGCGTTGACTTTTCGCTGTAAGCTCTGCATTCCCTTAGGAACGTCTTTTGAGCTTCTTCGCCTTTTACTTTCGGCGAAATCAGCGTTGACTTTTCGCTGTAAGCTCTGCATTCCCTTAGGAACGTCTTTTGAGCTTCTTCGCCTTTTCAGTTTCGGCACTCGATGGTGCGTTCTCAGCTTTTACATTTACATTCTTTGGGGGATTTTGCTCTTATAAAACTAAAAAGGAAATTACATACGGTGGCCCCATTAAAAACCTTTCTCCCCCTTTAGAAAGGAAAAGGGTGCCATGAAAAAGAGAAGAAAAACATAAAAAGTTACATCAAGTTATACATAATATCGCCGAAGCTCATCCGCATTCCAAGATCTTGGAATTTCGTTGCCGTCCATGTCCTTTAATCTGTACGAACCAGGCCTTGACGAAGATACTACTAAGAAAGGTCCTTCCCATTTCAACTGTAACTTGCCCACTGTGTCTGGGTTGGCCACTCTCCGAAGCACCAAGTGTCCCGGCTCAATATTTTTTAGCCGGACCTTTCTATCTCGCCATTTGACTGTTTCAGCCTGGTATTTATTGATATTCTCCACAGCTTGAAGCCTGATCCCTTCTAAAGCATCTTTTTCCACAAGACAGGCATCTTCAGGACCTGGTTCTGCCGAAGCTACTACTCTTATTGATCCAGCTTTAGCTTCTTCCGGAGTTATTGCTTCGTCACCGAACAATAACTTGAATGGAGTAAAGCCTGTAGACCTTGATGTTGTTGTATTGTGGCTCCACACCACTTTGGTTAACTGATCTGGCCACTTTCCCCTGGGTTGATTGAAGATTAACTTCATTATTCCTGTCATTATAATGCCGTTGGCCCTTTCAACGAGCCCATTCGACTCCGGATGCCTGACTGATGCAAAATGGATCTTCGTTCCAATTTGATCACAGAAATTTCTGAAAGCTTCGGAGTCGAACTGCGTTCCATTATCTACAGTGATGGCCTTCGGTACTCCGAAGCGACAGACAATATTCTGCCAGAAAAACCTTTGGACAGTGGCCGAAGTTATTGTGGCTAATGGCTTCGCCTCAATCCATTTAGAAAAATACTCCACAGCCACTATAACATATTTTAGATTCCCTTGAGCCGGTGGTAATGGACCTAACAAGTCAAGGCCCCACCTTTGCAATGGCCAGATGGGTTGTATCAGCTGTGTCAAAGACGAAGGTTGCTTTTGATCTCTTGCACATTTCTGACAACCTTCGCACTTTTGAACTAACTCCGCTGCATCCGAAGCTGCCTTCGGCCAATAAAATCCTTGGCGGAAAACTTTTCCAAGTAACGGCCTAGATCCGATGTGGGATCCACACAGGCCTGCATGTATTTCTTTCATCAACTCTATACCTTCGGTTCTAGATAAGCACTTGAGCAGCGGAGCGCAAACTCCATGTTTGTATAACTCCCCTTCTATCATGACATACGGACGAGCTCTTGCCTCTATCCTTTTATTATAAGCTTCGTCATCTGAAAGGAACTTACCCTGAAGGTAAGAAATGATTTCAGTTCTCCAATCTTCGCTGAAAACAGGAGATATGTTGAGGACTGCTCTTTCAAGGAGCTCCACTGAAGGTGCCTTTATTGTTTCGAAGAACACATCCGAAGGTAACGACAGCCCCTGTGCCGCAGACTTGGCTAGCAAATCAGCATGCTCATTTTGTCCTCGAGGGATATTCTTGACAGAAAATCCTTCGAAGGAGGCTTCGATCCTTCGGACCGTGTCTAGATATTTTTCAAGCTTCGGATCTTTAGCCTTGCAACTTTTGTCAATATGACCCGAAACAACCTGGGAATCAGTTTTAAGAATCGCCCTTCTGATTCCCATTGCCTTTAATTTCCGAAGGCCCAGGAGCAGGGCTTCGTACTCAGTAATATTGTTTGTACAGCTGAAGTCAAGTCTTGCTACATAACAAGTTTTAACCTTGGATGGTGAGACCAACACAGCAGCTGCACCTGCTCCGAAGGTTCCCCAAGAGCCATCACAAAACACTGTCCACACTTCGGCATCTTTATTTGCTTCTTCATCCTGAGCCCCTGGCGTCTAGTCGGCAATGAAATCTGCCAATGCTTGAGACTGGATCGAGGATCTATGCACATAATCAATGTAAAATTCATTGAGCTCTGCAGCCCATTTTCCAATCCGTCCAGTAGCTTCTCTATTTCTCATGATATCCTTCAACGGCTGCGAAGAAGGAACAATAATATTGTATGCCTGAAAATAATGCCAAAGCTTCCTGGATGCCATTAAAACGGCATATAATACCTTCTCCAGCTCCGTATAATTTTTCTTTGATACACTAAGGACTTTAGATACAAAATATACTGGAACCTGCTTCTTGATTTGTCCATCAAGCTTCTCCTGGACAAGTGCTGCACTTACTGCCGAGTGCGAAGCTGCCACATATAACAACAAAGGAGCCCCTGGCGTTGGTGGAGTTAATGTTGTTAGATCTATCAAGTATTGCTTCAGCTCGTCGAAGGCTTTTTGTTGACTTGGGCCCCATTGAAAGACTTCAGCTGACTTCAGCACCTCGAAGAATGGTAAATTTCTTTCTGCTGATCTGGATATGAATCTGTTGAGAGATGCCAACCTTCCTGTCAATCTTTGGGCCCCCTTTCTTGTAGTTGGTGGCTCCATTCGAAGTATAGCTTCGATTTTATTTGGATTAGCTTCAATTCCCTTTGTTGAAACCAAGCATCCGAGAAATTTCCCCTTCTTCACTCCGAAGACACATTTTTCTGGATTCAGCTTCAAACCAGCTTGTCTGAAACTGGCGAAGGTCTCCTGCAAATCAGCAATATGATTTTCCTGCTTCGTGCTTTTTACAATAATGTCATCAACATAAGTCAACACATTTCTGCCTATCTGAGACTGGAGAACCTTCGCAGTCATTCTGCTGAAACTCCCTCCAGCATTTTTGAGCCCCTCAGGCATCCGAAGATAGCAATATGTGCCACTTGGGGTTATGAAGCTAGTCTTCGGCTCATCTTCCTTCTTCATCCAGATTTGATGATAGCCTGAGTAGCAGTCTAGGAGACTCATGAGCTCTGAAGAAGCTGCTGCATCGACTAAAGAGTCTATCCTTGGCAGCGGGAATTCGTCCTTCGGACAAGCCTTGTTGAGATCTGTGAAATCGATACACATTCTCCACTTGCCATTGGCCTTCTTCACCATAACAGTGTTAGCTAGCCACTCTGGATACTTTACTTCTCTGATAACTCCTGCACTGAGGAGTCTTTTTACTTCATTGCGAGCCCCTTCGGCCTTGTCATCAGACATTTTCCGAAGCCTCTGCTTTCGGGGTCTGAAGGATGGGTCAACATTGAGCGAATGTTCAATAACATCCCGATTTACTCCACAGAGATCATTAGCTGACCATGCAAAAACATCTTTGTTGTTGAACAAAAACCTTATCAAGGTTTTCTCCTGGTCTTCAGATAATTGCGAGCCCAACAGCACTTTCTGCTCTGCTATATCCTCACACAATAGCATGGGCTTCGGCTGATCTGCTGAAGCTGCTTTCTCCCTTCTAAATTTGTACTGTTCACAAGCTTGAGCTCCATCTATGCTATGGATTGCTTTGGAGTCAGTCCAGCTTCCTTCGGCCCTTCTAGCAGCTTCCTGGCTTCCATGAATAGCAATAGGCCCTTGGTCCGAAGGTATCTTCATGCAGAGGTAAGCTGGGTGAAGAATTGCTTCGAAGGCATTGAGAGTACCGCGACCAATGATAGCATTGTAAGGATACTCCATGTCAACAATATCAAACACAATTTGCTCAGTCCTTGTGTTATTAACAAATCCGAAGGTTACTGGCATGGTAATCTTCCCAAGTGCTGCAATCTGCCGTCCTCCGAAGCCACAAAGAGGGTGTGTAGCATCATGGACCTTGTCTTCGGGCTCTTGCATTTGTCTGAAGGCCTTAGCAAATATAATATCAGCTGCACTGCCTGTATCAACTAAGACATTGTGGACCAGAAATCCTTTGATCACGCAAGAGATAACCATAGCATCATTGTGAGGATAATCCTTAAGCTGAAGGTCTTCCTGAGAGAAAGTGATTGGAATGTGGGACCATTTTGACTTGATGAAGGGTCCCTGTACTCCAACATGCTGCACCCTTCTCTGAGCCTCCTTCTTTTGCTTCTTGTTAGCCGGCTCTGAGCAAGAACCGCCTGTTATCGGGAGCACCAGCTTCGAAGCCGAAGCAGCTTCAGCTTGATTGTTGAACGAAGCCATCAACTCAGAAAAGTGGAAGTGAGTTCACCGGAGGTGGGCGCCAATGTTGGGGACTTGTTCTCAAGTGCTATGAATTAAGAACAAGGCAACACAAAAAGGTTAATGATTAATGCCCTTCGTCCTTCAGAGCATTATCTCCCTTGGGATATAATGATCTTCAGACGAAGGTCATGAAGGACGTACCTTCGGCATTACAATATACCTCAGTGGAAAGAGAAACATATGAAACATGAGAAATAACATGAATAATCTCGTGTCATCATTAATATCATTTAATCATATGATCATGAATGTACTTGAATAATATTGAGTTACATTTTTACCTTCAGCTCGACAGAAGGCAAAAGACCAAGCGTGACGCGCGAGTGAACACAAGTCAGCGTGAACAGTACAGGGTACTGTTCATCTATTTATAGACACAGGACACAGCCTGTGACGAATTACAATTATGCCCCTCATAAAAGTTTACAATCATTGACTCAGACCTTTATGGATTAAAAGGTCATTCTATCTCTATGTCGGTTTGTAATGCCGAAGCTTCACGAAAAGGAACCTTCGGCCATCTTCTGGGGACAACTTCAGCCGAAGCTGCTTCTTCCCGTAAGACCTTCGGCGCAACGAAGCATGGCCCCAACAATGCTTTTCCGTATGCATGTGTGCAAGATTCCAAGCCGATCCTAAGGAAGCTCACCTTAGGGCCGTAAAACGAATCTTGAGATATTTAGTTTATACTCCTAAGTTTGGCCTTTGGTACCTCAGGGGATCCACATTTGATTTAATTGGTTATTCTGATGCTGATTGGGCAGGGTGCAAAATTAATAGAAAGAGCACATCGGGGACTTGCCAGTTCTTGGGAAGATCTCTGGTGTCTTGGGCTTCAAAGAAGCAAAATTCTGTGGCTCTTTCAACCGCCGAAGCCGAGTATATTGCCGCAGGCCATTGTTGTGCACAATTGCTTTGGATGAGGCAAACCCTTAGGGACTATGGTTACAAATTAACCAAAGTTCCTCTTCTATGTGATAATGAGAGTGCAATCCGCATGGCGGATAATCCCGTTGAGCATAGCCGCACTAAACACATAGCCATTCGGTATCATTTCTTAAGGGATCACAAACAAAAGGGGGATATTGAGATTGCATATATTAACACCAAAGAACAATTAGCCGATATCTTTACCAAGCCATTAGATGAACAAACATTTACCAGACTTAGGCGTGAACTAAATATTCTTGATTCTAGGAATTTTTATTGATGTTTTGCACACATAGCTCATATATATACCTTTGATCATCTCTTTCATGTGCTATGACTAATGTGGTTTCAAGTCTATTTCATGCTAAGTCATAGATTGAAAGGGAAAAAGGAGTCTTCGGCGAAGACAAGGCTTCCACTCCACTCCATCGAATCATTCATCCTTTGTCGTCGCTCCGCACATCTCTCCAACTTTGGTATAATCTTCACCCATATTTTATTTTGTGTATGCCAAAGGGGGAGAAAGTTTGAACTAAGGGCTTATATTTCACTCAAGCATCCGTTTTTGGCGATTCATGCCAAAGGGGGAGAGAGTATTAGCCCAAAGCAAAAGGACCGCACCACCACCAATTTCAAAAATATAGTCTTTCAAATTTGAGTTATGAAAAGAATTTTTCAATTGGTATCTTATTTTTGATATAATTTCTTACTAATATACCCTCTTCAAAATTAAAATCTAAAATCCTCTTGAACACTAAGAGGAGGATTTCATTAAGGGGGAGTTTTGTTTAGTCAAAGGAAAAGCATTTGAAACAGGGGGAGAAAATTTCAAATCTTGAAAATGCTTCTCAAACTCTTATTCATTTCCCTTTGACTATTTGCAAAAGAACTTTGAAAAGAATTTCCAAAACATTTTGCAAAACAAAACATGTGGTGCAAGCGTGGTCCAAAATGTTAAAAACAAGAAATCAATCCATGCGTATCTTATGAGAATATTTATTAGTTCAACTCCAAGTAACCTTTGCACTTACAATTATGCAAACTAGTTCAATTCTGCACTTCTATATTTGCTTTGGTTTGTGTTGGCATCAATCACCAAAAAAGGGGAGATTGAAAGGGAAATAGGCTTACACCTTTTCCTAATTGATTTTGGTGGTCGAATTGCCCAACACAAATAATTGGACTAACTAGTTTGCTCTAGATTATAAGTTTTACAGGTGCCAAAGGTTCACAATTGACCAATAAAATGACCAAGAAAGGGTTCAAACAAAGAGAGCAAAAGTCAACCGAAGCGTGTCCTGGTCTGGCGCACCAGACTGTCCGGTGTACCAGAGAACTTAGCTCCAAAACTCGTCACCTTCGGGAAAATCAGCGGGCGCTCCGCTATAATTCACCGGACTGTCCGGTGGCGCATCGGACTGTCCTGTGTGCCAGCGGAGCAACCGCTACTTCAGCGCCAACGGTCGACTGCAACCGCATTCAATGCGCTACAGTGCGCGCCAGAGTCAGAGCAGTGTCAGAAGGCGCATCGGACAGTCTACAGGAGATGTCCGGTGCACCACCGGACAACCAGAAGGCCCCACCTGTCAGAGCTCCAACGGTCAAACCCTAACGGCCGGGTGACGTGGCTGGCGCACCGGACAGTGTCCGGTGGCGCACCAGACTGTCCGGTGCGCCATGCGACAGTAGCCTCCACCAAACGGCTAGTTTGGTGGTTGGGGCTATAATACCCCAACCACCCCACCATTCATTGCATCCAAGTTCTCCACCTTCCAACACCTTACAAGAGCTATAGCATTCAATTCTAGACACAACCAAAGAGATCAAATCCTCTCCCAAGTCCGGAATCACTCCAAATCAAATAGTGACTAGAGAGAGTGACATTTGTGTTCATTTGAGCTCTTGCGCTTGGATTGCTTCTTTTCTTTCTCATTCTTTCTTGTGATCAACTCAATTGTAACCGAGGCAAGAGACACCAATTGTGTGGTGGTCCTTGCGGGGACTTAATGTCCCGTGTGATTGAGAAGAGAAGCTCACTCGGTCTAAGTGACCGTTTGAGAGAGGGAAAGGGTTGAAAGAGACCCGGTCTTTGTGACCACCTCAATGGGGAGTAGGTTTGCAAGAACCGAACCTCGGTAAAACAAATCCTTGTGTCTCACTCTTTATTTGCTTGCGATTTGTTTTCCACCCTCTCTCTCGAACTCATTTATATTTCTAACGCTAACCCGGCTTGTAGTTGTGCTTAAACTTTGAAAATTTTAGATTCGCCCTATTCACCCCCCCTCTAGGCGACTTTCAATTGGTATCAGAGCCCGGTGCTTCATTAGAGCCTAACCGCTCGAAGTGATGTCGGGAGATCACGCCAAGAAGGAGATGGTGACCGGCGACAAGCCCGCTATAAGCCCCGGGGAGGCTCCATTGGGAGAGTCCCGCAACAAGGGGAAGGATAAGGCTTCCTCCTCACAAAAGTCGCATCGGAGTGGCGACAAGAAGAAGAAGATGAGGAAAGTGGTCTACTATGAGACCGACTCTTCATCGCCATCCACCTCCGGCTCCGACGCGCCGTCCGTAACTTCTAAGCGCCATGAGCGCAAGAAGTTTAGTAAGATTCCCCTACGCTACCCTCATATTTCAAAGCGTACTCCTTTACTTTCCGTTCCACTAGGTAAACCACCGGTTTTTGACGGTGAAGATTATAATATGTGGAGTGACAAAATGAGGCATCATCTAACCTCACTCCACACTAGCATTTGGAACGTTGTTGAGTTTGGTGTACAGGTACCATTCGTAGGGGATGAGGACTACGATTCGGACGAAGTGGCCCAAATTCAACACTTCAACTCCCAAGCCACTACTATACTCCTCGCCTCTCTAAGTCAAGAGGAGTATAATAAGGTGCAAGGGTTGAAGAGCGCAAAGGAAATTTGGGACGTGCTCAAGACTGCGCACGAAGGAGACGAGGTGACCAAGATCACCAAGCGGGAGACGATCGAGGGGGAGCTCGGTCGCTTCATGCTTCACCAAGGAGAGGATCCGCAAGCCATGTACAACCGCTTGAAGACCTTGGTGAACCAAGTGCGCAACCTCGGGAGCACCAAATGGGATGACCATGAGATGGTCAAGGTTATTCTTAGATCCCTCGTTTTTCTTAACCCTACGCAAGTTCAATTAATTCGAGGTGATCCTAGATACACGCTAATGTCTCCCGAGGAGGTTATAGGGAAGTTTGTGAGCTTTGAGCTAATGATCAAAGGCTCAAAGAAAATCATCGAGCAAGGCGCCTCCTCCACGCCCGAGGCACAACCCGTCGCATTCAAGGCAACGGAGGAGAAGAAGGAAGAGTCTACATCAAGTAGGCTCCCCATCGACGCCTCAAAGCTCGACAATGAGGAGATGGCTTTAATCATCAAAAGCTTTCGACAAATCCTCAAGCAAAGGAGGGGGAAGGACTACAAGCCCCGCTCCAAGAAGGTTTGCTACAAGTGTGGTAAGCCCGGTCACTTTATTGCAAAATGTCCTATTTCTAGTGACAGTGACAGGGGCGACGACAAGAAGGGGAGAAGAAAGGAAAAGAAGAGATACCACAAGAAGAAGGGCGGCGATGCCCATGTGTGCCACGAGTGGGACTCCGACGAGAGCTCCACCGACTCCTCCTCCGACGAGGATGCCGCCAACATCACCGTCAATAAGGGACTCCTCTTCCCAAACGTCGGCCACAAGTGCCTCATGGCAAAGGATGGCAAAAATAAGAAGGTTAAATCCAAATCCTCCACTAAATATGCAACCTCTAGTGATGAGAATAATTCTAGTGATGATGAGGACATTTTGCTTACTCTTTTTGCCGATATTAACATGCAACAAAAGAAAAAAATTGAACAAATTAATTAGTGCTATTCATGAGAAGGATGACCTCTTGGACACCCAAGGGGACTTCCTAATTAAGGAAAACAAGAAGCATGTTAAGGTTAAAAATGCTTATGCTCTAGAAGTAGAAAATGTGAAAAATTATCTAGTGAGCTAAGCACTTGCCATGATTTGATTGCCAACCTTAGGAATGAGAATGCTAGATTAATTGTTAAGGTTGATTCAAATGAATATGATGATTCATATGCCAATCTTAGAAATGATCATGCTATTTCTATTGCTAAGATTAAAAAATTAAATGTCTCTCTTGCTAGCCTTAGAAGTGAAAATGAAAATTAATTGCTAAGGCTAATGATTTAAATGTTTGCAATGCTTCCATTTCCAATCTTAGAGATGAAAATGCCATATTACATGCTAAGATTGTTGAATTAAATTCTTGCAAACCCTCTACATCTACCGTTGAGCATGTTTCCATTTGCACTAGATGTAGAGATGTTGACATTGATGCTATTCATGATCACATGGCTTTAATTAAACAACAAAATGATCATATAGCCAAATTAGATGCTAAAATTGCCGAGCATGAGCTAGATAATGAAAATTTTAAATTTACTCGTAGTATGCTTTATAGTGGGAGACGCCCTGGCATCAAGGATGGCATTGGCTTCCAAAAGGGAGACAATGTCAAACTCAATGCCCCTCCTAAAAGATTATCTAACTTTGTTAAGGGCAAGGCTCCCATGCCTCAGGATAACGAGGGTTACATTTTGTACCCTGCCGGTTATCCCGAGCATAAGATTAGGAGAATTCATTCTAGGAAGTCTCACTCTGGCCATAATCATGCCTTTTTGTATAAGAGTGAAGCATCTAGTTCTAGGCAATCAACTCATGCTAAATTGCCTAAGAAGAAAGCTCCTAGTGCATCAAATGAACCTAGCTATTCATTTAAAACTTTTGATGCATCTTATGTTTTGACTAGCAAATTCGGCAAGGTAGTTGCCAAGTATGTTGGGGGCAAACACAAGGGGTCAAAGACTTGTGTTTGGGTACCCAAAGTTCTTATATCTAATGTCAAAGGACCCAAAACTATTTGGGTACCTAAAATCAAGAACTAAATTTGTTTTGTAGGTTTATGCATCCGGGGGCTCAAGTTGGATCATCGATAGCGGGTGCACAAACCACATGACAGGGGAGAAAAATATGTTCTCCTCCTATGAGAAAAACCATGATCCCCAATGAGCTATCACATTCGGGGATGGAAATCAAGGTTTGGTCAAAGGATTGGGTAAAATTGTTATATCACCTGACCATTATATTTCCAATGTTTTTCTTGTAGACTCTTTAGATTACAACTTGCTTTCTGTTTCCCAATTATGTAAAATGGGCTACAACTGTCTTTTTACGGATACAGGTGTTACTGTCTTTAGAAGAAGTGATGATTCAGTAGCTTTTAAGAGAGTATTAGAGGGTCAGCTATACCTAGTTGATTTCAATAGAGCTGAACTCGATACTTGCTTAATCGCTAAGACTAACATGGGTTGGCTCTGGCATCGCCGACTAGCCCATGTTGGGATGAAGAATCTTCACAAGCTTCTAAAGGGAGAGCACATTTTGGGACTAACAAATGTGCATTTTGAGAAAGGATCTGTAGCGCATGCCAAGCAGGGAAGCAAGTTGGTGGTCATCATCCACATAAGAACATCTTGACGACTGACAGGCCACTTGAGCTCCTCCACATGGACCTATTCGGCCTCATCGCTTACATAAGCATCGGCGGGAGTAAGTACTGTCTAGTTATTGTGGATGACTATTCTCGCTTCACTTGGGTATTCTTTTTACAGGAAAAATCTCAAACCCAAGAGACTTTAAAGGGATTCTTGAGACGGGCTCAAAATGAGTTCGGTTTGAGGATCAAGAAAATTAGAAGCGATAATGGGACGGAGTTCAAGAACTCTCAAATAGAAGGCTTCCTTGAGGAGGAGGGCATCAAGCATGAGTTCTCTTCTCCCTACACGCCACAACAAAATGGTGTAGTGGAGAGGAAGAATAGAACTCTATTGGACATGGCAAGAACCATGCTTGATGAGTACAAAACATAGGATCGGTTTTGGGCCTAGGCGGTCAACACCACTTGCTACGCCATCAACCGATTGTATCTACACCAAATCCTCAAGAAGGCATCTTACGAACTCC
Source organism: Zea luxurians (assembly GCA_029449295.1). Taxonomy (NCBI): domain Eukaryota; kingdom Viridiplantae; phylum Streptophyta; class Magnoliopsida; order Poales; family Poaceae; genus Zea; species Zea luxurians. The sequence continues at coordinate 135,101,194 of JAOPSE010000005.1, read as the reverse complement.
TCACCGGTAAAAAGCCAAATGTTTCATATTTTAGAGTCTTTGGTAGCAAATGTTTTATTCTTGTTAAAAGAGGTAGAAAATCCAAATTTGCTCCTAAGGCTGTAGAAGGCTTTTTACTAGGATATGATTCAAACACAAGGGCATATAGAGTCTTTAACAAGTCCACTGGACTAGTTGAAGTTTCTTGTGACATTGTGTTTGATGAGACTAACGGCTCTCAAGTAGAGCAAGTTGATCTTGATGAATTAGATGATGAAGACGCTCCGTGCATCGCGCTAAGGAACATGTCCATTAGGGATGTGTGTCCTAAGGAATCCGAAGAGCCCATTCAAGCACAAGATCAACCATCCTCCTCCATGCAAGCATCTCCACCAACTCAAGATGAGGATGAGGCTCAAGATGATGAAGAAGAAGATCAAGAAGATGAGCCACCTCAAGAAGATGGCAATGATCAAGGGGGAGATGCAAATGATCAAGACAAGGAGGATGAGCAAGTTGCAAGGCCGCCACACCCAAGAGTCCATCAAGCAATCCAACGAGATCACCCCGTGAACACCATCCTCGGCGACATTCATAAGGGGGTAACCACTAGATCTCGTGTTGCACATTTTTGTGAGCATTACTCTTTTGTTTCCTCTATTGAGCCACACAGGGTAGAGGAAGCACTTCAAGATTCGGATTGGGTGATGGCGATGCAAGAGGAGCTCAACAATTTCACAAGAAATAAGGTATGACATTTAGTTCCACGTCCTAACCAAAATGTTGTAGGAACCAAGTGGGTCTTCCACAACAAACAAGATGAGCATGGTGTGGTGACAAGGAACAAGGCACGACTTGTGGCCAAAGGGTATTCACAAGTCGAAGGTTTGGATTTCAGTGAAACCTATGCACCCGTAGCTAGGCTTGAGTCAATTTGCATTTTACTTGCCTATGCTACTTACCATGGCTTCAAGCTTTATCAAATGGACGTGAAAAGTGCCTTCCTCAATGGACCAATCAAGGAAGAGGTCTATGTTGAGCAACCTCCTGGCTTTGAAGACAGTGAGTATCCTAACCATGTTTATAGACTCTCTAAGGCGCTTTATGGGCTTAAGCAAGCCCCAAGAGCATGGTATGAATGCCTAAGAGATTTTCTTATTGCTAATGGCTTCAAAGTCGGAAAAGCCGATCCTACACTCTTTACTAAAACACTTGCAAATGATTTGTTTGTATGCCAAATTTATGTTGATGACATCATAGTTGGGTCTACTAATGAATCTACATGTGAAGAGTTTAGTAGGATCATGACTCAAAAATTCGAGATGTCTATGATGGGGGAGTTGAAGTATTTTCTAGGATTCCAAGTCAAGCAACTCCAAGAGGGCACCTTCATTAGCCAAACGAAGTACATTCAAGACATTCTAACCAAGTTTGGGATGAAGGACGCCAAGCCCATCAAGACACCCATGGGAACCAATGGGCATCTCGACCTCGACACGGGAGGTAAATCCGTAGATCAAAAGGTATACCGGTCGATGATAGGTTCTTTACTCTATTTATGTGCTTCACGACCGGATATTATGCTTTTCCGTATGCATGTGTGCAAGATTCCAAGCCGATCCTAAGGAAGCTCACCTTAGGGCCGTAAAACGAATCTTGAGATATTTAGTTTATACTCCTAAGTTTGGCCTTTGGTACCTCAGGGGATCCACATTTGATTTAATTGGTTATTCTGATGCTGATTGGGCAGGGTGCAAAATTAATAGAAAGAGCACATCGGGGACTTGCCAGTTCTTGGGAAGATCTCTGGTGTCTTGGGCTTCAAAGAAGCAAAATTCTGTGGCTCTTTCAACCGCCGAAGCCGAGTATATTGCCGCAGGCCATTGTTGTGCACAATTGCTTTGGATGAGGCAAACCCTTAGGGACTATGGTTACAAATTAACCAAAGTTCCTCTTCTATGTGATAATGAGAGTGCAATCCGCATGGCGGATAATCCCGTTGAGCATAGCCGCACTAAACACATAGCCATTCGGTATCATTTCTTAAGGGATCACAAACAAAAGGGGGATATCGAGATTGCATATATTAACACCAAAGAACAATTAGCCGATATCTTTACCAAGCCATTAGATGAACAAACATTTACCAGACTTAGGCGTGAACTAAATATTCTTGATTCTAGGAATTTTTATTGATGTTTTGCACACATAGCTCATATATATACCTTTGATCATCTCTTTCATGTGCTATGACTAATGTGGTTTCAAGTCTATTTCATGCTAAGTCATAGATTGAAAGGGAAAAAGGAGTCTTCGGCGAAGACAAGGCTTCCACTCCACTCCATCGAATCATTCATCCTTTGTCGTCGCTCCGCACATCTCTCCAACTTTGGTATAATCTTCACCCATATTTTATTTTGTGTATGCCAAAGGGGGAGAAAGTTTGAACTAAGGGCTTATATTTCACTCAAGCATCCGTTTTTGGCGATTCATGCCAAAGGGGGAGAGAGTATTAGCCCAAAGCAAAAGGACCGCACCACCACCAATTTCAAAAATATAGTCTTTCAAATTTGAGTTATGAAAAGAATTTTTCAATTGGTATCTTATTTTTGATATAATTTCTTACTAATATACCCTCTTCAAAATTAAAATCTAAAATCCTCTTGAACACTAAGAGGAGGATTTCATTAAGGGGGAGTTTTGTTTAGTCAAAGGAAAAGCATTTGAAACAGGGGGAGAAAATTTCAAATCTTGAAAATGATTCTCAAACTCTTATTCATTTCCCTTTGACTATTTGCAAAAGAACTTTGAAAAGAATTTCCAAAACATTTTGCAAAACAAAACATGTGGTGCAAGCGTGGTCCAAAATGTTAAAAACAAGAAATCAATCCATGCGTATCTTATGAGAATATTTATTAGTTCAACTCCAAGTAACCTTTGCACTTACAATTTTGCAAACTAGTTCAATTCTGCACTTCTATATTTGCTTTGGTTTGTGTTGGCATCAATCACCAAAAAAGGGGAGATTGAGAGGGAAATAGGCTTACACCTTTTCCTAATTGATTTTGGTGGTCGAATTGCCCAACACAAATAATTGGACTAACTAGTTTGCTCTAGATTATAAGTTTTACAGGTGCCAAAGGTTCACAATTGACCAATAAAATGACCAAGAAAGGGTTCAAACAAAGAGAGCAAAAGTCAACCGAAGCGTGTCCTGGACTGGCGCACCAGACTGTCCGGTGTACCAGAGAACTTAGCTCCAAAACTCGTCACCTTCGGGAAAATCGGCGGGCGCTCCGCTATAATTCACCGGACTGTCCGGTGAGGCACCGGACAGTCCGGTGTGCCAGCGGAGCAACGGCTACTTCAGCGCCAATGGTCGACTACAACCGCATTCAATGCGCTACAGTGCGCGCCAGAGTCAGAGCAGCGTCAGAAGGCGCACCGGACAGTCTGCAGGAGATGTCCGGTGCACCACCGGACAGCCAGAAGGCCCCACCTGTCAGAGCTCCAACGGTCGAACCCTAACAGCCGGGTGACGTGGCTGGCGCACCGGATTGTCCGGTGCGCCATGCGACAGCAGCCTCCACCAAACGGCTAGTTTGGTGGTTGGGGCTATAAATACCCCAACCACCCCACCATTCATTGCATCCAAGTTCTCCACCTTCCAACACCTTACAAGAGCTATAACATTCAATTCTAGACACAACCAAAGAGATCAAATCCTCTCCCAAGTCCGGAATCACTCCAAATCAAATAGTGACTAGAGAGAGTGACATTTGTGTTCATTTGAGCTCTTGCGCTTGGATTGCTTCTTTTCTTTCTCATTCTTTCTTGTGATCAACTCAATTGTAACCGAGGCAAGAGACACCAATTGTGTGGTGGTCCTTGCGGGGACTTAGTGTCCCGTGTGATTGAGAAGAGAAGCTCACTCGGTCTAAGTGACCGTTTGAGAGAGGGAAGGGTTGAAAGAGACCCGGTCTTTGTGACCACCTCAACGGGGAGTAGGTTTGCAAGAACCGAACCTCGATAAAACAAATCCTTGTGTCTCACTCTTTATTTGCTTGCGATTTGTTTTCCACCCTCTCTCTCGGACTCGTTTATATTTCTAACGCTAACCCAGCTTGTAGTTGTGCTTAAACTTTGAAAATTTCAGATTCGCCCTATTCACCCCCCCTCTAGGCGACTTTCAGAACCACTTGTCTGAGCGAGAGTTACTTTTCACGGAAGGTGACGAGTGGGGTATCCGTATCCCGGAGGCCTAGGAGTCCCTCAGCTCGGTCGGCCTTGTCGCTTACGTGTACTCTCGTTGTTTTTAGGATCCCTCTATCGATACAGAAGTCGAAAGCACGAAAGGTCGTTTTGGTAGAAAAAAAATTTCTGAGGAAAATTTTGACGCAGAGGGGGTTCCCCCCTTCTAGCCCCCGAGGGAGGGTCGGGCTTTGCTGAGGCAAGGCCGACCCTTCCTTGACGGTTAGACTTCATGTATGTAAATAAAACGAGGTACATGAATGACTTAAAACATCTTAAGGGTAGAAGCGACGTAGCTGTTGGATGTTCCAAGCGTTGCTGTAGACCTCGTCTTGGTCGTTGGCCAGCTTGTATGTTCCGGGCTTCAAAATCTTGGCGATGATGAAGGGCCCTTCCCAGGGAGGAGTGAGCTTGTGGCGCCCTCGGGCGCCCTGTCACAGACGAAGCACCAAGTCTCCCACTTGGAAGCCTCGGGGCCGAACGCTTTGGGCGTGGTAGCGTCGCAGCGACTGCTGGTACCGTGCCGAATGTAGTAAGGCAACGTCCCGGGCCTCTTCGAGCTGGTCCAGCGAGCCCTCTCGGCTGATCTGGTTGCTTCGGTTGTCGTACGCCCTAGTCCTCGGGGAGCCGTATTCTAAGTCCGTGGGGAGGACGGCCTCGGCCCCATAGACTAGAAAAAACGGCGAGAAACCTGTAGCTCGGCTCGGCGTCGTCCTCAGACTCTAGACTACCGAGGGTAGTTCTTTCATCCACTGCTTGCTAAACTTGTTGAGGTTGTTGTAAATCTTCGGTTTGAGTCCCTGCAAAATCATACTGTTGGCACGCTCCACCTGCCCATTCGTCATGGGGTGAGCTACGGCGGCCCAGTCCACATGGATGTGGTGGTCGTCGCAGAAGTCCAAGAACTTTTTTCTGGTGAACTGTGTGCCACTGTTGGTGATGACGGAGTTTGGGACCCCAAATCGATGGATGATGTTGGTGAAGAACGCCACCGCCTGCTCGGACCTGATGCTGGTCAAGGGTCGGACCTTGATCCACTTGGAGAATTTGTCATTTGTCGATGGCGACCAGCAGGTGCAAGAAGCCCCTGGGTGCCTTCTGCAAGGGACCGACGAGGTCTAGACCCCACACAGCAAACGGCCAGGTGATGGGTATCGTCTGCAGGGCCTGAGCGGGCAGGCGTGTCTGCTTTGCGTAGAATTGACACCCCCGGCAGGAGCGAACAATCCTAGTGGCGTCGGCCACCGCGGTTGGCCAGTAGTAACCTTGTCGGAAGGCATTCCCCACGAGGGCTCGAGGTGCTGCATGGTGGCCGCAAGCCCCCGAGTGTATTTCTTGCAACAGCTCTTGTCCTTGGGCGATGGATATGCATCGTTGGAGGATGCCCGAGGGGCTGTGGTAATAGAGCTCCTTTTCATCACCCAGCAAGACGAACGATTTGGCATGCCGAGCCAGTTGCCGAGCTTTGGCCTTATCGAGGGGAAGCTCTCCTCGGAGGAGATATTCCAGGTACGGGGTCTGCCAGTTCGGATCTGGTGTGACCCCATTCTGTTCCCCCTCGACGGGCAATGCCTCCTTCTCGATGGTCGAGGGTACCTCGGGCTCGGCTGAGGCCTCCTCGGGCTCGGCCGAGGCTTCTTCGGGCTCGGGCGTGTCGTCGATCTTGACGGATGGTTGATGTAGGTCTGTGGAGAAGACGTCCGGGGGAACCGTCGTCCGCCCCGAGGCTATCTTCGCCAGCTCATCCACAGTCTCGTTGTACCGTCTAGCGATGTGGTTGAGCTCCAGCCCGTAGAACTTGTCTTGCAGGCGCCGGACTTCGTCGCAGTAGGCCTCCATCCTCCGGTCGCGGCAGTGGGAGTTCTTCATGACTTGGTCGATGACAAGCTGTGAGTCGCCACGAGCGTCGAGGCGCCGGACCCCTAGCTCCATGGCGAAGCGCAGCCTGTTAACCAGAGCCTCGTACTCGGCCACGTTGTTTGATGCCGAAAATGGAGGCGTATGATGTAGCGAAGATGCTTTTCGAGGGGTGAAACGAAGAGCAAGGCAGCGCCTGCTCCTGTTTTCATGAGTGACCCATTGAAGTACATGGTCCAAAGCTCGGGTTGGATTGGAGTTGTTGGTAACTGGGTGTCAGTCCACTCAGCCAGGAAGTCTGCTAAGACCTGGGATTTTATGGCCTTCCGAGGGGCGAATGATAGCGTTTCGCCCATGAGTTCCACCACCCACTTTGCTATCCTACCCGAGGCCTCACGGCACTAGATGATCTCCCCCAGGGGGAAGGATGACACCACAGTCACTAGATGAGACTCGAAGTAGTGTCGCAACTTTCGCTGTGTCAGAATCACTGCGTAGAGTAGCTTCTGGATCTGCGGGTAGCGGGCTTTGGTCTTGGAAAGCACTTCGCTGATGAAGTAGACTGGCCTCTGGACGAGCAGTGCATGCCCTTCTTCCCGTCTCTTGACTACGATCGCAGCGCTGACCACCTGAGTGGTTGCGGCTACGTAGATCAAGAGGGCTTCTCCTGCAGCGGGGGCACCAGGATGGGTGCGTTTGTAAGGAGCGCCTTAAGGTTTCCGAGGGCTTCCTCGGCCTCGGGGGTCCAAGTGAAGCGCTCAGTCTTCCTTAAGAGGCGGTACAGGGGCAATCCTTTTTCGCCAAGGCGTGAGATGAAATGGCTCAGAGCCGCAAGGCATCCCATGACCCTCTGTACTCCTTTCAAATCTTTTATCGGTCCCATGTTGGTGATGGCCGCGATTTTCTCCGGATTGGCCTCGATACCCCGCTCGGAGATGATGAATCCTAGGAGCATGCCTCGGGGGACTCCAAAGACACACTTCTCGGGATTGAGTTTCACGCCTTTCGCTCTCAGACACTTGAATGTCGTTTCAAGGTCAGAGAGGAGGTCGGAGGCTTTCTTCATCTTGACAACAATGTCATCGATGTAAGCCTCGACCGTTCTGCCGATGTGTTCTTCAAACACATGGTTCATGCACCTCTGGTAGGTGGCGCCTGCATTCCTCAAACCAAATGGCATTGTAGTGTAACAGTACATGCCAAAAGGTGTGATAAAAGAAGTCGCGAGTTGGTCGGACTCTTTCATCTTGATTTGGTAATAGCCTGAGTAGGCATCGAGGAATGACAGGGTTTCGCACCCAGCAGTGGAGTCCACAATTTGATCGATGCGAGGTAGAGGGTAGGGAACTTTCGGACATGCTTTGTTTAGATAAGTGTAGTCTACACACATCCTCCATTTCCCATCCTTCTTCCTTACAAGAATAGGGTTAGCTAACCATTCGGGATGGAATACTGAAAGGGAATTAGGCTTACACCAATTTCCTAAACTAATTTTGGTGGTTGAATTGCCCAACACAAATAATTGGACTAACTAGTTTGCCCAAGTTTATAAGTTCTACAGGTACCAAAGATTCACCATAAGCCAATAAAAAGACCAAGGAAAAGGGTTCAAACAAAGGAGCAAAGGGACAACCGAAGGCACCCTGGTCGGGCGCACCGGACTGTCCGGTGTGCTACCGGACAGTGTCCGGTGCACCAGGGGACTCCAAGATGAACTTTGCACCTTCGGGAATTCTCAGAGCCGGTGCGCTATAATTCACCGGACTGTCCGGTGTACACCGGACAGTGTCCGGTGCTCCAAGAGGACGCGGCTCTGAACTCGGCAGCTTCGGGAATTCGCATCGGCTGCTCCGCTATAATTCACCGGACATGTCCGGTGTACACCGGACTGTCCGGTGTAACTGCGGGGCAACGGCTACTTCAGGCGCCAACGGCTACCTGCAGTGCATTAAATGCGCGCCACCGCGCGCAGAGGTCAGACACGCCCATGCTGGCGCACCGGACAATCCACAGTGCATGTCCGGTGCGCCACCGGACATCGAGATGGGCCCAGCAGTCAGAGCTCCAATGGTCGGAACCCTAACGACCTGGTGACGTGGCTGTCGCACCGGACATGTCCGGTGTGCACCGGACTGTCCGGTGCACCATACGACAGACAGTCTCCACCAAACGACTAGTTTGGTGGTTGGGGCTATAAATACCCCCAACCACCCCACATTCAAGTCATCCAAGTTTTCCACCTCTCAACCACTTACAAGAGCTAGGCATTCAATTCTAGACACACTCAAGTGATCAAATCCTCTCCAATTCCACACAAGGCTTTAGCGATTAGCGAGAGAGATTTGTCGGGTTCTTTTGAGCTCTTGCGCTTGGATTGCTTCTTTTCTTTCTCACTTGTTCTTGTGATCAAAACTCTATTGTAACCAAGGCAAGAGACACCAATTGTGTGGTGGTCCTTGCGGGGAAGTTTTGTTCCCGGTTTAATTTGAGAAGAGAAGCTCACTCGGTCCGAGGGACCGTTTGAGAGAGGGAAAGGGTTGAAAGAGACCCGGTCTTTGTGACCACCTCAACGGGGAGTAGGTTTGAGAGAACCGAACCTCGGTAAAACAAATCCTCGTGTCTCACTCTTTGTTTGCCCACGATTTGTTTTGCTCCCTTTCTCTCGGACTCTTTATTATTTCTAACGCTAACCTGGCTTGTAGTTGTGATTATATTTGTAAATTTCAGTTTCGCCCTATTCACCCCCCTCTAGGCGACTTTCAATTGGTATCAGAGCCCGGTGCTTCATTAGAGCCTAATCGCTCGAAGTGATGTTGGGAGATCACACCAAGAGGGAGATGGAGACCGGCGACAAGCCCACTACGAGTCACGGGAGCACTTCATCAGAAGAGTCCCGCACTAAGAGGAAGGAGAAGAAGAAGGACTCCTCCAACAAAGGAAAGGGGAAGGAGAAGAAATCCTCTTCTCACAAGTCGCATCGGAGAGGCGACAAGCACAAGAGGATGAGGAAAGTGGTCTACTACGAGACCGACACTACATTAACGTCGACCTCCGACTCCGATGCACCGTCCGTTACTTCTAAGCGCCAAGAGCGCAAGAAGTATAGTAAGATCCCCCTACGCTACCCTCACACTTCAAAACGTACTCCTTTACTCTCCGTTCCATTAGGCAAACCACCGGTTTTTGACGGTGAAGATTATAATATGTGGAGTGACAAAATGAGACATCATCTAACCTCACTCCACACAAGCATTTGGAATGTTGTTGAGTTTGGTGTACAGGTACCATCCGTAGGGGATGAAGACTATGACTCGGACGAAGTGGCCCAAATCCACCACTTTAACTCCCAAGCCACCACTATACTCCTCGCCTCTCTAAGTCGAGAGGAGGATAATAAGGTGCAAGGGTTAAAAAGTGCGAAGGAAATTTGGGACGTACTCAAGACCGCGCACGAGGGAGACGAGGTGACAAAGATCACCAAGCGGGAGACGATCGAGGGGGAGCTCGGTCGCTTCATTCTTCACCAAGGGGAGGATCCACAAGCTATGTACAACCGCTTGAAGACCTTGGTGAACCAAGTGCGCAACCTCGGGAGCGAAAAATGGGATGACCATGAGATGGTCAAGGTTATTCTTAGATCCCTTGTATTTCTTAACCCTACACAAGTTCAATTAATTCGAGGTGATCCTAGATATAAGCTAATGTCTCCCGAGGAAGTTATAGGAAAATTTGTGAGCTTTGAGCTAATGATTAAAGGCTTAAAGAAAATCATTGAGCAAGGCACTTCCTCCACACCCGAGGCACAACCGGTCGCATTCAAGGCGACGGAAGAAAAGAAGGAGGAAGCTACTCCAAGTCGAACACCCATCGACGCCTCCAAGCTCGACAACGAGGAGATAGCGCTTATCATCAAAAGCTTCCGCCAAATCCTCAAGCAAAGGAAGGGGAAGGATTACAAATCCCATTCCAAAAAGGTTTGTTACAAGTGTGGTAAGCCCGGTCACTTTATTGCTAAATGTCCATTATCAAGTGATAGTGACAGGGACAACGACAAGAAGGAGAGAAGAAAGGAGAAGAAGAGATATCACAAGAGGAAGGGCGGCGATGCCCATGTGTGCCGGGAATGGGACTCCGACGAGAGCTCCACCGACTCCTCCTCCGACGAGGACGCCGCCAACATCGCCGTCACCAAGGGTCTTCTCTTCCCCAACATCGGCCACAAATGCCTCATGGCAAAGGACGGCAAAAGGAAGAAGGTTAAATCCAAATCCTCCACTAAATATGAGTCCTCTAGTGATGATAATGTTAGTGATGAGGAGGATAATTTGCGTACTCTTTTTGCCGACCTAAACATGCAACAAAAAGAAAAACTAAATGAGCTAATTAGTGCCATCCATGAAAAGGATGATCTCTTGGACTCCCAAGAGGACTTCCTAATCAAGGAAAATAAAAAGCATGTTAAGGTTAAGAATGCTTATGCTCTAGAGGTAGAAAAATGTGAGAAATTATCTAGTGAGCTAAGCACATGCCATGACACTATTGCCAACCTTAGAAATGAAAATGCCAAATTAATTGCTAAGGTTGATTCTCATGTTTGTGATGTTTCAATTCCCAATCTTAGAAATGATAATGATGCTTTGCTTGCTAAGATTGAAGAATTAAACACCTCTCTTGCTAGCCTTAGGATTGAAAATGAAAAATTAATTGCTAAGGCTAAAGAATTAGATGTTTGCAATGTTATAATTTCCAATCTTAGAGATAACAATGATATATTGCGTGCTAAGATTGTTGAACTTAATTCTTGCAAACCCTCTACATCTACCATTGATCATGTCACTATTTGTACTAGATGTAGAGATGTTGATATTAATGCTATTCATGATCATGTGGCTTTAATTAAACAACAAAATGATCATATAGCAATATTAGATGCTAAAATTGCCGAGCATAACTTAGAAAATGAAAAGTTTAAATTTGCTAGGAGTATGCTCTATAATGGGAGACGCCCTGGCATCAAGGATGGCATTGGCTACCAAAGGGGAGACAATGTCAAACTTAGTGCCCCTCCTAAAAGATTGTCTAATTTTGTTAAGGGCAAGGCTCCCACGCCTCAGGATAACGAGGGTTACATTTTGTACCCTGCCGGTTATCCCGAGAGCAAAATTAGGAGAATTCATTCTAGGAAGTCTCACTCTGGCCCTAATCATGCTTTTATGTATAATGGTGAGACATCTAGCTCTAGGCAACCAACTCGTGCTAAGTTGCCTAAGAAGAAAACTCCTAGTGCATCAAATGATCATAGTATTTCATTTAAAACTTTTGATGCATCTTATGTTTTGACTAACAAATCCGGCAAGGTAGTTGCCAAGTTTGTTGGGGGCAAACACAAGGGCTCTAAGACTTGTGTTTGGGTACCCAAAGTTCTTGTGTCTAATGCCAAAGGACCCAAAACCGTTTGGGTACCTAAAGTCAAGAACTAAACTTGTTTTGTAGGTTTATGCATCCGGGGGCTCAAGTTGGATCATCGATAGCGGGTGCACAAACCACATGACGGGGGAGAAGAAGATGTTCTCCTCCTACGAGAAAAACCAAGATCTCCAACGAGCTATCACATTCGGGGATGGAAACCAAGGTTTGGTCAAAGGTTTGGGTAAAATTGCTATATCTCGTGACCATTCCATTTCCAATGTTTTTCTTGTTGATTCATTAGATTACAATTTGCTTTCCATTTTGCAATTATGTCAAATGGGCTACAACTGTCTATTTACTGATGTAGGTGTCACTGTCTTTAGAAGAAGTGATGATTCAATAGCATTTAAGGGAGTGTTAGAGGGTCAGCTATACTTGGTAGATTTTGATAGAGCTGAACTCGACACTTGCTTAATTGCTAAGACTAACATGGGTTGGCTCTGGCACCGCCGACTAGCTCATGTTGGAATGAAGAATCTTCATAAGCTTCTAAAGGGAGAGCACATTTTAGGACTAACAAATGTTCATTTTGAGAAAGACAGGATTTGTAGCGCATGCCAAGCCGGGAAGCAAGTTGGCACTCATCATCCACACAAGAACATCATGACAAGTGACAGGCCACTGGAGCTCCTACACATGGATTTATTCGGCCCGATCGCTTACATAAGCATCGGCGGGAGTAAGTACTGTCTAGTTATTGTGGATGATTATTCTCGCTTCACTTGGGTGTTCTTTTTGCAGGAAAAATCCCATACCCAAGAGACCTTAAAGGGATTCTTGAGACGAGCTCAAAATGAGTTCGGCTTAAGGATCAAGAAAATTAGAAGCGACAACGGGACGGAGTTCAAGAACTCACAAATAGAAGGCTTCCTTGAAGAGGAGGGCATCAAGCATGAGTTCTCCTCTCCCTACACACCACAACAAAATGGTGTAGTGGAGAGGAAGAATCGAACTCTATTGGACATGGCAAGAACCATGCTTGATGAGTACAAGACACCGGATCGGTTTTGGGCCGAGGCGGTCAACACCGCTTGCTACGCCATCAACCGGTTATATCTACACCGAATCCTCAAGAAGACATCATATGAACTCCTAACCGGTAAAAAGCCCAACATTTCATATTTTAGAGTCTTTGGTAGCAAATGCTTTATTCTTGTTAAAAGAGGTAGAAAATCTAAATTTGCTCCTAAGACTGTAGAAGGCTTTTTACTAGGATATGATTCAAACACAAGGGCATATAGAGTATTTAACAAGTCCTCAGGACTAGTTGAAGTTTCTTGTGACGTTGTGTTTGATGAGACTAACGGCTCTCAAGTAGAGCAAGTTGATCTTGATGAGATAGGTGAAGAACAGGCTCCGTGCATCGCGCTAAGGAACATTTCCATTGGGGATGTGTGCCCTAAGGAATCCGAAGAGCCTCCACATGCACAAGATCAACCATCCTCCTCCACGCAAGCATCCCCACCAACTCAAAATGAGGATGAGGCTCAAGTTGATGAAGGAGAAGATCAAGGAGATGAGCCATCTCAAGATGACGGCAATGATCAAGGGGGAGATGCCAATAATCAAGACAAGGAGGATGAAGAATCAAGACCGCCACACCCAAGAGTCCACCAAGCAATCCAACGAGATCACCCCGTCGACACCATCCTCGGCGACATTCATAAGGGGGTAACCACTCGATCTCGTGTTGCACATTTTTGTGAGCATTACTTTTTTGTTTCCTCTATTGAGCCACACAGGGTAGAGGAAGCACTTCAAGATTCGGATTGGGTGATGGCAATGCAAGAGGAGCTCAATAATTTCACTAGAAATGAGGTATGGCATTTAGTTCCACGTCCTAATCAAAATGTTGTAGGAACCAAGTGGGTCTTCCGCAACAAGCAAGATGAGCATGGTGTGGTGACAAGGAACAAAGCCCGACTTGTGGCCAAGGGATACTCCCAAGTCGAAGGTTTGGATTTCGGTGAAACCTATGCACCCGTAGCGAGGCTTGAGTCCATTCGCATATTATTGGCCTATGCTACTTACCATGGCTTCAAGCTTTACCAAATGGACGTGAAGAGTGCCTTCCTCAATGGACCAATCAAGGAAGAGGTCTATGTTGAGCAACCTCCCGGCTTTGAAGATAGTGAGTACCCTAACCATGTCTATAGGCTCTCTAAGGCGCTTTATGGGCTGAAGCAAGCCCCAAGAGCATGGTATGAATGCCTAAGAGATTTCCTTATTGCTAATGGCTTCAAAGTCGGAAAAGCCGATCCTACTTTATTCACTAAAACTCTTGCCAATGATTTGTTTGTATGCCAAATTTATGTTGATGATATTATATTTGGGTCTACTAACGAATCTGCATGTGAAGAATTTAGTAGGATCATGACACAGAAATTCGAGATGTCTATGATGGGGGAGTTGAAGTATTTTCTAGGATTCCAAGTCAAGCAACTCCAAGAGGGCACCTTCATTAGCCAAACAAAGTATACTCAAGACATTCTAACCAAGTTTGGAATGAAGGATGCCAAGCCTATCAAGACACCCATGGGAACCAATGGGCATCTCGACCTCGACACGGGAGGTAAATCCGTCGATCAAAAGGTATATCGGTCGATGATTGGTTCATTGCTTTATTTATGTGCATCTCGACCGGACATTATGCTTTCCGTATGCATGTGTGCAAGATTCCAAGCCGACCCTAAGGAATCACACCTTACGGCCGTAAAACGAATCTTGAGATATTTGGCTTATACTCCTAAGATTGGGCTTTGGTACCCTCGGGGATCCACATTTGATTTGATTGGTTATTCGGATGCCGATTGGGCGGGGTGTAAGATTAATAGAAAGAGCACATCGGGGACTTGCCAGTTCTTGGGAAGGTCCTTGGTGTCTTGGGCTTCAAAGAAGTAAAATTCGGTCGCTCTTTCTACCGCCGAAGCTGAGTACATTGCCGCAGGCCATTGTTGCACGCAATTGCTTTGGATGAGGCAAACCCTGCGGGACTATGGTTACAAATTAACCAAAGTTCCTCTTCTATGTGATAATGAGAGTGCAATCCGCATGGCGAATAATCCCGTTGAGCATAGCCGCACTAAACACATAGCCATTCGGTATCATTTTCTTAGGGATCACCAACAAAAGGGGGATATCGAGATTGCATATATTAATACTAAAGATCAATTAGCCGATATCTTTACCAAGCCACTAGATGAACAAACTTTTACCAAACTTAGGCATGAGCTCAATATTCTTGATTCTAGGAATTTCTTTTGCTATTTGCACACACAGCTTATAAGTATACCTTTGATCATGTCTCTTTTATATACGCTATGACTAATGTGTTTTCAAGTGTATTTCAAACCAAGTCATAGGTATATTGAAAGGGAATTGGAGTCTTCGCCATCGCTCCGCATCACTCTCCGTCGTTGGTATAATCTTCACTCATATGTTTTATTTGCCAAAGGGGAGATAGTAGTTAGACAAAGGGCTTATATCTCACTCAAAGTATCCGTTTTTGGCGATTCATGCCAAAGGGGGAGAAAGTATAAGCCCAAAGCAAAAGGACCGCACCACCACCCTAATTTTTAAAATAATTTTCAAATTGGTAAATTTCAAATTGATATCTTTTTGTGTTCAAAAGGGGGAGCAAGTAATATTTTCAAAATTGATATCTTAAAACCCTCTTGAACACTAAGAGGAGAATTTATTGAGGGGGAGTTTTGTTTAGTCAAAGGAAAAGCATTTCAAACAAGGGGAGAAAATTTCAAAACTTGAAAATGCTTAGCAAAATCTTATTCATTTACCTTTGACTATTTTGCAAAAGGACTTTGAAAAGGATTTACAAAAAGAATTTGCAAAAACAAAACATGTGGTGCAAGCGTGGTCCAAAATGTTAAAAATAAAGAAACAATCCATGCATATCTAGTAAGTAATATTTATTGGCTCAATTCTAAGTAACCTTTGCACTTACATTTTGCAAACTAGTTCAATTATGCACTTCTATACTTGCTTTGGTTTGTGTTGGCATCAATCACCAGAAAGGGGGAGATTGAAAGGGAATTAGGCTTACACCAATTTCCTAAACTAATTTTGGTGGTTGAATTGCCCAACACAAATAATTGGACTAACTAGTTTGCCCAAGTTTATAAGTTCTACAGGTACCAAAGGTTCACCATAAGCCAATAAAAAGACCAAGAAAAAGGGTTCAAACAAAGGAGCAAAGGGACAACCGAAGGCACCCTAGTCGGGCGCACCGGAGTGTCCGGTGCACCACCGGACAGTGTCCGGTGCACCAGGGGACTCCAAGATGAACTTCGCACCTTCGGGAATTCTCAGAGCCGGCGCGCTATAATTCACCGGACTGTCCAGTGTACACTGGACAGTGTCCGGTGCTCCAAGAGGACGCGGCTCTGAACTCGGCAGCTTCGAGAATTCGCATCGGCTGCTCCGCTATAATTCACCGGACATGTCCGGTGTACACCGGACTGTCCGGTGTAACTGCGGGGCAACGGCTACTTCAGGCGCCAACGGCTACCTGCAGCGCATTAAATGCGCGCCAGCGCGCGCAGAGGTCAGGCACGCCCATGCTGGCACACCGAACACTCCACAGTGCATGTCCGGTGCGCCACCGGACATCGAGACGGGCCCAGCAGTCAGAGCTCCAACGGTCGGAACCCTAACGACCTGGTGACGTGGCTGTCGCACCGGACATGTCCGGTGTGCACTGGACTGTCCGGTGCACCATACGACAGACAGCCTCCACCAAACGGCTAGTTTGGTGGTTGGGGCTATAAATACCCCCAACCACCCCACATTCAAGTCATCCAAGTTTTCCACCTCTCAACCACTTACAAGAGCTAGGCATTCAATTCTAGACACACTCAAGTGATCAAATCCTCTCCAATTTCACACAAGGCTTTAGCGATTAGCGAGAGAGATTTGTCGTGTTCTTTTGAGCTCTTGCGCTTGGATTGCTTCTTTTCTTTCTCACTTGTTCTTGTGATCAAAACTCCATTGTAACCAAGGCAAGAGACACCAATTGTGTGGTGGTCCTTGCGGGGAAGTTTTGTTCCCGGTTTAATTTGAGAAGAGAAGCTCACTCGGTCCGAGGGACCGTTTGAGAGAGGGAAAGGGTTGAAAGAGACCCGGTCTTTGTGACCACCTCAACGGGGAGTAGGTTTGAGAGAACCGAACCTCGGTAAAACAAATCCTCGTGTCTCACTCTTTGTTTGCCCGCAATTTGTTTTGCTCCCTTTCTCTCGGACTCTTTATTATTTCTAACGCTAACCCGGCTTGTAGTTGTGATTATATTTGTAAATTTCAGTTTCGTCCTATTCACCCCCCTCTAGGTGACTTTCAAATACCTCTTTGATGAACCCTGCCGCGAGTAGCTTGTGGATCTCCTCGCCTATGGCCCTGCGCTTTTCTTTGTCAAAACGGCGCAGGGTTTGCTTCATGGGTCGGGCTCCAGCTCTGATGTCCAGTGAGTGCTCGGCGACATCCCTTGGTATGCCTGGCATGTCCGAGGGACTCCACGCAAAACATCGGCGTTCGCGCGGAAAAAGTCGACGAGCACTGCTTCCTATTTGGGGTCGAGCTCGGAGCCGACCCGGACTTTCTTGCCGGCGTCGTTGCTGGGGTCGAGATAGACGGACTTGACCGCCTCGACTGGTTCAAAGTTGTCGGTGTGCTGCTTCGCGTCGGGTGCCTCCTTGGAGAGGCGTTCCAGGTCGGCGATGAGGGCCTCAGACTCGGCGAGGGCCTCAGCGTACTCCACGCACTCCACGTCGCATTCGTACGCGTGGAGGTACATGGATCCGACGGTGATGATCCCGTTCGGGCCCGACATCTTGAGCTTGAGGTAGGTGTAGTTGGGGATGGCCATGAACTTGGCGTAGCATGGTCTTCCCAACACCGCGTGGTAGGTCCCTCGGAACCCGACCACCTCGAAGGTGAGGGTTTTCTTTCGGAAGTTGGAGGGAGTCCCGAAGCAGACGGGTAAGTCGATCCGCCCGAGGGGGAGGATACACTTTCCAGGTGCGATCCCGTGAAAGGGTGCCGCACTGGCTCGGACCTCGGACCGATCAACCCCCAAGAGTTCTAGGGTCTCGGCGTAGATGATGTTAAGGCTGCTGCCTCCGTCCATGAGGACTTTGGAGAGCCTAACGTTGCCGATGATCGGATCGATGACGAGCGGGTACCTCCCTGGGCTTGGCACGAAGTCGGGGTGGTCGCCTCGGTCGAAGGTGATAGGCTTGTCGGACCAGTCTAGGTAGACTGGCGCCGCCATCTTCACCAAGCAGACCTCCCGGCGCTCCTGCTTGCGGTGCCGAGCTGAGGCGTTTGCCACCTGCCCGTCGTAGATCATGAAGTAGTTGTGGACCTCCGGGAACTCTTCTCCCTTATCGCCCCCCTTCTTGTTGTTGTCACGGCCTTTGCTATCTTCCGCGGGGGGCCCGGTTTTGTGGAGGTAGCGCCGGAGCATGACACATTCTTCGAGGGTGTGCTTGACGGGACCCTGGTGATAGGTGCACGGCTCTTTGAGCATCCTGTCGAACGCGTCAGCCCCTCCAGGGGGCTTCCGAGGGTTCCTGTGCTCGGCTGCAGCGACGAGATTTGCGTTAGCGGCGTCGCGCTTCGCTTGCGACTTGTTCTTGGCCTTTTTCTTCATGCCCCGCTGGGCGGACGCCTCGGGGGCGTCTTTCTTCGGCTCTCCCTAAGGTTGCTTGTCTTTCCGGAAGATGGCTTCGACCGCCTCTTGACCCGAGGCGAACTTGGTGGCGACGTCCATCAGTTCGCTCGCCTTGGTGGGAGTCTTGCGCCCCAGTTTGCTCACCAGGTCTCGGCAAGTGGTGCTGGCAAGGAAAGCCCCGATGACATCCGAGTCGGTAACGTTGGGCACCTCAGTGCGCTGCTTCGAAAACCGCTGGATGTACTCTCGGAGGGACTCCCCTGGCTGCTGGCGGCAGTTTTGGAGATCTCACGAGTTCCTAGGGTGCACGTACATGCCTTGGAAGTTTCTCGCGAAAGCCTTGACCAGATCATCCTAGTCGGAGATCTGCGCAGGAGGCAGATGCTCCAGCCAGGCTCGGGCGGCGTCAGAGAGGAAAAGGGGTAGATTACGGATGATGAGGTTGTCATCATCCGCCCCTCCCAACTGGCATGCCAGTCGGTAGTCCACGAGCCACAGCTCCAACCTCGTCTCCCCTGAGTACTTGGTGATGGTAGTCGGGGCTCGGAAACGGGCAGGGAACGACGCTCGTCGTATGGCCCGGCTGAAGACTCGCGGACGGGGCGGCTCGGGCGAAGGACTCCGATCCTCCTCACTGTCGCAGCGTCCCCCGCGCTTAGGATGATAGCCTCGGCGCACCTTCTCCTCGAGGCGGGCTCGACAGTCGAGATGGTGGTGCTCGTTACCGAGGCGATCCCGGGCGGCGGGTGTCTTGTCCCGCGTGCGCTCGGGATGGACCGAGCTCTCCCGCATGCGTCGGGAGGACGTCGCTTGATGCTCCGAGGGGTCACCTCGCCTCCGGGAGGCAGAGCTCTCGGCTCGTCGAACTGCGGCGCCTTCCAGGAGATCCTTGAGTTCGCCCTGGATACGCCGTCCCTCGGTGGTGGATGGCTCCGACATGGCTCGAAGTAGCATCGCCGCTGTAGCTAGGTCCTGGCCAGACCCGCTGATGGCCGGGGGCAGCGCTGCCCTGGCATTGTCGACGATGTGGTGCTGGATGTCCCGGGCCTGATGACATGCTCCTCCGGCGAGTGTTTGGCCTGCCCACTCCTGTTTGATGTTCTGTCAGAGCTACACAAGCCAGCCTGCTTCCCCGTTGTCGGTGTTTCAGACCCGGGGGGTCCCTGGACCGACAAGTGAAATTGTCGCTGCATGCCCCTGCCCAGATGGGTTGGCGCGGGATGGAACACAAGAGGTGAGGCAAGCCTTGTATTATCCTGCACCAGGGGTGCCGCTCGTAGTAGGGGTTACAAGCACGTCGCGCGCGAGAGAGAGAGGGAGCCTGTTCGTTTGCTCCTTCCCCCGCGCGAACCCCCCTCCAGGAAGGCCCTGGACCTCCCTTTTATAGACGCAAGGAGAGGGTCTAGACGTACAATGGGGGATGTAGCTATGCGCTAACGTGTCCGGCAGAGAAATGCCGAAGCCCTGTGTACATGCCAACGTGGCTGTCGGGGGAGAGCTTGAGCCCTGTATACGTGATAGCGTGGCCGTCGGAGAAGCACCTGAGCCCTGTAGGAGCACAGCTGGCAGTGCGACAAGGATCCTGCTGACGTCTCCTTGCGCTCGTAAGGGGCTGAGAGCCACCGGCGTCATGGTTGCACGCGGGGCACCATCATTACCCATCGTCGGGGTAAGCCAGATGGGACGCCGGTCTTGTTCCTTGTAGCCTGAGCTGGCTAGGGATAGGGTAATGATGTATCCCCTGTTGGCACGGTCGGTCCGAGCCCAAGGTCGGGCAAGGCGGAGACTTCTCTTGAGGCCGAGGTCGGGGTCGGGCGAGGACGCGATTCCTCCCGAGATCGAGGTCGAGGCCGAGTCCGGGGGTCAGGCGAGGCGGAGACCTCCTCCCGAGGCCAGAGCCTGAGGTCGGGCGAGGCGGAGCTTCCTGTTGTGCCCGAGGCCGAACTTGGTGGTTGATTGTGACTTGTTGTCAGTATTCGCCTGGGTGGTTGGCACGGCAATCGGAGCGGGGCGAGCGATGCTGTTTTCCCGTCATATCGGACAGTAAAAAAGAGGGGCGAAGTGATTGCGGTCACTTCGGCCTGGCCGACTGAGGCGCGTGTGTCAGGATACGGCGTCAGGCGTCCCCTGCATTGAATGCGCCTGCAAAGCGGTCGGTTGGTGAGGCGGTCTGGCCAAGGTTGCTTCACAACGAAGCCTGCCCGAGCCGGGCTTCGGGAGAGCCGAGGGGGTGCCCGCTGCCTGAGGCGGCCCTCGGGCGAGGCGTGAACTCGTCTGGGACTACTGCTCTAGCCCGAGGCTGGGCTCGGGCGAGGTCGCGTCCCTTGGGTAGACGAAGCCTTGACTTGAACCGCGCCCGTCAGTTGGTCTGAGGGTGTTTACCAGCCGTGATTAGGAGTGTTGGAGTACCCCTAATTATGGTACTCGACACCCGTCGATCTGGGCCTGCATCTCACGGATTTGCTCGAGCTGTGTGTCCCGACCTCCCGCAGGGACTGGGACCACAGCTAGCTCCCGCGGGATGTCAACGCGAGATGTGGGCACAGGGGGATTGTCAACCTCCGGCATACCGAGGTGGTTGCCTTCGTTGTGATCTCCCTGATCGACGTGGAAACATTCGCGACTTGGGCCGTAACCCTCGTCGTCAAGGTCATGGCCATCGTCAGAACAACCGGAGAGGCAGGGGTCACATGCGAACATGAAGTCCCGCATGGCACCGAGATCACCGAGGCCGGAGGAATCCCAACCGGAGTCGGGGCCGTCCTCTTCCTCGGAACCCGCCGGTCCAAAGGTTGAGACGGCTGTCAGTCGGTCCCAGGTCGACCACATATGGTACCCCGGAAGGTTTGGATACGCCTTTACGAAGGCGCTCACCGTAGCGGGGTCGCTAGGTGGATCAAAGCTGAATCGAAAGGGTACGGGATGGAAAACGGACGGTACCTCTTGGTCGATGGACGGTGGTGAAGTCGCATCGGGGGCGGGGCACATCGTCATCTCAGGTACAAGGGTAACGCCCAGCAGATCTTTTGCGAGGGTGCTGGCGTCATCAGTCCGCTTGGGGTTGACACGTTGCGGGGAAGTGACACCCGCCGTCGTCTCAGGTGCGAGGACATTGCCCAACATTTCCCCCGGGGGAGTGCCGGCGTCGTCGACTCGCTCTGGTGCGATAGCCGACAAGGTGACGGCTCCTGCGTGGCCATGGTTGCCCCGTCTCCGCCTCCTCCGGCGAGGAGGGTGGCGGGGACGACCGGAGTGCTCCTCTTCTGCCGCGGGGAGACGCTGTCGCCGAGCTCGCCGCCGCCGGGCGAGTCAAAGACCGTCGCTGTCGTCAAGCCGCGAGGGGAGGAGTACCATGTCGTAGCTGCCGTCGAGGGACATGAACTCGAGACTCCCAAAGCGGAGCACCGTCCCGGGCTGAAGAGGTTGCTGAAGACTCCCCATCTGGAACTCAACGGGAAGGCGTTCGTTAACACGCAGCAGGCCCCTACCTGGCGCGCCAACTGTCGGCGTTTCGGACCTGGGGGTCCCTGGACCGACGAGTGAAATTGTCGCTGTGTGCCCCTGCCCAGATGGGTTGGTGCGGGATGGAACACAAGAGGTGGGGCGAGCCTTGTATTATCCTGCACCAGGGGTGCCGCTCGTAGTAGGGGTTACAAGCACGTCACGAGAGGGAGAGAGAGAGAGAGGGAGCCTGTTCGTTCGCTCCTTCCCCCGCGCGAACCCCCCTCCAGGATGGCCCTGGACCTCCCTTTTATAGACGCAAGGAGAGGGTCTAGACGTACAATGGGGGGTGTAGCTATGCACTAACGTGTCCGGCAGAGAAATGCCTAAGCCCTATGTATATGCCAATGTGGTTGTCGGGGGAGAGCTTGAGCCCTGTATACGTGATAGCGTGGCCGTCGGAGAAGCGCCTGAGCCCTGTAGGAGCACAGCTGGCAGTGCGGCAAGGATCTTGCTGACGTCTCCTTGCTGCCGTAAGGGGCTGAGAGCCACCGGCGTCATGGTTGCACGCGGGGCACCATCATTACCCGTCGTCGGGGTAAGCCAGATGAGACGTCGGTCTTGTTCCTTGTAGCGTGAGCTGGCTAGGGATAGGGTAATGATGTATCCCCTGTTGGCGCGGTCGGTCCGAGTCCAAGGTCGGGCGAGGCAGAGACTTCTCTTGAGGCCAAGGCTGGGGTCGGGCGAGGACGCGATTCCTCCCGAGACCGAGGTCGAGGCCGAGTCCGGGGGTCGGGCGAGGCGGAGACCTCCTCCCGAGGCCGGAGCCTGAGGTTGGGCGAGGTAGAGCTTCCTGTTGCGCCCGAGGCCGAACTCGGTGGTTGATCGTGACTTGTTGTTAGTCTTCGCCTGGGTGGTTGGCACGGCAGTCGGAGCGGGGCGAGCGGCGCTGTTTTCCCGTCATATCGGACAGTAAAAAAGAGGGGCGAAGTGACTGCGGTCACTTCGGCCTGGCCGACTAAGGCGTGTGTGTCAGGATACGGCGTCAGGCGTCCCCTGCATTGAATGCGCCTGCGAAGCGGTCAATTGGTGAGGCGATCTGGCCAAGGTTGCTTCACAACGAAGCCTGCCCGAGCCGGGCTTCGGGAGAGCCGAGGGGGTGCCCGCTGCATGAGGAGGCCCTCGGGCGAGGTGTGAACTCGTCAGGGACTACTGCTCCAGCCCGAGGCTGGGCTCGGTCTAGGTCGCGTCCCTTGGGTAGACGAAGCCTTGACTTGAACCGCGCCCGTCAGTTGGTCTGAGGGTGTTTACCAGCCATGATTAGGAGTGTTGGGGGTACCCCTAATTATGGTACCCGACAACCATATTCATTGAAATGATAATATATATAGACATATATGGAAACTACATTCATATGTTGCTTAATGAATATATGATTAGTCTAAAACAAATTATATTTTAAGACGGAGAGATTATCTAACTGGAGACTCAATACATAAGTTGGGGTCTAAATAAAGGTCTACTAACTAATGTAACATTGTAACTACATTACATGATATAAAAGGTCCACTAAAACCAAAAAAATATGTGCCCCACTGGGCTGAATGTAGATTCCCTCTGCTCCTAGTGTGTGACCTGAGAGCTATTTAGGGTGTATTTGGTTGGAGAGTCAACTGGAATGAAGCGGCTTCATTCTAGTTTTTGAGAATGGAGCCGTTCTATTTTGCATTTGTAAATCAGAACAGAGTCGCTCCATTTTTTATTTGGTTGAAGAGTAGAATAGAACGAGAGTCGCTCTGTTCTTTGTTTGGTTAGAGAGCCATATGAGTGTAGAAGGGGGGAATGGATGAGAGAGCTCGCGTCCAGAAGAGCGCTCACATCCGGTTATTTTCGTGGAGCGGGAGCATTCCAACTATTTATAGAAAATTTTCATATGAAAACTTAGCCACTTCGCTCCTCTTTTGTTATAAACCAAATATCCAGAAAATGGAAATGGAGCCGCTCCATTCTCCAACAGTCCTCAACCAAATGCGTCCTTAGCTAATGTATGAGCAGCTTAGTTAAAGCATCTTCCCCGGTTCCCTAAACTTAGGTTGTGAATAACAAAAAAAATCATGTTCCAATAAACCCAAACATACAACTTTCTAAATATCCCTATTTAATCCTCAAATTTGGGAAGTTGTTTTATACTCCCAATAACTTATTTCACTCATTAGTCACACCGTAAAATCAACTATCTGTTTATCGAGTTCGCACCCGTGTATGAGTGATACACTTTAAATAAATTGAGCTGTGGAAATAATGAATTTATCATTAAATTAGCATAATTTAAAATATATTTAACAAGAATTGGAAGCGGTTGGAGGCTAAGATTGTTTTTCCCAATATGTATTTTTTACTAGTTAAATCCGAGTTTATGGAGATTTTTTTAAAGGAAACTAATGATCTCACCGGATCTGCTAATATATATCAGGGTAAAAGACACTAGAACTCATGGATCTCCTGGATGATTAGCACAATACTCGATCTTTGACTGTCCCCTGCCTTCCACAGTTTCACCAGCTCTTGGTCGCCCGTATCAAGATGGAGTCTCTGCGCCTGCCCTCGGACAAAAGTCCCCGAGGGATCTCTCAAGACAGCCCCTGTCGCTCACTGATAAATGATAATGCTCCGGGTAGAAATGTTCCATCCGTATTGCATTTGGTGCATCCCTGGTATGGTGCACGCCATTCTTGTCTAGCTCCACATGAACCTTTCTACCTCTAGTACTGGCTGAATTGGGTCTCTCGGTGGTGACGTTTGTTCCTTTGCTTCCACAACGACTACTACGTGCTAAATAATGGAAATCGGTCCTTAGCATGCATCCACCAGCAAGATATCACTCGCCCAGCGTATCTTAAAACCGACCAGTCAAGGGCTAGATCTCTGATGGATGGCAACCCTAGCAGAGAAGAAAAGAAATTAAAGGTGCCCACTATCAATGTGTGTTTCTCTAATGAATTTCTTCTTCCATTGGAAGTTTGCATGAATATGGAAGAAATGGGTATTTGTATCCCCGCTCTGGATACATTTAATTCTTGAGTGTTGATTATCTCGGGACTTTTGAAGCATTGATAGGCCCAAAAGTTTAGCTTTAAGGGACCGCATAAATTCTAGCTCATCTGGTGTTAGGCCATGGGTTTCTTTCTTGAGCTCTCTCAAGGAGAGTGACCTGCACAATAGCCAATTGTAGATGTAGATTGCCCACTTGTGCTCGTTTCTAGATCTTCAGATCGAGTGAGTCCACACATTTTGATGTGCAACTTTGGAATTGTGTCGCTCATATTAACAAATTGACCCTAAGAATCTTCCACTAGCTCCTCAAAACCCGGTGAAGAAGTCCATAATGCCTCAAAACGAACGTTCCCTTGAAGAAACAAAGGCACATGATCAGAACCAAGGAAAGCAATAGTTTGTAGCTCGGCATTAGGCAAATTTGCTAGCCAATCCACACAGACAAAAAGTGATCAATTTTGGACATGGTAGGGGAGTCTTGCCCATATTCGAAGTGAAAAGCCTATCGTTTAGGCCAACTATTACAGTTATAGGTCATCTAGAGTTCTTATGAAGCATTGGATCATACACAAATTGGTGGTGTGTGGTCTAATATACATATATATAATGAACATAGTGGTGACAAATATAATTATAAATTGTTGAGCATAAGTTTAGTACCCTGGCACAGACATGTTATTATTTAATGTAGTTGTTCTAGTTGACGCGGTGCATAAATGTACAAGTGGTGATTGAGCAGTCGTGCCATTGATATTCTCCAAAAACATTATTGCATGTCCCTCACCAGAACAGATGGGCGCTTGGACGACAATCGTTTCGATGGCCTCCTCTTACTAGGTACGTGCACCGTGCACGTACAACCGTGGCAATAGAGATGTTGCATAGCTAGCAGCAAAATCACAGAGGAAGAAGGGAGAGGTCTCCTAAGTAAGAGTACCTAAGGGACTAGGTTTGTTGAGCTTGGACGCCCTCAGCCAGTACTTGATAGTCATCAATTGGCGGTTATAGATAACGGTCACCATTACACATCATGTCCAGTCGCACGGTACTGTCTGTCATGCTCGCGCCCATGCCCGACCTAACCTACGAGGTGATCAAGCACGCGTGTGTAGCACGCCAGTCTCCTTTTTCCCAACTTCACAACAGATATACACTAAGTCCATCTTTTAAATTAGTCAAAGTCTTCCTCAACTAGCAATGTAGTATCGTTCCCTTCACTCCCTAACATTCATTATGGGTCATGAAATATTATTTGGCTTAAATGGGTCAACCCATTTAGTCCAACAATCCCCACCGAATATTTTAAGACACATAAAAATACTCTCAGGTGTTTGTTGTTTTAATATACCAGTGTTTCAATATAAATTGTTAAGTTGAACATCCACTTAAAACTAAGGCCACACTTATTCATAATTGAATAATATTATGCCTCAAATTGATAGTGTTGTGCAAACAAGCTTGACCAAAGCTTATAACTAACACTAGGCTGCAAAAGCATCCCTACGATTTGAAGCATATAAATCACAATTCGATGCCTTATATGAGTATGTAAAGATTACCCATATATCATATATTGTGACTAGCAGTCGAACTCAAATAAATGTGTTCCTTTTAGGATGTTTAGTAAGACAACATCCCTGATTAATTAAGTCACTCAAATCATATTAATATTTTAGTCATCCTATCATAGAAAAGGAGAGATGTACATCTAGACTTTATTTATAAGGAGTCTCTCCCTTACTCAACCACTAGCTTGTTTCACTATCCTACTTCACAGCATATCCAATCACATAGAAGAGGTTATCACTATGGGCTGATCTCACATGGATCTCAACTCTCAAGCCATTCCCTTGATCCACCTTCTATCACATTATGAGACAGACCCTTTATAAATCAAACTGCCAGATTATTTGATGTATAGACACAGTCCAACGCAATTATAGATAACTTCTAGGTTTTCTAATAGATTTTAACTATGGTTTACATGCCTTGTAGACTTTATGTAATCTTTAGAACTATTCATTTTGATTATCATTGTTTGGTTATCACAGTTCATGAAGATAGTCGATATTGGGTTTTCAACTACTCGTAAATCTATAAGGAATGTATGAAGCCACTCAACTTCAATTGTTGTAGTATATAATGCTATGAGTTCCATTGTTGACTTTGTTAAGATGGTCTGCTTGTAAGACTTCCATGAAATAGTGGCGCCTCCAAGTGAGAATGCATATCCACTTGTGGTGTAAATTTCATCAGCATCAGATATACGATTTGCTTCATAATAACCTCAAGTACTCTTGGGTACCATATAGAGTAGATGCCATAACTCATAGTCCCTTTTAGATAGTGTAATACCCTCTCAAGGGAATGGCAATTATCATCTTCTAGATTAGAAACAAATCGGCTAAGTTTGCTTATAGAAAATGAGATGTCAAGCCTCATTGCACTAGCCAAGTACATTGGGGAACTAATGATTTGAGAGTATTTCAATTGGTCTCGTGTTATTGTGTGATTTCTCCTTAGTAGCATGCTTGGATCATAAGGAGTTGGAGCATGTTTGTAATCACTATATCCAAAGCGACTCAACATATTTTCATATAATGGGATTGCAAAAGAGTAACCCCCACTATTTCCTCCTTCTCTCAACAACTTTATGTTAAGAATAACATCAGTCTCTCCCAAATATTTTATTTCAAAGTTGCTAGACAAAAAAGTCTTTCACTTCCTCAATCACATTAACATTGTTACTAAAGATTAGAATGCTATTCACATCTAAACACAAGATCACACATTCTCCTCTACCAAACTGGTAATAGACACATTTATCAGCTTTATTCACAACAAATCCAGCTGATGTCAAAACTTTATCAAATTCCTCATGTCGATTAAGGCTACATAGAAGTAGTTTACATAACTTCTTCGTTATTGTTGATGATAAGGATGGTGGTGTCAATGATCTATATGAACTCGATGGAAGTGATGGTCCCATCTGAAAGGGAAATAGGGTCAAACCTTTTCCAATATGAATTTTGGTGGTTGAATTGCCCAACACAAATTATTGGACTAACTAGTTTGCTCTAGATTATGAGTTCTACAGGTGCCAAAGGTTCACAACAAACCAATACAAAGTCAAAAGAAAGGGTTCAAAACAAAGGAGCAAAGCATACCGAAGGCAGCCCTGGTCTGGCGCATCGGACTGTCCGGTGTGCCACCGGACAGTGTCCGGTGCACCAGGGAGATCAACTCTGAACTTGCCAACTTCAGGAATTTGGGAGGCCGCTCCGCTATAATTCACTGGACTGTCCGGTGTAACACCGGACTATCCGGTGTGCCAGCGGAGCAACGGCTACTTCGCACCAACGGTCGTCTACAGAGAACATTAAATGCGCTACAGTGCGCGCCTGCGCGCGCAGAAGTCAGAGCAGGCGCCAGAAGGCGCACCGGACAGTCTACAGGACCTGTCTGGTGTACCACCGGACTGTCCGGTGGCCCAGATGTTAGAAGCTCCAACGGTCAGAACCCAACGGCCTGGTGACGTGGCTGGCGCACCGGACAGTGTCCGGTGGCGCACCGGACTGTCTGCCATGCGACAGAAGCCTTCACCAACGACCATATTGGTGGTTGGGGCTATAAATACCCCCCAACCACCACTCTTCAAGACATCCAAGCATTCACTACATCTCATTCAATACAAGAGCAATACACAACACTCCAAGCCACAAATCAAAGCCTCCGATTGAATCAAAGTCCCCAATTCAACTCTAGTTTTTAGGACTTGTGAGGAGATCGACTTGTGTTCTTTTGTTGCTCTTGTTGCTTGGTTGGCTTTCTTCTTTCTCTCATTCATACTCTCAAAACCTTGTAAGAGAAGCAAGAGACACCAATTGTGTGGTGGTCCTTGCGGGGTCTAAGTGACCCAGGAAATCAAGGAAGGAAGCTCACTCGGTCTAAGCGACCGTTTGAGAGAGGGAAAGGGTTGAAAGAGACCCGGTCTTTGTGACCAGCTCAACAGAGAGTAGGTTTGCAAGAATCGAACCTCGGTAAAACAAATCACCATGTCATCCATTCTTATTTGCTTGTGACTTGTTTTTGCCCTCTCTTTTGGACTCGCTTATATTTCTAACGCTAACCCCGGCTTGTAGTTGTGCTTAAGTTTATAATTTTCAGATTCCGCCTATTCACCCCCCCCCCTCTAGATGACTTTCAATTGGTATCAAAGCCCGATGCTTCATTAGAGCCTAACCGCTCGAAGTGATGTCGGGAGAACACGCCAAGAAGGAGATAGTGACCGGCGAGAAGCCCACCACAAGCCACGTGAAGGCTCCATCGGGAGAGTCCCGCAACAAGAAGAAGGAGGAATCACCTCCTCACAAGTCGCATCGGAGTGGTGAGAAGAAAAAGAAGATGAAGAAGGTGGTCTACCACGAGACCGACTCTTCGTCGTTGTTGGGGACTTGTTCTCAAATGCTTCGGATTAAGAACAAGGCAACATAAAAGTGTTAAATGATAAAGCCCTTCGTCCTTTGAAACATTATTTCCCTTCGGGATATAATGTGTTCCGGACGAAGGTCACAGACAACATATCTTCGTAAGCACAATAAACTATGACGAAGAACTTACATGCAACATAAAAAGTAATATAAACATATTAATATTATCACAACGTCATTTCTATTTTATTATCATATAAAAATAGAAATGACTTCAAAATTACAAGTGTACCTTCGGATTGCAGGAAGGCAAAAGTACAAGGATGACGGAAAGCGAATGCCAAGTCAGCGTGAACAGTACGGGAGTACTGTTCATCTATTTATAGGCGTGGGACGTAGCCCATGCAAAATTACATTCATGTCCATTACATTTGCTAATGACTTATGGGAATCTATTAAGGCCTAAGTAGTCTTTTCATCTTTAAGTCGGTTCCCCTTTCTGCTATCGCGACGAAGCTTTCTGCGCATAGCTTCGGCTGTGCACCATCCTTCGTACAGCTTGGTAATCAGCTTCGTACAGCTTGGGCTTCGTTCTGACCGTACTCCATGTTCATGATTTGAGTCCGAAGATACCTGTTCATATAATTCACTTGGAAAATATTGTCAAATCATGTTTTTGAGGACCTCCGGAGGACGAAGGCCCCCAACAGTAGCCCCTCGCAATATTAATTTGTTAGTGATAAATTCAGATTGCGATATGGACGAAGGCCTTAAGCCGAAGGTCCGAAAAAACACCTTCCCTTTGCTAGAATAGCAAAAGTCACTGACACCTGGGACCACACAGTTTCCGTCATATCGAGTGTATAAATAGGAGCCCGCCACATTTGATTTGGCACGCTCTCTTTGCCATCTGTTTTTCCTGCTTATAAAACTTTCTGCCCAAAAATATTTGTTTTCTTTCCTAGTTTTAAGCTTCGGAAGCGAGAAGTAGGATCTCCGAAGAGATGTCTGAGGAGAAAAAGGCTGTTGTCGAGATGAAGCTAAGTCTCTCTGAGGAGAAGAACCTGGGCTTTCTTGAGGCAATGTCGAAGACCAATACAGAAAAGATCACCAAAGAGATTTTAGAAGGTTTATCTGAAGATACTGGTGACAGCGACAGTTATGATGTAGAAAGTGGCGGGGGAGAGTCTGAAGATCGACCATGGCGGCCAAGTCACTCGGTTTTCGGGAAAACCACTATTAAGCAGAGTCATATTGACAATATGAGGGGGAGATATTTTCGAGATATATCTATTGTGAGGGCTGATGCTGGAGAAAAGACTTCTCCCACCCCTGAAGAAGATGAGGTCGTGATCTTCCGAAGCTTTCTCAAGGCTGGGCTTCGGTTCCCCCTAAGCAGCTTTGTTGTCGAAGTCCTGAAGACATTTCAAATCTACCTTCATCAAATTACTCCCAAAGCTATCATAAGAATGAGAATCTTTGTCTGGGCTGTGAAAAGCCAAGGTTTAGAACCAAATGCTAAAAGCTTTTGCAAAATTCATGAGTTGGTATATGAGACGAAGCCCTGGGGGAAAGAACAATATCACAACAACTTTGGTTGTTACAGCTTCGGTGCCCGCTCCGGGTCAAGCTGCCCTGTGCCAACCTTTCGGAAGAGGTGGCCCGGAGCCTGGATGACAGAATGGTTCTATGTAAAGAATGACTTGACAGCGCAAGAAGATGTTAAGAGTATCATTATGCGCCCCATCTGGCAACGCTTTGGACTCCGAAAGCTGAAGGTTGAAATGGATGAAGCGGCCGAAGAATGCCAAAGAGCCTTCGGCGTAATCTGCTCTTTTATTGGGACAAGGGATCTGGTCCAAGAGCATATTGCCTTCAGGGTGTGGCCACTTGCAGGAAAGTGGGAAATGCCGAAGGAGACCATCAAAGAGTCTGACGAAGGTGGACTAGTCAGACTAAAATACACATTCAAATACGGGAATAAGTTTGTTGAACCTGATGACGACTGGTTAAAAAGCATTGAAACATTAAGTGACGAACTGCTTGGGGTATATTCGAAGGCCGAGAACACTGCATTATCGGCAGCCTTCGGAGGCCGAAATAAGAAGAGGCTCAACCGTGTATTTGATGCAATCGGGTTTGTCTACCCTGACTACCATTATCCGGTGCCGGGCCGCAAAAGAAAAAATACTTCTCCTGCAACAGAAGTTGCCACAAGTGCTTCTAGTGAGCCAGCGCCGCAAAGAAAAAAGATGAAGGTGCTCACCCACCGGGCACGTTTTATTGAGCCGGCCACAGTGCCTGAATTTATTGGTAAAGTCTCCTTGGCCACTGAAAGTACAGAGCCAGCTCCAGTGCCGAAGATCGAAGAAAAAACTGAAGTACCTTCAGCAGAGAAAGCAGAAAAACCGAAAATTGAAGAACCAAAAATATTAGAAATCTTAAGTCCTTCAGCAAGTGTTGAAACAATAAAAAATCAAAAGGGTCCATCGGTAACCCCGAAAAGAAAAAGAATGGTGAATGTGCTAGATGTTTTGGAGACAATTAAGTCTTCAAGCACAACTCCAAAGAAGACTGTTGAACTTTCTGAAGTGTCTACTGAAGCTTTAGTTGCTGAAGCTTCGAAGCAACAACTTGAAGTTGAAGCTGGGACTTCAGAGCCCACCAAGGAACAACCTTTGAAAACCGAAGAAAAAATAAAAATGCCAGAGCCAATTTTGGTTGAAGAAATTGACACTGCTGCCCCCGAAGCTCCTTCCACCATATGCGATTACATTGTGCGACATGCTTCGGGGAAGAAATTATCTGAAGAAGAGATTTATGAAGCCAACCACTATGCCAAAGAATTAAAATATCCGAAGGGGGCACTAGTGTTCAATGGGACAAACGAAGATGACTTCCTATACTGTCTCCCTGACAACAAAGAATTATCTGTCTGCCGGGAGATGGCTAGGAGTATGGGGTTTCCGAAGCTTGAAGCTGGACTATGCGCTATGACGAAGGAGGATCTTGCGGATAGCCTTGCATATAATAGTCTGAAGGTGCGAGAATGGCGCATTTTGGAAACTTTATGATTCGAAATCTATTGTTTTATTCTTATGCTAACTTTTTACATATAGGGATTAATACTAAGCAACGCGCTGAGAGCGCAAAAGAGTGCCGAAGACGAAAGCTATGAAATTGCCTTCAACAACCTTCGAACAGAGGTTATCAAGCTAAGGAACGAAGCCCTGGAAAAGGACAAGATTCTAGTTACATTAGTGGATAAAGTAAAGGAGAACGAAGCTGCGTCCAAAGCCCAAATTGCAGCTCAAAAGCACGAGATTGACGATCTTCGGAAGCAATTGGCCCGGGCGAAAGAAGAACGCATACTTGAAGAAACGAGGCGGGAATGTAGCGACCAATGGGCTAATCATTTGGAAGGAACCGTTGAAGAGCTTCGGTCTTCTAAGAAAAGGTGCTGCGAAAAATCCATGGATTGTGTAAAGAAAATAAAAACCAGCTTCGCCAG
The DNA here is from genome assembly GCA_029449295.1 of Zea luxurians. Classification (NCBI taxonomy): domain Eukaryota; kingdom Viridiplantae; phylum Streptophyta; class Magnoliopsida; order Poales; family Poaceae; genus Zea; species Zea luxurians. Next base: position 135,068,520 of record JAOPSE010000005.1, on the reverse strand, counting down.
CGTTGGCGCATTTTCGAGTGAAGAAGATTTTGTGAGAGGTAACCCAGAAGGGCCGATAGAATGGATCTGCCACGAAGCTGAAGCCTTCGAAGAAATTCTGAACAGTCGAGGAGACATTTGCGCCTTCTCGGATGCCAGGGGGATTGCTTCTATACTGGAGAAAAAAGGCTGCGATCATGTTAAGGTTCTTGTACAATCCGAAGCCAGCTTATCCCCTGAAGATATTAAAGACCCCTCGGCCGAAGCTAGCCAGGCTGGTGGAAAATTTTTCACCGATGTCTGGGACAATGGTGGCCGAGAAATGGCCCGAGAAATTATCCAAAAAAGCGAAAAAGGCATCCATGATGCTAGGAAAGTAGCAGAAGCTGCTGAAAAAAGCACAGAGCCCGAAGGGCAAATAGGTATTAACTAGTGTTTTTTATCTCTTTGTTGTAATTTTTGATTTCAAACTTGACGATGGCTTGTAATAGTAATAAGTCCGCATCCACTCTTCCCTCAGAACCTGCTGGATCGTCGGCTGGCCCCCACAGGAAGGGGGATGACGAAATTAGACAAATGGCCGAAGCTATCATGGATAAAGTTGTTGAATAACTACTAAATGAGGCTGCAGAAGTAGTACTCAGGGAAGACTAGATGTTATTGTAAAAACATTTGAAATGTGATCTATGTAATATTTTGTAACTTTGAATGTAATATACATGTTTCTTTTTAAGATTCAATTCTTTACGATGCATGAAATTTAACATACATACCGTTTTTGAGCCTTCGGCGAAAAAACACCTTCCCTTCTTTTCATGCTTCGTGAAGAAAAACTTTTATGTATCACGACAACTTCGATACTGCTCTGATGAAGCATATCTATGCTTCGTAATTTTTTTTTCTCCGAAGATGTACTTCGAAGGTCAATATCGTATTTCCTTTTTCTGCCTTAGCACAATTTTCACTTTTTCAAAACATCCTCTGAAGATCGATATTGTATCCCCTTCTTGTGCCATATGCATCCTCGTTTTTGAGCCTTCGGCGAAAAAAAACACCTTCCCTTCTTTTCATGCTTCGTGAAGATAGAGAAACTTTTATGCATCACGACAATGTTCATAGTGTTCTGATGAAGGATATCGAAGCTTCGTGAAAATATTCTCCGAAGCTATATCCCGAAGATCAACATTGTATCCCCTTGTGACTTAGCACGATTTTCACCTTCTCAAAGTATCCTTCCGAAGGTTGATACCGTGTCCCCCTTCTTTTGCCATATGCAACATGATGTATGATGCTTATGCTATGCAAAATGATGTGATGATGCTATGTTATGTAGATGACATTTGTTCCGAAGATACACACATATCCCCGTAAAACACAAAATATTTTTGTATCAGCGTTGACTTTTCGCTATAAGCTCTGCATTCCCTTAGGAACGACTTTGGAGCTTCTTCGCCTTTTACTTAGACGGTATCAGCGTTGACTTTTCGTTGTAAGCTCTGCATTCCCTTAGGAACGACTTTGGAGCTTCTTCGCCTTTTACTTAGGCGGTATCAGCGTTGACTTTTCGCTGTATGCTCTGCATTCCCTTTGGAACGACTTTGGAGCAGAAAACTTACACTGCGTTCCCTTTGGAACGGCTTTTTGTGATTTCAGCAAACTTACTCTGCGTTCCTTAGAACGACTTTTTGTTGCTTCGAAGGATTTTCGATAATTCGAAGGTCCTCCTTGTTATCGCAAATTTTTAAGCTTCAACAACTTAAACCTGAGAAAATACATTTTCCTTGTAGCAAGCAAAGAATCTTTTGCATGAAAACTGAACAATGTCCTTTATTACTCAGAAAATAGAACTGAATGGAAAAAACTGGTAGGATATTTGTCAATAGATGTGCTTCGACTCTGGCACAGTGCTATTGACTGTACGAGCTTCGGATTGTTCTCTGAGATCCCTTTGGTGTGGAGCATATTGGCTCCCTTCTGGCTGTTGGCCTTGTTGCAGCGGTGGTGGAGGCGGAGGCTGTTGCCAGGAAGCTTGAGGTTGACTCGCCGAAGCAACAGAAACTGCAGGGTGGTTGCCTATGTATTCTGGGATGTAAGGCGGATGGTATGAAGCAGTATGCATGACCTGCTTCGGCTGAGCTTGTTGCACTGCAGCTTCGGCTATCTCCTTTTGCTTCTGGATGGTAACATGGCACATCCTGGTGGTATGGCCCTTGTTTTCACCACAGAATAAGCAAAACATTCTCCTTGGTTGATCTCCAAATCTTCCGCCGAAGCCCCTGGCGCCTCTGCCTCTTGGAGCTGGTGGCCGGAAGAAACTTTGTTGTTGCCCCGAAGCCTGTGAGGAGCACTGCGGCCTGTGCTGCTGACTCCCCTTATCATCATTTTGAGTAGAGTTGTGGATGGACCTGACATGCCTCGGATAGAATCTTCCTCCGAAGCCCCTGGTCATTTCAGAAAATCTGAAAGCCTCCTCCCTTCTTTGGCGAAAATCGTTGTCGGCACGAATGTACTCGTCCATCTTCTGAAGCAGCTTCTCCAAAGTTTGAGGAGGCTTCCTAGCAAAGTATTGAGCTGAAGGTCCAGGACGAAGCCCCTTGATCATGGCCTCGATGACAATTTCATTGGGCACCGTTGGTGCCTGCGCCCTCAAACGCAAGAACCTTCTGACATACGCCTGAAGGTATTCTTCATGATCCTGAGTGCATTGGAACAGGGCCTGAGCAGTGACTGGCTTCGTCTGAAACCCTTGGAAGCTGGTTAAGAACATGTCCTTCAGCTTTTGCCATGAAGTGATCGTTCCTGGTCGAAGGGAGGAATACCAGGTTTGAGCAACACTCCTGACAGCCATAACAAAAGACTTTGCCATGACTGCAGCATTGCCACCATACGAAGATACTGTTGCTTCGTAGCTCATCAAAAACTGCTTCGGGTCTGAGTGGCCATCAAATATGGGAAGCTGGGGTGGCTTATAGGACGGAGGCCAAGGTGTAGCCTGCAGCTCAGCAGACAAGGGAGAAGTATCATCGAAAACAAAATTTCCATGATGGAAATTGTCATACCAGTCATCTTCGTTGAAGAAACCCTCCTGATGAAGGTCTTTTTGTTGAGGCCTTCGGTTCTGCTCATCGTGAGTAAGATGGCGAACTTCTTCAGAAGCTTCGTCTATCTGCCTTTGCAGTTCAGCTAGCCTGGCCATCTTTTCCTTCTTCCTCTGCACCTGTTGATGAAGCATCTCCATATCTCTGATCTCTTGGTCTAGCTCATCCTCTTGAGGCGTCGGGCTGACAGCCTTCCTCTTCTGGCTTCGGGCCTCCCGAAGAGAGACAGTCTCCTGATTGTGGTCCAGCGGTTGGAGAGCTGCAGTGCCAGCTGCTGAAGCTTTCTTCGGCGCCATAGCGAAGGTTGATGATCGCCGAGGGCGCTCAAAGACTCAAAGAGTGGAAGTGAGTTCACCGGAGGTGGGCGCCAATGTTGGGGACTTGTTCTCAAATGCTTCGGATTAAGAACAAGGCAACATAAAAGTGTTAAATGATAAAGCCCTTCGTCCTTTGAAACATTATTTCCCTTCGGGATATAATGTGTTCCGGACGAAGGTCACAGACAACATATCTTCGTAAGCACAATAAACTATGACGAAGAACTTACATGCAACATAAAAAGTAATATAAACATATTAATATTATCACAACGTCATTTCTATTTTATTATCATATAAAAATAGAAATGACTTCAAAATTACAAGTGTACCTTCGGATTGCAGGAAGGCAAAAGTACAAGGATGACGGAAAGCGAATGCCAAGTCATCGTGAACAGTACGGGAGTACTGTTCATCTATTTATAGGCGTGGGACGTAGCCCATGCAAAATTACATTCATGTCCATTACATTTGCTAATGACTTATGGGAATCTATTAAGGCCTAAGTAGTCTTTTCATCTTTAAGTCGGTTCCCCTTTCTGCTATCGCGACGAAGCTTTCTGCGCATAGCTTCGGCTGTGCACCATCCTTCGTACAGCTTGGTAATCAGCTTCGTACAGCTTGGGCTTCGTTCTGACCGTACTCCATGTTCATGATTTGAGTCCGAAGATACCTGTTCATATAATTCACTTGGAAAATATTGTCAAATCATGTTTTTGAGGACCTCCGGAGGACGAAGGCCCCCAACAGTCGCCATCCACCTCCGGCTCCGACGCACCATTCGTAACTTCTAAGCGCCATGAGCGCAAGAAGTTTAGTAAGATCCCCCTACGCTACCCTCGCATTTCAAAGCGTACTCCTTTACTTTCCGTCCCATTAGGCAAACCACCTATGTTTGATGGTGAAGATTATAATATGTGGAGTGATAAAATGAGGCACCATCTAACCTCACTCCACACTAGCATTTGGGATGTTGTTGAGATTGGAGTACAGGTACCATCGCCGGGGGATGAAGACTATGATTCGGACAAAGTTGCCCAAATCCGACACTTCAACTCCTAAGCCACCACTATACTCCTCGCCTCTCTAAGACGAGAGGAGTATAACAAGGTGCAAGGATTGAAGAGCGCCAAAGAGATTTGGGATGTGCTCAAAACCGCGCATGAAGGAGACGAGGTGACCAAGATCACCAAGAGGGAAACGATCGAGGGGGAGCTCGGTCGTTTTATGCTCAACCAAGGAGAAGACCCGCAAACAATGTACAACTGCCTCAAAACCTTGGTGAACCAAGTGTGCAACCTCGGAAGCACCAAGTGGGATGACCATGAAATGGTCAAGGTTATTCTTAGATCACTCGTATTTCTTAATCCCACTAATTTCAATTGATTCGTGGTGATCCAAGATATAAACTAATGTCTCCCAAGGAAGTGATAGGCAAATTTGTGAGCTTTAAATTGATGATCAAAGGCTCCAAGAAGATCATCGAGCAAGGCGCCTCCTCCTCCGTACCCGAAGCACAACCCGTTGCATTCAAGGCAATGGAGGAGAAGAAAGAAGACTCTACACCAAGTAGGGTCCCCATTGACACCTCCAAGCTCGACAATGAGGAGATGGCGCTCATCATCAAGAGCTTCCGTCAAATCCTCAAGCAAAGGAAGGGGAAAGATTACAAGCCCCGTTCTAAGAAGGTTTGCTACAAATGTGGTAAGCCCGGTCATTTTATCGCTAAATGCCCTTTATCTAGTGATAGTGACAGGGATAACGACAAGAGGGGGAAGAAGAAGGAGAAGAAGAGGTATTACAAGAAGAAGGGCGGCGATGCCCATGTTTGCCAGAAGTGGGACTCCGATGAGAGCTCCACCGACTCCTCCGATGATGAGGACGCCGCCAACATCACCGTCAACAAAGGTCTTCTCTTCCCCAACATTGGCCACAAGTGTCTTATGGCAAAGGATGGCAAGAAGAAGAAGAAGGTAAAATCAAGATCCTCCACTAAGTATGCAACTTCTAGTGATGAGGAAAATTCTAGTGATGATGAGGACAACCTACTTACTCTTTTTGCCAATCTTAACATGCAACAAAAAGAGAAATTGAATGAATTAATTAGTGCTATTCATGAGAAGGATGAACTCTTGGATAGCTGTTGGGGACTTGTTCTTAAATACTAAGAATTAAGAACAAGGCGACATAGAAAGAGTTAAATATCAAAGTCCTTCGTCTTTCGAAACATTATCTCCTTTCGAGCATAATGCATTCCGGACGAAGGTTATGAAGGATAATCCTTCATAAATACCATAAATAATGAAGAAGGATTTATACACAAGATATAAACAGTAGTATGAACAGTTTAAATATTATTATCAATTCATCTTTATCTATACAAGTATATTAATGATAACAAATTATAAATGTACCTTCGATTTGAAGGAAAACAGGAATACAATCTTGACGCAAAAGCAGGATGCCAAGTCAGCGTGTACAGTACTGGAGTACTATTCATCTATTTATAGGCACGGGTCGCAGCCCATGCAAAATTACATTCAGGCCCTTTACATTTGATAATAACTCTATAGTAATTTATCAGGGTCTAGATAGCCTTTTCCTCTTTAAGTCGGTTTCTTTTTTCCTGTCATCATGCCGAAGCTCCTTTGCGCACAGCTTCGGCTCTGCGCCACCATTCATACTCTTCACGCTGTGGTTTTGATTTATGTCCGAATGTACCTGTTTACACATTATACTCCAGAAACATAGTTAAATCGTGTTTTTGAGGACCTTCGGAAGCCGAAGGCCCCCAACAGTAGCCCCTCGCAATATTAATTTGCTGAAATAACAAATTCAAATTGCGATATGGACGAAGGCCTTAAGCCGAAGGTCCGAAAAAACACCTTCCCTTTGCTAGAATAGCAACAGTGAATGACAAGTGGGGCCCTGCCACTTGCAATGTACTGGGCGTATAAATAAGAAGGCATCGCCAGCTCCTTTGGCACGCTCTCTTGTCGTCGACTCCTGTCTTCCTAATTTTTAGCTCTTTGCCCACCAACACTTGCCTGGCTTTCTACATTTTTAAGCTTCGTCTTTCAGAGTACCTTCCTCGCGTTTTCGAAGATGTCTGAAGACAAGAAAACTGTCGCTGAGTCGAAGCTAAGCCTTTCTGAAGAGATGAATCTCGGCTTCCTTGAATCAATAGCAAAGACAAATACAGAGAAGATTACTAGGGAGATTTTAGAGGGTTTGTCTGAAGACATTGGTGATAGCGATAGCTATGATGTGGAAAGTGGCGGTGAAGATTCTGAAGATCGACCTTGGCGACCAAGCCATGCAGTTTTTGGAAAATCAAGCATCAAACAAAGTCATCTTGTCAATATGAGGGGCAGATATTTTCGGGATTTATCTATTGTAAGGGCTGACGAAGGGGAGAAAACTTGTCCGACTCCTGAGGAAAATGAAGTCGTGATATTTCGAAGCTTCTTTAAGGCTGGACTTCGGTTTCCTTTGAGCAGCTTCGTGGTAGAAGTTTTGAAGATATTTGAAATCTACCTTCATCAAATTACTCCTGAAGCAATCATAAGGATGGGAATCTTCGTATGGGCCGCGAAGAGCCAAGGTTTGGAACCAAATGCAAAAAGTTTCTGCAATATGCATGAGTTATTGTATGAGACGAAACCATGGGGTAAGGAACAATATCACAACAATTTTGGCTGTTATAGCTTCGGTGCCCGTTTTGGGTCAAGTTGTCCCGTGCCAACTTTTCGGAAAAGATGGCCTGGGGACTAGATGAAGGAATGGTTCTACGTGAAAAACGACTTGAAAACACGAGAAGACATTAAAGGTATCATTATGCGCCCTATCTGGCAGCGCTTCGGCCTTCGGAAACCGAAGGTAGAAATTGACGAAGCAGCTGAAGAATGCCGGAGAGCCTTCGGAGTAGTTTGCTCTTTCATCGAGACAAGGGACTTGATCCAGGAACACATTGCCTTCAGAGTATGGCCACTTGCAGATAACTGGGAAATGCCGAAAGAAACCGTCGGCGAACCTAACGAAGGTGGACTGGTTAGGTTAAAATTCACCTTCAAGTATGGAGATAAGTTCATCGAGCCAGACGACGACTGGCTGAAAAGTATTGAGGCCGTAAGCGATGAGCTGCTTGGTCCATACTCGAAGGCAGAAGATACTGCACTATCCGCAGCCTTCGGAGGCCGAAAGAAGAAAAGGCTCAACCGAGTATTTGATGCCATTGGGTTTGTGTATCCTGACTACCGTTACCCAACACGGGGTCAAAAAAAGGAAAGATACGGCGTCTACAAAGGAAGCCACCTCAGCTGCTCTCAGTGAGCCAGCGCCGAAGAGGAAAAAGATAAAAGTTCTTACACACCATCCACGCTATATTGAACCGGCCACAGTGCCCGAGTTTGTCGGTGAATCTTCTTCGTCCCCCGAAGCCAAAGATGCGACTCCCCCGAAGAATATTGAAGAGCCGATCACGATGCCGGAGACAAAGAAAGTAGAAGAACCGACGGCTGAAGAAACAAGGACATCTGAGATTCTAAGTCCTTCAGCAAAAGTTGAAGTACCAAAAAGCCAAAAGGGTCCAGCATTGACCCCCAAAAGAAAAAGGATGGTTAATGTACTGGATGTACTAGAGACAATAAAGTCTTCAAGCACTACTCCGAAGAAAATTGCCAAAACTCCCGAAATACAAATCAAAGCCCTTGAGGCCGAAACTTCAAAGCACCAAGCTGAAACTGAAGCAGGGCCTTCAGAGCCCGCCAAGGTAAAATTCTTGGAAACCAAAGAGACGGAAACAACAGAACAACTCTTTGTTGAAGAAAGTGGCATTGCCGCCCCCAAAGTCTTTTCTGAAACTTCCGACTATATTTTACGACATGCTTCGGGGAAAGAATTGACTGATAAAGAAAGGCAGGAGGCTCAGTTCTATGCCCAAAGATTGAAGTATCCCAAGGGGGCGTTGATATTCAATGGCAGTGGAAAAGAAGACTTCTTGTATTGTCTCCCTGACAGCAACGAAGTTTCAGTCTGTCGGGAGATGAGCAGAAGCTTCGGATTCCTAACACTAGAAGACGGGCTTTCAGTATTGTCAAAGAACGAGCTGGCTGACAGCTTAGCGTACAATAGTTTAAAGGTGAAAAAATGAAAACTCTGAATAATTTCTTGAAACCAAAGTTTTTCATTTGCTTAAACTTATTAACAAACACATTTTTTTCAGGGTCTTATACTTAGCAATGCCCTCAGGGCACAAAAAGACGTCGAAGACGAAGGGTGTACCATAGCCTTGAGCAACCTTCATTCCGAAGTAATTGAACTAAGGAACGAAGGTCTCGAAAAAGATAAAATATTGCACTCGTTATTGAATAAAATAAAAGAAGACGAAGCTGCTTTCAAAACTCAGGCCGAAGCTCAGAAACGCGAAATTGAAGATCTTCGGAAACAACTAGTCAGAGCTAAAGAAGAGTGCACACTTGAAGAAACAAAACGAGAAATTAGTGAACAATGGGCCAATCATTTAGAAAGAAACGTTGAAGAGCTTCGTGCATCCAGGAAAAAGTGTTATGAAAATCTATAGAATGTGTTAAGAAAATAAGAACCAGCTTCGCCAGCGTCGGCGCATTCTCAAGTGAAGAGAACTTCATAAGGGGTGACCCCGAAGGCTCAATTGGATGGATCAGCCACGAAGCTGAAGCTTTTGAAGAAGTTTTGAGTAGCCGTGGAGACATATGTGCCTTTACAGGTGCCAGAGGGATTGCCACTATTTTGGAGAAGAAAGGCTGTGATCATGTAAAATTCTTGGCACAATCCGAAGCCGCCTTGTCTCCTGAAGATATAAAAGAACCCTCGGCCGAAGCGAGCCTGGTTGGTGGGAAATTTTTCACCGACATCTGGGACAACGGTGGCCAGGAGATGGCCCAAGAAATTATACGAAAGAGCGAGAAAGGTATTCATGATGCTAGAAAAGTAGCAGAGACCGCTGAAAAGAGTGCAGATGCCGAAGTACAAATAGGTACTAACTAGCAGTTTTTGGGTCTACTGTAATTTTTGATTTCGAACTTGTTTACGCTTTGTAACACAGCCGTACTTTCTCGCCCCTCAGAGCCTGCCAGGCCATCGGCGGATCCCTACGTGAAGGGGGACGACGAAATTAGAAAAATGGCTGAAGCTATCATGGATAAAGTTGTTGATCAACTACTGAACGAAGCTGCAGAAGTTGTTCTAAGGGAAGACTAGATGTTGTAAAAACATTTGGAATGTAATATTTATTGTAATATTTTGTAACTTTTAATGTAATATATAAGCTATTTATGGTTCCATTCTTTACGATGCATGAAACTATACACACCGTTTTTTGAGCCTTCGGCGAAAAAACACCTTCCCTTCTTTTCATGCTTCGTAAAGAATATCTGTATTTCCATAAAAACGTCCAATCTTCGTAAAATCAATAACCGATAAATCTTTTCATTTCGGAGCTTTGATGAGGGTATGCTTCTTCAAAATTTACTTTTTTGTGTCTTGGCACTATTTCTTCGAAACAATCTCCAAATATCAATATCGATCCCCTTCTTGCGTCATTGATGCGATATGATGTATGATGTTATGCTATGCAAATGATGTAATGATGTGATGTTATGCAAAATGATCTTCGCCTTTTACTTCAGCGGAATCAGCGTTTATTTTTCGTTGTAAGCCTCCCTTAGGAGCTTCTTCGCCTTTTACTTTCAGCGGTATCAGCGTTTATTTTTCGCTGTAAGCCTCCCTTAGGAGCTTCTTCGCCTTTTACTTTCAGCGGTATCAGCATTTATTTTTTGTTGTAAGCTTCCCTTAGGAGCTTTTTCGCCTTTTACTTTCAGCGGTATCAGCGTTTATTTTTCGCTGTAGGCTCTGCATTCCCTTCGGAACGACTTTTGAGCAGAAAACTTACGCTGCGCTCCCTTAGGAACGACTTTTTGTTATTTCGAAAATTCCCCTTTAACCATAAATCTTATGCTTCGGCAACTCCGCCACTCTGTGGAGAAGGTATATTTTTACTGTGGCAGAAACAAAACTATTACAAGAGATTTTTAAAAAATGACAAAAATATTTAGACTTTCAATAATTGTTCCTTATTAAAAAAGAAAATGAAACTGAATGTAAAAACTGCTGCCAAAGTAGGATATTTGTTAGTAAATATGCTTCGATTCTGGTACAGTACTATTGACCGTGCGAGCTTCGAACTCTTCTTTGAAGTCCCGTTGAAGGTGGGGATGCTGACTCCCTTCTGGCTGCTGGCCTTGTTGCATTGGTGGTGGAGGAGGAAGCTGTTGCCAGGATGCCTGAGGTTGGCTTGCCGAAGCAACAGAAGCTGCAGGGTGGTTGCCTACATACTCTGGGATGTATGGCGAATGGTACGAAGCAGTGTGCATGACTTGCTTCGGCTGGCTCTGTTGGGCCGCAGCTTCTGCTATCTCCTTTTGTTTCTGGATGGTAACATGGCACATCCTGGTGGTATGGCCCTTGTCCTCACCGCAGAATAGACAATAAATCTTCCTGGGCTGGTCCCCAAATCTCCCTCCGAAGCCCCTGGCACCTCTGCCCCTTGGAGCTGAAGGTCGAGGATAGCTCTGCTGCTGTCCCGAAGCTTGGGAGGAATATTGCGGCCTCTGCTGCTGGCTTCCCTTGTCATCATTCTGAGTGGAATGAATCGATCTGACATGCCTGGGATGAATTCTTCCTCTGAAGCCCCTGGCTATTTCGGAGAACCTGTAAGCTTCCTCCCTTCTCTGTCGAAAATCATTGTCAGCGCGGATGTATTCATCCATCTTCTGAAGCAATTTCTCCAGAGTCTGAGGAGGCTTTCTAGCGAAGTACTGGGCTGAAGGTCCTGGCCGAAGCCCCTTAATCATGGCCTCAATGACAATTTCATTGGGCACTGTTGGCGCTTGTGCTCTCAGGCGTAAGAATCTTCGGACATACGCCTGAAGATACTCTTCGTGATCTTGGGTGCACTGGAATAAAGCTTGAGCGGTAACCGGCTTCGTTTGAAACCCTTGGAAGCTGGTGATCAGCATATCCTTCAGCTTCTGCCATGACGTGATCGTTCCTGGACGAAGGGAGGAGTACCAGGTTTGTGCAACATTCCTGACAGCCATGACGAAAGACTTTGCCATAACCACAGTATTGCCACCATAGGAAGATATTGTTGCTTCATAGCTCATCAGAAACTGCTTCGGATCTGAATGACCATCGTATATGGAGAGCTGAGGTGGCTTGTAGGACGGAGGCCAAGGTGTAGCCTGCAGTTCTGCTGATAGGGGAGAAGCATCATCAAAGGGAAAATTTCTATGATGAAAATTCTCATACCAGTCATATTCGTTGAAGAAGCCCTCTTGATGAAGCTCTCTATACTAAGGCCTTCGGTTCTGCTCATCTTGAGTAAGATGGCGAACTTCTTCAGAGGCTTCGTCTATCTGCCTTTGCAGATCAGCTAGCCTAGCCATCTTTTCCTTCTTCCTTTGCACTTGCTGATGGAGCAGCTCCATATTTCTGATCTCTTGGTCCAAGTCGTCCTCCTGAGGCGTTGGACTGATGGCCTTCCTTTTCTGGCTTCGGGCCTCCCGAAGAGAGAGGGTGTCCTGGTTGGGGTCCAGCGGCTGCAGAGCGGCAGCCCCTGTTGCTGAAGCTTTCTTTGGCGGCATGACGAAGGTCTATGCTTGCCGAAGATGTTCGAAACTCAAAAAGTGGAAGTGAGTTCATCGGAGGTGGGCGCCAATGGTGAGGACTTGTTCTTAAATACTAAGAATTAAGAACAAGGAAACATAGAAAGAGTTAAATATCAAAGTCCTTCGTCTTTCGAAACATTATCTCCTTTCGGGCATAATGCATTCCGGACGAAGGTTATGAAGGATAATCCTTCATAAATACCATAAATAATGAAGAAAGATTTATACACAAGATATAAACAGTAGTATGAACAGTTTAAATATTATTATCAATTCATCTTTATCTATACAAGTATATTAATGATAACAAATTATAAATGTACCTTCGATTTGAAGGAAAACAGGAATACAATCTTGACGCAAAAGCAGGATGCCAAGTCAGCGTGTACAGTACGGGAGTACTGTTCATCTATTTATAGGCACGGGTCGCAGCCCATGCAAAATTACATTCAGGCCCTTTACATTTGATAATAACTCTATAGTAATTTATCAGGGTCTAGATAGCCTTTTCCTCTTTAAGTCGGTTTCTTTTTTTCTGTCATCATGCCGAAGCTCCTTTGCGCACAACTTCGGCTCTGCGCCACCATTCATACTCTTCACGCTGTGGTTTTGATTTATGTCCGAATGTACCTGTTTACACATTATACTCCAGAAACATAGTTAAATCGTGTTTTTGAGGACCTTCGGAAGCCGAAGGCCCCCAACAATAGCCAAGAGGACTTCCTAATTAAAGAAAATAAGAAGCATGTTAACACCAAAAATACTTATGCTCAGGAGGTAGAGAAAAATGAAAAATTAACTAGTGAGCTAAGTACTTGCCATGATACTATCTTCAACCTTAGAATTGAGAATGCTAATTCGATTGCTAAGGTTGAGAAGTCAAATATTTATGATGATTCAATTGTCAATCTTAGAAATGATAATGCTAGTTTAATTGCTATGATTGATAAATTGAATGTCTCTCTTGCTAGCCTTAGAAATGAGAATGAAAAATTAATCGCTAAGGCTAAGGAATTAGATGTTTGCAATGTTTCCATTTCCAATCTTAGAGATGAGAATGCCATTTTACATGCTAAGATTGTTGAATTAAATGATTGCAAACCTTCTACATCTACCATTGATCATGTTTCTATATGCACTAGATGTAGAGATGTTAATGTAGATGCTATTAATGATCACCTTGCTTTATTAAACAACAAAATGATCATATAGCTACATTAACTGCCAAAATCAATGAGCATGACTTGGAAAATGAGAAATTTAAATTTGCTAGAAGTATGCTCTATAGTGGGAGACGCCCTAGCATTAAGGATGGCATTGGCTTCCAACAAGGAGACAATGTCAAGCTTAATGCCCCTCCTAAAAGATTATCTAATTTTGTTAAGGGCAAGGCTCTCATGCCTTAGGATAACAAGGGTTAGATTTTATATCCTACCGGTTATCCTGAGGATAAGATTAGGAGAATTCATTCTAGGAAGTCTCACTCTGACTCTCACCATGCTTTTATGTACAAGAGTGAGGCATCTAGTTTTAGGAAATCAACCCATGCTAAATTGCCTAAGAAGAAAACTCCTAAAGCATCAAATGATCATAATGTTTCATTCAAAACTTTTGATGCTTCTTACGTGCTAACTAACAAATCAGGCAAGGTAGTTGCCAAATATGTTGGGGGCAAACACAAGGGCTCCAAGACTTGTGTTTGGGTACCCAAGGTGCTTGTTTCTAATGTAAAAGGACCCAAGACCGTTTGGGTACCTAAGAACAAGGCCTAAATTTGTGTTGTAGGTTTATGCATCCGGGGGCTCAAGTTGGATCATTGATAGCGAGTGCACAAACCATATGACCGGGGAGAAAAGGATGTTCTCCTCCTATGAGAAAAAACAAGATCCCCAAAGAGCGATCACATTCGGGGATGGAAATCAAGGTTTGGTCAAAGGATTGGGTAAAATTGCTATATCTCCTGATCATTCTATTTCCAATGTTTTTCTTGTAGATTCTTTAGATTACAACTTGCTTTCTGTTTCTCAATTATGCAAAATGGATTACAACTGTCTTTTTACGGATACAGGTGTTACTGTCTTTAGAAGAAGTGATGATTCAGTAGCTTTTAAGGGAGTATTAGAGGGTCAGCTATACTTAGTTGATTTCAATAGAGCTGAACTTGATACTTGCTTAATTGCTAAGACTAACATGGGTTGGCTCTGGCATCGTCGACTAGCCCACGTTGGAATGAAGAATCTTCATAAGCTTCTAAAGGGAGAACACATTTTGGGACTAACAAATGTTCACTTTGAGAAAGACAGGATCTGTAGCGCATGCCAAGCAGGGAAGCAAGTTGGTGTTCATCATCCACACAAGAACATCATGATGACTGACAGGCCACTCGAGCTCCTCCACATGGATCTATTCGACCTGATAGCTTACATAAGCATCAACGGGAGTAAGTACTGTCTAGTTATTGTGGATGATTATTCTCGCTTCACTTGGGTATTCTTTCTACAGGTAAAATCTCAAACCCAAGAGACTTTGAAAGGATTCTTGAGATGGGCTCAAAATGAGTTCGGCTTGAGGATCAAGAAAATAAGAAGCGACAACAGAACGGAGTTCAAGAACTCACAAATTGAAGGCTTTCTTGAGGAGGAGGGCATCAAGCATGAGTTCTCTTCTCCCTACACGCCACAACAAAATGGTGTAGTGGAGAGGAAGAATAGAACTCTATTGGAAATGGCGAGGACCATGCTTGATGAGTACAAGACTTCGGATCGGTTTTGGGCCGAGGCGGTCAACACCGCTTGCTACACCATCAACCGGTTGTATCTACACCAAATCCTCAAGAAGACATCTTATGAACTCCTCACCGGTAAAAAGCCCAATGTTTCATATTTTAGAGTCTTTGATAGCAAATGTTTTATTCTTGTTAAAAGAGGTAGAAAATCAAAATTTGCTCCTAAGGCTGTAGAAGGCTTTTTACTTGGTTATGACTCAAACACAAGGGCATATAGAGTCTTTAACAAGTCCACTGGACTAGTTGAAGTCTCATGTGACATTATGTTTGATGAGACTAACGGCTCTCAAGTAGAGCAAGTTGATCTTGATGAATTAGATGATGAAGAGGCTCCGTGCATCGCGCTAAGGAACATGTCCATTGGGGATGTGTGTCCTAAAGAATCCTAAGAGCCTCCACAAGCACAAGATCAACCATCTTCCTCCATGCAAGCATCTCCACCAACCCAAGATGAGGATGAGGCTCAAGATGATGAAGGAGAAGATCAAGAAGATGAGCCACCTCAATAAGAGGGCAATGATCAAGGGGGAGATGCCCTCAATCAAGACAAGGAAGATAAACAAGATGCAAGGCCGTCACACCCAAGAGTCCACCATGCAATCCAACGAGATCACCCCGTGAACACCATCCTAGGATACATTCATAAGGGGGTAACTACTCGATCTCATGCTGCTCATTTTTGTGAACAATACTCTTTTGTTTCCTCTATTGAGCCACACAGGGTAGAGGAAGCACTTCAAGATTCGGATAGGGTGTTGGCGATGCAAGAGGAGCTCAACAATTTCACAAGGAATGAGGTATGTCACTTAGTTCCACGTCCTAACCAAAATGTTGTAGGAACCAAGTGGGTCTTCCGCAACAAACAAGATGAGCATGGTGTGGTGACTAGGAACAAAGCATGACTTGTGGCCAAGGGTTATTCACAAGTCGAAGGTTTGGATTTTGGTGAAACCTATGCACCCGTAGCTAAGCTTGAGTCAATTCGCATATTACTTGCCTATGCTACTTACCATGGCTTTAAGTTATATCAAATGGACGTGAAGAGTGCCTTCCTCAACGGATCTATCAAGGAAGAGGTCTATGTTGAGCAACCTCCTGGCTTTGAAGATAGTGAGTATCCTAACCATGTATATAAACTCTCAAAGGCGCTTTATGGGCTCAAGCAAGCCCCAAGAGCATGGTATGAATGCCTTCGAGATTTTCTTATCACTAATGGCTTCAAAGTCGGCAAGGCTGATCCTACTCTCTTTACTAAGACAATTGAGAATGATTTGTTTGTATGCCAAATTTATGTTGATGATATCATATTTGGGTCTACTAACAAATCTATTTGTGAAGAGTTTAGTAGGATTATGATTCAAAAATTCGAGATGTCTATGATGGGGGAGTTGAAGTATTTTCTAGGATTTCAAGTGAAGCAACTCCAAGAGGGCACCTCCATTAGCCAAACAAAGTACATTCAAGATATTCTCACCAAGTTTGGAATGAAGGATGCCAAGCCCATCAAGACACCCATGGGAACCAATGGGCATCTCGACCTCGACATGGGAGGTAAATCCGTAGATCAAAAGGTATACCGGTCGATGATAGGTTCTCTACTCTATTTATGTGCATCTCGACCGGACATTATGCTTTCTGTATGCATGTGTGCAAGGTTCCAAGCCGACCCTAAGGAAGTTCACCTTAGGGCCGTGAAGCGAATCTTGAGATATTTAGTTCAAACACCTAAGTTTGGTCTTTGGTACCCCAAGGGATCCTCATTTGATTTATTAGGATATTCCGATGCTGATTGGGCAGGGTGTAAGATTGATAGGAAGAGTACATCAGGGACTTGTCAGTTTCTGGGGAGATCTCTGGTGTCTTGGGCTTCAAAGAAACAAAACTCAGTCGCTCATTCTACCGCCGAAGCCGAGTACATTGCCGCAGGTCATTGTTGCGCGCAATTGCTTTGGATGAGGCAAACCCTTAGGGACTATGGCTACAAATTTAGCAAAGTCCCTCTCCTATGTGATAATGAGAGTGCAATCCGCATGGCGGATAATCCCGTTGAACACAGCCGCACTAAGCACATAGCCATTCGGTATCACTTTTTGAGAGATCACCAACAAAAGGGGGATATCGAGATAGCCTATATAAACACCAAAGATCAATTGGCCGATATATTTACCAAGCCTTTAGATGAGCAATCCTTTACCAAACTTAGGAATGAGCTAAATATTCTTGATTCTCGGAATTTTGATTGATACTTTGCACACATAGCTCATTTATATACCTTTGATCATGTCTCTTTTATGTCTATGACTAATGTGTTTTCAAGTGTATTCTCATGTTTAGTCATAGAATTGAAAGGGAAATGGAGTATTCGGCATTCCGCATCGCTATCCACTTTGGTATAATCTTCACTTATATTTATTTGTTTGCCATTGGGGAGAAAGTAAAGGGCTTATATTTCACTCGCAAGTATCCGTTTTTGGCGATTCATGCCAAAGGGGGAGAAAGTATGAGCCCAAAGCAAAAGGACCGCACCACCACCGAATTTTAAAAATGAAGTTTTTCAAATTGATATCTTATTGTGTTCAAAAGGGGGAGAAAGTAGTATCCTCAAAAATTGCAAAAACCCTCTTGAACACTAAGAGGAGAATTTTATTTAGGGGGAGTTTTGTTTAAGTCAAAGGAAAAGCATTTGAAACAGGGGGAGAAAATTTCAAATCTTGAAAATGCCTCTTTCAATCTTATTCATGTACCTTTGACTATTTGCAAAAGTTTTTGAAAAAGAATTTTACAAAGGATTTGCAAAAACAAAACTAGTGGTGCAAATGTGGTCCAAAATTTTTAAATAAGAAGAAAACCATCCATGCACATCTATTGAAAAAGTATATTGGTTTCAATTCCAAGCAACCTTTGCACTTACATTATGCAAACTAGTTCAATTCTGCACTTTTATATTTGCTTTGGTTTGTGTTGGCATCAATCACCAAAAAGGGGGAGATTGAAAGGGAAATAGGGTCAAACCTTTTCCAATATGAATTTTGGTGGTTGAATTGCCCAACACAAATTATTGGACTAACTAGTTTGCTCTAGATTATGAGTTCTACAGGTGCCAAAGGTTCACAACAAACCAATATAAAGTCAAAAGAAAGGGTTCAAAACAAAGGAGCAAAGCATACCGAAGGCAGCCCTGGTCTGGCGCACCGGACTGTTCGGTGTGCCACCGGACTGTGTCCGGTGCACCAGGGAGATCAACTCTGAACTTGCCAGCTTTAGGAATTTGGGAGGCCGCTCCGCTATAATTCACCGGACTGTCCGGTGTAACACCGGACTGTCCGGTGTGCCAGCGGAGGAACGGCTACTTCGCGCTAACGGTCATCTGCAGAGAACATTAAATGCGCTACAGTGCGCGTCTGCGCGCGCAGAAGTCAGAGCAGGCGCCAGAAGGCGCACCGGACAGTCTACAGGACCTGTCCGGTGCACCACCGGACTGTCCGATGGCCCTGATGTCAGAAGCTCCAACGGTCGGAACCCAACGGCCTGGTGACGTGGTTGGCGCACCGAACAGTGTCTGGTGGCACACCGGACTGTCCGGTGCGCCATGCGACAGAAGCCTTCACCAACGGCCATATTGGTGGTTGGAGCTATAAATACCCCCCAACCACCACTCTTCAAGACATCCAAGCATTCACTACATCTCATTCAATACAAGAGCAATACACAACACTCCAAGACACAAATCAAAGCTTCCGATCGAATCAAAGTCCCCAATTCAACTCTAGTTTTTAGGACTTGTGAGGAGATTGACTTGTGTTCTTTTGTTGCTCTTGTTGCTTGGTTGGCTTTCTTCTTTCTCTCATTCTTACTCTCAAAACCTTGTAAGCGAAGCAAGAGACACCAATTGTGTGATGGTCCTTGTGGGGTCTAAGTGACCCAGGAAATCAAGGAAGGAAGCTCACTCGGTCTAAGTGACCGTTTGAGAGAGGGAAAGGGTTGAAAGAGACCTGGTCTTTGTGACCACCTCAACGGGGAGTAGGTTTGCAAGAACCGAACCTCGATAAAACAAATCACCGTGTCATCCATTCTTATTTTCTTGTGATTTGTTTTCGTCCTCTCTTTTGGACTCGCTTATATTTCTAACCCTAACCCCGGCTTGTAGTTGTGCTTAAGTTTATAATTTTCAGATTCCGCCTATTCACCCCCCCTCTAGGCGACTTTCACCATCGTACGTCTCCAAACGCTGAGCACAAAACTTCTATGGCACAGTGGCTTGTCGGAGCGCATCGATGAGTGCCACACAACTGGCGCTAAATGGATGGATCATGTCTGCTGCATGTCCCATGGGTGGCACTGGACCAAGAGGGTGTGACTACTCATTAGTTCCCCTGTTATGGTGGCACCCACATGCGTTCTAGGCATCGTGTGGCTACCTGAGTCGACGGTGCAGCACATAAAGCTTAGGCTATGAAGGTGGAACCCTTCACCAAGGCTCAAAAAGCTAGGGTATGACCTTAGTGTCCATACCTAGAGAGATCACAATTAAGGTATGAGAGAGCGTTGTTGGTGCATTATGACCTTTTATTGCCTTCTCTGAGTGAGGTTGCTCTAGGTGAGAAGGCCTAGGGTTAGCCCTATCTATGGCTATGACCCTGGCGACATCTTGTCGCCATTGCTCAGTAACTATTTCTTTGGTGCCTGACATCATAGGAATACATAAAAGTGCTTTTGTGATGTCGAGGGGGCAACGACATCATCGGTGTCAAAGTTGAGGCACCGATTATATACCAATGAGATGACCATTGTTGGGAGGAACCTTCATTCTTGGAGGTTGCCTAACCATGGTACTGACATGAAGTTGGAGGGGTGACATGCACCGAATGATCATGCTCCCCTAGTGCTCATGGAGGCATGTGGTGCAATGCCCCTAGGGCATGGCGTACTCTAAAAGGAGCACAAGCCAAAGTGCGTTATGCATGGTCACCATCGTGTGACACCATTGGGGCATGTCCTCTCACTAGAGACTGCAGAAGACATGATTGAGCAAGATCCTAGTGTAGCGTGTGTCACAACTCATGGTCATAGTTGTTATAACAAATATTGTATGTGATTGCTCTAGTAATTGGACATGCTAGTGACATCATGGCTGCATTGTACTATAAAACACACCAAATTCAAGAAGAATTAAGAGCCCCACTACCTAGCATGGCAAATGTCATCATGGTACGACACTTACTATTAAATGTACCTAAAAGATGAAAAATGTTACGAAAAGAGTGGGGCGTAGGTTGTATGTGTGTTCAACCTTAGTGCAGTCCAGTACTAGCATGAGGGCAGTTTAGAGAGGTTTTAACCTTGGAACATGTAATACCCTACATCCTCTTATGCGTGATGGATACCTTCTTCTAGTGTATTGTGTCCTTCTCCCCTTGGAAGAAGATTTAGAAAAGTTGGGAACCTCTAAAGTGCAAGTTCTTCATACGACAGGTTTTCAAAAACCGTTGTTGGACAGTTAACCGTTTGGCTAGGCGTGGCCTACCTCACCCCTAGTTGTTGTCACCTTTGTGATTAGGAAGAGGAGACCATTAAACACATCGCAATCAGTTGTGTCTTCAGAAGAACAACCTAGGACCAGCTAATCCAACTTTTAGGTTTGCCCAATCTACCACCTCGTCCAAACAATATTAGTTTCTCTTCCTGGCGGTGCAGATCGGTAAAGGTAGCTGCCAAGGAGATGAGGAAAGGGCTAAACTCTTTGATAATTTTCACAACTTGGGAAGTGTGGAAGCACCATAGTGATTATGTATTCACTAGAGCAAGACTCGAAGAAAGGATTGTTATACAATCTATCTCTAATGAAGGCATATTATGGTGTAGGGCTAGGGCTACTGGGCTTAGTGATCTTATGAATGGGTCGTTGTAGCCTCCTTTTTTGTTTCCTAGTTGTTCTCTGTCCTGTATAGGCTAGAGATCCTATTTGTAGGGTTACACCGGCCTATAGAGGCCAGTGTTTTATCCATGTTTGTTTTTTTTCTTTTTCTTCTTCTGTTAATGAATGGCACACAAACCTTTTGTAGGTTCAAAAAATAAACACCATGGTAAAAAGGATTACAATATAAAGTTACACTAAGCATCATGACCTCCTAGCTCTCTCTCTCTCTCTTCTCCTATGGTAAAAGTTTTAGCCTAATGGTCCCTAGCTCACCTTTATGTTTGTCCTTAGATGCTTCACTCATTCAGATCAAATGAATTGGTCTAGAATCAAATCATCTTCTACACTGCTCTACTCCACCCTTTTATAGACCAAGGAAGGAGAGAGAGTTACAAGTTGGTTGGATTATGGGTCCCGCTCGGTAGAGACACAACAACTCCCATATTATCAAGGTAGTGGAGTCATACAGAGTGGCATGCCATTAGTCATGCCATAAAATCGAGGATGTATTGCTACAGTGGCAGACATATACCTATCGTAGAGACAGGTATGACCTATTGTATAGATGAGTAATAGAGTCCACGTCATTGGGTATGGTGTAGTTGATAATTGATGCAGCGTTCTGTATTTTATATTACTTCCTAGTATGTTGATGTGCTCAAGCGTGGCTATAGGATGGATGACACTTATTGAATAGGGATCTTAAGCACACTTGCTGCTAGTATCGTGTCTATGCATATAATACAGCAACATCACATATCATATTTAATGTGATGTATGAAAGACATCCAAGGTGACAGTACTATACTGTCATCGTCCATCAGGGGTAGACTTTGAACGCAATGTCATACCTTTGAGGCTTGTTTTGCCCCCTTGGGACAAGGACCAACTATATTATTTGGTCTTGTAGATTCTCCCATCCTTAGCCATTTAGGAGCCCTTTTGTCCTCTTGAAAGGTCCTATGCCTCGAGGGCCGACTGTTGGGATTATCTAAGGTCATAGATCTTAGAGAATCGAGGGATCATACAAGACCTAGATGTCTGAGAGAATTAGGTCTGGAAGCACCCTAATGTTAAGAGTGTCCTAGAATCTTAAGGTCCTCGAATTTTATATCGCTCTTACGGACAACGTGACTAGAAAAACCTTATTACTTCGAGGAAGTCCTGAGATCAAGACCCTCGGTACGGTGAGCTCCTACCTTAGCTAGAGCCAAGGTAAATCTCTAGGCCACAGGGCTTTGGGAGTTTGGGTTCGATGGTAGCCGAGCCCCGGTAATATTTATCAAGTTCTTAGAAGACATCTTAGCAGCATCTAAAAGTATGAACTTCTCTAGACGTTGACATTTTTTCAATTTTTTGTTTGCCTTTTATTTAATTTCTTCTTTAATTTCATACAACTTGTTTCTTTGCATCCCTAGAACATAATCGAACACGTTTTAGCAAACATGTTACTACTATTGATCATGTAAATCATCATAATAACAAAATCGCTAAGGCTTTGTTTGCATATTCTAGTATTTACCTCAATCCATATGGATTGAATTATGGGTTGGGGGTAAATAATAAAGTACCCAAACAAAGCCTAAGAACAGGAGATAGGGATAGTGTTCGCTACAACCAACGATTTTCACCTTATTGGAGCCCTTTTGGAATGCGGAATTTCACAGATTTTGTAGGACATAGGACTCAACTCAGTCTCATTGCAAGCCACAAAAACGGGCGTTCCAAATAGAGCCTCATTTTCCTAATTTTGTGTTATCTCTGCACTAAAAGATGAGAAGTAAAACCAAACAAAAAAATGATAAGTGGAAATATAATGGACTAACCCATTTCTTAAACTAAACACCCAGTCAGGGTGAAGCCAGCCAGGTTCGTAGATGTCAGCATCATTTCGCGATTGCAAAAACAATGTTTAAACAGTACTTTACATTTGACTTTTTGAAATCTGTCAGTGTCAGCCGACACCGCTCCTGCGCCCTGTAAATATTAACTACTCTTATGCAAGCAGAAGGGTGTAATGTATTTTTTCATACGAAGGGTAACACATGATTCAAAAGACGAGCTCCGACTATGCCATTGCAACAACAAACTTCCCCAGCAGTAAACAAAATGAAACCTGAAGTTGGTAGTGAGTTAATTTGCATTTGTTGATTCCTTTGGATCAGCATCTCTGCAATTAGTCCCTTTCTCTTCCAACTTCTCACAAACATAAATGAAATGTGAATCTGGATCTTTGAGAACATAGTCAGGTGGCAGTTGGCCACCCTCTGTGAGTGTAACCTCCTCCATTATAAGATGTGGAGCACCTTTACTCATTCTCAGTTGGTATCCAGCTGTGGCTGTCAACAAAAGGAATAAATCTGATGTCAAGTCTGTACAATTACAAAATTGAGGTATGCATAATGTGTTTTCTTTCGCCGTAATTTTTCCATTCGACGTTACCTGTTGCAATAAGTTTTTTCATTATTCATAGAATCTTTTGAAAATTTTAATTGTATTTTTTTCTAATTGTTGCTTGCATAACCGATTATCCAGTCCCCCTAGTGCAATTCACACATTTGGTTACATGCATAAATCCATATGCAGGCTATCACTGTCCTCAAACTAAACCCAACCTGCATCTATGCACCCTCCCTCCCGCACCAGCTCTGCGTATCCAAAGCTCCGCAGGCAACCTATCACACGCATAACAATGTACAACCTCCTATCTAGACGAACAAACAACAACTAATTGTATAGCCTTTATGCAGGTTAAGGGTGTGCTGCATAACCTCTAATATAATGGCCCCATTGAACGTTGAGGTATCTAATGCGAGAACCAATTAGACTCTTTGAGCTTTGCAGATACGAATAAAAGCGAAAGAAAAGAATATCCACTTAAAATTTTCCATTTAGTGAAGAGAATCCTCAGAAATAAGGATCCCATGTTACTAGCCATAACAGAGGAGAGGTAGTAAGAAATATTACGGCAGAGTGCTCTGGCTGGCGGGAGTGATTCAAACTTACGCATGATGTAGAGTGCAATACTCCAGCTGCATCCGGACTGGTTCAGAAGTGGGACACGTTCCTTTGGAGCACCATATGTTATCTGCCAGAAGACAATTTCTCTTCATATAATGATCTCATTAGGATTCAGGAACAGAATATTTTTTGAACTCAGAGGATGTACCAATAAGTAGATCCCATGAGGCATCAAAAGCCTGCACGAATATACATCATACATAAATTCAGGAAAACTGATACATCAATCTGGATTGATTGATAGGTAAAGAGTGACGAAAAACTGTCTTAAACCTTGCCACTTCTGCTAGCATTTTGAAAGCACCATGAGGAGCATCATCAGCACACTGGAAAATTTTAGCAATACCGATCTCAACACATGCCTAATCAAAAGGCTGCTATGTAGTTCTGGTAGATAGTGCTTACCATCATAGCGTCCAGGGTCCCTAAAGAGAAAGGTACAACAAACTAACCCATAAATGAAGTAGCATAATGGATCAATTTGTATGACATTCATAAAAAAAAGATTTCAATTGAGCACTGAAGTAATGAAACAATTTTAGTTTAATGGCTTTTGAGTAAAGGTGATGCTAATATTGTTTTAGAGTTATAAAACGTGATGCTAATAATTTACCTTTATCAAGGACACAATCAAATGACTCATCACCGAAAAATCCCATGTCTCTAATATCCATCTGCATATCTTAAGGCATAAGAAAACCAAGTCAATAGTCCAATATAGGCCTTAAGTTATGAAGATGAAACTATCAGAAAACACTACATGTTAGCTGTGTAATCTCCTTGTGTTTCTCTCTCATTTGCTCGATGACCACAGATGAAATGTCTATGTTTACAATGTCCTCATAACCATCCTTCGCCATATCCTCCGACAAAACTGACCAAATCAAGATAAGAACAATATCAGGTAGCACCATGGAGTTGATTGTCAGTGCACGAAATAGCAAAAATAATAATCTTCAGCAGCCAAATTACAGAATAACTTCAGTGTCAGTTTTAAGCCCACATTGCTTACCACAGTCCATAGCCAGCCAATAAGAATCGATAAATAAAATTCATGGAAGAAGGGGTGTCAAGGGAGCACTGAGCATAGGCTTACATTGGTATACCATAACGGATGAAGGGTATAGTTATGTAGGCTCGGTGCTAACAGACACTCTGAGCTGCTCACAAATAAGCTTTCAAATTAATTGGCGGATCTAAAAGGTGCGCATGTCTAAGACTACGATTGCCACTTTGAAACGCAATAGCAGCCGGATATTTCGGGACCCGTGTGGGGAACTGCAAATCTGCAACACCAAGCTGCAGACTCTAGCTCCGCCGTGAAGAATGGCGAACGTAGTAGCTACAGGCTTACAGTATGCAAATAACAGCAGCTCGTGAATACTGAAGGGAGACGTACGGGAGTTGCCGCAGCCGAGCATCAGGACGCGGGAGGAGGTCGGGACGCGGGCGCGAAGGAGCGGCCGCAGCGCCGGGTACGTCTGGTACCAGTCGAAGAACCCAAAGCCGGCGGCGGCGGAAGCTGGCGAGCCGGAGGAGTAGCGGGCGTCCCAGTATGCGGCGGCGCCGTAGTCGTTGCTCTTGCACTCGCCTACCCCCATCCTACCCTCGGTGTTGCTTCCTTCCTTCCCCGCTGGCTCACGAAGATAGATGGAGAGGGTACTGATCTGATGAGAGCTTTGAGGCGGGCGGCTGGGCAGCTGGGCTGCAACTTTGCAGGCCGGACAAGGCGTCGAGGCGTGTAGAGCGTTGACCTGCTGTGCCCGTGCGAGAAGCGAGATGTTCTTGGGACAGGCAGCGGGACCGGGACTGCGGGCGGCGTGTTAAAACGAATGGAGAGGGTAGTCTTCGTGAACAGCGTGATTGGTTGATCGCATATTCGCATGGTCAGGTGTCACCAGACTCGTATCATACACCTTTTGGTTGTTGGAAAAAATTTACATACGTGCGTGATGTACATCATACCGTCGGATCGTCCTGATCAATACCGAGCTGGTCCTCCACGCACCCTGCATTGTCTCCGGTGTGTAGCATTAGAATGTGTTAGATTTAAGGTCAAAGTAGTATAAGACGAGTGCGACACTGTACCCTCGATTTTTTAGCACGCTATAACCAAAAATTATTTCGATGTTCATCTCGCTCCCGCGTGACTTTCATCTAAACACTATAGAAAATATGATTATCTTATTTCATCTCTTCTTATACGTCAAACCAAACACACCCTTATTCTCTCGAATGCTCTACACCCTTATTCTCTCGAATGCTCAACGCACATGGATCTTATGGCATACTGTCACACCTCATCATGAACTGAAGTCAATTCCACAGCGCCTACACAAACAATGACAAAAACTGACCTTTAAAGCTCGTATTACAGCAGGTTCACATTGCAACCCACGATGCCTTGTGAGCATAAAACCATCTGCGGCCATAGGCGACAGCCACTCACCATTCTAATCGTCATTAATGAAATTTATTATTTCAAAACGCTAGAGTACGAAAAAGTTCTGCCTACATATTATGACTTATAAAGGCTGACAATTCGGATGTTTAAGAACATCCATCCCTTGTTGAAGTTTACAGGATTTGATGCAATAATGTTACAGTAGCACAGCACTAGTAGCTCTGTCCGTATTGTTTATTATGTAATAATGTTACAATGGAAATACATGTTTGATGGATTCAAAATCTCTTTGGCCACTCAAGAGTGTAAACCATGGATGTAGCTAGACCAGTGATCGATCTCATCAGTTCTTTGATGCATTAGCACATCTGCTTGGTAACTGGGGTTGAGTAAGTTGCCAGATCAACCATTGTTCAGTGCTGCTGCTAGAATTGGATTTTTCTCCAAGGCAAGTAGTCCCCGCCGAGGTCACTGCTAGAATCTAGTCCGCTGCACCTGAGAGCTGCTGCACATGCAACGTTATGGCTTCTGGACAGGGGGACTGAGCTCGCAGAAGTTCGAGGCGGTTAAATGGATGTACAAATTGAAGAACATAGTCTTCATCTGTAATACAATTAAACAAAAACATGTGTGAGAATGATTATGATTGAGAGGTCAACATTGTGAACACACGAACAAAAATCCAAAAGTTGCTGGGCTAAAATGCAACTACTTGCAGGAGAATGAATCCTTACTCTCTTTGACAGTCCCATACAACCAACATAAGACTTCATCGGCAAAGGCAAGGCAAACGCCACCCTAAAGTACAGAGAAATCATTACAGGTATTCAAAGTCATGTATTGATTTAGATGCATGAAAGTAACTGCAGTTTTCTATTTAATTAAACGAATCTAGTTTGCAGCAAATTCTTCGGATTCTCAACTTTCCACAAAAAAATGTCACCTCATTTTTAAAGTGTTTAAAATAGGTAGTGTACCAGAAAGTTGTGTATATTGATTTCCCTTTTATACATGAGATGCTTAGATCAGCATTGCTAGATTATTGCACTGCTGATAAATAGTAGGAAAACTGTTTGAAGTACCTGCCAGTAGTTCTTTGCCTTCACCTTTTGTGTAATATCTTTGGTTCTTAGTCTTTCCGTCCGTACAAGTATGCCAGCATCATTCCTACAGACCAAAAGAAGTGCAGAGCAAAATTTGGAATAGTTTAAACTGGTACGGAACACCAGAACCAATTGCCTTACGGTCTTATAGCAAAAAAAAAATGTATTAAATATACAACAAAAAAAGGTTGAATTGATAGCAACAGCAATAAAAAAAAATGATAGTACTCCGTAGCAATTACTTGTATAAGACCACCACACAGATCAGCATGATATGTCACATTAATAGGGTATCTATAACATAAACAGAGAGGTATCAAGGCCCAATACTACAATTAGCAAAAGATTTTGCATATATAATCATATGAACATGATTTAAATTTAGCAGTCAGATGAGTTTGAAAAATAGCAAGTACCAAAGTTTAGTACCCATGATAATTTAGTGAACATGATAAAAGGTGAATAATACCTGAATCCCACAACAACATAAGGAACACCGGCAAGAAACGATTGAATCTACAATATTTAGATAAGTAAAGGAAATCAATATTTTATCAAGATAATAAGTTGTTCCTTCTGAAATCTGAAAAAAAAAATCCTAAGTTGCTGAAACAACATATTGGGCAGACTCTGTAACAAAATTGCTAAGTTATCACTCACTACTACCCAAAATTTCACACTGCGAAAGAGAATAGAATAATAAAATGCATGAACAGTTATGAAAATGCTTCAAATTATGTAATATAACAGCAAAGAAAAAGATAGCAGGAGTAAACCCTGAAACCTAAGTACCTTATAGGGGGGGTGCTATGACTTACCCAAAATCTAAGTAGCTTTTCTTTTTCATATGCTTCCACTGTATGGTATTCCAGCTGTTACACGTCAAGTTCAAGGACAGAATCTTATTATTATTATCTTTTTTAAAAGTGATAGCAGAGCTTTACAGTTCATGCAAAAAAAACCTCTCTGCTTGTTTTCAGCTCCACATAGAACCTCCTGCCATCATCAGTTGCATCACAGCAGTCCATCTCAGCACCCATGACAATCCGATGGGCACCCAATTTTGTCTTTATTACAGAACAAAACTCTACATTTGCATCGATACCCCTTCCATCGTCGCTGAATGAGTTCTCAGTGGCAAGGTTTTCAAAAGAATAGCCCCAATAACATCTGGGAATCGAATGAAGAGAGAATACAGGTTCATCAGTATTATTGTGGTTTGGATTATCATTAAGCCACTGCTAATCTAATTTGGCAGAACGTCAATAGACAAAATAACCAGGAATCAATGTGTGTGTATAAACCATAAATAGGGGTCTATACTTGGTTCCTTAAACATGTCCGGCCTATTAAACTAGAATACAAATGAGCCGCTTTTGTAGCCCACGACCTTATCTTTTTATGTTTCCCACCTTGTCCAATATTCAATGCTCAGATAATTAAATCACTCCATCCTTTTTAAATGGTCCACAAAAATCCAAGTGATCATGCTTTCAAAAGTAGTACAATCTGAACAAGGCTAAAATTATCTACATCGACCATATGAAAACTATATTATTAGATATGTTATTAAAGTTTTCATGAAACTTTGATTGTACTAGTATTCAAAACATGAAGTTTAAGAATGATTTCAGATTCGAATTTACATCTTCCACAAATTTCCGAACTTCCTGCCAAGTATTAACATTTCAAATAACTATATGTTATTGCATCACATGGCAAATATGGCAACAAAGCAAATCAGTGTCATGAAAAATTATGATGAAACAGGGCAACAATTATGCATTTACAAAGTTGTTCTGGTTTCTGGTTTCATGTATGTCAACATAGTAACTCATGTGCTGATAAACCACAAGACACCTGCATAAACTCAATCTATTAACATTTTTATAAACTAAAGCTGCAATAGGCAAGGATTCAGTTTTAAGAAAATGGTTCCTGACTCCTGTGATAAACTGATACTGATTTTCCTGAGGAACAGGTTTTTCTTGTTTCTAGTTTTTTTACCGAGAAACATTTCTGATTGTCTCTAACTTCTTGAACCATTTTGTAGGAATTCTCTTGTTTCTCTTCAGAAAACAAGTTTTTGTTTGGTAGGGATTCTTCTGTGTTTGACTGTTTGGAGACAATCAGTTTGGAGAATCCCTACCAAATGCACCCTTACCTTGACTGATTTATTTGTTATTGAACCTTCTATTGTCAGCAAGCACACTACATGTCATACCATCATAATCTACTCTGTACATGCAAAGGGGCAAGATATAATGGAGAGGGGCAGATAAATCACCTCTTACGCTCAACTTCACTTTTTGGTCTTTCAGGGAGCTTATGAACATCAAGATATACAACACCCCTTCTTTTATGAACGCCCATCTTCCATGGTTCTCTTAGGTAAGCAGTGGCCAATATCTGATGATAAAATAGAAGTTGTTATGTTGGTCTTACAAAATAAAAAGGTATAAAAAGTTAAAAAAATGTTATGTTAGTGAGTGATTAGAAATATATGGAAAAGGGGTAGGGTACAAAAAAAAGGGGTCATTCAGACAATTTGCACTGGAAACACCATACTGCAATGCTTTACTGAAAATTCAATTAAATGTAAGTAAAAGGAAGGAGAAAATAAGTTTGGCAGTTTACAATAGATGAATGATACCTTATTAAGATTGTTGCGGTATGTCTGCAAGAAGAGCATATATTATCACCATGTCTAAGAATTTTTTTAGTAACGTAACAAATACAAGATTGGCATCAATGTAATGTTACCACAAAATGTATAGTATTCTGAAGAAGTATGTTGGAATTTCGTATGCATGCGAGTAGATCGCCAAATCCTTCAGAACCCAAATCTGACATTGAAGTATTGAACCACATTCATCATGAAGCAAAACCCTCATATGCAACAATTTTAAAAACAAAATACTAACTTTCAATAGCAGAATTACTGCATTTCAGGATCCATATGTAGAATGCAAAAGGAGAAACTGAATTGAGTTTTCCCCTCCCTTTTCTCTACTATTTGAAACAGCTTCTACTTGTATTCTCTATGTTACTACTATGTATATTTATGGCCTAAAAAGTGGTCCATCCAATTTAAGCAATATATCATATTAATTGAAAAAAAAATGTGAGGTGCAGACAGCAAAAGATTCATACACTAATACACTAAAAGTCTAATAGTAGTAAATATCAATGATATAGAGAATAAGAACATGAGTTGTAAAAAGAATGTACCTCTCTTCTCTATATATGACTCGAATCCTTTATTGAGATCTGCACCGCGGTATTCACAGATTTCACGTTTGAAGAGCCTCTAGAAAACATAAAGGACTTTAGAAAAGCTAATAACATAGACATTTTTAGCAGCTATTTACTGTGAAGGAAGAGAAATCAATGCCAATTAGCAACTGTCTCCAAGGTCTTACCAAGCTGCGATCATCAAAATACACCTCTCCACCCTCAACACGGCTTAAGCATGCAATCTCACAAGGCTGCATATGGGACAACGAACATGACTCCACATAGAAGAGTAACAATCAGAAGATGAAATAAACATGATAACACTACACACCTCCTGAAAAGTAACAGCTTTTCTAGACAATGTTTCTTCGCTCTTATTAAGCTTCATATCTGAAACTAAACCTTCAACATGACGCCCATTCCCGAATCTCCCATAACCAAAGTTATGTCGCCCTGGATGGCCTCCTGGCCTTGGAAGAAGTGGTGGGCCTCTACCACCTCGTCCTCCAAAGCCTCCTCGAGAATGATTATTAGTGTTCCGAATTGGAGGAAGCACTGCAAGAAATTACCCATGACGGACTGAAGTATTAATACTTCCACCTTTCAATTCAAATCCAGTCAAGCTTTTAAAATCATTAGTTGCACTAAGCCCCCAAAATATGAAGTATCTTGCCCATGAAAAAAAAATCAGTTCATTTGTCACATTCTTTAGCATATAGCAAGGGTCCTTCTATAACAGAGTATTAATAGATTGAATGGACATTTAAACGGCAGAATTTGAGTTGTCACATACAAAAGCCTGTGCTTGGTGTCAGCATAACCCCACAAAAGAAATGTGTAGTAACTTTCAGGGAGGTTCTCAATGAGAACGTGTACAGCAGATGCTCAAAGCTGAAACTATTTGCTCTATTATAATTGTGATTTCGCTCCAGTTATGATCCTTGAATAAAAACTTTCATGTCTTCTGTGAGCTGGCTGCTGGCATTATTCACCCAGAAAAAGGCTTTGAGAATTCATTAGAGAAAGGCAGTATTCTTCAGTCATAAATTACAGTTGTATGAAAGATGGAAATGAAAATGGCTAGACGTATACTTCCTAACAAACTTCTATCCAACCTATGCGTACTGATATGTTAAAATACTATGTTGCACCAAAAAAAAAACTAACAATAACACACAAAAAAAAAGCCAGAAGGCAAAGGTCCATAACCTACAATACACCTCCCGCATTACGGCTGAGGAAAGTTGATGAGAAAGAAACAAGCAAAGGAACAGTGAAAGATTCACCATTTACACATCTTAAAGTGGAAATTGTACAGTGTCAAAGTGCACCTCATCTCACAAAACAATACGAACAACCTACTCACAATAAAACCATTGGACAAACTTGGCAGGATTCCGTATCGGCCTCCTAGCTAATTCAATGGCAACACAGAAGCTACTACTATTCAATCTAGAAACATATTTTAGGGCATTGGTACCCAACTTTAGGATTGACGAGAAGCGGACCTGGGACTAGGTAGTGACTGCGCGCCGGAGTTCTGACGTACTCTTCGTTATCTGAGCCGAACAAATCCCTCTCCTCCTCTACCTCCTCGTTCTCATATTCCCTCCTCTCATCGTCCAGATAGCCGGCGGCGCCGGCGCTCCTTGTGGCTATGAGGTTGGACGAATCGTATTCCTCCCCGTCCCCCACATCGGCGCCATCCTCGCCCTCACCGGCAGCGCCGCCGCTGCTGCTGAGGCTTGAGCCGCCACTTGAGGATGAGGAGGACGCGGCGGCAGAGGACGACGAGGACGATGATGGGGAGGAGGAGCCCGACGAGTCCCCGCCGCCGTCGGCCTCGGCGCCGCCGTCGTGGACGTCGTAGTCCTCGCCAAAGACGTCGACGACGTCCTGTTCCGACAAGTCCATGGCGGGCGCGGCGGGGGCGGTGAGCCGGCGAGGCCTGGTCGGGAAACGAAACGGAGAAGAGGGTTGTGGTGGGGTCCGACACGACAGGGAACAAAAGAAACCTCGAATAAGGTTTACCATGGGCACTTGGCATTTTTTAAAAATAAAAACTAGATGTGTGTCCGTGACTACGATAACTTAAAAATTGGTTCAAAATAATGATACAAAAATAACAAGGGTGTGTGACAAGTAATAGACAAATAATTGAATGATGTTATCCCAGAATAAACATAATGTTAACATATGAGTAAACAATAAGAAACGGAGACATATTCCAAAAACATTATCTGTGATGTTATCCCAGAATAAACGTAACGTTAACATATGAGTAAACAATAAGAAACCGAGACATATTCCAAAAACATTATCTGTATATCATTATAGTTTAGAAATCTAAATATTCTAAATATGAATAAAAATCCTGTCAAATGTATAATTATCTATTTTTTTCTTCGATGAGGTTAAGATATCTCCGAACATTCTTAGGCATGAGAAATTGACACGAATTTCATTCGCCATAAGTTAATAGTTAGGTGCTCGTACTTTGCTACGGTTCCTATATATCAGCATAAACATGATTTAAACATGTCATAATCAATGAGGTTCTTAGGATTGTGAACTACTGTCTATGCATCCTCCAAGGGATCTGATTATAGAACTTGCTCTATGCACGAGGTTGGTCTCGGGCGAGTCGTGACTTAGGTCCCTCGTGACTTAGGTCCCTTGGGAGAAGAGGTAATCTTCTAGGACTTAGTCACAGGAAGGTCCTCCCAAGAGTTGAAGCCAAGTGGAGAAGAAAAGGAGGAAAAAGCAAGTTCGGGATGTTGTCGGCCTCATCGGACAGTCGCCCGAGACGCCCTCGGGTGAGTTGTGGTCATCGGAGAGTTGGTCAGCCGATTCGCCTCACAGAGTTGGTCGCGCGGAGTTGGTCGACGAAGTTGGTCAGCTTTCGAAGCAGTCATGTGAGGCGCCCTCGGGCGAGTCGAAAATGCGTTGTCAGTCTGGGTCTCACAGGACTGTCGCCCGACGCGCCCTCAGGTGAGTCGTGACTAAGGGAGGTCTCAGGCGAGCCATGACTGCATCTCTCTCCCGAGGTTGGCCTCAGACGAGTCGTGGCTACGTGTCACACCCGGTTTTAGAAGGTAAACCGAATGCGAACCATGTACGTGCCAGGATCAGCAATTCACGTACACAGCAGTTACATAACATGGACATCATCATACAGTGCTCAAATGGTATTAAAAAGGGAAATAATAGTCGATTACATCATATGTCTGAGACATCCACATAGTCTTTACAATAAATCAAAGTGCGGAAAAGAAACGTAGATAAACGCGGCCTTCACAGGCAGCTGACTGGGGGTTGCCGCTAACCCACACCTAGAACTCGCCGTAGTCTTGGAACTCCTGAAAGTCTCCTTCCACGGCTTCATCTTCTCCTAAGCAGTGGTTGCAATGCGAACAACTGGGGGGGTTTGGTGTGTAGAGCAAGGATGAGTACACATCAACATACTCAGCAAGTATCCTGTTTGGCTGTGGTGGACTAGCTTTATGTGGGGGTAAGTCAAGCAGTTGCTTTTAGTTGGTCAGATTTGTTATTACTAGTAGAGAAAGCCAAGTTTTAGAGTTAACCCACGTTATTAACCCAAACGTACTCTTTCCAAATGGAAAGAATACCACTTACCATTACCATAGTCAATACCAGAAACCATCGATCTCATTGCCACCTGCAAATCCGAACATCTCTGATCAAGTACCACTAATCACTGGAGCTCCCTTGGCCGCTCATAACCGTGAGCACGGCTGATATATCAGTTTTCAAACACTCTGCAGAGGTTGTGCACTTTACCCACAAGCCGTGATTTCCCTTTTCTGCCCGGAGGTCATGACTCTCCATTGATCACTACCAAGGTGACCCAGCAGGGTATCACTACGTAGCCTTTACAAAAATTCCCCGGGGCTGTAGCCGCCCGTTAGGTTTCCTAAATGTACTGCACTCCTCCCCAAGAGACAAATCAACCTTGGCAGAGCGAGCCGCATACACCGAGCCCCATTGACGGCACAACGGCTAAGCGAACTACACCACGGTTCCTCTAATTATTCAGCTAAGGGCATCCCACTCCACCCTCATGGTTGCACTGTTTTCCCGGGCGGTCATCCAACGAACAGGTCCTTACGGAGAGGCACTCGAGAAACCGCTCGAGCCCCCTTGAAGGTCACAAGTATAACATCATAATAAAAGAGGGGAAAACAGCGTATCATTGATATTTTCTCATCATGTTCATTGATTAGAGTTAAGCAATAGCATAAGACTAAGTAATAATAATCCAACCCAAATAGGTAAACAAGGACATGGACAACAAAAGCTAGTCAATCCTTAGGTATAAATATGTAATGCAGGGGTGAATTAAAGAATGTATAGGACAAAGATAGGTCAAGGGACACTTGCCTCCACCAACCGACTGCTGCTCAGGGGCTTCTCCTGCGAGTTCTTCGGTTCTCCGACCGGATCGTTCTCTATGCGAGCGCAAACATACATACATCCACATATTTAATACAAAAGAACAATACACCATACAATAGAATACAATAAATAAACAGACGTTCCACGCGGGTTCGCAATTAAGGCTAAGAGAGAAAGAGAAAAAGACAGTCGAGAAACGATCACGTTACATGATTATAAATTAAACTACTCGCTTAATGAAAGGGAATAAATTTGGGCGCTATGTTTTAACATAAAGTAAAGTCAAGTTCCACATTTAATTATTGTAAACAATTGAAGGTGAATGAAAGGGAGTGGCCGCACGTCGAGACGTACGACACGACACTTAGATTGAATTAAGAAGTAGACGACTCGCCGCGCGATAGAGCGCACAACGAGACACTTGCACTAATTTTAAAGAGACGTTAAGCATCGCGCGACGAAGCGCACGACGACTTACGCCAACAGGGCTGAGTTTAAAGTGGAACGTTGCGCGTCTAGACGCGCGACATCGCACCTCAAACAACCTGAAATTAAAATAGATCATCGCGCGACGAAGCGCGCGACACAACACTTTAATGAATATAAACTAAAAGAATCGTCGCGCGACGAAGCGCGCGACGCAGCACATTAATAAACACAAATTTAAATTGAGTCGTCGCGCGACGAAGCGCGCGACGCAACACATTAATAGAATCTAAAATTAGACAAATTCGTCGCGCGACCGAGCGCACGACGCAGCACACTAACTAACGGAGTTTGAAACTAACTAAAAATCAAGAATAATCACCGCGCGCGTGGGGTTGCGCACGCGGGAACGCGTTAGGGGGTAAACGGGGAAGCGCGAGGCCATGCCAAGGCCACGCGAGCCACGCCGAGGGCCAGGACGTCGCGCGCAGGGGGCTGCGCGCCGGGGGCAGGGGCCACGTCGGGGGCAGGGGAGGCCGCGCTAGGGCCAGGCCGCGCCAGGGGCAAGGGCGGGCGGACCACGCCGGGGCTAGGGGCGCCGCCGCGGGGAGGGGGCAGAGGCGGGCGCCGCCGCGGTGCCAAGGCGGGGGCGGGCGCCGCCGC
Source organism: Zea luxurians (assembly GCA_029449295.1). NCBI lineage: Eukaryota > Viridiplantae > Streptophyta > Magnoliopsida > Poales > Poaceae > Zea > Zea luxurians. Next base: position 135,032,446 of record JAOPSE010000005.1, on the reverse strand, counting down.
GCAGGGGCCAGGACGGGGGCGGGGGGGGGGGGCGAGCGTCGCCGCGGGGGAGGGGCAGGGGCGGGCGCCGCCGCGGGCAGGGGCACGTGCGCAGGGGAGAGTAGGGATGAAAACGGGTAGGGTACCCGAAACGGGTACCGGATACGGGTACTGATTCGAGACCATTTTTCGGATACGGGTACGGGTATTTTTATATTCGGGATGGATACGGGTAATACTCGGATAGTATAGTTTCAGATTCGGGTCGGATACGGAGCGAGCACTACCCGGTAGATACCCAGATATTCGGGTCGGATACGGGTACCCGGAATTCGGGTACCCGTTTTTCCTTTTTCTGCATAATAATATAGTTATAAAATCATATCTTTTACATATGAAATCGGATGAAGATAAAGTTTATATGAAAATTGTCGGCGTTTCGAGACCGGGGGGTCCCCGAGCCGACGAGTGAGAGTGCCGCGTGCCCCAGCTTAGATGGGTCGAGCGCGTGGGCGAGCGCGAAGGGGGGAAAAGAGAGAGAGAGCGAGAGGTCGGTGGCCGGAGCCGGGTCGCGACGGGGGAGACGGAGATTCCCGCGGCCTTCGTGTTTGTCCCGCGCCCAGGTCGGGTGCGCTTGCAGTAGGGGGTTACAAGCGTCCGCGCGGGTGAGGGGAGCGAGCGGCCCCAAGAGAGCGCCTGCCCCTGCCCTCGTTCCCGCAAGGCCAACCTTCTCTAAGAAGGCCCTGGTCCTTCCTTTTATAAGCGTAAGGAGAGGATCCAGGTGTACAAAATGGGGGTGTAGCAAGGTGCTACGTGTCTAGCAGGGGAGAGCTAGTGCCCTAAGTACATGCCAAGGTGGCAGCCGGAGAGATCTTGGCACCCTGTTGGTGTGGCGTCGTGGCTGTTGGAGGAGTAACGGAGCCTGATGGAGGGACAGCTGTTGGAACAGCTGTGCTCTTGCTGACGTCTCCCTGCTTTCGTAAGGGAGCTGAGAGTCGCCGTCGTCATGGTCTAGCGGGGCGCCATCATTGCCTATCTGGCGGAGCTGGCCAGATGGGACGCCGGTCTTGTTCTCTGCGACCCAAGTCGGCTCAGGGCAGGGTGATGATGACGCTTCCTGTTGACGTGGCGGTCTTGTGTCCTAGGTCGGGCGTTGTGGAGGCTCCTCCGAAGTCGAGGTCGAGTCCGTCCTGCATGACAGAGGCCGAGCCCGAACTCCTGGGTCGGGCGAGGCGGAGGTCGTTCGGCAGAGGCCGAGGCGGAGTCCGAGCCCTGGGTCGGGCGAGGCGGAGTTCGTCGTCTTCCGGGGCCTTAGCCCGAGTCCGAGCCCTGGGTCGGGCGGAGCGGAGTTCGCCGTCTTCCGGGGCCTTAGCCCGAGTCCGAGCCCTAGGTCGGGCGGAGCGGAGTTCGCCGTCTTCCGGGGCCTTAGCCCGAGTCCGAGCCCTGGGTCGGGCGGAGCGGAGTTCGCCGTCTTCCGGGGCCTTAGCCCGAGTCCGAGCCCTGGGTCGGGCGGAGCGGAGTTCGCCGTCTTCCGGGGCCTTAGCCCGAGTCCGAGCCCTGGGTCGGGCGGAGCGGAGTTCGCCGTCTTCCGGGGCCTTAGCCCGAGTCCGAGCCCTGGGTCGGGCAGAGCCTCCTATGGCACTTCTGGCGAAGTCTGGTCGCCCGTCGGTCTTACCTTTTGCGTTAAACGCCCCGGTGACTTGGTTGGTTGGCGCGGTGATTTAGTCAGGGCTGCTTCTCAACGAAGGCAAGGCCTCGGGCGAGCCGGAGGTGCGTCTGCCGTGAAAAAGGGGCCTCGGGCGAGACGGAACCACCTCAGGGTCGGCTGCCCTTGCCCGAGGCTAGGCTCGGGCGAGGCGCGATCAAGTCGCTCGTATGGACTGATCCCTGACTTAATCAAACCCATCAGGCCTCTGCAGCTTTATGCTGATGGGGGTTACCAGCTGAGAATTAGGCGTCTTGAGGGTACCCCTAATTATGGTCCCCGACAGTAGCCCCCGAGCCTCGAAGAGAGTGTTAACACTCGCTTGGAGGCTTGCGTCGCACTTTTTTGCAAGGGGACCAGCCTTTCTCGGTGGTACTTTGTTCCGGTGGGTGCGCGCGAGCGCACCCGCCGGGTGTAGCCCCCGAGGCCTCGGAGGAGTGGTTTCACTCCTTCGAGGTCTTAATGCCTTGCGTAATGCCTCGGCTGGTCTGGCGGTTCCCTCATGCGAGCAGGGCGTAGCCCAGGTGCACTGTCGGGGCCCAAGTTCTCGGGCTGGTATGTTGACGCTGTCAACGGTTCGGCCGGAGCCGGGTTTGCGAGAGCAGCCCCCGAGCCTCCGCACGGAGCGAGAGGACGATCAGGGACAGACTCGACTTTTTACATACGCCCCTACGTCGCCTTTCCGCAAGGAGGAGGGGGGGAGAGCGCCATGTTACCCTCGATGGGCACCGAACATGGTGTCTCCGGTGAGCTGCAATCGGGTAATTCGAGTGGACGTCCGTGCCCCGTTCGTTGGGGGTCGGCTAGGGGCCCGGAGGCACGCCCAAAAGTACCTGCGGGTGATCTGCCGGACCCGGTCCCCTGGCGACGGGGTCCGAGGGCTCGTTGCCTCCCTCCGATGGGATTCCGTTACAGAGTCGTTCCCGCTGGTCTCGGAAATGTCCTAGGGTACCTCGGGAGCGCAGCCCGAGCCTTGGTTATGTATCGAACGTACCCCTGGTCATCCCTCGCTCGGCGTCTGAGGCGACTGTGAACCCTTCGAAAGGCCAGCCTTCGAACCCCTGATCAGTAGTGGGTGCGGAGCCCGAGTAGCCTGAGGCGGTCGTGGAACCTTTCGGGAGGCCGACCTTCGAACCCCTGACCAGTAGTGGGTGTCGGGCCCACGCGATCTGAGGCGGCTGTTGAACCCCTCGGGGGGTCAGCCTTCGAACTCCTGATCAGTAGGGAGGCTCGGAGCCTAGTTCCTTCACGGGGAAGGATCCCTTTGGGGGTATCCCCCTTCCCAGTCCCTGTTGCAAGAGATAGAGATAGGAGGAAAAGGGAAAAAGGATACGAAATTGAACGGCGTGGCGTACCTTTTTTGGGTGCGGTTATTTTGGCGAAGGCGAAGCGTCGCCAGCTGCCCCTGCCCGAAACGTCACCTGTCCAGCCGCGGAGTTAATGCGCCGGGGTGAGCGGTCGGCGAGGCTGCCGTTGCGTGCGCGAGCCGTTCGAGGTACGGGTCACGGGCGCGTCGTCTTCACACCGTGAGAGGGGGTTCTCTCGCTGCCTCCGGATGGGACATGAGCTTGGCCGATGGCGTGACCGCTGCTCTCGCGCGCCTGCCACCGTCATTACTGCCGGCCCACTTTTGACCGCGTCTGACCGCTGCGTCAGGCTGGCGCTGCTGGGTCGCCTCGAATCGCGGTATCGGTTCCGCAATCGAGGAGGTGCGGTGGTGGTGCAAGTGGCACAGCGGCTCGCATGCAGCACCCGGCGCGCCAGTTGCGCGACGCATGGGCTTGAGCCGTCGTGCTGGCCTGTCAGGAGTCGGAGAGGCGCGTCCACTTGGCGCGGTTGCATGCCGCCTGCATGGCCGCCTGCCCCTTTCGCCCGCTGGTCTGGGCAAAAGTGGAGGGTTACTTGTAACCGCCGGGTGGTTGCGCGCGTCGTGCGCGACGGTTCGGCTTCTTCTGCTCGGAGCCGGTCTCCATGACTTGTGGGTCCCAGCCCCCGCGCCGCGGGGGAGGGCTTTAGAGGCGTGTTGGAGAAGACTCAGCCCGTGACGGTTGGGGGTGCAAGCAGGGGGAGTTGCCTTTAAAAGGAGGGCGTCCCCCTTCGTAAGGCGACCATGCCTCCTCCGTGCCTTATGCATCGTGTCTTTCCACCTTCCAAGCCCCCGGATGGGGGAAACCGCCGTCTCTTCGCCCCATCGTTGGAGGAACGCGACTCCGGGGGAGTCGGTACCTTTCAGCCATCGTTCGGCTTCAAGGATTTTCATCATGCAGCCCGGCCGCACCCCTCCACCGGCGGTCACCCAAGAGGGTGACTTCCGGCTTGATGGTGGGGGAAAGCGAGCCGGGCCGCGGCCTCCGCCCCTCCCTCAGCCTCAAGGATTTTCATCACTAGGCCAAGAGGGAGGACGAGGCGAGTCAGGGGGCTGCCTCCGCGTGGGTCGGTTGCCCTCTTCTTCCCCGTTCGTCTGGGGGAGAACGGCATCCTCCGGCTTCACGGAGACTTCCTCCAGCCATGCCGGGAAAGGCGGGTCGTCGTCGCACAGCCAGGGTGCCATGCCGCGCCCTCCGTCCGGACGACGATTGCGCCGCGCCCCGCAAGGGCAGTGCCCACGCCCTAGACGGCCCTGGCATGGGCGAAGACCTGCCGGCGCGTTCCGAGGCGTCGGCGGGTGGAGGTGGCATCTCTACCGATGAGATTGCCAATTCCGCCAGTAGCCCCGGATTTCCGTCTCCTGGCCTGAATGGCTGGCTCTCGTCCTCGGGGGGTGAGAGTTTTTCCGCCGCCCCGCAGGCCCGCCCCTGTCGAGTGGGGTTGTTCGTACCTGCGGGGGGGAACCGGAGCTCCGTTTGTAATGGCACTTCGAGTGCCGGGTTTTTTGTTCATTACGGCTTTCGGGGCCTGAACATGTATGTAACGCCGGCACGGAGCCGTGTTTTTTTCCTTATTTTCGAGCACTAAGACTCGCCTGCTGATTATCTGAATCGCTTCACCAAGCGTGAGTTGCCCCGTGTCAAGGTGACGAGTGAGGTATCCGTATCCCGGAGGCGTAGGAGTCCCTCGGCTCGGTCGGACCTGTTGTCCGAGGCTTCTCTAGCTTAGTTAAAGAGACCCCTCGGCCGCTCTTCGACGAGCCGAGGCCAGGGGTAGCGATATCAGTACGAGCAGAGGCGGAGTTGGCTCGGAAATGAAACCTGGTTGGCCGGAGCCTAGCCTGGTTGTCTGTTGGCAGGATTGTCGTCGGAGTTGATCAGCCGAGGCTTCGGCCCGGGCCGACACCCTTGGAAGGTGGTCGGCCGAGGCCCCGGAGGTGGCCGGCCGAGCCGTCCGCTCGGGCCGGGTTCTCGGAGAAGTCCCTGGCAGAGATTGCTCGGGCGCGGTGATGACGTCGTCCTTCGGAGCGGAGGCCTTGGGACCGCGTCGCCGTCCGAGGCTAGGTCAGGCCCTGCCGAAGGCGCTGTCGATGCCGAGGGTGTCATCGCCCTCTTCCAGCGTCAAGATCCGAGCCTGCAGGGTCAAATCGTCTTGTAGCGTGGGCCTTGTGCGGCCGTCGAGGCCAGAACACACACCCTTGCTGCGTTATAAAGCTGCGTCTCTTTTCCTCTCGTTTCGAGTATCCGGACTTTTTGTCGGTAGCAGGGATGTCAGTGCGAGCGAGAGTTGCTTCTCGCGGAAGGTGATGAGTGAGGTATCCGTATCCCGGAGGCGTGGGAGTCCCTCGGCTCGGTCGGCCTCGCCGCTTACGCGTACTTTCACCCGTCCATGAGGCCCTGTCACCGACTCGGTCGAGAAGGCTCGAAGAATCGCTTTGACAGAAGGGCTTCCGAACGTAAAGACTTATTCGATCCGCAGAGTCACCTTATCCGAACGCGAGTTACTTATCGCAGAAGGTGATGAGTGAGGTATCCGTATCCCGGAGGCGTAGGAGTCCCTCGGCTCGGTCAGCCTTGACTGCTTACGTGTACCCCGTCGTTTCCAGGACCCACTTTTCGAAGTAGTCAAAAAGCACGAAAGATGTTCTGGTAAAAGAGATTTTCTTTTCGAGGAAAATTTTGACGCAGAGGGGGTTTCCCCCCTTTTAGCCCCCGAGGGAGGGTCGAGCCTTGCCGAGGCGAGGCCGACCCTTCCTTGTTGACTAAACTTTGCGTGGGTGCGAGGTATTTAATCGACTTGGAAACATCTTAAGGGTAGAAGCGACGTAGCTGTTGGATGTTCCAAGCGTTGCCGTAGACCTCGCCCTGACTGTTGGCCAGCTTGTACGTTCCGGGCTTCAGAACTTTGGCGATGATGAACGGCCCCTCCCAGGGGGGCGTGAGCTTGTGCCTCCCTCGGGCGTCTTGCCGCAGCCGAAGCACCAGGTCGCCCACCTGGAGGTCTCGGGGTCGGACCCCTCGGGCGTGGTAGCGTCGCAGGGACTGCTGGTACCGCGCCGAGTGTAGTAAGGCCCTGTCCCGAGCCTCGTCCAGCTGGTCCAGCGAGTCTTCTCGGCTTGCTTGGTTACTTTCGTCATCATAGGCCCTCGTCCTCGGGGAGCCGTATTCCAGGTCCGTGGGCAAGACGGCCTCGGCCCCGTAGACCAGGAAGAACGGCGTGAAACCCGTGGCTCGGCTCGGCGTCGTCCTCAGGCTCCAGACCACCGAGGGGAGTTCCTTCATCCACCGCTTGCCGAACTTGTTGAGGTCGTTGTAAATCCGAGGCTTGAGCCCTTGTAGGATCATGCCATTGGCGCGCTCTACTTGCCCATTCGACATGGGATGAGCTACGGCGGCCCAGTCCACCCGGATGTTGTGATCCTCGCAAAAATCCAAGAATTTTTTGCCGGTGAACTGGGTGCCGTTGTCGGTGATGATGGAGTTCGGGACCCCGAAGCGATGGATGATGTTGGTGAAGAATGCCACCGCCTGTTCGGACCTGATGCTGTTCAGGGGTCGGACCTCGATCCACTTGGAGAATTTGTCGACGGCGACCAGCAGGTGCGTGTAGCCCCCGGGCGCCTTCTGCAGAGGGCCGACGAGGTCCAGACCCCACACAGCGAAGGGCCAGGTGATGGGTATCGTCTGCAGAGCCTGAGCGGGCAGGTGGGTCTGCTTCGCGTAGAATTGGCACCCTTCGCAGGCGCGGACAATCCTAGTGGCGTCAGCCACCGCCGTTGGCCAGTAGAAGCCTTGGCGGAAAGCGTTCCCGACGAGGGTTCGAGGTGCTGCATGATGGCCGCAAGCCCCCGAGTGTATTTCCCGTAGGAGTTCCTGACCTTCGGCGATGGAGATACACCGCTGGAGGATGCCCGAGGGGCTACGGTGGTAGAGCTCCTTCTCATCGCCCAGCAAGACGAACGACTTGGCGCGTCGCGCTACACGCCGTGCCTCGGCTCGGTCGAGGGGCAGTTCTCCTTGGCGGAGATATTGCAGATACGGGGTTTGCCAATCTTGATCTGGCATGACCCCGCTCTGCTCCTCCTCGATGCGCAGTGCTTCGCCCTCGGGGGCCGAGGGTTCCTCGGGTCGAACCGAGGGTGGCTCGGGCTGGGCCGAGGTTACCTCGGACGGGGCCGAAGGTACCTCGGGCTCGGGCGCGTCGCCCATCTTGACGGAGGGTTGGGGCAGATCCCGGGAGAAGACGTCCGGGGGAACCGTTGTTCGCCCCGAGGCGATCTTCGCCAGCTTGTCCGCAGTCTCGTTGTAGCGCCGGGCGATGTGGTTAAGCTCGAGCCCGTAGAACTTGTCCTCTAGGCGTCGAACCTCCTCACAGTAGGCTTCCATCTTCGGGTCGCGGCAGTGGGAGTTCTTCATGACTTGGTCGATGACGAGCTGCGAGTCGCCGCGTGCATCGAGGCGTCGGACCCCTAGCTCGATGGCGATTCGCAATCCGTTGATCAGAGCCTCGTACTCCGCCACATTGTTGGACGCCGGGAAATGGAGGCGTAGCACGTAGCGCAGGTGTTTCCCGAGGGGCGAGACGAAGAGCAGGCCTGCGCCGGCTCCCGTCTTCATCAGCGACCCGTCGAAAAACATGGTCCAGAGCTCCGGTTGGATCGGAGCCGTCGGCAGCTGGGTGTCGACCCATTCGGCTACGAAGTCCGCCAGTACCTGGGACTCGATGGCCTTCCGGGGGGCGAACGAGATTGTCTCGCCCATAATTTCCACCGCCCACTTTGCGATCCGTCCCGAGGCTTCCCGGCACTGGATGATCTCCCCCAGGGGGAAGGATGACACCACAGTCACCGGATGAGACTCGAAGTAGTGTCGCAGCTTTCGCCTCGTCAGGATCACCGCATACAGCAGCTTCTGAATTTGTGGGTAGCGGATCTTGGTTTCGGACAGCACTTCGCTGACGAAGTAAACTGGCCTCTGAATGGGCAAAGCATGCCCCTCTTCCTGCCTTTCGACCACGATCGCGGCGCTGACCACCTGAGTGGTAGCGGCGACGTAGACCAGGAGGACTTCACCATCAGCTGGGGGTACCAAGATGGGCGCCTGGGTGAGGAGCGCCTTCAGGTTCCCGAGGGCTTCCTCGGCCTCGGGGGTCCAAGTGAAGCACTCGGCCTTCCTTAAGAGACGGTACAGGGGCAGGCCTCTTTCGCCGAGGCGCGAGATGAAACGGCTCAGGGCCGCGAGACACCCCATGACCCTTTGTACGCCTTTTAAGTCTTTGATGGGCCCCATGTTTGTGATGGCTGCGATCTTTTCCGGGTTGGCTTCGATGCCCCGCTCGGAGACGATGAATCCCAAGAGCATGCCTCGGGGCACCCCGAAGACGCACTTCTCGGGATTAAGCTTGACGCCCTTCGCCTTGAGACACCGGAATGTCAGTTCGAGGTCGGAGAGAAGATCGGAGGCTTTCCTCGTCTTGACTACGATGTCATCGACGTAAGCCTCGACCGTGCGACCGATGTGTTCGCCGAACACATGGTTCATGCACCGCTGGTACGTTGCACCCGCGTTCCTCAAACCGAACGGCATGGTGACATAACAGTACATGCCGAAGGGCATGATGAAAGAAGTCGCGAGCTGGTCGGACTCTTTCATCTTAATTTGATGATACCCTGAGTAGGCATCAAGGAAAGACAGGGTTTCGCACCCCACAGTGGAGTCCACGATTTGATCGATGCGAGGTAGAGGGTAGGGGACCTTCGGACATGCTTTGTTAAGACCAGTGTAGTCTACACACATCCGCCATTTCCCCCCTTTCTTCCTCACAAGTACAGGGTTGGCAAGCCATTCGGGATGGAATACCTCCTTGATGAACCCTGCTGCCATCAGCTTGTGGATCTCCTCGCCTATCACCCTGCGTCTTTCCTCGTCGAATCAGCGCAGGGGCTGTCTGACCGGTCGGGCTCCGGCCCGAATATCCAGCGAGTGCTCGGCGACATCCCTCGGTATGCCGGGCATGTCCGAGGGACTCCACGCAAAGACGTCGGCGTTTGCGCGGAGTAAGTCGACGAGCACTGCTTCCTATTTGGGGTCGAGTCCGGAACCGATTCGGATCTGCCTGGAGGTGTCGCCACTGGGGTCGAGAGGGACGGCCTTGACCGTCTCCGCTGGCTCGAAGTTGCCAGTGTGTCGCTTCACGTCCCAGGAATTCCCGGGGCGCACGTACGTGCCCTGGAAGTTGCCGGCGAAAGCTTGGACCAGATCCTCCCAGTTGGAAATCTGCCCCGGAGGCAGGTGCTCCAACCAGGCACGAGCAGTGTCGGAGAGGAACAGGGGGAGGTTGCGGATGATGAGGTTGTCGTCGTCCGTCCCACCCAGCTGACAGGCCAGGCGGTAGTCCGCGAGCCACAATTCCGGTCTCGTTTCCCCCGAGTACTTTGTGATAGTAGTCGGGGGTCGGAATCGGGTCGGGAACGGCGCCCGCCGAATGGCTCGGCTGAAGACCTGCGGACCGGGTGGTTCGGGCGAGGGACTCCGATCCTCCCCGCTGTCGTAGCGTCCCCCACGCCTGGGGTGATAGCCTCGGCGCACCCTTTCGTCGAGGCGTGCCCGACGGTCGCGATGAGGGTGCTCGTCGCTGAGGTGGCCCGGGGCCGCAGGCGCGGTGTTGCGCGTGCGCCCGGTATAGACCGAGGCTTCCCGCATGGGCTGGGAAGTCGCGGCGCGAGGTTCCGAGGGGTACCCCTGCCTTCGGGAGGCAGAGCTCTCGGCCCGCCGGGCCGCAGCGCCTTCCAGGAGATGCTTGAGCTCTCCCTGGATTCGCCGACCCTCGGTGGTTGATGACTCCGGCATCGCGCGGAGGAGCATCGCTGCGGCTGCCAGGTCCTGACCGGTTCCGCCGGATGCGGGTGGCAGTCTGGCCCTAGCATCGTTGGCGATGCGGTGCTGGAGACCCTGGGGCAGGTGGCGTATTTCTCCGACCGGGGGCTGGCCCGCCCATACCTGCCCGACGTCCCGGCGGATCGCCTCGAGCGCTCCTGCTCCCTCATCGAGCCCGGCCTACACCCTGCGGACTTGCTCGAGCTGTGGGTCGTGACCCCCCGCCGGAACGGGGACCACATCTAGCTCCCGCGGGATGTCGGCGCGAGGCGCTGGCCTAGGGAGATCGCCATCCTCCGGCATGCCGAGATGGCTGCCTCCGGAGGGATCCCCTAGCTCAACGTGGAAACATTCGCGGCTCGGGCCGCAGTCCTTGTCGTCAAGGCTGCGGCTGCCATCAGAGCAGTCGGAGAGGCAGTAGTCACACGCGGTCAGGAAGTCCCGCATGGCACTGGGGTTGCCAGATCCGGAGAAATCCCAGCAGATGCTGGGGTCGTCGTCTTCCTCGGACCCAGAGGGTCCGTAGGTTGAGACGCCCGTCAATCGGTCCCAGGGCGACCGCACACGAAACCCCAGAGGGGTTGCACTCGCCTCAACGTGAGTATCCGCCAAAGCGAGATCGCTAGGCAGGTTGAGGCCGAGTCGAAATGACGAAAGATGGGGAGCAGTCGGTACCTTTTGGTCGACGAGGAGCGATGAAGTCACGTCGGGGGCTGACCGCACCGTCGTCTTGGGTACGAGGGCGACGTCCTGCAGGCCCTTCGTGAGCGTGCTGGCGTCGTCCACCTGCTCGGGGTCGACGTGTTGCGGGGGGACGGCGTTCTCCTCCGCCTCGAACGCGAGGGTGACACTTGGCGTGTCCTCCGTTGGGGCGCTGGGGATGTCGATTTGCTCGACAGCCGTCGGAGCGCAGCCTCCCGCTCGGCCCTGGTTGCCCCGCCTCCTCCTCCTCCGACGGCGAGGGAGAGGATGGGGCGAGCTCGAAAGTTGTCCTTCCCCCACGCGGGAAAGACGTCGTCGGTTCCGCCGCCGGCGGGCGGGCTGTCGACCGCCATTGTCGCCGCCGTACGGCGGTGGAAGGAGTACCATGTCGTAACCGCTGTCGAGAGACATGAACTCGAGGCTCCCGAAACGGAGCACCGTCCCGGGTTGGAGAGGTCGTTGGAGACTGCCCATCTAGAGCTCGACGGGAAACTGCTCGTCAACACGCAGCGTGCCCCTACCTGGCGCGCCAACTGTTCGCGTTTCGAGACCGGGGGGTCCCCGAGCCGACGAGTGAGAGTGCCGCGTGCCCCAGCCCAGATGGGTCGAGCGCGTGGGCGAGCGCGAAGGGGGGAAAAGAGAGAGAGAGCGAGAGGTCGGTGGCCGGAGCCGGGTCGCGACGGGGGAGACGGAGATTCCCGCGGCCTTCGTGTTCGTCCCGCGCCCAGGTCGGGTGCGCTTGCAGTAGGGGGTTACAAGCGTCCGCGCGGGTGAGGGGAGCGAGCGGCCCTAAGAGAGCGCCTGCCCCTGCCCTCGTTCCCGCAAGGCCAACCTTCTCTAAGAAGGCCCTGGTCCTTCCTTTTATAAGCGTAAGGAGAGGATCCAGGTGTACAAAATGGGGGTGTAGCAAGGTGCTACGTGTCTAGCAGGGGAGAGCTAGTGCCCTAAGTACATGCCAAGGTGGCAGCCGGAGAGATCTTGGCACCCTGTTGGTGTGGCGTCGTGGCTGTTGGAGGAGTAACGGAGCCTGATGGAGGGACAGCTGTTGGAACAGCTGTGCTCTTGCTGACGTCTCCCTGCTTTCATAAGGGAGCTGAGAGTCGCCGTCGTCATGGTCTAGCGGGGCGCCATCATTGCCTATCTGGCGGAGCTGGCCAGATGGGACGCCGGTCTTGTTCTCTGCGACCCAAGTCGGCTCAGGGCAGGGTGATGATGACGCTTCCTGTTGACGTGGCGGTCTTGTGTCCTAGGTCGGGCGTCGTGGAGGCTCCTCCGAAGTCGAGGTCGAGTCCGTCCTGCATGACAGAGGCCGAGCCCGAACTCCTGGGTCGGGTGAGGCGGAGGTCGTTCGGCAGAGGCCGAGGCGGAGTCCGAGCCCTGGGTCGGGCGAGGCGGAGTTCGTCGTCTTCCGGGGCCTTAGCCCGAGTCCGAGCCCTGGGTCGGGCGGAGCGGAGTTCGCCGTCTTCCGGGGCCTTAGCCCGAGTCCGAGCCCTAGGTCGGGCGGAGCGGAGTTCGCCGTCTTCCGGGGCCTTAGCCCGAGTCCGAGCCCTGGGTCGGGCGGAGCGGAGTTCGCCGTCTTCCGGGGCCTTAGCCCGAGTCCGAGCCCTGGGTCGGGCGGAGCGGAGTTCGCCGTCTTCCGGGGCCTTAGCCCGAGTCCGAGCCCTGGGTCGGGCGGAGCGGAGTTCGCCGTCTTCCGGGGCCTTAGCCCGAGTCCGAGCCCTGGGTCGGGCAGAGCCTCCTATGGCACTTCTGGCGAAGTCTGGTCGCCCGTCGGTCTTACCTTTTGCGTTAAACGCCCCGGTGACTTGGTTGGTTGGCGCGGTGATTTAGTCAGGGCTGCTTCTCAACGAAGGCAAGGCCTCGGGCGAGCCGGAGGTGCGTCTGCCGTGAAAAAGGGGCCTCGGGCGAGACGGAACCACCTCAGGGTCGGCTGCCCTTGCCCGAGGCTAGGCTCGGGCGAGGCGCGATCAAGTCGCTCGTATGGACTGATCCCTAACTTAATCAAACCCATCAGGCCTCTGCAGCTTTATGCTGATGGGGGTTACCAGCTGAGAATTAGGCGTCTTGAGGGTACCCCTAATTATGGTCCCCGACAAAAATTATAAAGCTCGAAGAGATCTATAACTTTGTAGTACAATATATTTTTGTTTAAATATATCTTTAGGTCAAAATCATTGAAATAATGTCTAAATTTATATCAAAATAGTAGACTTTATCATTTTCATGTGGGGACTTAAGATTATCTCCATGTGGGAACTTAGGATTATCTTTTTATAAACTATTTGTTAATATTGGTAACTTATTTGCAATTTCCGGTCGACGCTACAATATTTTTATGGATTTAATTGTATTTTGATGATTTTCTACAACAAGAAATTAATAATACACCAAATAGCCTAAAAAATTTATGAATTTTTACGGGGACATAACATATATCCACATATAGTTCTCAAAAACATTTGGAATATAAAATCCATGAGATGTTGGTGTTTCTTCCATTCCACTCCCACTTATTGCATGAGTTACACGTGAAATCATTTTATGTATTGAAGTTTTAACATAATTAATATTTCACTTATCATTTTCATGTGGCGACTTAAGGTTTTATTTGAATAGTATGTTTATTTGTTTTGGTAAGATTTTTGCAATTTTGGGTCAAAACTAGTGTATTTATGAATTTTAATTATATTTTGATGATTCTATGTAGAAAGAAATTAATAATGTACAAATAGTCTCAGAAATCTATGAAATTATACGAAGGTACAACATATGGCCACATATAGTCATAAAAAATAATGGGACCATAAAATCCACAAGATGTCAAAGTTTTATGATAACCAATTAATGCATTATCCGACAAGTATTCGATATCCGATCAAATAATATCCGTATCCGTCACTTATCCGCCCGGATAAATATCCGGTCCCTGTATCCGTATCCGTCCCGTTTCTAACTATCCGTATCCGATCCCGAATCCGTTTTAAATACATTAGGGTAGGATACAGGATGAGATACTATCCGTCCGTATCCGCCCGTTTTCGCCCCTACGGGAGAGAGAGGGGGGCACGTGCAGGGAAGAGAAGGGGAGGGAGAGGGAGAGAGAGAAGAAGGGAATGGGAGGGGAGCTCACCTCGGGATCCAACTCCGGCGATCACCGTCTCCAAAACCTAGGGCACCACGGGGAGAGAGAGGTGGAAGAGGGAGAGGGAGGTTGCTGCGCGGGAAATCCAAATGAGAGAGAGAGGAGGGGAGGGGCGCATGGGGGGTGTGGGGCGCCAGGGGCGCGCGGGTCGGGCTGGACCGGGCCAGGCTACTTCGCGGACCAAAGCCCACGACACGCACGACTCTCAAACGGGCTCCAATCGCGAACCGAAAACCGAGACGAACACGCAACATCAGACAAGGAAATGTGCTTTGGCATGATGCAACACCCATGACGCTTAGGTTTTGTTCATACACGACACGGACACCTGTCACTATACTGGTTTGAAATTAGGAAGAAGGAGCGAAACAGGAAGAGAAAAGAGAGTAACGCCCGAATTTGGTGAGAGAAAAGAAGAAAAAATTCTACCCCCAAATTCAGGGCATTACACTACGGGAGGTCTCGATCAAGCTGTAATCGTCTCCCGCTCGAAGTTGGTCTCGGGCGAGCCGTGACTGCAGGAGGTCTCAGGCGAGCCGTGACTGTGTCTCCCGTGCGAGGTTGGCCTCAGGCGAGTCGTGACTGCGTCTCCCGTCGAAGTTGGCCTCGGGCGAGTCGGAATTGTGTCTCTCGCCCGGATTGGCCTTGGGCGAGTTGTGACTACGTCTTCTGCCCGGGATTGGCCTCGAGCGAGTCGGAATTGTGTCTCCCGCCCGGGTTGGCCTTGGGCGAGTCGTGACTACGTCTCCTGCCCGGGAATGGCCTCGGGTGAGTCGGAACTGCTTTCTCGCGCTCGGGGTTGACCTCGGGCGAGTCATGACTCGTGACTGTGTTTCCCGTCCAAGGTTGGCCTCAGGCGAGTCGTGACTGCATCTCCCGTCGGGCGAGTCATGACTGTGTCTCTCGCTCGGGGTTGTCCTCGGGCGAGTCATAAATGCCTCTCCAGTCCGGGGTTGCCCTCAGGCGGGTCGTGACTGCATCTTCCGCCAGGGGTTGGCCTTGGCTGTCTAGGCCTCACCGGATAGTCGCTAGAGACACTCTCTAGCGAGTTGTGGTCATTAGAGAGTTGGTCAGTCAGTCCGCCACACAGAGTTGGTCGGTGGAGTTGGTCAGCGGAGTTAGTCACCTTCTAGAGCAGTCGACTGAGGCGCCCTCGGGCGAGTTGGAAATGTGATGCCAGTCTGGGTCTCACAGGACTGTCGCTCGATGCGCCCTCAGGCGAGTCGTGACTGTAGGGGGTCTCTAGCGAGCTGTGACTGCATCTCCCGCCCGAGGTTGGCCTCGAGCGAGTTGTGACTATGGGAGGTCTCGGGCGAGCTGTAATCGTCTTCCGCCCAAAGTTGGTCTCATGCGAGCCGTTACTGTGGGAGGTCTCGGGCGAGCCATGACTGTATCTCCCGAGGTTGTCCTTGGGTGAGTCGTGACTGCATCTCGCATCTGGGTTTGGCCTCGGGCGAGTTGTGAATGCCTCTCCCGCCTGGGGTTGGCCTCGGGCGAGTCGTGACTACGTCTCCCGCCCGTGGTTGGCCTCAGGCGAGTCGTGACTGCATGTCCCGCCGAGTAGCCGAAGGAGTCATCGTGGGAGGAGATGCTAGAGGAGTCATGGGAAGAGATGCCGAGTGTCAGGGCTAGATGAGGAGGCGGAGTAGCCGAAGGCTACGCCCTAGGCGTGGTGTCCGCCCGGTGCCTACGGCCAGCCTGTGGGCTCGGTGGAGATGGAGAGGAAGGCACCGTAGAGGCGGGCACGACAATGTCTTCGGGTGGCGACTATCTTGGGGCGGTTGCGGCAGGGGCGAGGAGGTGGGGGAGCCAGGCGTGGAGGAGGTGGAGCCAGAGGGGACCGAGGAGGTGTGGAGCGGTTGTGACGCATGGAGGTGAAGGAAGGTCGAGCATCACGGGGGGGGGGGGGGGTCGCGGCGCCGAGGTCACAGGGAACGGGTGCAGGGAGAGCAGGGGTGGCAGTCGCGATAGGACGAGCGAGCGGGAGCACAGTGAGGTGGGGGCGCGGTGTGTACAGGATCTGTGCCTAGGAGTTGGCGTGGATCGATCGTCGGGGAGGGGGAGAGTGGGGGCGGAGCCATGGTATCGCCAGGGCACCTGTAGGAAACATGTGACGCCTAAGAGAGGGGTTGAATTAGGACTTCTAAAAATTTTACTAAACTAGGCCACAAATAAATCCCTAGAGCAAAACCTATGCAAACAATCAAACTATAATATGCAAACTAGGTTTTGTCTAAGTGTTGCTATTTCTACCACAATGGCTAAGTTTGAATCTACACTATATAAGTGTAAAAGACAAGATTGAAACTTAAATGCTTAATATACATGCGGAAGTTAAAGAGCGAGGTAGAGATGCAAACTCTCGTGGATGACGCTGGTATTTTTACTAGGGTATCCGAAACCACGCAAGATCCCGACTAATCCTCGTTGGTGCCCCTGCACAAAGGGAAGCCCACACGAGGGCCAAGCACCTCGGTCGAGTAACTCCGTAGAGAGCCGTGGGTCTTCTCCACGCGCAAGTGGTGCTCCGCTTTCGGCTTAAAAGGGAAATTGGATTAACCATTTCCTATAATTAATTTTGGTGGTTGATGACCAACGCAAACACGTGGACTTACTAGTTTGTCTAGAATTCATCTATTACAGATGCATAAGGTTCAACACAAACCAAGAAAGAAATCAAGTTAGGGACACAATTTTATTGAAGCAAAAGGACTTGAGTGTGCTAAGAATTGGCGCACCGGACTGTCCGGTGCACCAGGACCGTACAATCCTCAACCAGCCACTCTCGGGAATTTGGAGACACACTCCGCTATAATTCATCGGACTGTCCGGTGTGCCACCGGACTGTCCGGTGAGCCAGCGGAGCAATGACTCCTTGTGCCAACGGTCGACTCTGCAAAGTGCTACAATGATGAACAGTGCCGCACAGAAGTCAGAGCAGCGTCAGGGGGCACCGGACTGTTCGGTGCCACACCGGACTGTCTGGTGCAGCAAGACGATAGACAGCTCCAACGGTCAACTACTCAGAACCCTAACTGTTGGGTGACGTGGCGGCGCACGGGACAAGGAACAGTACCTGTCCGGTGGCGCACTGGACTGTTCGGTGCGCCCATCGACAGCAGCCTTCACCAACGGCTATGTAAGTGGTTGGGGCTATGAATTCCCCCAACCACCTCATTTATATCCTTCCAAGCATTCTGAAATTTTCATTCAATACAAGAGCAAAAGTCTTCACTCCAAGACACATCAAATAGATTGAATCCTCTCCAAGCCACCAAATCAACTCAATTCCATTAGGGGCTTGAGAGAGGGTGTTTTGTGTTCTTTTGTTGCTCTTGTTGCTTGGTTTGGCCTTTTTCTTTTCTCATTCTTATTCTCAAGTGCTTTGTAAGAGAAGCAAGAGACACCAAGTGTGTGGTGGTCCTTGCGGGGTCTTAGTGACCCGTGAGATTAAGGAAGAAGGATCACTCGGTCTAAGTGACCGTTTGAGAGAGGGAAAGGGTTGAAATAGACCCGGTCTTTGTGACCTCCTCAATGGGGACTAGGTTATTTGGAACCGAACCTCGGTAAAATAAATCATCGTGTTCACTCGCCTTATTTCTTGGTTGATTTGTTTTCCCTCTCTTCGGACTTGAATTTAATTATAACGCTAACCCCAGCTTGTAGTGTGTGTTTAAAGTTATAAATTTTAGGTTTTGCCTATTCACCCCCTCTAGGCGACTTTCAATTGATATCAAAGCCAGTGCTTCATTAAGAGTCTAACCAACTCGAAGTGATGTCTGGAGATCACACCAAGAGGGAGATGATGACCAGCGACAAGCCCGCAAGCTCGGGGAGGACCCTCTCAAGGGAGTCCGGCAATAAACACAAGGAGGAATCCTCTTCCTCCATCAAGTCCCATCGGAGAGGAGACAAGAAGAAGATGAAGAAAGTGGTCTACTACGAGACCGACTCTTCGTCACCCTCCACCTCCGGCTCCAAGTCGTCGACTACTTCTAAGCGCCATATGCGCAAGAAGTATAGTAAGATGCCCCTACACTATCCTCGTATTTCAAAGCGCGCTCCATTACTTTTCGTACCCCTAGGCAAACCACCATATTTTGATGGTGAAGATTATTGTATGTAGAGTGATAAAATGAGGCACCATCTAACCTCACTCCACGCAAGTATTTGAGATATTGTTGAGTATGGAGCGCAGGTACCAAAGATGGGGGACAAAGACTTCGACTCGGATGAGGTCACCCAAATTAGGCACTTTAACTCCCAAGCCACAACTATACTTCTTGTCTCCTTGTGTCGAGAGGAGTATAACAAGGTGCAAGGGTTAAAGAGTGCCATGAAATTTGGGATGTCCTCAAAACGGCGCATGAAGGGGACGAGGTGACCAAGATCACCAAGCGGGAAACAATCGAGGGTGAGCTCGGTTGATTCGTCCTCAACAAAGGAGAAGAGCCACAAGCGATGTACAATCGGCTCAAGACAATGGTGAACCAAGTGTGCAACCTCAGGAGCACCAAGTGGGATGATCATGAAATGGTCAAGGTTATTCTTAGATAACTTGTTTTTCGTAATCCCACTCAAGTGCAACTAATCCGTGGAGACCCTATATATAAACAGATGTCTCCCAAGGAAGTTATTGGCAAGTTTGTGAGCTTTAAACTTATGATCAAAGACTCCAAACACATTGTCAACTTGGAGCAAGACACCACCTCCACACCCGAGGTGCAACATGTCGCATTCAAAGCGACGGAAGAGAAGGAGGAGGAGTCTACACCAAGTAGGCTTCCAATCGACGCCTCCAAGCTCGACAACGAGGAAATTGCGCTCATCATTAAGAGCTTCCGCCAAATCCTCAAGCAAAGGAGGGGGAAAGATTACAAGTCTCGCTCCAAGAAGGTGTGCTACCGGTGTGGTAAGTCTGGTCACTTTATTGCTAATTGTCCAATTTCAAGTGAAAGTGACCGGGACGAGGACAAGAAGGGGAAGAAGAAGAAGGAGAAGTACAAGAAGAAGGGCGGCGATGCCCACATATGCCGGGAATGGAACTCCGGCAAGAGCTCCACCGACTCCTCCTCCGATGAGGACGCCGCCAACATCGCCGTCAACAAGGGCCTCCTCTTCCCCAACGTCGGCCACAAGTGTCTAATGGCTAAGGACGGCAAGAAGAAGGTACACTCTAGAGCCACTCCCAAATATACAACATCTAGTGATGAGGGTAGCTCTAGCGATGATGAAGATAATTTAATGTCTCTTTTTGTCAACCTTAGCATGGACCAAAAGAAAAGGTTAAATGAATTAATAGAGGCCATTAATGAAAAGGATGATCTCTTGGAAAGCCAAGAGGACTTCCTCATTAAAGAGAACAAAAAAATTTGAAATTGAAAAATGCTTATGCTTAGGAAGTAGAAAAATGTGAAAACTTATCTAAGGAGCTTAGCATTTGTCATGATTCAATTTCTAGTCTTAGAACTGAAAATGCTAGTTTAGTTTCTAAGGTTAAAGAATTGAATGTTTGTAATGATTCTATTTCCTATCTTAGAGATGAAAATGTTAGATTAAATGTTAAGATAGAATAATTGAACACTTGCAAACCTTTTACAGCTACTATTGAGCATGTTTCCATTTGCACTAGATGTAGAGATATTAATGTTGAAGCTATTGATGATCACCTTGCCATGATTAAGAAACAAAATGATCGCATAGCTACATTAAATGCTAAAATTGCCGAGCATGAGCTCGAAAACGGAAAAATTAAATTTGCTCATAGCATGCTTTATAATGGGAGACGCCCTGGCATTAAGAATGGCGTTGGGTTCCAACATGGGAATCAATCCAATGTCAAGCTTAATGCCCCCAAAAGGTTATCTAGTTTTGTTAAGGGTAAGGCTCCCATGGTTTAGGATAGTGAAGGTTACATTTTATACCCTGCAAACTATTCCAAACATAAAATTAGGAAGATTCATGCTAGGAAACCTCACAATGTTTCTCATCATGCATTCATGTATAAAAATGAGGCATCTAGCTCTAGGCATACCACTCAAGTTAATTTGCCTAGAAAAAATCCTATTGCATCAAATGAACATAATATTTCTTTTAAGACTTTTGATGCTTCATATGTGTTTACTAACAAATCAGGCAAAGTAGTTGCCAAATATGTTGGGGGCAAGCACAAGAGTCCAAAGACTCGTGTTTGGGTACCCAAGGTACTTGTATCTAACGTCAAAGGACCCAAGACTGTTGGTTACCTAAAAACAAGGCCTAAATCTGTTTTGTAGGTTTATGCATCCGATGGTTCAAGTTGGATAATCGATAGCGGGTGCACAAACCACATGACTGGGGAGAAGAGAATGTTCTCCTCCTGAAAGTCACCTAGAGGGGGGTGAATTGGCGGAATCTGAAAATTACAAACTTAAAGCACAACAACAAGCCGGGGTTAGCGTTAGAATTAAACTCGAGTCCGAGAGAGAGGGTGAAAACAAATCAAAAGCAAATGGAGCGGATGACACGGTGATTTGTTTTACCGAGGTTCGGTTCTTACAAACCTACTCCCCGTTGAGGTGGTCACAAAGACCGGGTCTCTTTCAACCCTTTCCCTCTCTCAAATGGTCACTTAGACCGAGTGAGTTTTCTCCTTAATCAAACGGGTCACTTAGACCCCTACAAGGACCACCACAACTTGGTGTCTCTTGCTTTGATTACAAGTGTGTTGAGAACAATAATGTGGGAAGAAGAAAGCGATCCAAGAACAAGAGCTCAAAGAACACGGGCAAAACTCTCTCTCTAGTCACTATTTGTTTGGAGTGGAGATGGGACTTGGAGAGGCTTTGATTCTCTTGAATTGTGTCTTGTATTGATTGCACTAGCTCTTGTATTGAATGAGAAGTCTGAAAAACTTGGATGCTTGGAGTGGTGGTGGTGGTTGGGGGGTATTTATAGCCCTCAACCACTACATAGCCGTTGGGGAGGCTGTCTGTCGATGGGCGCACCAGACATTCCGGTGCACTGTCCGATGCGCCAGCCACGTCACCCAACCGTTAGGGTTCTGACGGTTTCGACCGTTGGAGCTCTGACCTCTCGGGGCACTGGACAGTCCGGTGCCGCACCGGACAGGCATTGTTCACTGTCCGGTGCGCCTTCTGGCGCTGCTCTGACTCTGCGCGAACTATCCGCGCACTGTTCACGCGCACTGTTCACTTTTGCAGACGACCATTGGCGCAGTAGCCGTTGATCCGCTTGGCGCACCGGACAGTCCGGTGCTACACCGGACAGTCCGGTGAATTATAGCAGAGTGGCCTTCGAGAAACCCGAAGCTGAGGAGTTCGGAGTGTACGATCCCTGGTGTACCGGACACTGTCCGGTGGCACACCGGATAGTCCGGTGCGCTAGACCAGGGCAGCCTTCGGTTTCTTTTGCTCCTTTCTTTTTGAACCCTAACTTGACCTTTTTATTGGTTTGTGTTGAACCTTTAGCACCTGTAGAATGTATATTCTAGAGCAAACTAGTTAGTCCAATTATTTGTGTTGGGCAATTCAACCACCAAAATCATTTAGGAAAAGGTTTGACCCTATTTCCCTTTCAATCTCCCCTTTTTTGGTGATTGATGCCAACACAAACCAAAGCAAATATATAAGTGCAGAATTGAACTAGTTTGCATAATTGTAAGTGCATAGGTTGCTTAGAGTTAAACCAATTTATAGCTTCAATAGATATGCATGGATTGCTTTCTTTTATTATTTAACATTTCGGACCACGCTTGCACCACATGTTTTGTTTTTGCAAATTCTTTGTAAAATTCTTTTCAAAGTTCTTTTGCAAATAGTCAAAGGCATATGAATAAGATTGTAAGAAGCATTTTCATGATTTGAAATTTCTCTCCCTGTTTCAAATGCTTTTCCTTTGACTAAAACAAAACTCCCACTGAATTGGAATTCTCCTCTTAGTTTTCAAGAGGGTTTTGATAGATACCATTTGAAAATAACACATACCAATTTGAAATATACCAATAACAATTTTCGAAACATAATTTTAAAAATTAGGTGGTGGTGTGGTCCTTTTGCTTTGGGCTTAATATTTCTCCCCCTTGGAGTTGTTTGAGAGCCCTTTACTTTCTCCCCCATTGGTACAAGTAAATATGAGTGAAAAGATTATACCAATCGAAGAGTGACGTGGAGTAGCAACGAAGGATGATACGATAGAGTGGAGTGGAAGCCTTCTCTTCGTCGAGTACTCCATTTCCCTTTTAATCTATGACTAGCTTAATAATATACTTGAATGACACATTAGTCATAGCAAGAGAAAGAGATATGATCAAAGGTATATAAATGAGCAATGTGTGCAATGTTTCAATCAAAGTTCCGAGAATCAAGTATATTTAGCTCATTCCTAAGTTTGCAAAAGGTTTTCTCATCTAATGGCTTGGTAAAGATATAGGCTAATTGATCTTTGGTGTTTATATAAGCAATCTCAATATCCTCCCTTTGTTGGTGATCTCTCAGAAAGTGATGCCGAATGTCTATTTGCTTAGTGCGGCTGTGGTCAATGGGATTATCCGCTATGCGGATTACACTCTCATTGTCACATAGGAGAGGGACTTTGCTCAATTTGTAGCCATTGTCCCTGAGGGTTTGCCTCATACAAAGTAATTGCGCACAACAATGGCCTACGGTAATATACTCGGCTTCGGCGGTTGATAGGGCTACTGAATTTTGTTTCTTTGAAGCCCAAGACACCAGGGATCTTCCCAGAAGCTGACAAGTCCCTGATGTGCTCTTCCTATCAATTTTACACCCTGCCCAATCGGCATCGGAATACCCTATCAAATCAAAGGTTGATCCTTAGGGGTACCAAAGCCCAAACTTAGGAGTGTAAACTAAATATCTCATGATTCGCTTCACAGCCCTAAGGTGAACTTCCTTAGGGTCGGCTTGGAACCTTGCACACATGCATACTAAAAACATAATATCCGGTCGAGATGCACATAAATAGAGTAAGGATCCTATCATCAACCGGTATACCTTTTGATCTACGGATTTACCTCCCGTGTCAAGGTCGAGATGCCCATTAGTTCCCATGGGTGTCTTGATGGGTTTGGCAACCTTCATTCCAAACTTTGTAAGAATGTCTTGAGTATACTTGGTTTGGCTGATGAAGGTGCCCTCTTGGAGTTGCTTAACTTGAAATCCTAGGGAATACTTCAACTCCCCCATCATAGACATCTCGAATTTTTGAATCATGATCCTACTAAACTCCTCACAGGTAGATTTGTTAGTAGACCCAATTATAATATTGTCAACATAAATTTGGCATACGAAGAAATCATTTGCAATAGCTTTAGTAAAGAGAGTAGGATCGGCTTTACCGACTTTGAAGCCATTAGTGATAAGAAAATCTCGCAGGCATTCATACCATGCTCTTGAGGCTTGCTTGAGCCCATAAAGCGCCTTTGAGAGTTTATACACATGGTTAGGATACTCACTATCCTCAAAGCCGGGAGGTTGCTCAACATAGACCTCTTCCTTGATAGGTCCATTGAGGAAGGCACTCTTCACGTCCATTTGATAGAGCTTAAAGCCATGGTAAGTAGCATAGGCAAGTAATATGCGAATTGACTCAAGCCTAGCTACAGGTGCATAAGTTTCACCAAAGTCCAAACCTTCGACTTGTGAATAACCTTTGGCAACAAGTCTGGCTTTGTTCCTTATCACAACTCCATGCTCGTCTTGCTTGTTGCGGAATACCCACTTGGTACCTACAACATTTTGATTAGGACGTGGAACCAAATGACATACGTCATTCCTCGTGAAGTTGTTGAGCTCCTCTTGCATTGCCAACACCCAATCCGAATCTTTTAGTGCATCCTCTATCCTATAAGGCTCAATAGAGGAAACAAAAGAGTAATGTTCACAAAAATGAGTGACTCAAGATTGAGTGGTTACCCCCTTATGAATATCACCGAGGATGGTGTTCACGGGGTGATCTCTTTGAATCGCCTAGTGGACTCTTGAGTGTGGAGGTCTTTGATCCTGTTCATCTTCCTTGTCTTGACCATTGTCATCTCCCCTTTGATCATTGTCCTCCTCTTGAGGTGGCTCATCCTCTTGATCTTCTTCTTCATTATCTTGAGCTTGTTCCTCATCTTGGGTTGGTGGAGATGCTTGAATGGAAGATGACGGTTGATCTTGTGCTTGTGGAGGCTCTTCGGATTCCTTAGGACACACATCCCCAATGGACATGTTCCTTAGCGCGACGCATGGAGCCTCTTCATCATCTAGTTCATCAAGATCAACTTGCTCTACTTGAGATCCATTAGTCTCATCAAACACAGTGTCACAAGAAACTTCAACTAGTCCAGTGGACTTGTTAAAGACTTTGTATGCCCTTGTGTTTGAATCATATCCTAGTAAAAAGCCTTCTACAGCCTTGGGAGCAAATTTAGATTTTCTACCTCTTTTAACAAGAATAAAACATTTGCTACCAAAGACTCTAAAATATGAAACATTGGGCTTTTTACCAGTGTGGAGTTCATAGGATGTCTTTTTGAGGATTCAGTGTAGATATAACCGGTTGATGGAGTAGCAGGCGGTGTTAATCGCCTCGGCCCAAAACTGATCCGGTGTCTTGTACTCATCAAGCATGGTCCTTGCCATGTCAAGTAGAGTTCTATTCTTCCTCTCCACTACACCATTTTGTTGAGGTGTGTAGGGAGAAGAGAACTCATGCGTGATGCCCTCCTCCTCAAGGAAACCTTAAATTTGTGAGTTCTTGAACTACGTCCCATTGTCGCTTCTAATCTTTTTGATCCTTAAGCCGAACTCATTTTGAGCTCGTCTCAAGAATCCCTTTAAGGTCTCTTGGGTTTGTGATTTATCCTACAAAAAGAACACCCAAGTGAAGCGAGAATAATCATCCATAATTACAAGACAATACTTACTCCCACCGATGCTTATGTAAGCTATCGGATCGAATAAATCTATGTAGAGTAGCTCAAGCGGCCTGTCGTTCGTCATGATGTTCTTGTGTGGATGATGGGCACCAATTTGCTTTCCTGCTTGGCATGCGCTACAGATCCTATATTTCTCAAAATGAACATTTGTTAGTCCTAAAATATGTTCTCCTTTAGAAGCTTGTGAAGATTCTTCATCCCAACATGGGCCAGTCGGCGATGCTAGAGCCAACCCATATTAGTCTTAGCAATTAAGCAAGTGTTGAGTTCAGCTCTATTGAAATCAAGTAAGTTAGCTGACCCTCTAACACTCCCTTAAATGCTACTGAATCATCACTTCTTCTAAAGACAGTAACACCTACATCTGTAAATAGACAGTTGTAGCCCATATTGCAGAATTGAGAAATAGAAAGCAAATTGTAATCTAAAGAATCTACAAGAAAAACATTGGAAACAGAGTGTTCAGGTGATATAGCAATTTTACCAAGTCCTTTGACCAAACCTTGATTTCCATCCCCAAATGTGATAGCTCTTTGGGGATCTTGGTTTTTCTCGTAGGAGGAGAACATTCTTTTCTCCCCTGTCATATGGTTTGTGCACCCGCTATCAATTATCCAACTTGAGCCCTCGGATGCATAAACCTGCAAAATAGTTTTAGGCCTTGTTCTTAGGTACCCAAACGGTCTTGGGTCCTTTCACATTAGAAACAAGCACCTTGGGTACCCAAACATAAGTCTTTAACCCCTTGTGTTTGGCCCCAACATATTTGGCAACTACTTTGCCTGATTTGTTAGTCAGCACATAAGAAGCATCAAAAGTCTTAAATGAAATAATAGGCTCATTTGATGCAGTAGGAGTTTTCTTTTTAGGCAATTTAACATGGGTTGATTGCCTAGAGCTAGAAGCCTCATTTTTATACATAAAAGCATGATGTGAAACAGAATGAGACTTCCTAGAATGAATTCTCCTAATTTTATGCTCAGGATAACCAACAGGATATAAAATGTAACCCTCGTTATCCTGAACCATGGGAGCTTTGCCCTTAACAAAGTTAGACAATTTTTTAGGGGCATTAAGTTTGACATTGCTTCCCTGTTGGAAACCAATGCCATCCTTGATGCCAGGGTGTCTCCCATTATAGAGCATGCTCCTAGCAAATTTAAAATTTTCATTTTCTATCTCATGCTCATTAATTTTAGCACTAAGTTGAGCTATGTGATCATTTTGTTGTTTAATTAAAGCTAGGTGATCATGGATAGCATCAACGTTAATATCTCTACATCTAGTACAAATAGACACATGATCAACACGAGATGTAGAGGGTTTGCAGGCATTTAATTCATCTAGCTTAGATTTTATCATGGCATTTTCATCTCTAAGACAAGAAATCGAATCATTGCAAACAATCAAATCTTTAGCCTTGGAAATTAAATTATCATTCTCAACTTTAAGGCTAGAAATTGATTCATTCAATTTATCAATCTTAGCAGTTAATCTAGCATTTTCATTCTTAAGATTGACAATTGAATCATCACAAACATTTAATTTTCCAACCTTAGCATTTAAACTAGCATTCTCAGCTCTAAGGTTAGAAATAGTGTTATGGCAAATGCTAATCTCACTAGTCAATTTTCCACATTTCTCTATCTCCTGAGCATAAGCATTTTTAACCTTAACATGTTTTTTTGTTTTCCTTAATAAGGAATTCCTCTTGGCTATCCAAGAGTTCATCCTTCTCATGAATAGCACCTATTAATTCATTTAATTTTTCCTTTTGTTGCATGTTAAGGTTGGTAAAAAGACTAAGCAAGTTTTCTTCATCATCACTAGAACTACCCTCATCACTAGATGTAGTATACTTGGGGGTGGTTTTAGCTTGTACCTTCTTTTTCTTGCCGTCCTTTGCCATGAAACATTTGTGGCCGACGTTGGGGAAGAGAAGACCCTTGTTGATGGCGATGCTGGCGGCGTCCTCGTCGGAGGAGGTGTCAGTGGAGCTCATGTCGGAGTCCCATTCCCGACATATGTGGGCATCGCCGCCCTTCTTCTTGTAGTATCTCTTCATTTCCTTCTTCTTTCCCCTCTTGTTGTCACCCCTGTCACTATCACTAGACATAGGACATTTTTGCAATAAAATGACTGGGCTTACCACATTTGTAGCACACCCTTTTGGAACAGGGTTTGTAATCCTTCCTCTTCCTTTGTTTGAGGATTTGGCGGAAGCTCTTGATGATGAGCGCCATCTCCTCATTATCAAGCTTGGAGGCGTCAATGGGAATCCTACTTGGTGTGGATTCCTTCTTTTCTTCCTCCGCCGCCTTGAATGCGACGGGTTGCACCTCGAGTGTGGAGGTGCCTCCTTGCTCCAAGTTGATGATTTGTTTGGAGCCTTTGATCATCAATTCAAAGCTCACAAACTTTCTTATAACTTCTTCAGGAGACATTAACTTATATCGAGGATCACCACGAATTAATTGAACTTGAGTGGGATTACGAAAAACAAGTGATCTAAGAATAACCTTGACCATTTCATGGTCATCCCACTTGGTGCTCCCGAGGTTGCACACTTGGTTGACCAAGGTCTTGAGCCGGTTGTACATCGCTTGTGGCTCCTCTCCTTGGTTGAGGACGAATCGACCGAGCTCCCCCTCGATCATCTCCCGTTTGGTGATCTTGGTCACCTCATCTCCTTCGTGCGTGGTCTTCAAGACGTCCCAAATTTCTTTAGCACTTTTTAGCCCTTGCACCTTATTATACTTCTCTCGACATAGAGAGGCGAGGAGTATAGTGGTGGCTTGGGAGTCAGAGTGCCGGATTTGGGCGACCTCGTCCGCATCATAATGTTCATCCCCTACGGATGGTACCTACGCTCCAAACTCAACAACATCCCATATGCTTGCGTTGAGTGAGGTTAGGTGATGCCTCATCATATCACTCCACATACTATAATCTTCACCATCAAAAATGGGTGGTTTGTCTAATGGGACGAAAAGTAAAGGAGTGCATTTGGAAATGCGAGGGTAGCGTAGGGGGATCTTACTAAACTTCTTGTGCTCATGGCGCTTAGAAGTGACGGACGGCGCGTCAGAGCCGGAGGTGGATGGCGACAAAGAATCGGTCTTGTAGTAGACCACCTTCTTCATCTTCGATTTCTTTTCACCGCTCCAATGCGACTTTGAAGGGGATCCCTTCATCTTGTTGCCAGACTCCCCCGATGGAGCCTTCCCGTGGCTTGTAGTCTTGTCACCGCCGGTCACGATCTCCTTCTTGGCATGATCTCCCGACATCACTTCGAGCAGTTAGGCTCTAATGAAGTACTGGGCTCTAATACCAATTGAAAGTCGCCTAGAGGGGGGTGAATAGGCAGAATCTGAAAATTACAAACTTAAAGCACAACTACAAGCTAGGGTTAGCGTTAGAATTGAACTCGAGTCCGAGAGAGTGGGTGAAAACAAATCAAAAGCAAATGGAGCAGATGACACGGTGATTTGTTTTACTGAGGTTCGGTTCTTGCAAACCTACTCCCCGTTGAGGTGGTCACAAAGACTGTGTCTCTTTCAACCCTTTCCCTCTCTCAAACGGTCACTTAGACCGAGTGAGCTTTCTCCTTAATCAAACGGGTCACTTAGACCCCTACAAGGACCACCACAACTTGGTGTCTCTTGCCTTGATTACAAGTGTGTTGAGAACAAGAATGGAGGAAGAAGAAAGCGATCCAAGAACAAGAGCTCAAAGAACATGGGCAAAACTCTCTCTCTAGTCACTATTTGTTTGGAGTGGAGATTGGACTTGGAGAGGCTTTGATTCTCTTGAATTGTGTCTTGTATTGATTGCACTAGCTCTTGTATTGAATGAGAAGTCTGAAAAACTTGGATGCTTGGAGTGGTGGTGGTGGTTGGGGGTATTTAAAGCCCTCAACCACCACATAGCCATTGGGGAGGCTGTCTGTCGATGGCGCACCGGACAGTCCGGTGCGCCACCGGACACTATCCGGCGCGCCAGCCACTTCACCCAACCGTTAGGGTTCTAACAGTTTCGACCGTTAGAGCTCTGACTTCTTGGGGCACCATACAGTCCGGTGCCGCACCGGATAGGCACTATTCACTGTCCGGTGCGCCTTCTAGCTGCTCTGACTCTGCGCGAACTGTCTGCGCACTGTTCACGCGCACTGTTCACTTTTGCAGACGATCGTTGGCGCAGTAGCCGTTGCTCCGCTTGGCGCACCAGACAGTCCGGTGCTACACGGGACAATCTGGTGAATTATAGTGGAGCGGCCTTCGAGAAACCCGAAGCTGAGGAGTTCGGAGTGTACGGTCCCTGGTGCACCGGACACTGTCTGGTGGCACACCGAACAGTCCGGTGCGCCAGACTAGGGCAACCTTCAGTTTCTTTTGCTCCTTTCTTTTTGACCCCTAACTTGATCTTTTTATTGGTTTGTGTTGAACCTTTAGCACCTTGAAAGTCGCCTAGAGGGGAGGTGAATAGGGCGAAACTGAAATTTACAAATATAAACACAACTACGAGATGGGTTAGCGTTAGAAATAAGCACGAGTCTGAGAGAGAGGCCGCAAAACAAATCGTGAGCAAATGCGGAGTGAGACATGATGATTTGTTTTACCGAGGTTTGGTTCTCGCAAACCTACTCCCTGTTGAGGAGGCCACGAAGGCCGGGTCTTTTTCAACCCTTTCCCTCTCTCAAACGGTCCCTCGGACCGAGTGAGCTTCTCTTCTCAAATCAACCCGAGAATAAAACTTCCCCGCAAGGACCACCACACAATTGGTGTCTCTTGCCTTGGTTACAAATGAGTTTATGATCACAAGAACAAATGAGAAAGAAAGAAGCAATCCAAGCGCAAGAGCTCAAAAGAACACGACAAATCTCTCTCGCTAATCACTAAAGCCTTGTGTGGAATTGGAGAGGATTTGATCACTTGAGTGTGTCTAGAATTGAATGCCTAGCTCTTGTAAGTGGTTGAGAAGTGGAAAACTTGGATGACTTGAATGTGGGGTGGTTGGGGGTATTTATAGCCCCAACCACCAAACTAGCCGTTTGGTGGAGGCTGTCTGTCGTATGGTGCACCGGACAGTCCGGTGCACACCGGACATGTCCGGCGCGCCAGCCACATCACCAAAGCCATTGGGTTCCGACCGTTGGAGCTCTGTCTTCTGGGCCCGCCTGGATGTCCGGTGGCGCACCGGACATGTACTGTAGAGTGTCCGGTGCGCCAGTATGGGCGTTCCTAACTTCTGCGCCCGCTGGCGCGCAATAAATGCGCTGCAGGTAGCCATTGGCGCCGTCGTAGCCGTTGCCCCGCAGTTACACCGGACAGTCCGGTGTACACCGAACATGTCCGGTGAATTATAGCGGAGCAGCCGTTGCAGTTTCCCGAAGCTGGCGAGTTCCTAAGGCCGCTCTTCCTTGGAGCACTGGACACTGTCCGGTGTACACCGGACAGTCCGGTGAACTATAGTGGAGTTGCCTCTGGATTTTTCCCGAAGACGACGAGTTTGCACTGGAGTCCTCTGGTGCACCGGACATGTCCGGTGGCACACCGGACAGTCCGGTGCGCCAGACCAGAGGTGCCTTCGGTTGTCCCTTTGCTCTTTTGTTGAACCCAATACTTGGTCTTTTTATTGGCTAAGTGTGAACCTTTGGCACCTGTATAACTTATACACTAGAGCAAACTAGTTAGTCCAATTATTTGTGTTGGGCAATTCAACCACCAAAATTAATTAGGGACTAGGTGTAAGCCTAATTCCCTTTCAATCTCCCCCTTTTTGGTGATTGATGCCAACACAAACCAAAGCAAATATAAAAGTGCATAATTGAACTAGTTTGCATAATGTAAGTGCAAAGGTTGCTTGGAATTGAGCCAATAAGTGTTACTTACTAGATATGCATGGATTGTTTCTTTATTTTTAACATTTTGGACCACGCTTGCACCACATGTTTTGTTTTTGCAAATTCTTTTTGTAAATCCTTTTCAAAGTCTTTTGCAAATAGTCAAAGGTAAATAAATAGGATTTCGAGAAGCATTTTTAAGAAATTTTCTCTCTTTGTTTCAAATGCTTTTCCTTTTGACTAAACAAAACTCCCCCTCAATCAATTCTCCTCTTAGTGTTCAAGAGGGTTTTAAGATATCAAGTTTTGAAAATACTACTTGCTCCCCCTTTAGAACACAAAGAGATACCAATTTGAAATTTACCAATTGAAAATCATTAATTTTAAAAAATTAGGGTGGTGGTGCGGTCCTTTTGCTTTGGGCCAATACTTTCTCCCCCTTTGGCATGTATCGCTAAAAACGGATACTTTGAGTTAGATATAAGCCCTTGAAGACTACTTTCTCCCCTTTGGCAAATAAAACATAGGAGTGAAGGTTATACCAAGGACGGAGAGAGAAATGGAGCAACAGCGAAGGATGAGTTAGTAGAGTGGAGTGGAAGTCTTTGTCTTCGCCGGAGACTCCAATTCCCTTTCAATATACCTATGACTTGGTTTGAAATACACTTGAAAACACATTAGTCATAGCATATATAAAAGAGATATGATCAAAGGTATACTTATGAGCTATGTGTGCAAATTAGCAAAAGAAGTTCCTAGAATCAAGAATATTGAGCTCATGCCTAAGTTTGGTAAAAGATTGTTCATCAAGTGGCTTGGTAAAGATATCAGCTAATTGATCTTTAGTATTAATGTATGCAATCTCGATATCCCCCTTTTGTTGGTGATCCCTAAGAAAATGATACCGAATGGCTATGTGTTTAGTGCGTCTATGCTCAACGGGATTATCCGCCATGCGGATTGCACTCTCATTATCACATAGAAGAGGAACTTTGGTTAATTTGTAACCATAGTCCCACAGGGTTTGCCTCATCCAAAGCAATTGCGCGCAACAATGGCCTGCGGCAATGTACTCGGCTTCGGCGGTAGAAAGAGCGACCAAATTTTGCTTCTTTGAAGCCTAAGACACCAAGGATCTTCCTAAGAACTGGCAAGTCCCCGATGTGCTCTTTCTATTAATTTTGCACCCCGCCCAATCGGCATCTGAATAACCAATCAAATCAAATGTGGATCCCCGAGGGTACCAAAGCCCAAACTTAGGAGTATAAGCCAAATATCTCAAGATTCGTTTTACGGCCGTAAGGTGTGATTCCTTAGGGTCGGCTTGGAATCTTGCACAGATGCAAACAGATAGCATAATGTCCGGTCGAGATGCACATAAATAAAGCAATGAACCAATCATCGACCGGTATACCTTTTGATCCACGGACTTACCTCCCGTGTCGAGGTCGAGATGCCCATTTGTTCCCATGGGAGTCTTGATGGGCTTGGCATCCTTCATTCCAAACTTGGTTAGAATGTCTTGAGTATACTTCGTTTGGCTAATGAAGGTGCCTTCTTGGAGTTGCTTCACTTGAAATCCTAAGAAATACTTCAACTCCCCCATCATAGACATCTCGAATTTTTGTGTCATGATCCTACTAAATTCTTCACATGTAGATTCATTAGTAGACCCAAATATAATATCATCAACATAAATTTGGCATACAAACAAATCATTGTCAAGAGTTTTAGTGAATAAAGTTGGATCGGCCTTGCCGACTTTGAAGCCATTAGCAATAAGAAAATCTCTTAGGCATTCATACCATGCTCTTGGGGCTTGCTTGAGCCCATAAAGCGCCTTAGAGAGCCTATAGACATGGTTAGGGTAGTCACTATCTTCAAAGCTGGGAGGTTGCTCAACATAGACCTCCTCCTTGATTGGTCCATTGAGGAAGGCACTCTTCACGTACATTTGATAAAGCTTGAAGCCATGGTAAGTAGCATAGGCTAATAATATGCGAATGGACTCAAGCCTAGCTACGGGTGCATAGGTTTCACCGAAATCCAAACCTTCGACTTGTGAATACCCCTTGGCCACAAGTCGGGCTTTGTTCCTTGTCACCACACCATGCTCGTCCTGCTTGTTGCGGAAGACCCACTTGGTTCCTACAACATTTTGGTTAGGACGTGGAACTAAATGCCATACCTCGTTCCTCGTGAAGTTGTTGAGCTCCTCTTGCATCGCCATCACCCAATCCGAATCTTGAAGTGCTTCCTCTACCCTGTTTGGCTCAATAGAAGAAACGAAAGAGTAATGCTCACAAAAATGTGCAACACGAGATCGAGTGGTTACCCCCTTATCAATGTCGCCGAGGATGGTGTCGACGGGGTGATCTCGTTGTATTGCTTGGTGGACTCTTAGGTGTGGCGGCCTTGGTTCTTCATCCTCCTTGTCTTGATCGTTTGCATCTCCCCCTTGATCATTGACGTCATCTTGAGGTGGCTCATCTCTTTGATCTTCTCCTTCATCAACTTGAGCCTCGTCCTCATTTTGAGTTGGTGGAGATGCTTGTGTGGAGGAGGATGGTTGATCTTGTGCATGTGGAGGCTCTTCGGATTCCTTAGGACACACATCCCCAATGGACATGTTCCTTAGCGCTATGCATGGAGCCTGTTCTTCACCTATCTCATCAAGATCAACTTGCTCTACTTGAGAGCTGTTAGTCTCATCAAACACAACGTCACAAGAAACTTCAACTAGTCTTGAGGACTTGTTAAAGACTCTATATGCCCTTGTGTTTGAATCATATCCTAGTAAAAAGCCTTCTACAGTTTTAGGAGCAAATTTAGATTTTCTACCTCTTTTAACAAGAATAAAGCATTTGCTACCAAAAACTCTAAAATATGAAATATTGGGCTTTTTACCGGTTAGGAGTTCATAGGATGTCTTCTTGAGGATTCGGTGTAGATATAACCGGTTGATGGCGTAGCAGGCGGTGTTGACCGCCTCGGCCCAAAACCGATCCGATGTCTTGTACTCATCAAGCATGGTTCTTGCCATGTCCAATATTTCTTCCTCTCCACTACACCATTTTGTTGTGGGGTGTATGGAGAAGAGAACTCATGCTTGATGCCCTCCTCCTCAAGGAAGCCTTCTATTTGTGAGTTCTTGAACTCCGTCCCGTTGTCGCTTCTAATTTTCTTGATCCTTAAGCTGAACTCATTTTGAGCCCGTCTCAAGAATCCCTTTAAGGTCTCTTGGGTATGGGATTTTTCCTGCAAAAAGAACACCCAAGTGAAGCGAGAATAATCATCCACAATAACTAGACAGTACTTACTCCCGCCGATGCTTATGTAAGCGATCGGGCCGAATAGGTCCATGTGTAGGAGCTTCAGTGGCCTCTCACTAGTCATGATGTTCTTATGTGGATGATGAGTGCCAACTTGCTTCCCGGCTTGGCATGCGCTACAAATCCTGTCTTTCTCAAAATGAACATTTGTTAGTCCTAAAATGTGTTCTCCCTTTAGAAGCTTATGAAGATTCTTCATTCCAACATGGGCTAGTCGGCGGTGCCAGAGCCAACCCATGTTAGTCTTAGCAATTAAGCTAGTGTCGAGTTCAGGTCTATTAAAATCTACCAAGTATAGCTGACCCTCTAACACTCCCTTAAATGCTATTGAATCATCACTTCTTCTAAAGACAGTGACACCTACATCAGTAAATAGACAGTTGTAGCCCATTTGACATAATTGTGAAACAGAAAGCAAATTGTAATCTAAAGAATCTACAAGAAAAACATTGGAAATGGAATGGTCAGGAGATATAGCTATTTTACCCAAACCTTTGACCAAACCTTGGTTTCCATCCCCGAATGTGATAGCTCGTTGGGGATCTTGGTTTTTCTCGTAGGAGAACATCTTCTTCTCCCCTGTTATGTGGTTTGTGCACCCGCTGTCGATGATCCAACTTGAGCCCCGGATGCATAAACCTACAAAACAAGTTTAGTTCTTGACTTTAGGTACCCAAACGGTTTTGGGTCCTTTGGCATTAGAAACAAGAACTTTGGGTACCCAAACACAAGTCTTT
Source organism: Zea luxurians (assembly GCA_029449295.1). Taxonomy (NCBI): domain Eukaryota; kingdom Viridiplantae; phylum Streptophyta; class Magnoliopsida; order Poales; family Poaceae; genus Zea; species Zea luxurians. Next base: position 134,997,822 of record JAOPSE010000005.1, on the reverse strand, counting down.
GAGCCCTTGTGTTTGCCCCCAACAAACTTGGCAACTACCTTGCCGGATTTGTTAGTAAGCACATATGATGCATCAAAAGTTTTGAATGAAATGCCATGATCATTTGATGCACTAGGAGTTCTCTTCTTAGGCAACTTAGCACGGGTTGGTTGCCTAGAGCTAGATGTCTCACCCTTATACATAAAAGCATGATTAGGGCCAGAGTGAGACTTCCTAGAATGAATTCTTCTAATTTTGCTCTCAGGATAACCGGCAGGGTACAAAATGTAACCCTCGTTATCCTGAGGCATGGGAGCCTTGCCCTTAACAAAGTTAGACAAATTTTTAGGAGGGGCATTAAGTTTGACATTATCTCCCCTTTGGAAGCCAATGTCATCCTTAATGCCAGGGCGTCTCCCATTATTGAGCATACTTCTAGCAAATTTAAATTTTTCATTTTCTAAGTTATGCTCGGCAATTTTAGCATCTAATATTGCTATATGATCATTTTGTTGTTTAATTAAAGTCATGTGATCATGAATAGCATCAACATCAATATCTCTACATCTAGTGCAAATAGAAACATGCTCAATGGTAGATGTAGAGGGTTTGCAAGAATTAAGTTCAACAATCTTAGCATGCAAAATATCATTGTTATCTCTAAGATTGAAAATAGTAACATTGCAAACATCAAAATCTTTAGCCTTAGCAATCAAATTTTCATTTTCTACTCTAAGGCTAGCAAGAGAATCATTCAATTCCTTAATCTTAGCAAGCAAATCATCATTATTATTTCTAAGATTGGGAATTGAAGCATCACAAACATGAGAATCAACCTTAGCAATTAATCTAGCATTTTCATTTCTAAGGTTGTCAATAGTCTCATGGCAAGTGTTTAGCTCACTAGACAATTTTTCACATTTTTCAACTTCAAGAGCGTAAGCATTTTTAACCTTAACATGTTTCTTATTTTCCTTGATTAGGAAGTCCTCTTGGGAGTCCAAGAGATCATCCTTTTCATGGATGACACTAATTAGCTCATTTAATTTTTCCTTCTGTTCCATGTTAAGGTTGGCAAAAATGGTACGCAAATTATTTTCCTCATCACTAGTATTATCATCACTAGAGGACTCATATTTAGTGGAGGATTTAGATTTAACCTACTTCCTTTTGCCGTCCTTTGCCATGAGGCACTTGTGGCTGACGTTGGGGAAGAGGAGTCCCTTGGTGATGGCGATGTTGGCGGCGTCCTCGTCGTCGGAGGAGGAGTCGGTGGAGCTCTCGTCGGAGTCCCACTCGCGGCACACGTGGGCATCGCCGCCCTTCCTCTTGTGGTACCTCTTCTTTTCTCTCCTCTTGCCCTTCTTGTCGTTATCCCTGTCACTGTCACTTGATAATGGACATTTAGCAATAAAGTGACCGGGCTTACCACACTTGTAGCAAACCTTCTTGGAACGGGATTTGTAATCCTTCCCCTTCCGTTGCTTGAGGATTTGACGAAAGCTTTTGATGATTAAAGCCATCTCCTCATTGTCGAGCTTGGAGGCGTCAATTGGTTGTCTACTCGGTGTAGACTCCTCCTTCTTCTCCTCCGTCGCCTTAAATGCCACCGGTTGTGCTTCGGATGTGGAGGGTTCATCAAGCTCGTTGATCTTTTTTGAGCCTTTAATCATACATTCAAAGCTCACAAAATTCCCGATTACTTCCTCGGGAGTCATTAGTGTATATCTTAGGTTGCCACGAATTAATTGTACTTGAGTAGGGTTAAGGAAAATAAGTGATCTTAAAATAACCTTAACCACCTCGTGATCATCCCATTTCTTGCTCCCGAGGTTGCGCACTTGGTTCACCAAGGTTTTGAGCCGGTTGTACATATCTTGTGGCTCCTCTCCTTGGCGAAGACGGAAGCGACCGAGCTCCCCCTCGATCGTTTCCCGCTTGGTAATCTTGGTGAGTTCATCACCTTCGTGCGCGGTCTTGAGTAAGTCCCAAATCTCCTTCGCATTCTTCAATCCTTGCACCTTGTTGTATTCCTCTTTACTTAGAGAGGCGAGGAGAATGGTTGTGGCTTGGGAATTGAAGTGCTCGATTTGGGCCACTTCATCCACATCATAGTCTTCATCCCCTACGGATGGTACCTGTACACCAAACTCAACAACATCCCATATAGTTTTGTGGAGTGAGGTTAGATGAAATCGCATTAAATCACTCCACCTAGCATAGTCTTCACCATCAAATGTTGGTGGTTTGCCTAATGGGAATGAAAGCAAAGGTGTATGTTTAGGAATGCGAGGGTAGCGTAAGGGGATCTTACTGTACTTCTTACGCTCTTGGCACTTAGAAGTGACGGACGCCGCGTCGGAGCCGGAGGTTGACGTTGATGAAGTATCGGTCTCGTAGTAGACCACCTTCCTCATCCTCTTGTGCTTGTCGCCTTTCCGATGCGACTTGTGGGAAGAAGATTTCTCCTTCTTCTCTTTGTGGTGTGAAGAAGACTTCTTCCCTTTGGAGGAGTCCTTCTTCTTCTCCTTTCTCTTGGTGCGGGACTCTTCCGATGAGGTGCTCCTGTGACTCGTAGTGGGCTTGTTGTCGGTCTCCATCTCCCTCTTGGTGTGATCTCCCGACATCACTTCGAGCGGTTAGGCTCTAATGAAGCACCGGGCTCCGATACCAATTGAAAGTCGCCTAGAGAGGGGGGGTGAATAGGGCAAAACTGAAATTTACAAATATAAACACAACTACGAGATGGGTTAGCGTTAGAAATAAGCACGAGTCCGAGAGAGAGGCCGCAAAACAAATCGTGAGCAAATGCGGAGTGAGACACGATGATTTGTTTTACCGAGGTTCGGTTCTCGCAAACCTACTCCCCGTTGAGGAGGCCACGAAGGCCGGGTCTTTTTCAACCCTTTCCCTCTCTCAAACGGTCCCTCGGACCGAGTGAGCTTCTCTTCTCAAATCAACCCGGGAATAAAACTTCCCCGCAAGGACCACCACACAATTGGTGTCTCTTGCCTTGGTTACAAATGAGTTTATGATCACAAGAACAAATGAGAAAGAAAGAAGCAATCCAAGCGCAAGAGCTCAAAAGAACACGACAAATCTCTCTCGCTAATCACTAAAGCCTTGTGTGGAATTGGAGAGGATTTGATCACTTGAGTGTGTCTAGAATTGAATGTCTAGCTCTTGTAAGTGGTTGAGAAGTGGAAAACTTGGATGACTTGAATGTGGGGTGGTTGGGGGTATTTATAGCCCCAACCACCAAACTAGCCGTTTGGTGGAGGCTGTCTGTCGTATGGTGCACCGGACAGTCCGGTGTGCCAGCCACGTCACCAAAGCCGTTGGGTTCCGACCGTTGGAGCTCTGTCTTCTGGGCCCACCTGGATGTCCGGTGGCGCACCGGACATGTACTGTAGAGTGTCCGGTGCGCCAGTATGGGCGTTCCTAACTTCTGCGCCCGCTGGCGCGCAATAAATGCGCTGCAGGTAGCCGTTGGCGCCGTCGTAGCCGTTGCCCCGCAGTTACACCGGACAGTCCGGTGTACACCGGACATGTCCGGTGAATTATAGCGGAGCAGCCGTTGCAGTTTCCCGAAGCTGGCGAGTTCCTGAGGCCGCTCTTCCTTGGAGCACCGGACACTGTCCGGTGTACACCGGACAGTCCGGTGAATTATAGTGGAGTTGCCTCTGGATTTTTCCCTAAGACGAAAGTTTGCACTGGAGTCCTCTGGTGCACCGGACATGTCCGGTGGCACACCGGACAGTCCGGTGCGCCAGACCAGAGGTGCCTTCGGTTGTCCCTTTCCTCTTTTGTTGAACCCAATACTTGGTCTTTTTATTGGCTAAGTGTGAACCTTTGGCACCTGTATAACTTATACACTAGAGCAAACTAGTTAGTCCAATTATTTGTGTTGGGCAATTCAACCACCAAAATTAATTAGGGACTAGGTGTAAGCCTAATTCCCTTTCACACCTGTAGAATGTATATTCTAGAGCAAACTAGTTAGTCTAATTATTTGTGTTGGGCAATTCAACCACCAAAATCATTTAGGAAAAGGTTTGACCCTATTTCTCTTTCACCTCCTATGAGAAAAATGATGATCCCCAATGGGCTATCACATTCGGGGATGGAAATCAAGGTTTGGTCAAAGGTTTGGGTAAAATTGTTATATCACCTGACCATTCTATTTCCAATGTTTTTCTCGTAGATTCATTAGATTACAATTTGCTTTCTGTTTCTCAATTGTGTAAAATGGGCTACAACTGTCTATTTACTGATGTAGGTGTTATTGTCTTTAGAAGAAGTGATGATTCAATAGCATTTAAGGGAGTGTTAGAGGGTCAGCTATATTTAGTTGATTTTAATGATAACAAAGCTAAACTTGACACTTGCTTAATTGCTAAGACTAATATGGGTTGGCTCTGGCATCGCCGAATTGCCCATGTTGGAATGAAGAATCTTCACAAACTTCTAAAGGGAGAGCACATTTTAGGACTAACCAATGTTCATTTTGAGAAAGATAGGATATGTAGCGCATGTCAAGCCAGGAAGCAAGTTGGAGTCCACCATCCAGAAAAAACATAATGACGACGGACAGGCCGCTCGAGCTACTCCACATGGACCTATTCAGCCCGATCGCTTACATAAGCATCGGCGGGAGTAAGTATTGTCTAGTTATTGTGGATAACTATTCTCGCTTCACTTGGGTTTTCTTTTTGCAAGAAAAATCACAAACCCAATATACACTAAAAGGATTCTTGAGACGGGCTCAAAATGAGTTCGGGTTGAGAATCAAAAAGATTAGAAGCGACAATGGGATGAAGTTCAAGAATTCTCAAATAGAAGGATTTCTTGAGGAGGAGGGCATCAAGCATGAGTTTTCTTCTCCCTACACACCTCAACAAAATGGTGTAGTGGAGAGGAAAAATAGAACTCTACTGGACATGGCAAGAACCATGCTTGATGAGTACAAGACTCCGGACCGATTTTGGGCCAAGGCGGTTAACACCGCCTGCTACTCCATCAACCGGTTATATCTTCACCGAATCCTCAAAAAGACATCATATGAACTCCTCACTGGTAAAAAGCCCAATGTTTCATATTTTAGAGTCTTTGGAAGTAAATGCTTTATTCTTATTAAAAGAGGTAGAAAATCTAAATTTTCTCCTAAAGTTGTAGAAGGTTTTTACTTGGTTATGACTCAAACACAAGGGCATATAGAGTCTTCAACAAATCCACTGGATTGGTTGAGGTTTCTTGTGACATTGTGTTTGATGAGACTAATGGCTCCCAAGTGGAGCAAGTTGATCTTGATGAACTAGATGATGTAGCGGCTCCATGCGTCGCGCTAAGAAACATGTCCATTGGGGATGTGTGTCCTAAGGAATCCGAAGAGCCTCCACAAGCACAAGATCACCGTCATCTTCCAACCAAGCATCTCCACCAACTCAAGATGAGGATCAGGCTCAAGATGATGAAGTTGAAGATCAAGAGGATGAGCCACTTCAAGAGGAGGACAATGATCAAGGGGAAGATGAAGATAATGAAGACAAGGAAAATGATCAAGAAGTTCAGGGTCAAAGACCGCCACACCCAAGAGTCCACCAAGCAATTCAACGAGATCACCCCGTCAACTCCATCCTTGGTGACATTCATAAGGGGGTAACCACTAGATCTCGGGTTGCACATTTTTGTGAACATTACTCTTTTGTTTCCTCTATTGAGCCATACAGGGTAGAGGATGCATTAAGAGATCAGGATTGGGTGGTGGCAATGCAAGAGGAGCTCAACAACTTCACAAGGAATGAGGTATGGCATTTAGTTCCATGTCCTAATCAAAATGTTGTAGGTACCAAATGGGTATTCCGCAACAAGCAAGATGAGCATGGTGTGGTGATAAGAAACTGAAAGTCGCCTAGAGGGGGGGGGGGTGAATAGGGCAAAACTGAAATTTACAAAGTTAATCACAACTACAAGCCGGGTTAGCGTTAGAAATAATAATGAGTCCGAGAGAGAGGGCGCAAAACAAATCGCAAGCGAATGAAGAGTGTGACATGCGGATTTGTTTTACCGAGGTTCGGTTCTCGCAAACCTACTCCCCGTTGAGGAGGCCACAAAGGCCGGGTCTATTTCAACCCTTTCCCTCTCTCAAACGGTCCCTCGGACCGAGTGAGCTTCTCTTCTCAAATCAACCGGGAACAAAACTTCCCCGCAAGGACCACCACACAATTGGTGTCTCTTGCCTCGGTTTACAATTGAGTTTTGATCACAAGAACAAATGATAAAGAAAGAAGCAATCCAAGCGCAAGAGCTCAAAAGAACACGACAAATCTCTCTCACTAGTCACTAAAGCCTTGTATGGAATTGGGAGAGGATTTGATCACTTGGTGTGTCTTGTATTGAATGCCTAGCTCTTGTAAGTAGTTGGAAGGTTGAAAACTTGGATGACTTGAATGTGGGGTGGTTGGGGGTATTTATAGCCCCAACCACCAAACTAGCCGTTGGTGAAGGCTGCTGTCGATGGGCGCACTGGACAGTCCAGTGCGCCACCGGACACTGTCCGGTGCGCCAGCCACATCACCCGGCCGTTGGGGTTCGACCGTTGGAGCTCTGACGCGTGGGCCCGCCTGGCTGTCCGGTGGTGCACCAGACATGCCCTGTAGGCTGTCCGGTGTGCCACCCGCGCGTGCTCTGCTCCTCTGCGTGCGCTGGCGCGCATTTAATGCTGTTGCAGGTGACCGTTGGCGCGGACTAGCCGTTGCTCCGCCGTTACACCGGACAGTCCGGTGTGCACCGGACATGTCCGGTGAATTATAGCGGAACGAATTCCCGAAGCTGGCGAGTTCAGAGTCGCTTCTCCTTGGAGCACCGGACACTGTCCGGTGTACACCGGACAGTCCGGTGAATTATAGCGCGACGCCTCTGAGTTTTCCCGAAGGTGAAGAGTTCAGCTTGGAGTCCCCTGGTGCACCGGACACTGTCCGGTGGCACACCGGACAGTCCGGTGCGCCAGACCAGGGTGCCTTCGGTTGTCCCTTTGCTCTTTTGTTTGAACCCTTTTTCTTGGTCTTTTTATTGGCTTATTGTGAACCTTTGGCACCTGTAGAACTTATAGACTAGAGCAAACTAGTTAGTCCAATTATTTGTGTTGGGCAATTCAACCACCAAAATCATTTAGGAAAAAGGTGGAAGCCTAATTCCCTTTCAATCTCCCCCTTTTTGATGATTGATGCCAACACAAACCAAAGCAAATATAGAAGTACATAATTTGAACTAGTTCGCAAAATGTAAGTGCAAAGGTTACTTGGAATTGAGCCAATAAATATTACTTACTAGATATGCATGGATTGTTTCTTTATTTTTAACATTTTGGACCACGCTTGCACCACATGTTTTGTTTTTGCAAATTCTTTTTGTAAACCTTTTTCAAAGTCCTTTTGCAAATAGTCAAAGGTAAATGAATAGGATTTTGCGAAGCATTTTCAAGATTTGAAATTTTGTCCCCTTGTTTCAAATGCTTTTCCTTTGACTAAACAAAACTCCCCCTCAATAAATTCTCCTCTTAGTGTTCAAGAGGGTTTTAAGATTTCAATTTTGAAAATACTACTTTCTCCCCTTTTGAACACAATAAGATACCAAATTGAAATTTACCAATTTTGAAAACCATTAGTTTTAAAATTAGTGGTGGTGGGGCGGTCCTTTTGCTTTGGGCCAATACTTTCTCTCCCTTTGGCATGAATCGCCAAAAACGGATACTTTGAGTGAGATATAAGCCCTTTGCTAACTATTTTCTTCCCTTTGGCAAATAAAACATATGAGTGAAGATTATACCAAAGACGAAGAAGTGCTTGGAGCGACGACGAAGGATGAGTTATGGAGTGGAGTGGAAGCCTTTGTTTTCGCCGAAGACTCCAATTCCCTTTCAATACACCTATGACTTGGTTTGAAATTCACTTGAAAACACATTAGTCATAGCATATATAAAAGAGACATGATCAAAGGTATATTTGTGAGCTATGTGTGCAAGACATCAAAAGAAATTCCTAGAATCAAGAATATTTAACTCATGCCTAAGTTTGGTAAAAGTTTGTTCATCTAGTGGCTTGGTAAAGATATCGGCTAACTGATCTTTAGTGTTAATATATGCAATCTCGATATCCCCCTTTTGTTGGTGATCCTTAAGAAAATGATACCGAATGGCTATGTGTTTAGTGCGACTATGCTCAACGGGATTATCCACCATGCGGATTGCACTCTCATTATCACATAGAAGAGGAACTTTGGTTAATTTGTAACCATAGTCCCGCAGGGTTTGCCTCATCCAAAGTAATTGCGCGCAACAATGGCCTGCGGCAATGTACTCGGCTTCGGCGGTAGAAAGAGCTACCGAATTTTGCTTCTTTGAAGCCCAAGACACCAAGGATCTTCCCAAGAACTGGCAAGTCCCCGATGTGCTCTCTCTATTAATCTTACACCCCGCCCAATCGGCATCCGAATAACCAAGTAAATCAAATGTGGATCCCCGAGGGTACCAAAGCCCAAACTTAGGAGTATAAGCCAAATATCTCAAGATTCGTTTTACGGCCGTAAGGTGAGATTCCTTAGGGTCAGCTTGGAATCTTGCACACATGCATACGGAAAGCATAATGTCCGGTCGAGATGCACATAGATAGAGTAATGAACCTATCATCGACCGGTATACCTTTTGATCGACGGATTTACCTTCCGTGTCGAGGTCGAGATGCCCATTGGTTCCCATGGGTGTCTTGATGGGCTTGGCATCCTTCGTCCCAAATTTGTTTAGAATGTCTTGAGTATACTTCGTTTGGCAAATGAAGGTGCCCTCTTGGAGTTGCTTTACGCCATGGTAAGTAGCATAGGCTAACAATATGCGAATTGACTCAAGCCTAGCTACGGGTGCATAGGTTTCACCGAAATCCAAACCTTCGACTTGTGAATACCCCTTGGCCACGAGTCGAGCTTTGTTCCTTGTCACCACACAATGCTCATCTTGCTTGTTGCGGAAGACCCATTTGGTTCCTACAACATTTTGATTAGGACGTGGAACTAAATGCCATACCTCATTCCTAGTGAAATTGTTGAGCTCCTCTTGCATCGCCATCACCCAATCCGAATCTTGGAGTGCTTCCTCTACCCTGTTTGGCTCAATAGAGGAAACAAAAGAGTAATGCTCACAAAAATGTGCAACACGAGATCTAGTGGTTACCCCCTTATGAATGTCGCCGAGGATGGTGTCGACGGGGTGATCTCGTTGGATTGCTTGGTGGACTCTTGGGTGTGGCGGTCTTGGTTCTTCTTCCTCCTTGTCTTGATCATTTGCATCTCCCCCTTGATCAATGCCGTCATCTTGAGGTGGCTTATCCTTTTGATCTTCTCCTTCATCAACTTGAGCCTCATCCTCAATTTGAGTTGGTGGAGATGCTTGCGTGGAGGAGGAAGGTTGATCTTGTGCATTTGTAGGCTCTTTGGATTCCTTAGGACACACATCCCCAATGGACATGTTCCTTAACGCGATGCACGGAGCCTCTTCTTCACCTATCTCATCAAGATCAACTTGCTCTACTTGAGAGCCGTTAGTTTCATCAAACACAACGTCACAAGAAACTTCAACTAGTCCTGAGGACTTGTTAAAGACTCTATATGCCCTTGTGTTTGAGTCATATCCTAG